>CM075966.1:53181113-53781113 GCA_038048745.1 Coluber constrictor foxii | reverse complement strand
AACCTTGTCTCCGTAGTTAACGTTTCTACATTCCTCTTCAGCTCTTCCAAAATTTTAGACGTTGAGTCTTGATTTTTGATCAATGTTTCCTGTATAGACTGGAGAATATCTTGCGTCGATGCTTTTCCCGGAGTAGCCACGTCTTCAGATGATCTTTGTAGTGTCACAGAGGTGGTAACTGGGGATGAGGTTGAAGAGGTCGTAATTGGCTTCTTCTTTAAAGTGGTAGTCATGGTAGCCATTTTGGATATTCCTAAAAAGTCTTTCCAAGCAATCATACAACACCAAATGGTTTCACCACCTATTATCAAAATTCACTCTTGCTTCGCTATATCCAATGTACTAGGGGTAAGTTTAATCACTGATTCCTACTGGGTACTTAATTCCTACTGGCTATCTAAAAGGAAATAGGAAAGAAAAGGAAAAACAGGGGGGAAAAAGTGGGGGGGAAGTCCAACTATAATAAGTCTAGGTGTAGTTAGCAATTTTGGTCACTAGATGGCAGCAAACACCAACTTGTCCAGTTCTCCAGATCTTCTCACCATGAAAGTAAGTTCAAAAGTGATTGCTCATACAAATGGCGTATTTCAAGAGCAGCAAATATTAGTACTAAGTCAAAAATAGGAAAATCAAAAGAAGCACAGCACTCTTTCTTTCAAAATCTGCGAGGGGTTCACACTCCCAAACAATAAGTCAAAATTCAAAATTCACCAGTTGTAAAAACAGAGTGAAATCAGATCGCAGTAATCAGTTATAATCCAAGGTTGATAATCTTCTCAAACTGCCAACTAACTTCCCTGCCATTTCACTCAGTTTAGGCTCTGGGAGTAGGAAAGATTTTAAACTCCACTACCTTGCAGCTTCCAATCGAGTCACAGTCTCAAATTACCGAATCAGTCTTTTGGTTTGGCTTGGATGAATAAACTTCCTCAAGCAGTATAGTCACAGCCTCGGGGCACCATAACAGGCATCCTCTCACTGCTCCGACATCAGGGAGGGACTTCAGTCTCTTCGTGCAGCCTGCACTTTCCACACGGAGCTGGCAAAACTCCCCTCTTTTCCACCAAGCTTTCCCGCTTGATGTTGGCTTCAAAGAAGCTTCAAAGAAGCCGCCAGATACAGCGATCGGAGGATCGGCTCGGGAGAAGAATCCCTTGCCTCCTCCAGCTGCTGTGATGTCACAGGAAGTCCTTTCCTTGAAGTCTTGAAGTAATTTTAGTTTAATTCATGGGTGCTTTCCCTGCCAGATAAATTTAGAGGTTATCTTATTTAAGTTTTCAAAAAAATATTTTCCTAATTTGATTGGCGCCACCTGAAACAAATACAGTAATGTGAATACAAGTGAATACAGCATTGCGCATGCCCAAGATGGCGGCTGTGTCCGAAACGCCGTGAGGAGATGGGCATCGGCTGGCGACTTTAAGGGGTCTGGGGGGGGGTTGCAGACCATCGGCAACCCCCTGTCTGGCTTGCGGAGTATGTGGCCGTCACACTGGTGGGTTTGGTGCCCGCCAGCATGTTCTATGCATTATCGGCCTCCGGGAGTTGCTACCGCCTGCGAGAGACGAGAGAGACGCCTCAGGAGTGGGTTGGAGTGGCGGCAAGTGGCGGAAAATGGCGAGAGCGGCGAGAGGCGGCGAGTGAAGAGAGCGGCCAGCGGGGTCTGGGGGGGTGGTTGCAGACCATCGGCAACCCCCCACCCAGCCCGCGGAATATGTGGCCGTCTTGCTGGAGGGCTTGGAGCCCACCAGCATGTGATCTTTTGAGGCTGCGAGCCAGGACAGACGCCGCGGGAGTTTGGTGGTGAGCGGTGGTGGCGGCGGACAGTTGCTAGGCCCGCTGGCCTATGTGTTTGCAGCGGTCTGGGGCGCCTCTGGGGTCGTTGGCTGCAGGGCCGCTGGAGTGGTCTACCCGCCTGACTGCAGGCGCCTGGGAGGAGAAAGGAGAGCGCCTGGAGGAGAAGGAAGATTCTGGCAAGGAGGCTACTTGTTTTCTGGCGGCCCCGACGCTGACGGTGCCAGCGGGGCCTCAGCTGGCTAGCGGGTCTGCCGGTGGCTGGCGGGGGATTGCATGTATGGAGGAGGCTCCCAACAGGAGGTTGAAGACCCAGATGGGTCCAACTGAGATGCCCCCCATGGCGGTGGTGAGGACTTTTCATCCACCGACGGAACTGAGCTACAATCTGGGGGCTCGCTATTACATCATCTTATCCTTGTTGGAGTTGGCCCCTCCCCTCCCCCCGCCTGTCCTCCATTGGCTTTTTGATACATCTTGGCCTGTAGTGCTATCGATCCGCCAATTTCCCGGAGTAGCTTGGAACTCGGCCCTATTATCATCTCGCTCGCTGGCGTTACCGGAGAACAAGACAGCTTACGGGAGGACTGATGGAGCTGGTTCCATCTTCGTTCACCCCTGATGGGGAGTCTTACCTCGCAGGACTAATATGCCAGGCCACTGTGAGAGAGTGGCCCGGACTTTCCAACTTACCTGACTGTATGGCGGACCTCTGTGAGAGGGTGGTCTGGACATCCCCGCAGTTGGATTGAATGTAGAGACTCCTACCCGCTACCGTGAGAGGGCAGTGGTGATTCTCCTGACTAACTCGAACTCTTGTCCTTTTGGATATTTTTGCCTACTATCACAGACTCCAAGCCATGCCTTACCATTCTGTCCATCTCCATTCTGTGCTCAGATGTACTCGAGGTCTAGCCTTCTTGCCCTGCGAGACTCCCCTGACTCGCAGGCTTGGCCCTCTATGTTATCGAGGGCCCACCTTAATGATGGGTTTTGGGACCCCGAGAGGTGGCATGTCGCAAAACGGGGATTGAGGGGTTTTTTTAAGGTCTCTTTTAATTAGATTTTTAAGGGGTTCAGGGGTGGGGGTGGGAGTGGGTTTGGGGGAGAACCCACGGGGGGGAGGGTTAGGTCTGGCTGTTTATGGGGCCGCGGGGGGTCAAGATTCTGGAGGTAAGAGGGCTCCTACTGAGCCCTCTGTCGAGGGCTTTGCTATTAATACGCTGTGTGGGAGGGGCAGATATGGCGTGAGCAGGGGACCATATCATGTGGCGGGGACACGCACTCACTGTCTTCGAGCGATTGCGTGCCCCGGTCCCCCGAGCTATTCCGGTTCCCCGGGTTGTTTAGAGTCTCAGGACCCGAGGTTCCGGCTGTTGTTATGCAATGCGAGGTCCGTTGTCAATAAGGCCCCCCTCATATGTGATCTTCTTCAAGAGGGGGGTGCAGACCTGGCCGGTATTACAGAGACCTGGTTGGGCCACGAGGGGGGGGGTCCCCTCGTGGAGATGTGCCCACCAGGTTTCCTTGCATTCCACCAGCCGAGAGCTCAGGGTAGGGGTGGGGGAGTAGCGGTCATTATTAAGGAAGGTCTGGGTCTGAGGGAGACCACTGTACCTCAGATAGCCGGGTGTGAGTCCATCTTTGTGAGGTGGGGTCGTGGTGGGCAGATGGGTCTGTTAGTCACGTACCTGGTTCCCTGCCACGTGGCAACGACCCTGCCCAAGCTTCTCAATGTTGTAGCTGAGGTGGCGGTTGATACCCCCAGGCTTATGGTCATGGGGGATTTCAGTCTGCCATCCATCGGTGAAACATCTGAGATAGCCTGGGAGTTCATGGCTTCCATGACGGCCATGGACCTGACCCAGGTAATTCAGGGCCTGACCCACATTGGTGGACACACCCTGGATCTAGTTTTTGTCTCTGGTCAGTGGTTGAGTGGTCTTGATATTGGGGATATAGATGTGGAACCCTTGTCATGGACTGACCACTCGCTCCTTCGACTCGACTTTCAGACCGCTACACCTCACCGCAGGGAGGCGGAACCGACCAGGTGGTTCCGCCCCAGGCGCCTGATGGATCCTGATAGGTTCCAGACGGAGCTTGGGCCATTTCCTGAGACACTGACATGCGACTCGGCTGAGGACCTGGTGGCGGCCTGGGATAGGGCAGCCAGTGGGGCCTTGGACCGCGTCGTGCCTTTGCGGCCTCTGACCTGGCGCCAAACTCACTTATCTCCTTGGTTTACCGAGGAGCTGAGGGAGATGAAACGCCGGAGAAGACGCCTAGAGAGCGGTTGGAGGGCCAGTCGCTCTGAATCTGACTTGACACTAGTAAGAGCTCATATTAAGACTTACTTAGTGGCGATAAAAGCGGCGAAATCTAACTATTTTACCGCTCTTATCGCGTCATCAGATAATCGCCCAGCCGCCCTGTTTAGGGTGACCCGCTCCCTCCTCCATCTGGGAGCGCGGGAGGATCCCTTGCAGGGTCGTGCTGAGGACTTTGTTCAATATCTGGATGATAAAATAACTCAGATTTGGGATGACTTGGCCGCTGACTGGGTTAGTTCGGGCGGGGTGACTGAGGCAGGTCTTGAGAGTGTTATCTGGGCTGAGTTCGATCCTGTGGCTCCCGAGGACGTGGACAGGATTTTGGGAAGACTGAACGCAACCACATGTTTATTGGACCCGTGTCCCTCCTGGTTGGTGCTGGCCTCCTGGGAGGTTACACAAGGCTGGCTCCAGGAGATTATAAATGCTTCTTTGAGTGAGGGTGCCCTACCGGCCGCCTTGAAGGAGGCGGTGGTGAGGCCCCTCCTCAAGAAGCCCTCCCTGGACCCAGCTATTTTGGCTAATTATCGTCCAGTCTCCAACCTTCCCTTTTAAGCAAAGGTTGTTGAGAGTGTGGTTGGGTGGCAGCTCCCTCGGTACCTGGATGAAGCTGTCTATTTAGACCCACTCCAGTCTGGCTTCAGGTCTGGATACAGCACCGAAACGGCATTGGTCGCGTTGGTGGATGATCTCTGGAGGGCCCGGAGTAGGGGGTACTTCTCTATCCTGGTGTTGTTAGACCTCTCAGCGGCTTTTGATACCATCGACCATGGTATCATGTTGCGCCGGTTGGAGGGACTGGGGGTGGGGGGCACCGTTTTACGGTGGTTCTCCTCCTACCTCTCCGACCGGTCGCAATCCGTGTTGACAGGGGGGCAGCGGTCGACCCCGAGGCACCTAGTGTGTGGGGTGCCGCAGGGATCGGTCCTCTCGCCCCTCCTGTTCAACATTTATGTAAAGCCGCTGGGTGAGATCATCCGTGGTTTTGGGATGGAGTTCCATCAGTACGCTGATGATACTCAGCTGTACATCTCCACCCCAGACCACCCCAACGATGCCGTGGAAGTGACGTCCCAGTGCCTTGAAGCCATGCGGGCCTGGATGGGGAGAAACAGGCTTCAACTCAACCCCTCCAAAACCGAGTGGCTGTGGCTGCCGGCGTCCCAATATAGCCAGCTGACACCATCGCTGGTTATTGGGGGCGAATCATTGGCCCACACGGAAAGGGTGCGCAACTTGGGCGTCCTCCTGGACCCACGGCTGTCCTTAGAGGATCACACGACAGCTGTGGCCGGGGGGGCTTTCTATCAGGTTCGCCTGATACGCCAGCTGCGGCCCTTTCTAGATCGGGACTCCCTACGCACAGTCACTCAGGCGCTCGTCACTTCTCGCCTGGACTACTGCAATGCTCTCTACATGGGGCTCCCCTTGGGGTGCACCCGGAGGCTCCAACTGGTGCAGAATGCGGCTGTGCGGGGGATTATGGGAGCAACGGGGCGCTCCCACGTGACACCTCTCCTGTGCGAGCTGCATTGGTTGCCGGTGGACTTCCGGGTGCGTTTCAAGGTGTTGGTGATCACCTTTAAAGCGCTCCATGGCTTAGGACCAGGGTACTTACGGGACCGCCTTCTGCCGCCAATTGCCTCCCACCAGCCGGTGCGCTCCCACAGAGAGGGCCTCCTCAGGGTGCCGTCAGCCAGACAATGCCGGCTGGCAACCCCCAGGGGGAGAGCCTTCTCTGTGGCAGCCCCTATCCTCTGGAATGATCTTCCTCCAGAACTGAGAACAATTTCCGACCTCCGGACTTTTCGTTGGGCCCTAAAAACTTATCTTTTCCAGCTTGCTGGTCTAGCCTGATCCCTATTGAATTTTTAAAATTTTTAGTGTTGTAGGGTTGTTGTATTTTAAGTATTTAATTGTTTTTAACTTTCAGCCAAAGTTTATATGGGTTTTACAATTTTTAACTTTTATGTATTGTTTTTTATTCAGCTGTTCACCGCCCTGAGTCCTCAAGGAGAAGGGCGGTATATAAATCTAATCTAATAATAATAATAATACATTTTGGTAAAGTATTCATTTTAATAATGGAAATTCTTCCCATCAGTGAAATTTGTAAACTTTTCCAATTGTCCAAATCTTTTTTTATCCGTGTAATTACTTTATCATAATTATTTTCTTTTATAGAGGATGTTCTTTGTGACAGCCAAATACCTAAATACTTAATTTTGTTGGTCACTTGAATTTGTATCTTTTTTTCCAACTCTATCTCCTGACTTTTCGTCAAATTTTTAACTAATAATTTGGATTTATTTCTATTTATCTTTAACCTGGCCACTTCTCCATATTCTTCTATTTTCTTAAGGAGTTTTGGAATTACTTCTAGTGGTTCTTCTGCTATGAGAACTAGATCGTCAGCAAAAGCCTGGGCCTTATATTCTTCTCGTCTCACTTTTAATCCTTTAATTTCTTGGTCCTCTCTAATTTTTTTTAATAAGATCTCCAAGGATAGATTGTACAATAGAGGGGAAAGTGGACAGCCTTGTCTGACCCCCTTTGTTATGTCAAATTGGTCGGTTATATCATTGTTCACAATTACCTTAGCTGTTTGGTTTGTATATATTTTCCCTATTAAGTTTTCCAAATTGCATATTCTTTAACTGTTCTTTTAGAAATTCCCAATTTAAGTTATCGAACGCTTTTTGGGCATCAAGTGTGTTTATTGTAATTCTCATATTATTTCCGATTTGGCGGCCCAGCAGAAATCCATTTTGGTCCAAATGTATATAATTGTTCAATACCTTTTTAAGCCTTTCTGCTATAATTATGGCGAATACTTTGTAGTCTGTATTTAATAAAGAAATCGGCCTATAATTATGGATTAATTGAGGGTCGGTGTCTTCCTTGGGAATGATGGTAATTATTGCCTCCATCCAAGTTCATGCAATTTGTGCTTTCTCTAAAGCCTCGTTGTATACTTCCAACATACTCTCTCCTATTGTTTCCTGCATGGACTTATATAGTTCTCCCGGAAGTCCATCTGGTCCCAGGGTTTTATTATTTTTTAATTTTTTCAATGCTATATCCAATTCTAACATGGTTATCGGTTTATTTAATACTTCTCTTTGTTCCTCTGGAATTGTTGGCATCTCCACTCCTTGTATAAACTATTTTATCCTCTCTATGTCTACTTCTTCTTGTTTGTATAGATCAGTATAAAATGACTGGACGATATCTTTCTTCCCTTTCCTACTATAATGTGTTTCCCCCTTTAGATCTCTAAATTGATATATCATTCTTTTATCTCTGTTCTTTTTCAATCTGTATGCCAGCCATCTTCCTGTTTTGTTTGTGAATTCAAAATAGTTCTGCTTGGCCATTTTAATCTTCTGTGCTAATTCCTTTTGGTTCATCAGATTTAAATTGTGTTTTAATGTGCACTTCATGTGCTTCTTCTGGTACTTCTGCTTCTGCTTCTTCTGCTTCTTCTGCAGCTGCTGCTTCTGCTTCTGCTTCTGCTTCTGCTTCTGCTGCTGCTTCTGCTTCTGCTTCTACTTCTGCATTTGCGTCTACTTCTTCTTTTTCTTCTTCTGCTTCTTCTGCAGCTGCTGCTTCTGCTTCTGCTTCTGCTGCTGCTACTTCTTCTGCTTCTGCTTGTGCTTTGGCTTCTCTCTCTTTTTTTTATTCTTTTTGCCCATTTTGTAGTCTTTTTTCACGTCTACTATCGCATTGTAGTCACCTATTAGGCAGATCTCTTCGTACTCCAGCTCCACTATTTTATTGTGTATATCTTTAAAGAATCCATGTTGGTTCTGATTTGGTGCATATATTACAACTAACAATACTTTCCTATTTTCCAAAACTAATTCGATCATAACTGTTCTGCCATCTTCATCTGCATATTTTAATTTCGAAAGGATCCAATCTTTAACATATACCGCAACTCCCCTATTCTTTTTCGAGGTGCTGCTGCTTCTGCTTCTGCTTCTTCTGCTTCTTCTGCAGCTGCTGCTGCTGCTTCTGCTTTTGCTTCTGCTTGTGCTGCTGCTGCTGCTTCTGCTTGTTTTTCTTCTTCTGTTTCTTCTTCTGCTGCTGGTTCTGCTACTTCGTGTGCTTCTTCTGCTTCTGCTTCTGCTTCTGCTTCTGCTTCTGCTTCTTCTGCTTCTGCTTCTGCTTTTGCTTCTTCTGCTTCTGCTTCTGCTTCTGCTTCTGCTTCTGCTTCTGCTTTGGCTTCTCCTGCTTCTGCTTCTGCTTCTACTTCTGCTGCTACTGCTTCTGCTGCTGCTGCTGCTGCTTCATCTGTGTCTTATGCTGCTGCTATTGCTGCTTCTTCTGTGTCTTCTGCTTCTGCTGCTGCTGCTTTTGCTTTTGCTTCTGCTGCTGCTGCTGCTGCTTCTTCTGCTTCTGCTTCTGTTTCTGCTTTGGCTTCTACTGCTTCTGCTCCTGCTGCTCCTACTCCTGCTCCTGCTCCTGCTGCTTCTGCTTCTGATTCTGATTCTGATTCTGATTCTGATTCTGATTCTGATTCTGATTCTGATTCTGATTCTGATTCTGATTCTGATTCTGATTCTGATTCTGATTCTGATTCTGATTCTGCTGCTGCTGCTTTGGCTTCTCCTGCTTCTGCTTTTGCTTCTGCTGCTACTGCTTCTGCTGCTGCTGCTGCTGCTGCTGCTTCTGCTTCTGCTGCTTCTGCTTCTGCTGCTGCCAAATCTGCTTCTGCATCTGCTTCTGCTTGTTTTTCTTCTTCTGTTTCTTCTGCTGCTGGTGGTTCTGCTACTTCATGTGCTTCTTCTGCTACTTCTGCTTCTTTTTTTCTTCTTCTGCTTCTTCTTTGTCTTCTACTTCTGCTGCTTCTGCTGCTTTGTCTGCTTCTGCTTCTGTGTCTTCTGCTTCTGCTGCTGCTTCTGCTGCTGCTGCGTCTGCTTCTATGTCTTCTTTTTCTGCTTCTGCTTCTGCTTCTTCTGCTAATTCATGTGCTGCTTCTATTTCTGCTTCTTCTGCTGCTTTTCCTTCTGCTTCTGCTTCTACTGCTTCTGCTTCTACTTCTGCATTTGCGTCTACTTCTTCTTCTGCTGCTTCTGCTTCTGCTGCTGCTGCTGCTGCTGCTTCTGCTTCTGCTCCTTTTGCTCCTTCTCCTTCTTCTGCTTCTGCTTCTTCTGCTGCTGCTGCTTCTTCTGCTTCTGCTTCTGCTTCTTCTGCTTCTGCTTCTGCTCCTTTTGCTCCTTCTCCTTCTTCTGCTTCTGCTTCTTCTTCTGCTGCTGCTTCTTCTGCTTCTGCTGCTACTTCTTCTGCTTCTGCTGCTGCTGCTTCTGCCTCTTCTTCTGCTCCTGCTTCTTCTGCTTCTTCTGCAGCTGCTGCTTCTGCTTCTGCTTCTGCTTCTGCTCCTTTTGCTCCTTCTCCTTCTTCTGCTTCTGCTTCTGCTTCTGCTTCTTCTGCTGCTGCTGCTTCTTCTGCTTCTGCTGCTGCTTCTGCTTCTGCTCCTTTTGCTCCTTCTCCTTCTTCTGCTTCTGCTTCTGCTTCTGCTTCTGCTTCTGCTTCTGCTGCTACTTCTTCTGCTTCTGCTGCTGCTGCTTCTGCCTCTTCTTCTGCTTCTGCTTGTTTTTCTTCTTCTGTTTCTTCTTCTGCAGCTGGTGGTGGTTCTGCTACTTTATGTGCTTCTTCTGCTACTTCTGCTTCTTTTTCTTCTTCTGCTGCTGCTTCTTCTTCTTTGTCTTCTACTTCTGCTGCTCCTGCTGCTCCTGCTGCTTCGTCTGCTTCTATGTCTTCTATGTCTTCTATGTCTTCTATGTCTTCTTTTTCTTTTTCTTTTTCTTTTTCTTTTTCTTTTTCTGCTTCTGCTTCTGCTTCTGCTTCTGCTTCTGCTTCTCCTTCTCCTTCTGCTGCTGCTGCTGCTGCTGCTGCTTCTTTGTCTTCTGCTCCTGCTGCTCCTGCTGCTTTGTCTGCTTCTGCTCCTGTGTCTTCTGCTTCTGCTGCTGCCTCTGCTTCTGCTGCTGCTGCTGCTTCTGCTTCTGCTACTGCTGCTGCTGCTTCTGCTGCATCTTCTGCTTCTTAGTCTACTGCTGCTTCCGCTTCTGCTGCTTTTGCTTCTTCTACTTCTGCTACTTCTTCTGCTGCTGCATCTGCTGCTTCTTATTCTACTGCTGCTTCTTCTGCTTCTGCTTCTCTGTCTTCTACTGCTTCTGCTTCTGCTTCTTTTTCTTCTTATTCTTCTGCTTCTACTGTTTCTTCTGTGTTTTATGCTTCTGCTGATGCTGCTGCTGCTTCTGCTGCTGCTGTTTCTTCTGTGTCTTCTGCTTCTGCTGCTTCTGCTTCTGCTTCTGCTTCAGCTTTGTCTTCTACTGCTTCTGCTTTTGCTTCTGCTGCTTTTTCTGCTTCTGCTTCGGTGTCTTCTGCTTCTGCTGCTCTTTCTGCTGCTGCTTCTGCTGCTGCTGCTGCTGTGTCTTCTTCTGTGTCTGCTTCTGCTTCTGTTTCTCCTTCTGCTGCTGCTGCTGCTGCTGCTGCTGGTGGTGCTTCTGCTTCTTCTTCTGCTTTTGCTTCTGCTTCTTCTGCTTCTGCTTCTGCTGCTGCTTTTGCTACTTCTGCTTCTTCTCCTCCTCCTCCTCCTCCTTCTTCTTCTGTGCCTTCTTCTGCTGTTGCTGCTTCATCTGTTTCTTCTGCTTCTGCTTCTGCTTCTTCTGTTTCTTCTTCTGCTGATGCTGGTTCTGCAACTTCATGTGCTTCTTCTGCTACTTCTGCTTCTTTTTCTTCTGCTGCTTCTTTTTTTTTATAAATATTTTTTATTTATTTTTTCCAAATTTAAACATAAAACATAAGTTTTCAGAGCAAAAATCTCGATCCGGTCATAGATGGTTACCACGCTTACATTCCTTTCACAAGCTCAATTCAAAATTTCCATTACATCTTTTATAAGTAAAAGAAAAGGAAAGGAAAGAAAAGAAGATAAAAAAGAAATTCAAAACTTAAGAAAACCAATTTTAACTCAAACCTAACATTTTCATCTATATAAATCCATTATATCTATCAAGAATTATTTTCCAATTCACTTTCACTCATTTTTGCATCTGACTAACAATTCTAAACATATCTTTATTCTTCTTTACCTTATATCTTATACAAATCATATCGAAATAATTTTTACAATATTCTAACCTCTTGTTAAGTGTTTACCTTACAATTTTATCACCATTACTCTTAGTTTCAATTCAATACCACTCCATTTTTATTATATTCTATAGAACAACCTTTTATCTAATTTTAATCCTTTGACCCTTATCCTCAAATCAGCCTACCTTAGTTTTTTTCTCCCAATTTACATATTACACATATTTATCACAAAGACATATTTTGTTTCATCCAATTTCTAACATATTTTCCACCATATCTCCCTCTGATATTTAACTATTTTCCAGCTTATTCTATTTGATTAATTCTCAGCTTGATCCCCTCCAAAACACCAACTATTTATTTAATTTCAAAATAGTTCCTCAATCTCCTCCAACTCTCCTCCTATTTGTTTGGCTGTTTCCAGCATTTTGTGGGCTGATTTCCAGAATAATCTCCTCCTTTACTCCCTCCATTGTTTGGCTGGTGTCCAGCATATTTCCCTCCAGCACTCCTCCTATTTGTTTAGCTAATTTCCAGCATTTCAAATTAATTTCCAATGTATTTTCCACTGAGTCTCAAACTCTTATCTAGTTGGTATCCGTCCCACTCATTTTAACTCCATTTAAAATATAATTATCTGTTTTATATCATTTTCCCATCATACTCTTTCAATTTAAATCTTAGTATATTTCATAATAATAATCATTTCCAACATGTATTACATTTATTTATTTATTTATTTTATTTATTATTTCAATTTATAAACCGCCCTTCTCCTTGCGGACTCAGGGCAGTGAACCGCCAGAATAAAACATGGTATACAAAAGTTAAAAACAATTAAAAATTATTAAATATTATTCGGCCAAGAATTAAAACAACCCAATTTCAAATCAATTTCAAATTAATTCAGGACTAATCACTAGCATCTGTGTATCTTGTATTTTGTTCAATCAATCCTTATTCATCAATTTAACATTTGTTTGCAAATTAAAATTAAAATATATTACATCAAACAGTACATTTTCTTAAAATTTTTCTGCCTCAAAATATATTCTTCTTTATTATTTTTATCCCCTTGATATCATCCACTATTTTAATACCCACCTCTTATTTTCTGTTTTTATTATTTCACAACCCTTCTGTCAGTGTTCCAATACTGACATAGAAGCAATGAGGAAAAAAGTTTGACATTTCACCTAGAAAAGCTTTCGGTGAATTCAGTCTCCTGGGAGATGTATGGGAGGGGTGACATTCCTGTGTGCTGAAGAGACAGATAAGAGAGAGTGATCTGGAAGACAGCCAATGGAGAGCAGTGTCTGGGGAAGGAATAGGAGGGGTTTTGGATGGAGGGGCCAGTACTGTCTGTCGGGCACGGCTGCATCGCTCAATAAAGAGAATATTTCCTAAAGTTTGATGCTTGGAAATTAACTTTATTTCGAGGATGAAACCGAAACTTTGACACCTTCCTGTTTTTATCCAAAAATCATATATACCTTTAGGCTTTTAAACTTTACATTTCAGTTAATCACATTTAAATTTATCCACTTTATTTCTTCCTTTTCTTTCTTTTCCTCTCTGTCCAAAATGCTCTATTTCAAAGTTCATCAGTTCAAAGTAAAGAATTCCTGTATGTCCCTTTAAGGCTTTTAGCGTAATGCATCAGCTTCCTGTCTTTGTTAGCTACGCCACACCTAGATTTTGTTTAGAGTTTTGTCAGTCTCCATTGTTAAAATCCAAAATGTTCTTTCTTTCTTCTTTCTTAAAATCATCTGAGACAGAGTAGGAATCTCCAAAATCCTTATATCTAATATTAATTTCAAGTAATCCACGGTAAAAAGCCAATTAACATGTTTCTTTTCCACCCAGAAAGGGAAATCTCTTCAATCCACTTCCCTGCTTAGTCACTGCAGACTCCATGACTATTTTGTAGCCATTCATCTGTCTATCTTCATTAGCTTCATTTTCTTTCAGATGCATTGGTTCTCAAGAAAATCCATTTCTCCAATCCACTCCAGTTGAAGGCACAGTCAAATTTCAGAAATTTATTAATGCCAAATCTTCCAGTTTAAATTTACTGCAACAAAATTCAAATCGGGTCTTTTACCCATTTTTTTCCCTTTTCAATCTTTAAGTCTTACAGTCCAGTAGCCGCTTTTAAATTTGGGGTCTTATTTCCCAATAAATCCAAATAGGTACATTATATTGCCTGGGTTGGTGTCACTCACCCGGCTTCGTGATTTTTGCTCTTTCTTCATCTTCTTCCTCCAGCACAATCCTTGTTCCCAGTTGCTGCAGTTTCAGGGCAGCCACCATGGCTGCCGTTTTGCTGCTGCCGACGTGAAGAAGCCTCTGGCCCTGAGGAACCTGCCTGTTCCTCTCAGCCACCCAAGGCGTTCCTTCTTGTCCCCCTGTCCCTACAATACAGGGGAGGTCCGCAGACCTATCAGCGGCAGTTTAGCAGAGGGGATTTGGCAGGGCTCAGCAGAGCTCGCCATTTCCCCATCTGTTCCCCCACGGCACCAACGCTTGCACAGAAGGTTGTGTCGGTCAATGGGCACAGGTTTTGTAAACAGGTCAGCTAACTGGTTGGTTGTGTTACAATGTTTGATGTGTACAAACCCCATTCTGGCAAGCTGCCTGACTTTCTTGTAATGGATGTTTATGTGGTGGGACCTAGAGCCCACCGCGTATGCCCCCGAGATCCCAATTGCGGCTGTATTATCTTCCTGAATTTGGATGGGCAGAGTAGGAGGTGCCCAGATGCTCGTTACCAGAGCATTGTACCAAATTAACTCATTTGCTGTGTCCGATAGGCTGGCATATTCTGCCTCGGCCGTGGAGCAAGAAACAAATTTTTGCTGCCTAACATGCCAATGGATAGGACAGCCATTTAGCAGTATGAGGAAACCAGAGGTGCTCCGTCTACTCTTGGTGTCACCAGCCCAGTCTGCATCCAAGTAAGCGGAGAGCCTTCTCTGGCTCCAGCATAAGGAGGGTATTGGCCGTACCCCTGAGGTACCTAAGTACTCTCTTGACAGCTTCTCAGTGGAATTCCTTTGGGTTTTCCACGTGCCTGGACAATAGATTTACACATAAAGCTATGTCAGGCCTGCTCCAATTGCTAATGTATAGCAAGGAGCCAATCACAGATCTATATACTGTAATTTATTATCTGTGAACTCAGGGCTGTCCTTGTGATTATGGCCATAGTAGACACTTTGTATGGGGCTACGTGTTGGGTTAGACTATGCCATTTTGCATTTGGCCAACAACTCCTCAATCTTTTCTCTCTGGGATAATTCAAATCCCTTTTTAGTGGCCAAGATATGCACACCCAGGTACCTGTCAACCCGCCCCAAGGACTTCAGGGTAAATTTTTCCCCCAGGGCCTTGGCAAATTCATCACACCTTTCCTTGCCAGGCCCTACGTATAGGAGGTCATCCACGTAAACCAAAACCCATTCTGTATCACCTTTGATGTCACGTGTAAAAACGCACTCATCTGCATGAGATGCCCTGAAGCCAATTTGCTCTAAACTCTTTTTGAGGCAGTTGTACCAGAATTTCCCCAACTGCTTGAGGCCATATAATCCCTTCTGGAGTAACCATGTGTTTCCCCCCTCCTGGTGGTAACCAGGAGGCGCCCTCACGTAGAACTGCCTTGTCACTACATTTTTATATTTACCAGCAGAGCTATTATTTCTGAACTGTCAGACTTACCATAGTTTGCCAAATTCCTTATCAGCATCTACTGCGCATGTACACATTCTTTCATTTTTTTCCTCTAAAAACTTTCCTTTGTTCTCCTGCCAGCTAAGGTCAGGCTGGGGATTCTTTGCCAACATGTAATCTAATTTAGATAGTGAGATGTCTTTATTTTCTTTACAATAAATATGAGTTTAATTAGAAGATGTATTCCGGTTTTATTGATCAAAGTATACAGAAGGATAAAAGTCACGATCCAACTCAAAATGAGGGCAATTACCCCACGCAAGGTAATGGGGCTGATTGCCGCTCTGACATGCCTGTCCAAGTTGGCGTGGAGGTAGGTCGTCTGAATGTCGAATTGGTAGACTTCCTTCCCCAGAGCGGCTGCAGTTATGAGGGCGGCCTTGACACTTTCTGCCCAGACGGTCGGAGAATAGGTCTCTATATAGTCCTCCATGTAACGTTGGGCAAACCCCTGTGCTACCAAGCGAGCCTTGTACAGGTAGCGGCCATTGGCAAGTGGTTTGGCCTTGAAAACCCACCTTGTGCCAATGACCTTCTTCTCTTTTGGTGGTTGCCCAGGGGTGAAGACCTTGAGCTTTCTCAGGCTCTCCATCTCTATCTCCTGTTCCATCATGAGCTGCCACTTCTCCTGTTCTTCGATGGGCATGCCTGGATGTCAGAGAAAGTCTTTGGGGTGACCACGACGCTGTTGATGGATGCGACGTGCCCAATGTCAATTCTCTTTGGTGGGACCCCCTTGTTGGACCGTTTTGACCTTCTGACCTCCTGCCACTCACCACCATTTTCCTCTGCGGGTTCCTCGCTGACTGGCTGTTCACGACGGGGATGAGGAGGTCCTCGGTCCCAGGTGTTGGGCATCCTGGGCCTCTGAAGCGTCGCTGGAGGTGAAGAGTCAGGTGAAGATGGCGTGTCTTCCCCTTCAGGACTGGATGGTTCATCATCCTCATCTGGATCAGGTAGGCTGACATCTTCGTCCTGTTCCTCTCTCTCGTTGGTGGCAGGGTCTGTGGTTGTCTCATGCGGTGTTGTGGTTGGTGCGGCCTTGCTGGGCCGGTTGATGTATAGGCCCAGATCACTTGAGTGAATCTGGGTCCAATTGGAGTCCTCTTTGAAGGAGGCAGATTGGGAAGTCACGGTCCTGCCCCCTTCTTCCAGGAATTGGTAGGCCTTGGAGCCAGGGGCATAGCCCAAGAACCTCAGTCTCTGGGAAACGGATCTCCCCTTCTTCCACAGCTGCTTGGGGATGTGCACCCAAGCGTAGGAGCCAAACACACACAAGTGTCCCAAACTTGGCTTCCTACCGTGGACCAGAAAATATGGGGTCTGGTTCACAACGCTGCTCCAGGTGCGGTTCAGGGTGTAGTTGCCCTAGTGTACCGCCTCCACCCAGTACAATTCCGCAACCTCAGCATTTGCAATCAGACTGCACACCATGGTCTGCAGAATGCCTTTACATTTTTTTGACACACCGTTCTGTGCAGGGGAAAAAGGTGTACGAAAATGGTGTATGCCCTTATGCCTTACCCAGTCTTGAAACTTTCAGAACATGAATTCGGCCCCACGGTCGCTCTGCAGCTACACGATCTTCATCTTGTGCTGGGTTTCAACGTAGTTATACAGTGACTTTATGGCATCAAAGGCCTCAGACTTTTCTGCGAGGGTATATACATGGCCATACCTCAAGAAGTCATTGACAGCAGTGAGGAAATACTGCCACTTCCCTAGGGATGGTGTAAATGGCCCAACCAAATCAACATGTATTAATTGATATGGGTATTGGGTCTTACGCTGTGACACCTTAGGTATTGGGGCAGCCTTCCTCTTTGTCCTCTTACAGATGGCACAGTCCAGAAACACCTCATAATCCTGGAGGTGAATCCCCTCAGTGAATTCCCCCATTTTTTTTTTACCACTGGGAAGCTCGCATGGCCTAACCTCTGATATAATAGGTGGACACATTTATTATGGGGCGGCTTTCCCACTGACACCCCCTTGGCTCTGGTTGCCTTGGGTGGTGCTGGCACCTTAGGCCCTTTTTTGGGCTTATCTGCCTTAGGTGCCTGCTGAGGCTCGGGTTTCTTGCCCGCATTGGCTTTGGAAGGCCGTGGGGCTGGTTGAGGTGGTGTGGGGGCAATTGCCTCAGTCTTGTGCATCTTTGACAGCCTGGGAGCTGGCTGTGGAGCCTTTCTCTCTCTCTCTGTGCGCAGGCCACTTCTGAGGTGGCACCCTGTGAGCTGTCTCCTGTGGCTGGGTACTCGGGGGAGAAATATGGCAAACCATTTATAATGGTAACACTCCCAATGACCCTTTTGTCTTGAGTGATGAGACCTCCCCCTTTGAGAAACAGTACCTCCACCATGCCATCATTACATAGCTTGGTTATGCTTAACAGGTTATTGGCTATAGAGGGAGCATGTAATGCACCTTTGACATTGCCCAGCCCTGGTACAGAGACAGTGCCCTCCCCAACAACCAAAGTATTGTTACCATTTGCAACCTTAACAGAGGAGTTAATTCTCCTTAACCTCTTAAAGCCTTGCCTCAAGTTAGCAATGTGAGATGAAGCCCCAGAGTCCAGTAACCAGAGGCCGGTAGGGCCATCAGCCTTTGTGGTGGGGGTGAGATAGCTAGTATACACAAAGTTGCCCTTAGCACCACCTTTGCCCCCGCCAGGCCCCCTTCTCTGCCCCTTGCCTCTTCCTTGATTGGAGCCACGCTTAGGTCCTTGCTGGTAATGGGGGCAGTCCTTCTTCAGGTGCTCCTCAGAGCCACAGATGAAACACTTGGGTAGAGCGTTAACCTGCTCTGAACTCTGGTGCCTCCTGTTGATGCACTGAGTTGTGGCCCTGGTGTACTCTCCCTCATCTCTATGCCTCCTGTCTTCCTCATTGAGCCTCCCTGTGAGGTAGGACAGAGTCATGGCTTCCTTCCTGGTTCCCTCTAGTGAGACAATAAAATTGCCCCAACTTTTGTCCAGGGATGCCAGGATAACAGCAACCATGTTGGCCTCAGTCACGGGGTAGTCCCTGAGCACCAGCTCTGCCCTGAGTGCCTTCAACTTTCCCAGGTGCTCAGCCATGCTAGCCCCAAAGTTTAGCTTGGTATTATAGAATTCCAATGTAAGCCTTGTGGTGGGGCCCAAGCTATCACTATTAAATAGGCTATATAGCAACCCCCAAATTTCACCAGCTGTGAGCCCATCTGGAATGCTAGGGTACAATTTAGCATCCAGTGAGCTCAGTAGAGTGGTATAGGCTCTCCTGTGGTACCACTCTTCTTGAGGTCCCCAAGGGAAAGGTGGGGGTCTAGAACCATTTCTAGGGTCCCCTCTTTTAAGAGACATACCTGTATCTCTTTTTTCCATATATTGAAGTTGTCACCCCCCCAATGTAATTTTTTTCAAAATTATTCCGTATAATAGTAGAAAATATAGTTGTATTTTGCTGTCCATGGTATCTTTGCCTGGGTCCCATTGAAGTGAATGGGAGACGGATCCCTCTGCTGGCCAGTGTTGGTATTTTCTTCTGATTATTCTTTTCTTTTTCAGGTGGAGCGAACTGAGCATGCCTGAACTGATGAGCATGCTCATAGCTCATTCCAGCCCAGGAGCTGATGGGAGCAGACCTCTGTCTCTGTGCTTCAGGGCTAGGCCTGGGCCCAAGCCTGTGAGGCCCTGAAGATTCCTCTGGAAGCCCTCCCGGTACTGGAACATTTACCATGGGGCGAAGGCTGCAGGATGGGGCCAGAAAGGCCCGAAGATACTAAGGATCACCTGGATGGGCCCACCGCTGGTCCTGAAGACTCTGGAGGAGACAGCCATCGTTGGAAGTGGAAGGCTTGGCTGAAGGTCGTCTGAAGGCATTGAGGTGAGTCCTCCGTTGCCTTGGTGGGGGTTTTGGGAAGGCTGGGGCCCCTAGGGGTTCTTCTGGGGCTCCCTGAAGGCATGGGTCCTGGCTGGGATGCTCTGGACTGGACGCCCCCCCCCATTGGTCTCCTGGGGGTAGTGAGGAAGGCTGGCTGCTCCCGAGGTTGAGGCCGTGGTCATCATGGCCTCCAGGGCTGCAACCAGGACTTCGATTGCAGCTCTGATGCCCACTGCAGCAAGAGCGGCTGGGCAGACTTCGAGGTTTGCCAGTGGGGAGGACTGAGCAGTTTGCATGCTGCCTCGGCTGGCTGCCATCAGTTTCTGGGCCTTGTGGCCTAGCTGAGGCCTACCAAGCCTCACTGGAGTAGGTGGTCTGGGGGCCGCCATGTTGCTTCCGGTTGGCCCTGGAAGCTGCAGGTCGCGATTTGGTGGGAATTTTCTGGCCAAAAGCTCTGGGGCCCTGGGGGCCTCCACGGTGGCCGATGCCATGTTGGGGAGCCACCTGGGCACTGGGGAAGGACTTACCTGGTGTCCAGAGGCCCCCTGCACTGGTGTCCCAAGTGGCTTGGCTCCTGGTGTCCCTCGGGCTGCTAGGAGCATTCTTAGCAGCTCTCTGCATTCCTCGCCAGGGAGCTGGCCCACGCTGGGGGTGGCCTGATCCCTGGCTGCATCCCCGGTGTCCTGGCAGTTCTGGGTGGACTGCTGGCCTTCCACACTTTCCTCTGTGGCTTGCAGTTGCAAGGAAACATGCGAAGGGTTCCCTTGCGTTCCGCTGGGTCCTCTGGGGGCATAGAGATCATCTGTACCCACCTCTGGATCGAAGCTCATATCAGGGACTGGATGCAGGGTTGCCATCCTGGATTGAAGACTCCTGGTCACAACTGGGGATCTCCTTCCATCAATCTCTTGGGGGTTCTTGCTGGAACCTCCTGGCATCTTGGAAGCGTTGCCTCAAACCATCCTCGGCTACCACTTTGTGAGGGATCTCATGAAGATCGATGGTTCGTTGAGGACGCTTTCAAGAAAAGTCAGCAAGCAAGGATGCAATTAAGTTAAATCTTTATTTAGGAATAAAGTAGGTAAAATGAGTTCCCAGGCATGGAGGCATCCATGCCTGGATTGAGCCCATGGGTCAGTCTCATTGGAGAGTAGAACAACAGCAGAGGGAGCAGCCGCTGTGCAGGGGATCTTATAGGGGTCCCTGGCCCCTCCCTTACTAATGTGTGTGGGGGGGCTGGAGGGTCATTAACTTTCCCCAATGGGGCTGCAGTGGCCCCATTGTGGACCCACCAGTGGGATCAAAAGTCCCACTTTGCTCCCATCTGGTGGCCTTTGAAGAAACTGCTATGGCTGGCACAAAAACACCTAACAGTTTCTGCATCTTCTTCTTCTGCGTCTTCTGCTGCTTCTGCTTCTTTTTCTTCTTCTTCTGTTTCTTCTGCTGCTGCTGGTTCTGCTACTTCATGTGCTTTTTCTGCTACTTCTGCTTCTTTTTCTTCTTCTGTTTCTACTGCCGCTGCTTCTTCTTTGTCTTCTGCTTCTGCTGCTCCTGCTGCTCCTGCTGCTTCGTCTGCTTCTTTTTCTTCTGCTGCTGCTGCTACTGCTGCTGCTTCGTCTGCTTCTGTGTCTTCTTCTTCTGCTTCTGCTTCTGCTTCTCCTTCTCCTTCTGCTTCTCCTTCTCCTTCTGCTTCTCCTTCTCCTGCTGCTGCTGCTGCTTCTTCTGCTACTGCATCTGCTGCTTCTTAGTCTACTGCTGCTTCTTCTGCTTGTGCTTGTGCTTCTCCTACTTCTGCTTCTGCTTTTGCTTCTGCTGTTTCTGCCAATGCCGCTACTTTTTCTACTTCTGCTGCTGCTGTTGCTTCTGCTTCTTGTTCTGCTGCTGCTGGTGGTAGTTCTGCTACTTCATGTGATGCTTCTGCTGCTTCTGCTTCTGCTTCTGCTTCTGCTTCTGCTGCTGCTGCTGCTGCTGCTGCTGCTGCTGCTTCTTTTGCTGTATCTGCTGCTTCTTAGTCTACTGCTGCTTCCACTCTTCTGCTTCTGCTGCTTCTACTTCTGCTTCTTCTGCTGCTTCTGCTGCTTCTTATTCTACTGCTGCTTTTATTTATTTATTTATTTATTTATTTAATCAAATTTGTATACCGCCCTACTCCCAGAAGGGACTCAGGGCGGTGAACAGCCAAATAAAATACAGTGACATACAAAAGTTAAAAATATTTAAAATAAATTAAATAATTAGGCTAGAACAATTTAAAATCCAATTATATAAGACATTTTTAAACCCAGTATAAAGGGGAGGTTTAAGCCAGACCAGCCTGTTGAAATAAGAACGTTTTTAAGGCGCGGCGGAAGGTACGTAGGTCCTGTAACCTCCTTATCTCAGGGGGGAGCTCGTTCCAGATGGCAGGTGCCCCCACAGAGAAGGCTCTCCCCCTGGGGGCCGCCAGTTGACACTGTTTGGCCGACAGCACCCTGAGGAGCCCCTCTCTGTGGGAACGGACTGGTCAGTGAGAGGTTATTGGAGGCAGAAGGCGGTCCCGAAGATACCCTGGTCCTAAGCCATGGAGCGCTTTGAAGATAGTAACCAAAACCTTGAAGCGCACCCGGAAGATCACTGGAAGCCAGCGCAGCTCGCGCAGGAGAGGAGTCACATGGGAGCGCCACGTCGCTCCCATCACCACCCGCGCGGCCGCATTCTGGACCAGTTGAAGCCTCCGGGTGCTCAAGGGGAGCCCCATGTAGGGAGCATTACAGTAGTCCAGGCGTGAGGTGACGAGGGCATGAGTGACCGTGCGTAACGAATCCCAATCCAGAAAGGGACGCAACTGGTGGATCAGGCGAACCTGATAAAAACTCCTCCTGGCCACGGCCGTCATATGCCCTTCTAAAGACAGCCGTGAGTCCAGGAGGACGCCCAAGTTGCGAGCCCCATCTGTGGGGGACAATGACTCACCCCCAATAGTCAGAGATGGCATCAACTGACTATATCGGGATGTCAGAAACCACAGCCACTCGGTCTTGGAAGGGTTGAGCTTGAGTCTGTTCCTCCCCATCCAGATCCGTACGGCCTCCAGGCACCGGGACATTACTTCGAGGGCATCGTTGGGGTGGTCTGGGGTTGAGATGTACAGCTGAGTGTCATCAGCGTACTGATGGTACTTCACCCCCAAACCACGGATGATCTCACCCAGCAGCTTCACATAAATGTTGAACAGAAGGGGCAAGAGGACCGACCCTTGTGGCACCCCACATACAAGGGGCCTCAGGGTCGACCTCTGCCCCCCTGTCAACACAGACTGCGACCGGTCAGAGAGAAAGGAGGAGAACCACCATAACATGGTGCCCCCAACTCCCAGCCCTTCCAACCAGCGCAGCATGATACCATGGTTGATGGTATCAAAAGCCGCTGAGAGGTCTAATAGGACCAGGACAGAGGAACAGCCCCTGTCCCGAGCCCTCCAGAGATCATCAACCAACACGACCAATGAAGTCTCTGTGCTGTACCCGGACCTGAAGCCCGACTGGAACGGATCTAGATAGGTCGATTCATCCAGGTACTGAGGCAGCTGTCGCGCAGCCACACTCTCAACAACCTTCGCAACAAAGCGAAGGTTGGAGACGGGATGATAATTTACCGAGTCTAAGTTTTTTTTAAAAACATCCTGCTGTCTTCTTTCTATTTCTATAAAAAATGTTAAAATCATAAGTGTTCAACAATTCCTTGGAAAAAAAGAAATGCACAGCAAGGTGTGCATCTTTTTCCCAAAATAATTTTAAAACCATCATGTCTTCTGCTTACTCTTCTTAATGTTTCTCACATATTTTATAATATTCTACCTTGGATGTTTATGGCCCTTGCTATCTTCCACAGTTCTTCCACATTACAGACATTGGACACTAACTTATTCAGTATTACTCAACCATTCCCTAACACATTTGAAAAACAAATTCTTTTTTTTAAACCTTCTTGTAAAGTCAATGAAAATGCGACCTTTTATACCCAAGGGGAGGAGTCTAAGGTAAGGTGGGATTGTGGGAGTAATGGGTTGTGTAGTTGAGTTAACCCTTGCAGGGCTGTAGGGAATAGGGGTATGTGCCAGTTGGACATTTCACGTGACAAAACCCCCTCTTAATGTCTAACTAGTGAAAGATTTACAACATCCATAAACATATATATCTACATACATATACACATATGATTTACATATATACACATACTTTCAACATGAGGTATGCGTGCTGTTTGTGTGGTAATGGTTTGGTGAGTATATCTGCTGTTTGCTCTTCTGTGTCACAATGTATGGCCTTGATGAACTCAATCTCTGAGAGTTGTCTAACGTGTTTGCATTTTATATCTATGTGTCATGACCTTTGACCAATGGCATCGGCCTTTGATATCTTGATGGCTGCTTTATTGTCCTCATGAATAATTATGGGGTATGATGGTTCCGTCCAGATGTCACTGAGTAGATCATCAAACCAGGTTAGATTATTGGCGGCCTTAGACATGCAAACAAATTCTGCTTCGGTGGTGGAGGTGGCCACTAGTTTTTGTTTACCAGTGTACCAATGTATTGGGCTGTTGTTGAGAAAGAAGATGTACCCAGAAGTACTTTTCCTACTTTTCACATCTCCCGCCCAGTCGGCATCTGCGTAACATGATAGTTTTGGCTCTGTGGATAAGTCGGGTTCGAGACATAAGTATGCATCAATACTGTATTTTAAATATCTGAGTATTTTTTTAATGGTGTTCCAATGGTAGATTGTGGGTTGGCTGACATGTCTGGATAATAGGTTGACTGCTAAAGCAATGTCTGGCCTTGTCCAGTTGGCTATGTACAGCAGTGAGCCTATGGTGGACCTGTATAATTTGTTATCTGTGAAAGGTTCTGTTTCATTATACATATTCTTTGGGAAGTCCGACTGCATGGGAATTTCGCTGGGTTTAGCTTCTGACATGTTGCACTTTTGTAATAGTTCTGTGATTTTCTCCTTTTGAGAGAGTCGGAAACCTTTATCAGTTTTGATTATCTGGACTCCTAAGTATTTGTCTATTGTCCCCAGTGACTTTAGTGAGAAATGTCTTCTTAATTCAGTGGCAAACCTATCGCATTTAGATTTTTCTTTCCCTATGTATAATATATCGTCTACGTAGACAAGTACATTTTCAATTAAGCCTTTTTCTCTTTTTGTGAAGAAGCATTTGTCTGCTGAAGTATCTGTGAAGCCCATTGATTTGAGGGCTCTGGCTAAGCAGTCATACCACCTTTTTCCAGACTGTTTGAGGCCGTACAGGCTTTTGTTTAGGAGCCACGTGTTATCTTTACCTTCGTCAACTCCTGGTGGTGCCTTGCCATAAATTTCCTTGTCTAATTCGGCATGTAAGTATGCGGTTTGTACATCAAATTGGTATACCTCTAGCCCTAGTATGGTGGCTATTATGAGGGCGCTCTTGACACTCTCAGCTCTGACTGTGGGGGAGTAGGTGTCTGTGTAGTCGTCTGGGTATCTTTGAGCGAAACCTTGGGCAACCAGTCTTGCCTTGTACAGTGCCTTGTTGTCTTCTAGGGTTTTGATCCTGTATACCCACTTAGTCCTGATTGGTTTTTTATCCTCCAGCACTCTGGCTGGTGTGTATACTTGTAGGTCCTTGAGGCTCTTCATTTTCTTTGCCATGGCTTGTTCCCATTTTTCTCTTTCTTCTTGGGGGAGATTGAGTATTTCTTCATAGGAGCTGGGTGTGATGTTGTTCATTTGTATGGAGATGACAAAGTCCTCAGACCTCTTTGGTGCTTTGTTTCTGTTTGCCCTGACTGGTCTGTCAGGTGGCGCGCCCGTTTCATGCATGCACTTGGCTTCTTTGTCTGTGAATCTGTCCAAACTTAGTGTGGGGTGCCCTTCCTTCCATTCCTCAATCTTGAGTCCATGGTATTTGGGTTTATGGGTTCTGGTTTCTATTGTTTTATCTATGCCCTTGTCCCCTTCCTCCTGTCTGTGTTTGTGTATATCTCCATCAAAGAAAATGTCATTGGAGTGTAATTTTGACCAGTTGGAGTGTTCATGAAAATCTGTTGATCAAGACACTGTGAATTTATTGTTACTATCTATAAATCTGAAGCCTTTTGTTCCTGATTCATATCCCATGAATCTCAGTCTCTTGGAGATTTTGTCTCCTTTCCTTCTTAACTGTTTGGGTATATGAGCATCTGCTGGGACACCAAATACCTGTAGATGTGCTGTTAGGCTTCCTTTGGTGCATCATTTCATATGGAGTTTTGTCAATTACACTAGACCAAAGTCTGTTTAATGTGTAGTTTGAATAGTGGAGAGCTTCTGACCAGAAAGCTTGGCCCATTCCTGCATCCTCCAGGACAGATCTCATCATGGTCTGGAGTACGCCATTTTTATGTTCCGCCATTCTGTTCTGGAAGGCAGAAAAGGGTGAAGAGGTAAAGTGTAATATGCCTCGTTCCTTCAGCCATTTTGAAAACTCTCTGGCCATGAATTTGGAGCCACGGTACGTCATTATCTGTTTGATTCTAGTATTATGTTGGACCTCTACCCTCTTATAGAATTCCTTGAACCTTTGGAATGCCTCGTTTTTGTGTCTAAGTGTGTATACAAAACCATAGCGACTAGACTTTCTGTGGCTCCGCGATCGCCGACGGAGCTCCTTTTTGGAGCTCCAGCCCCGAAATCTGTAAAGCCGCTAGAACAGCGCAAATCAGCTGTCTAGCGGATAAAAATTCTCCCCCTGGGAAAAGGGGGGAGAGAAGAGCAGAGGGGCTTGGGTAGAGCTCCCCAAGACCCCCAGGCTTTCTTCTTTTTTAAACCTGGGGGCTGAAGGGTGAGAGCTCCCTGGAAATCCCTCAGTGCTCCGGATTAGGGACGTGCCTGCCTGGCTTGGCAGAATGGGGCGTCGCAACCACACCAGCAGCATAGGAATAAAGATCTGAAGAATTTTTCTCAAAGATTGCAAGAAATTTGGATTCTGGATGCTGGCAGAGCGAAATCAGGACAGCGGGATTTGCAAGTATGCAAGTAAAAGCTTTAACTCCATATGAAAAGGGAAGGGAAAGATGGCGCTAAGGAAATGAAACTTACCAGTGAAAGTGCTTGTTAGCCCCTGCTACATTGTTTAACATATTGGACTATATAATAAGAAGAAGATTTAAAGGGGAAGTGGAAGAAGGCAGGAAAGACTATGATGGGGATTTTAACTAACATATATTCCTCAAGATAGTGGAAAACAATTGGACTCTGATCTGACAGTTGAATAAATATAAAATAAAAATTGATATATGGCTGCCATTAAGGAAAGAGGGAGTGAGTCAGCAAACACACAAATTGGGACTTTAAAGGATTCACAAGAAAGTTTTGATCTCTTTATTTTGGACATTGTGGACATAGTTAAAAATGCTATCCAGGAGTGGAAGTTGGAATATTTTAAGGATCTGCTGGCTGGGAAAGAGGAAGAAATCATACAGCCTAACATGATTTTGGAGAACAAAGAAGAGGCAGTCAGAGAAAAAATGGAGTCTAGCATTTTGGAAACAGAAGTTTTGGTGGAGGCTTCCACACAATTAGTTGGAGCGTATCAAAAAGACTCATTATTGCAGACTGCAAAATACTATGAAAAATTTTGTTTTTATGGACAGAGTCAATTCCTAGAGAATGAAGTGACTGATTTTTCAAGCATGAAAAGTAGAGATGGGGGTTTTAAAGCAAAGGGAATAACTTTGAAAGGGGAATGGACTCTCAAGAGACACCAGTTGCAATTTCAACCTCAAAATTTCTTGAAAATAAAAGCAGAGGGACGAGTAATGCTTCAAAAATTTTCAAAAATAAAAGCAGGGGGACGAGCCATGCTTAAGAAGAAAGTGCCATCTAAAAAGAAGGATTGGAAGAAATACAGAAAGAAAGGAAGAATGTGCAATGAACTCTTTGAAGGTCATACTTGGTAGATTATGGATGTTTGATATAAATGTTTAACTAAAAAGGGACAGTTTCTTAAGAGTTATTGAGTTATTAAAATGATCAATTAAAACTCAAGTGATACTTTATTGAAAGCTTTGGGATTTATATAGATTTTCTAGGATTATATTTGATTGATATTTTACTGAAGTTAAAGGTTTATTAAGAAATTTTAAATGTTCAAGGTGACACAACAGAATTTCTAAAAGGTTTATATGCATTGAGGGATAAGGTTTAATTAAAACTGGATAGCTTTTTAAAACTTATTGCAGTTCTAAAGTGGCTAGCTTGAAAATAAATGGATGGGTTCTTAGTATTAAGAAATTTTATATGCTTAAGGTGAGATATTAGAAGTTTTAAAGGCTATATGTGACGAAATGTTTATGTTTGAGGTTATTCAGTTCAATGGTTAATAATACTGTCTCAAAGACATGTTTTAAAGAACTTTGTTTAAGTTAATGCTATGAGAAAACTTATAAATGAAATGTTGAAGCATGTTAATTAGGGGAGTTAAAGAATGTGTGGGATTTTTCTGGAATTTATAATAAGGTAGTAGATGTTAGCTTAGGTTTGTTAGATGTTATATCCTGTCTTTGCTCTGGGAAGTCGGAGGGGGGGGGGGTTGGGAGGGAGGGGGGGTGTGGGGGGAAAATTGTTTTATGATTTTTAATAAAATAAAAGACAGGTAGATGGATTAATAGAGAAGTAAGGAATTTGGGGGACTATGTATTCTTTATATGTTTACTTGTTTGTAGGTTTGTAGGTTTGTATGTTTGATTATAAAAATAAAAAACTTTTTCAAAAAAAACACCATAGCGACTATAGTCATCCACAATGGTTAGGAAAAACCTCTCCTTGTACCCGATGGATGGCTTCAGTGGTCCTACCAGGTCCATGTGCATTAATTGAAAGATGGAGTCGGTGGTTCACCCTGATCTCTTTGGCCTTGGCTTAACCTTGATTTTTTAACATTTACAGACAGAACACTTGAGATAGTTTTCACAATTCTTTACTTTCAAACCTTCAGTACATCCAAACATTTTTTTTCAAAACTGGGAACCCTATGTGGCCTAGTCTTCTATGGAGGAGGTGAGCACAATTGTCATGAATGGGCTTCCCCATGGAGATTGTGTCTTTCCCGGGTGATTTACATTTGGTGGTTTCCTGGTTGACCCCTTCTGCTCCTCCACTTTCTATTCCCTCACTAGCTATGTTTACATTTACACACCTTTGATCATTCTTGCTAGGTATGAAGTATTATAGGCCATCATGTATTGTTATTTCTCCAATGTTTTCACCTTTACTGGACATGTATGCCCTGCCTCCTCTGAATACCACCTCAGTGTCTGTGTCTTGGGTTAATTTTGTGGTGGCTAATACGTCATATGGTATTTCTGGTACAAATAGTACCCCCTCTATATTTCCTATCCCTGGGATGCGTATGCTCCCCTTCCCCATTACTCTGGCGCTGCTCTGGTTGGCCACCTTTATTTCAAAGTCCACCTCAATGAAGGAGATGAATAATTTGGCATTGTATGTCATGTGCTTGATGGCCCCTGAGTCTATGAGCCATATATTGTCCCTTACTTCCTGACTGAGAGTTGATTTCCCGTACCTGAAACCATATATAGATCCCGTGTTGCTGTCCCGGGAGCTGTCTCTCTGCTCGCTACTTCATCTGGGGTTGGGTGACCATCCGCGCCTTCGTTCCTTGGTGGTTCTGTGGTCCGGTGAGCGTCTCCCCTGGTGTCTTCTCCTGAATTCAGGCCTCTCTCTACGTTCATTGTACCCCATGTCTACTATTTCTGGGGCAATCCCTTTTGAAATGGTTCCTGGAACCACATGAGAAGCATACCGGGATACTATTTATCCTGTCCTGGAACTCAACCCTTTTTGCTGGTCTGGGGTCCCTTCTAGATAGTTGTCGGTCCCTTCTTAAATTATCCTTGGCAATCAAACGGTTGGTAAGTGTATCTAAAGTTGTATGACCTATGCTGAGGCTGTCTAGTTGTGTGACAAAATTGTCCCAGCTAGGATCTAGCGAGTTTATGATTATACTCATCATGCTTTCCTCTGTGATTGCCTCCCCTCTCTGTAGCAATTCAGCCCTGGTTGCATTGAGTTTTAATAAATGCTCACTCATGGAGACTTCTGGCCTGAGTCTGGCAGAGTGAAAGTCCCTTGATATTCTTGTGGTTGTGGCTCTGCTCCTGCTATATAACAGACCATAAATTTTCTGCATAATTTCGTATACTGTCAGGTGATGGTGGGTGAAATGCTTGCTAACAACAAACAAAATGCTTTGCGGTGAATACAGTCAATTTCAAAGGACCATGGCTTTTTGGGTGGCTTGGATATTAGAAAAAGTACATTTTCCCTCATAAATACAATTTGGAGTTGTTGATTCCACTCTAGAAGATTTTTTCCATCTAATTGGAGTTTGGGGAAATTATTAGGTAAATTTCCTGAATTGTGAGAATTATTACTTACAAAAGGTAGCTGTCCATGGTCCTGGACGTGTGGGAACTCACAGTAAGGAGCTGGTATACAGGCAGTCAGATTGAAAAAATAGGCAGTCATTTTTTTTCTTCACTTTCAACAGGGGAAGACTGAGCATGCGTGAAGCTCATTTTCTGCTGGGAAGCGCCGGGTGAGGAGCTCGTGGCCACGGCTCCTGGATTTAGGCCCAGCCCTGCTGGGTGAAGGTCGAACTCACCCCCGGAGTCTCAGAACTGGGTGGTGGATGTCCGGAACTGGTCCTGGATGGCTGGGTCTTCGCTGGACATCGGCGGGAAGCCCGGGAGCTCTACGGTTGTCAGGTGAGTCCTCCAGAGGGTCGACTGTTCGATGAGGGTGGTCATTGTCACTGGTCCATGTATGTTGGTTGTGGAGCGGGCTGGGAATCCCGGTGGTGGCTGTAGCTCTGGTGGATGCCTAACTTGGTAGAATGGTGTGTCCATTGCTCATCGATGGGTCAGTTGATGCTCGCTGCTGTTAGGAATAGTATCCCTCGGATGGGACTTGTTCAGCGTCTCGGTGCTGGTGGTTGTCCTGCTGTTCTCTTGGGTCCCTGGAGTTCCTCCGTGGTCCGTGGGTAGCGCGGGTGGCTTGAAGGCAGAGCCGAAGGCTGCCGCTAGAGTTTCCATTGCTTTTTCAATCTCGAGCTCAGTAGGTGAGCTCCTGGAGTTTTGGTCTCTTTTTCCATTATTATTTTCGGATGAATCCCCGTTTGTTTTAAGGTTTGGGCTAGTTCGCACCAACGGATTTAAATCCGGGCTTCCCATTGGTCGCTGGCCATTTAAAGATGGCCACCGGGAAAAAGGCACGAAAATGGATCCCGCCATCTCTGGCGTGTCTGGTTGGGATGGCATTTCCCTTACCAGATCCATGTCTTCATAGGTTGGTTCCTTCCCCTCGTTCGCTGTTCCATGGTTCTCTAGTAGGCTCTGGAGGTTCACGACGAGGTCTTTGTTGGTGGTGGGTAGTTCCATGATTCTCAGTACCACTGCCTTGAGGTCATCGTTTCCACATGGAGTAGGTCTGGGGTCAACCTTTTCGCCTTCCCTACATTGCTCAGCCTTGGATGGAGTGTATGGGATGGTCATCTGATCGTTTCCAGTCGGGGTGGCCTTCGGCATGGCTCCAGAGGAAGACAGCTGCACTGCCATCTGTCTGGTGAAGGCTCTGGTATTTATTCTGCTTTTCTTTGTTGATTGTTCAGCTGGTTCAGTCATTTCTTGTAGTTAATGGGCAACCATCCTCTGCTACCATTCTCTTAGGTTGATGGATCTAGCCCAAATAACTCTCAACACAAAGTGATAGTTCTAATAACCGTTTTATTTAAATATACAAATGTAGCACTCACTTGAGGATACATCTGTAACTGACCTTTGTCTTTTCTTTACAGATGTGGAACTGGAACTGAACTGTGGCCACATGGATGCGACCTTTTATACCGAAGGGGAGGAGTCTAAGGTAAGGTGGGATTGTGGGAGTAATGGGTTGTGTAGTTGAGTTAACCCTTGCAGGGCTGTAGGGAGTAGGGGCATGTGCCAGTTGGACATTTCACGTGACAGTCCATCTTATTCTTTGCAGAGGAGTAATTTGCAGGATCTTGTCCCGTGGCCATGCTTGTTGCAAACTGATGCGCCAAGACTTCCGAAATCACCTTTTGAAAACTTTTTCTGGCAAATCTTATTCAAAAATTAAACAAGAAAACCTACTATCAGGCATAATTTTCTTTTGGAGTCTAAGGTTTTTTAAAAACATCCTGCTGTCTTCTTTCTATTTCTATAAAAAATGTTAAAATCATAAGTGTTCAACAATTCCTTGGAAAAAAAGAAATGCACAGCAAGGTGTGCATCTTTTTCCTAAAATATCTTTAAAACCATCATGTCTTCTGCTTACTCTTCTTAATGTTTCTCACATATTTTATAATATTCTTCCTTGGATGTTTATGGCCCTTGCTATCTTCCACAGTTCTTTCACATTACAGACATTGGACACTAACTTATTCAGTATTACTCAACCATTCCCTAACACATTTGAAAAACAAATTCTTTTTTTTTTAAACCTTCTTGTAAAGTCAACCCTTTTTATTTTCACTGATTACATCATTTCCTTTCTAATTATGAACTATGGACCTTTATCTGCCTTTTTTATCTTAATCTATTCTCATTTTGGAAAACTTGCCTGTAAAATTTGTGAACAAAATTGCCTCAAAAAGAGCTCCCAGAATTCTTGGTGATGGCTGCTGTGGATGTGGTATTTGGGATTTTAAAGCATTTTTAAAGCATTGTTTTCCTTTTCTGATACTTGTAGTTCAATTGTCAGAAAGATGCTCTTTCTTGGAATGGCATCCACATTAAGTCTTACTCACGTACAGTCTATGCCAGTGATGGCAAACCTTTTAGAGACTGAGTGCCCGAACTGCAACCCAAAACCCACTTATTTATCGCAAAGTGCCAACATGGCAATTTAACCTGAATAATGAGGTTTTACTACCTAAAATAATGATAAACAAGGCAGAGTTCAGCTAATTGTTCTAAGAAAAACATGATAAATGCACTTTTATGCCCCTTCATTTTTTTTCTGCTTTTGAAATATTACGTTTAGCAACAATAAAAAAGAAAAACTTTTGTAATATCATTTCTCTCTTTCTCTCCCTCTCTCTTTCCCTCCCTCTCTCTCTCTCTCTTTCCCTCCCTCTTGGTCTCTCTCTCTCTCTCTCTCTCTCTCTCCCTTCCTCTTTGTCTTACCTCCCTCTGTCTTTCTCTCTCTCTGTGTCTTTCCCTCCTTCTCTTTCTCTCTCTCCCCCTCCCTGTCTTTCTCCCTCCCTCTCTCTCTCTGTCTTCCTCCCTCTCTCTTTCCCCCTCTCTCTGTCTTTCCTCCCCTCTCTCTTTCTCTCTCTTTCCCTCCCTCCGTCTCTTTCCCCCCCCCTCTCTCTCCCCCCCTTGGGTGGGAGGGGAAGGACCCTCTGAACTGGTGCTGGGTGGTGGGAATCTGATGTCTGGAGGCCAACGAGCTCAGAAGCAGTGCACCCACGCTCAGCTGGTTGGCGTAGAGCCGAAGACCAGCTGGATGGCGGGGAGGTGGGGCATCCCAACACCAGAAGCTCTGCAGGAAAAGCAGCTGACATCCGGGAGGTGAGAGCGAGTCCACGATGACGATGACGCAGGGTCACATTGTGGCTCCACATTGTAATGGGCTGCAGGAGGAGGACGGGGCCCCATCTCCCCACTGTGAAGCTCACTAAATTTCACTATGCTGCACAAGGGGCAGGCCATGGAGGCAGCAACAGCAAATGCACCACAACAAAGGCAGATTGCTGTTTTGCACATTTTTTTTAGTTCTGCAAACGATGGCGAGAAATGCGACGGAGAAACGCGATGGAGCTGGGCATGTGCCCACAGAGAGGGCTCTGAGTGCCACCTCTGGCATATGTGCCATAGGCTCACCACCAAGGGTCTATGCACTACCTGAACAGAATAGTCCCAATGGAAAATTACATACATACTCGCTGTGCTTGCTATCACTCAGTCATAAATAACTGATAAAACAGCAATGTGAAATGTAGTTTCATTTCCTAGAAACTTTAAGAAGTTTCATGTATAATATTTAAAAATGAGAAGTTTCCAGGACTGGATGCGTAAGAATGGAATTCTTCATCAGACCTCAGCTCCTTACACGCCGGCTCATAACGGAGTGGTAGAAAGGCAACAAGAGGTCCTGCAAACCATGATGTGTTGTCTCCTAGAAGATGCCAACCTCAGTAACCCATACTGGGGTGAAGCTCTTAAATATGCAAATTATATTGTCAACCGTATTTGGAGTAGTGTAATAAATCAGACTCCTTTCTTCATGTTGTATGGATACAAGCCAGATCTCAAACACCTCCATATTTTTGGTTCATACGCTATGGTGAACATTCCCTTAGCTCAAAGAAGGAAAGGAGGTCTAGCAGCAAAGAGGATGAGATTTATGGGTATTGATGACAACTCAAAATGGAGCAAATTTATTGACTCTAAACATGTAATAGAGATTTCCCAATCCGCCAATTTTGAGGAAGATACTGACTGGTCCAGGATTCATTCCTATGATCCTGGAGTTTATTTTCCTAGAGATGAAGTTGCTGATGCCACGCAGCCTGATGACCAAGATTCACAGGCAAATGTTCCATCCACTAGTTCTTCTCAACCTGATGTTCCGTCTTTGCAAGCCGCGGATGCTGACACTAGCGACGATGATGAAGACGAGGACGAAACGGAAGTTTAAGTTTTAAGTTTAAGTTTTATTAGATTTATATACCGCCCTTCTCCTTACGGACTCAGGGCGGTGCACAGCCAAATTAAAAAGCAAGTACACAAAAGTTAAAATTTGATAAAAAGAACAAATATAAATAGCCGTAGATTAAAACAAATTAATTTAAAAGATAATAAAAACTCTAAAAATAATAAAATATTTGACATGAATCAGGCTAAGCCGGCAAGCTGAAAAAGATGTGTTTTTAAAGCCCGCCGGAAAGTCGGGAGGTCAGAAATTGTTCTTAACTCTGGAGGAAGGTCGTTCCAGAGGGTAGGAGCTGCCACAGAGAAGGCTCTCCCCCTGGGGGTCGCCAGCTGGCATTGTCTGGCTGACGGCACCCTGAGGAGGCCCTCTCTGTGGGAGCGAACCGGCCAGTGGGAGGCAATTGGTGGCAGAAGGCGGTCCCGTAAGTACCCTGGTCCTAAGCCATGGAGCACTTTAAAGGTGATTACCAACACCTTGAAACGCACCCAGTAGTCCACCGGTAGCCAGTGCAGCTCGTGCAGGAGAGGTGTCACATGGGAGCGCCCAGTCGCTCCCGTAATCCCCCGCGTGGCCGCATTTTGCACCAGTTGGAGCCTCCAGGTGCACCCCAAGGGGAGCCCCATGTAGAGAGCATTACAGTAGTCCAGGCGAGAAGTGATGAGAGCCTGAGTGACCATGCGCAGGGAGTCCCGATCTAGAAAGGGCCGCAACTGGCGTATCAGGCGGACCTGATAGAAAGCCCCCCTGGCCACAGCTGTCGTGTGATCCTCTAAAGACAGCCGTGGGTCCAAGAGGACGCCCAAGTTGCGCACCCTTTCCGTGGGGGCCAATGATTCGCCCCCAATAACCAGCGATGGTGTCAGCTGGCTATATCGGGACGCCGGCAGCCACAGCCACTCGGTCTTGGAGGGGTTGAGTCGAAGCCTGTTTCTCCCCATCCAGACCTGCACGGCTTCAAGGCACTGGGACATCACTTCCACGGCATCGTTGGGGTGGTCTGGGGTGGAAATGTACAGCTGAGTATCATCAGCGTACTGATGGAACTCCACCCCAAAACCACGGATGATCTCACCCAGCGGCTTTACATAAATGTTGAATAGGAGAGGGGAGAGGACCGACCCTTGTGGCACCCCACACACCAGGCGCCTCGGGGTCGACTGCTGCCCCCCTGTCAACACGGATTGCGACCGGTCGGAGAGGTAGGAGGAGAACCACCGCAGAACGGTGCCCCCCACCCCCAATCCCTCCAACCGGTGCAACATGATACCATGGTCGATGGTATCAAAAGCCGCTGAGAGGTCTAACAACACCAGGATAGAGGAGTACCCCCTACCCCAGGCCCTCGAGAGATCATCCACCAACGCGACCAATGCCGTTTCGGTGCTGTATCCAGACCTGAAGCTGGACTGGAGCGGGTCTAAATAGACAGCTTCATCCAGGTACCGGGGGAGCTGCCACGCAACCACACTCTCAACAACATTCGCTAAAAAGGGAAGGTTGGAGACAGGACGGTAATTAGCCAAAACAGCTGGGTCCAGGGAGGGCTTCTTGAGGAGGGGCCCCACCACCGCCTCCTTCAAGGCGGCCGGTAGGGCACCCTCACTCAAAGAAGCGTTAATAATCTCCTGGAGCCAGCCTCGTGTAACCTCCCGGGAGGCCAGCACCAACCAGGAGGGACACGGGTCCAATAAACATGTGGTTGCGTTCAGTCTTCCCAGAATCCTGTCCACGTCCTCGGGAGCCACAGGATCGAACTCAGCCCAGATAACACTCTCAAGACCTGCCTCAGTCACCCCACCTGAACTAACCCAGTCAGCGGCCAAATCTTCCCAAATCTGAGTTATTTTATCATCCAGATATTGAACAAAGTCCTCAGCACGTCCCTGCAAGAGATCCTCCCGCGCTCCCGAATGAAGGAGGGAGCGGGTCACCCTGAACAGGGCGGCTGGGCGATTATCTGATGATGCGATAAGAGCGGCAAAATAATTAGACTTTGCCGCTTTTATCGCCACTATGTAAGTCTTAATATGAGCTCTTACTAGTGTCAAGTCAGATTCAGAGCGACTGGCCCTCCAACCGCTCTCCAGGCATCTTCTCCGGCGCTTCATCTCCCTCAACTCCTCGGTAAACCAAGCGGCTAAGTGAGTTCGGCGCCGGGTCAGAGGCCGCAAAGGCACGACGCGGTCCAAGGCTCCACCGGCTGCCCTGTCCCAGGCAGCCACCAGGTCCTCAGCCGAGTCGCGTGTCAGTGTCTCAGGAAATGGTCCAAGCTCCGTCTGGAACCTATCAGGATCCATCAGGCGCCTGGGGCGGAACCACCTAATCGGTTCCGCCTCCCTGCGGTGAGGTGCAGCGGTCAGAAAGTCAAGTCGAAGGAGCGAGTGGTCAGTCCATGACAAGGGTTTTACAGCTATATCCTCAATATCGAGACCACTCAACCACTGACCAGAGACAAAAACTAGATCCAGGGTGTGTCCACCAATGTGAGTCGGGCCCTGAATTACCTGGGTCAGGTCCATGGCCATCATGGAAGCCATGAACTCCCGAGCTATCTCAGATGTTTCACCGATAGATGGCAGATTGAAATCCCCCATGACCATAAGCCTGGGGGTACCAATCGCCACATCGGCTACAACATTGAGGAGCTCGGGCAGGGTCATTGCCACGTGGCAGGGAGCCAGGTACATGACTAACAAACCCATCCGCCCACCAGGACCCCACCTCACAAAGATGGACTCACACCCAGCTATCTGAGGTACAGTGGCCTCCCTCGGATCCAGACCTTCCTTAATGATGACCGCTACTCCCCCACCCCTACCCTGAGCTCTCAGCTGGTGGAATGCAAGGAAACCTGGTGGGCACATCTCCACGAGGGGAACCCCACCCTCGCGGCCCAACCAGGTCTCTGTAATACCAGCCAGGTCCGCACCCCCCTCTTGAAGAAGGTCACATATGAGGGGGGCCTTATTTACAACGGACCTGGCATTGCATAGCAGCAACCAGAGCCTCGGGTCCTGAGACTCTGAACAACCTGGGGAACGGGAATAGCTCTGGGGACCAGGGCACACAATCGCTCGAAGGCAGCGAGTGCGTGCCCCCACCACACGATATGGTCCCCCGCTCTCGCCATATCTGCCCCTCCCACACAGCGTATTTATAGCCCAGCCCTCTTACCTCCAGAGTCTACACCCCCCGTAGCACCACAAACTGCCGAGCCTGTCCTTCTCCCATTCAGGTTCTCCCCCAAACCCTCTCCCACCCCCACCCCAGAACCCCTTAAAATTCTAATAAAAAACTATCTTAAAAAACCCCTCAACCCCCGTTTTGCAACATGCCACCTCTCGGGGTCCCAAAACCCGTCAATAAGGTAGGCCCTCGATAGCATAGAGGGCCAAGCCTGCGAAAGGGGGGAATCTCTCAGGGCAAGAAGCGTGGACCTAGAATACATCCAGGACAAGTACAGACAGAGAGGACGATAAAAGCATGGCTCGGGTCCGCAATGATAGAACAAATGTCCAGGAGCAGGGGCAAGTCAATCAGGAGAGTCATCGCTACCCTCTCACGGTAGCGGTTAGAGTCACTATGTTCTGTCCAACTGGGGGGTGTCCAGACCACCCTCTCACTGTGGTTCGTTTCAATAGTCAGGTGAGTTGGAAAGGCCAGGGCCACTCTCTCACAGAGGCCTGGCCATATTGTCCTGAAGAATACAACACCCCCTCAGGGTAGATAGCAATAAAGAACCGGCTCCAAAAATCCTCCAGTGACTGCCCTGTTCTCCAGTACGGCCAGTCAGCAAGATGGTCAGTCAGCAAGATGGTCAATCAGCAAGATGGTCAATAAAGCCCAGGTCAAAAAACAACTCTGGGAATGTACAGGCCGATATGTAAAGGCGGGGAGGGCTGAGATGGATTCGAGGGCCAGTAAAGGACAGGCGGGGGGGGGGGGTCAGCTCCATCAGGGTACAAGATGGTACAAGATGGTAAAGAAGGTGGCCCCCAGATTGTAAATCCACCTTAATCGGTGGAAGGAGACCTCACCACCAGCAGAAGCCATGGGGGCCAGTCCAGTGAGACCCATTTGGGCTTCACCTCCTGGCTAGAGCCCCCCAAGATAAAAATCCCCCCCCCGCTGGCCACTGGCAAGTCCGCTGGCCCACCGGGGCCCCGCCGGGGCCGTCAGCGACGCCACCACCTCCTCGCCGGGATCTTCATCCTCCTCCAGGCGCCCTCCTACCACTTCCAGGGCGCCTGGGCACCGGCATACAGGCCGCCCCAGCGACCGATGCTGCCGATGGCTCCAGCGCCTCCCCGGCCAAGCGCAGACCGAGCGGGCCAGGGCCCAAAGCCCAGCGGCCGTCCACAGTCCAATAGCCGCTGGCCGCCCTCTCGCCGCTACCGCTCGCCGTCTCTTCACCGCCACCGCTTGCCGCCATCTCTCGCGGCGCCTCCCACTTCTTTTTGGCCGGCAGCAGTCTCCGGAGGACACACTGGGGGCTGCAAGCCCACCAGCGTGATGGCTGCATATTCTGCTTGCCGGGCGGGGGGTTGCCGATGGTCTGCAACCCCCGCAGAACCCCTAAAACAGCCAGCCAAGACCCATCCCCTCACGGCATCCTGGATGCAGCCGCCATCTTAGTGTTGTGGCCCCGTCCTCTGAGCCTATCCCATTGGAGGAAGGAAGCTCTGAGCAGGAGGAAGAGGAGCCAGCCAGATTACCCAGCCCCCCCCCCCCCCCGCCTCTGGCACCGTCTCAGGTGCCAGCTGAAAGAGAGCCAAGTAGTGGGGAAACAGGTGTCTCAGATGAGAGTGAGGGAGAGACGTCATTCCTGGACGCACACCAAAGAAGGCGAGAGAAAAGATTACTGCAGCTGCGGCGTATGAGGAAATAGACCTGAGTCACTGGATTGGAGTCACAGGATCAATGACTCACTGGACCACACCCAAAGCCTATCTATATAAGACAGTACGGTGGGTCAAGAAGTTTGTGACGAACAAAGCTAAACAAACATAGCAACCTCGTAGTCTTGGAAGCTAGATGAATGGCAAAGCTACGTAGGTGATTTTCTTGTTTGTGTAAACTAATAAAGTCCTTGGCAGACGGTGTGCATATCGCTGCCAAGGTTGAGATAAGAACTGCGGAGTGTGCCAAGTGATTCTTAACCCTCGGCTGGCTGTGTTTTTGTGGGTCTCTGAAGGGGGGGGACAGATCACTTGGGCATGCACAATGAAGAAGAATGGACTGTTCTGAGGCGTTCCAAGAGAGCCACAAAGGGGATCCCTTCACAGCGATATTCGTGGCAACTGACAAAAGCACCCTGGCCTTTGCTTTGTAATGTTACACTTCCTCCTGATAAGTTCACACAAATCAAGCATCTTCCTGACTCAGAGCAAGAGAAGTGGTATGAGGCAATGCAGGCTGAAATGGACAGTATAAGAAACTTAAGGTGTTTACGCCTGCAAAATCTCCAGCAAACAAAAAGGTCATTGGCACTCGGGTCTACAGAATTAAAAAGAAGCCAAATGGTGAGTCATTGTACAAGGCCAGACTTGTAGCTCAGGGTTTCGCTCAACGTTATCCTGAGGACTACACAAATACCTACTCACCGACAGTCCAGACTGACAGTGTAAAAATTGCTTTAGCCAAACGCCACTATCCTTGGTTTAGCAGCTTTCCAGTTCAATGTTGACGTGGGTTATCTACATGCTGACCTAGATGAGATCTAGGTAAAAGGTCCTCCAGGGTTCCAACAGCAAGAAGGAGATACCTGGTTTCTAAACAAAAGTCTTTATAGTCTGAAACAGTCTGGTTTAATGTGGTACTTATGTCTTACTGACAGACTAAATTCAATGGGCTTTATTATGTCCAAAACTGATGAATGCGTGTTCACAAAAAGATCTGATAATAGATATGAGATAGTTCTTGCTTATGTTGATGATATTGTTTATATTGGTCCAAATAAGCAGATGAGTGAGATTTTTGCTAAAGCTTTGCAGAGATACTTCACATTGAAATCCTTAGGTCATATTAAAAATTATTTAGGTGTTCAGATTGTCAAAACACAGAAGGGTTTTAGTCTTTCACAAGAGGATAAAATTGAGCAAATTTTGCATCATTGCAACATGATAGATGCTAATACAGGATGCATATCCATGCAAACAGATTTTCACAACTTGACACATGAATCAAGTCCTGAATTCGAGGACCAAACACTTTATTGTTCAGTTATTGGGTCACTGTTGTATATTAGTAGTTGGACTAGACCCGACATTGCACTTAGTGTTAATCTATTGTCTCAACATGTAGGTAAGGCAAAACAGTTTCATTGGACATGTGTTAAGAAATTATTGAAATATCTAAAATACACTAAAAACATGAGGTTATTGTTAGAACCAACACATACTGCTCATGCAGAATTATGTTTTTATGCTGATTCTGATTGGGTAAGTGATAAGAAATCATGTAAAAGTACTTCAGGTTATATGATGTTCTTAAATGGATGTCCTGTTTACTGGCATGTGCAAAAACAGAATTTTGTTTCTTGTTCATCTACTGAAGCTGTATATGCTTGTGTTTCAGATGCATGTAATTCTCTAACGTGGTTTGATGCTTTAGTCACAGATATCTGGACACACCCGATTCGACTGATCACCGTGATGGAAGACAATGAATCTGTGGTTTATATTTCTGACTCATGTTTCACAGGTTCTAGGTCCAGACACATTGACATCCGTTATAGAAATATCAAACAATTAGTGAAACAAGGTTTTGTAAAATCTACACATGATCAGATTGCTGATATGCTCAACAAACCGCTTCCAGCAGCTCAGCACGAGTGTCTGCGTAAGATGTGCCTTAATTAATGGCTATACCTGATGTCCGCTCAACTGACAAAGAAAGAGTTGTCACTGCGCTATTTGTATTTGCCAGCTGAGCTTCCATTCTGAACATTACAGTAGCTTGCCAGAGAACCTTATCTCTGAGATAAGACTGTCTTGTGATTTTTGAACTACTGTGCATGTCTACATTCTTTCTTTTCTAACTTCCTGATTTACTTTTTCTTTGTCCGTCTGTGTGATAAACTGCCGGTAAGATGTAGTTAGCTAGGTTTTTTACTTTTATAATAAAAATGTTTTCTTAGTATATATACTTCGGGTTTTCTTTCTTTGAGAGTATACACCATGGAAAACAAGATCGGTTGGAAACAGGATTGTAGACGAGCCGGTGAGACTGACGATACTTTTAGAACGGGAGACGGCGCTTCCAGGGGATAGGATTGATACTTTGTACTGAGCAAATTCACTTTGAAAGCTGATAGTGTGGAATGGACTAATTGAATAAAGGAGATTTGATTTAGAAAGTGCGGCTATTGTCAGGACTAATAAGAAAGACTGATTGGAGTTGAGAGAGGGAGACAGAGCTCTTGGGGAAGGCAATGTGGCTGATGAAATCTGAATGACAACGCAAAATTGACAGTGACTGAGTTTGAGAGCAACGTGAAACGGACCATACAGTAAAGCGTGCCTGCTGCATCGCTGGAAAAGAACGTTCTTATATTTATGGTCTTTACCTCCTCTTTGATTGAGAGAAGTTATTGAACAATTAATTAACTAACGATTGGACAAATAACAACAATAACAAAAAAAACATTAACACCAGGAAATTTACATACTTATAGTTATACTTTTACATTTATATCATATATATTATGTTTTTCATTTCATATAATCTAATTTAACTCTGAGCCTATACAATATTTATCAAGTAATCTCTAGACTCTTCTGAGTCCGCAAGGAGAAGGGCGGTATATAAATCCAATAAATAATAATAATAATAATAATAATTAAGGAATTTATATACTCTACAATTTTATATACTGTATAATTGGATTCTTTTCTCTTTCCTTCTTCTTTCAATTATTGTTTTTTAATCTTGATAGCTTTTATATAATTTGGGAATACTGAGATTGCATAATTAACTAATTATTTATCTGTGTACTTATACCATTTAACATATATTTGAATATTAGCAGTGATTAAGCGTTAAATAGGGATATATAAAATTCATAAGTTTAAGTACTGATAGAGGGTGGGAAGGTTATTTTAGTTTAAATTAATGAATTTTGGTAATTGATTAATAAGGGATTTGTTACGGGATAGATGGGTATAACATTTAATAATTTGAATTACTGTTTTACTAAAATAATATTGCGTAGTGGAATGTGGGGGGAAGATTAAATATAAATACACTTGATATCTTTTCGGAGTGGAAAAAAAGGGGATAATATTTGGTAGAGGCAATTATATATCGGTGAATGACAATCTGGAAAAACACTGAAAGGATTATAAGAGAACAGAAAAAGGTGTTAAAGGAGATGACAAGCCTCTCATCCACAGTGACAAAAACAGGAAAGAAAACACCCTCAAACCCCACGATTACAATGACATCACCAGCTATGCAGAAATCAACTGAATGTCTATCCAAAACCGAAAAATCAGTAATGATACCCACAATGCAAGCAATGCAATCAACACTGACAGCTATACAAGACACGATGATTATGATGCAGAAGAAAATGTCCAGTAATCATATAGAAATGAAGACAGACACTGGAGCAATAGATCAAAAAATGAATGATATACAGGAGTCAATACAAAGGAATACACAGAAGATAAAAAAGATGGAAGATAAAATGGAGCAACAGGAAAAAAATTTGGATATGGTTGATCAAAGGTTGATGGCGCAGAATAGGGAATTGGAAGACTCAATTACCCAATTGGAAATGGACCGAGCCTCCTTCTATTTGCGCTTCCAAAATATCACCGAAGATAAAGAACAGGATCTGGGCCAAGTGATGGCAGAAATAATAGCCGAGGTGCTGCAACAAGACAAACTTGACATTATTAAAGAATTAGATGAGGTATACAGGGTCCAGACTAATTACGCAAGGAGAAATAAACTGCCAAGGGAGGTACACATATGATTTGCCAGGAAGAAGGTGAGGGATATCTTTTACAGTATGGCAAGAGAGGAACAGGTGATGTACAAGGGGAAGGAGGTAATAGTATTAAAACAAATTCCAAGGAGGGTAAGGGAATCAAGGAGAGAGTATAGATTCTTGGCTGCCCAATTAAACAAGAGGAACATTCTTTTTAGGTGGATTTTACCAGAAGGCATGATTATTACGTGGCAAGGAAATAAAATTAGGATAGACAGCCTGGTAGTAGCTCAAGAGTTTTTAGATCAACTACGAGCGAGTGAAGAAGATCAAAGTAGCAAGGAGGAATTGGAGGCGATAACACCAGAAGAAGTAGTCATTCAGCAGAAAAAAGAGAAAGAAAGGACACCGGAGAAGAAGGGGGTGGAAGATAAGAATAGTAAAGAAGTAACGAAAAACCAAAGACCACAAAGAGTTACACGAGCCAATAAGTAAAAGGATAACATAAAGGACAAAGAGATGGAAGATTGGAGGCTGATTTGAATCAAAGTAAATGGCTTGAATGATAATAAAAAGAAGAAAAACTTTTTTACAAAATTAGTTAAACAAAATGTGGACATAGTGTGCCTCCAAGAGGTACACATCAAAAAGGAAAATCAAAAATATTTAGAACATAAGAAATTAGGAAATATTTTCACTTCTTTAGCTGATAAAAAGAAAAGAGGGGTTGCATTGTACATAAAGAAAGACATAAAAGCAGAACTAAAATATGTAGATTTGAAGGGTAGGATCTTAATGGTGGAAGTAACGAGAGGTAACTGTCCAATCTTACTAACAGCAATTTATGCCCTGAATGAAAACTTGGGAGACTTTTATAAAAAATTAGGTGAAAGATTAAGTACAATGAATAATAATAATATTTGTATAATTGGGGACTTCAATGGGGTAATAAACCCAGATAAAGGCTACAAAGGGACCAAAGGTAAAAAGAAAAAAAGGAAAACTATACCTAAATCATTCTTTGATTTGGTAGAAGAGTTTAATTTAGTGGATATTTGGCACACTCTGCACCCACATAAGAAGCAATATACATACTTTTCGAACCCCAAAAAGTCATGGTCAAGAATTGACATGATGTGGGCAAGCAGAAATATAGGGCTGGACATTATGTCAATAGAAATTACACCTAATGTATGGGCGGATCACAGCCCGTTAGAAGTGAAATGGAAAAGTACCTACAAGAGGAAAAATACAAGATGGAGATTAAACAGCCAATTCTTAAAGGACAAGCAAAACATGGAGAAAGTTAAACAAGAACTAAAATTATTTTTTGAAGAAAATGAAAAAGAACCAACCCCCCGAGGAATTATATGGGACACAATGAAAGCGTTTCTAAGAGGTCTGGCAATAGCGTATGGCTCACACAGGAATAAAGAAAGAAGAGAGAGGCAGAAGGCTCTGATAGATGAATTAGGGAAAGCTGAGAAGGAATTGCAACAAAACCCAGATAATAAGCTAGCCAAAGAAAATTGGATGGTTGTACGACATAAATTAAATATCATCGATCAGGAGGAGTTGGCGTACAAAATGAAAAGAACTAAACAATATTACTTCGAAAACGCAAATAAGCTGGGCAGATGGCTATCTTATAGACTAAAAAAAGAAAAAGAGAAAGGGATAATATACCAATTGGAAGACCTGGAAGGTCAGATTATCAATAAAGAAGAAGACAAATTAGAGCTTGCCCGAGAATATTATGCCTCCCTGTATGCAGAAGAACAAATTCCTAAAGAAAAGGTGGACCAATACTTGGCAAAAGAAAACATTCCGAAGATAGGGGAAGAGGAGAAAGAAATGCTAAACAAAGAAATAACTATGACAGAACTAGAGATTGCAATATCTAAAATTAAAAAGAACAAGTCCTCAGGACCAGACGGATTCCCAGGAGAACTGTATAAAAACGTAGATTTGGAGGGAATTTTATTACCAAAATTACTAGAAATTTATAATGAGGCCTTAACAGAATCCAAAATACCAGAATCATGGAGAGAGGCGCATATTACACTTTTCCAAAAAGAAGGAGAAGATCCAAAATTAAAAAATTATAGACCGATCTCCCTCCTTAATACGGACTATAAAATTTACATGAGCATTATAGCAGAAAGACTAAAGATAATTTTGAATAACCTAATACACAGTGACCAAAATGGATTTCTCCCCAGGAGGCATATTAGAAATAACACAAGGACAATAATAGACGTATTGGAGTATTATGAGGAACACCCAAATAAAGAAATGGCACTGGTCTTTGTTGACGCCCAAAAGGCGTTTGATAATCTGAATTGGCAGTTCATGAAACAACAAATCACTCAAATGGAATTCGGATCAAATTTTGTTAATACTATATCTACAATTTACAAAAAACAATGTGCCAACATCTTAATGAATGGAGAACAGAAACATTTCAAATTAGAAAAGGGGTTCGACAAGGGTGCCCTCTGTCCCCACTTTTATTCATCCTAGCTTTAGAAGTACTTTTGAGAAGGATTAGGAACAACAATGAAATTAAGGGACTAAGTGTTAGAAAAGAGATGTATAAGACCCAGACATTTGCTGACGATGTGGCACTAATCATGGAAGAACCATTAGAATCAGGCATTAAAATATTGGAAGAATTAGGCAATTATGGAGAGGTAGCAGGCTTTAAATTAAATAAATTCAAAACTAAATTAGTAACTAAAAATATGACGGCGGTACGAAAGAAAATGTTGGAAGAATCAATGGAGATTCAAATTGTCAAGAAGGTAAAATATCTAGGGGTGTGGATTTCATCAAAGTGCTCGGCCCTTAAGGAGGATAACTATGTACCATTAATTAGGAATATAAAACAGGATTTGGAAAAATGGGGAAGATTGCAGATATCACTTTTAGGTAGAATTGCAGCAACAAAAATGAGCATATTACCCAAGATATTGTATTTATTTCAAACAGTCCCTGTTAAATTAGATAAAAAATTCTTTTTGGAGGTTAACACTATGATTAGGAAATTTATTTGGGAGGGAAAGAAACCAAGGATAGCAATTAGGAACTTACAGGATAAGAAGGAAAGAGGGGGTTTTGGATTACCTAAATGGGAGACATATCAAAAAGCTGCAAATTTAGTATGGTTGAAAGATTGGGCTACTTTGCAAAATAAAAGACTCCTAACCTTGGAAGGGCACGATCTCCAGAAGGGTTGGCATGCCTACCTTTGGGAAACTGGGAAAAAAAAACATATTTTCATAGACATAAAATAAGGGAGACTTTAATGCAAACATGGGGAGAGATAAGACAGAGGCAATATACAAAAGTTCCGAGATGGCTCTCCACCATGGAGGCTTTAATATACCCGAATGTATTAGAAATAGGAAAAATGGTTAGATACAATGAGATACTGGATGGGGGAGGGAATCTCAAAACAAGGGAAGAACTGAAGGAGCAAGGTATCTTCATAGACTGGTGGCCATATGCTCAAATTACATCACGATATAAAAAGGACAAGGAGGAATTCGGTATAGAGACAAGTATTAATGGATTCGATAAGATTTGGATGGGTACAGATGAGAAAATATTAGTCAAATTATATAATTATTTATTGGAATATGATACCGTAGAGGAGGTGGTTAAGGAGCCGATGTTGGCCTGGGCTAAGAATATCGGACAGAATATAAATCTGAACGAATGGGATACAATATGGAATAAAAATCTTAAAATGACCAGGGCGGTGACTTATAAGGAGAACCACTATAAGATGTTTTATAGGTGGCACATGGCCCCAGCTAGGATAGCAAAGATATATCCCAATTCGAGCGCGAACTGTTGGAAATGTGACCACCAGCAGGGTACTTTTTATCACTGTTGGTGGACCTGCAACCAGGCACAAAAATTCTGGAGGATGATATGGAAGTGGATCTCAGAAATTATAAGAGAAGACTTTGATTTTGAGCCAAAAGCATTTCTCCTGGGAATACTGAAAACAGAATATGCAAAAAAGAAAAAGTATTTGATTATACATATAATGACAGCCGCAAGAATTTCTTTTGCCCAGTATTGGAAAGAAAAACAGTTACCATCTGAAGAATTTGTTATTAGGAAAGTACCAGAGTGCGCCGAAATGAACAAATTAACTCTAGAAATCAATGACAGAGAAGATTCGGAATACTATGGCGTGTGGGACATGTGGTATGAGTGGATAGAGAAAAGAAATAAAAAATGAGATAGTGTATAGAGATTAATTACTAGCTAACTAATGAAGATTTAAAGAAATGAACAATATCACTTGTACTTTAAGGGATTGAGTATTATTATTTGTAATAGTTTTTAGATAAAATTTATCCACAAGAAGTAATATTATATGTATGGCAAGTTAAAAGTTTGTGTATATGTATTTGCATCACAGAACTGAAAATGTTTTTCATTGTATTGCTAATTCGTATAATAAAAATAATAATAATAATTTTTAAAAAAAGGAAAACAAGATCCATTCACCTCTAATTAATTACAGTTTCCCCAGGGGGGGAACGAGGCTGATTCACACTTCGACAAGATTCTTGTAGAGTTTAAGATTACAATAAATCTTTATACCCATTTGAACTAAATGGAACTCCTGATTTCCCTTATGCTTGACAGGGAAACTTATCAATAATGCTTATCCTGTTTTCTCACTGATAACTTGTGTCAAAAAAAGAAAAATCTGGATTCTGTTTCCTTCTTCCTTTTTAGAACTTGCTATCTTTTGCTTCCAGATTGTAAAATGCTTCCATCCTTCTGTAGGCATTTACCTCATTCCTTAGCAACATCCATTTTACACAATCAGCGTAAAGATGGGAGATTATTTGTACATCCAGATTCCCACCTGTCTGTATTTGTATAGAAAGTGTCTGCACAGGTTACAATTTCAATGTCTGCACTTCAACATGTAAAAAAGGCCACTGAAGGCCAGCTTTTGTATTCAATGAAGGCAGACCCGTTTTAGCAATTGTTTGCAGTTCCAAAAGTGATGAAAAAGTTAACTTTGTAACCAATCCTCACACTTGCACCTTTTGCAGGTCTGTAAAGCAAAGAACAGCTGAAGTAACATCATAAACAACTGCAGTTTCACTTAGTGACTGCTTTGCTTAATGACCAAGCTGATTGTCCCAATTGTGGCTGTTAAACAAGGGCTACCTGTACTTCATGGGAATTTCAATGATGTAAGTAGAACAGCAACATCAGACTCTTAACGTAAGAATACAAGAACAGTCTTATCAGATTTTGAAAACAAATGAGCCTCACTAATAACCACCAACATTTCTACAAAGGGTTTTACTCAGAACATGTATAAAAACTTTTTACAGGAAAAATTTATACTGAAATTAACAAAATTAGGCCTGGAAGTCTCTTAGCTCAGACTTGAATGACAAATTGAATTTAAAACAATTTCATTGGCACAGTATTTCCTGTATGACATAAAACCAATACAATTATTTTGAGAATTGATTGAAAACATCTTTATTATTCAGCTATATGTCCGCCCCCATCTTGCAATTACAAGCATACAACTAAAATATATTTTTGTAATTTGAGATTACTCCAAGTACAGACAACAACAAAAAATAAGACAGGCATATAAAGTCTGTACAAAAACTCAACATGGGGTACACAATTTGCAATGAAGTTAGACATCATACAAAATAAGAGTTTATAAATTCACATAGTCTGGGATCTTATATTGGCTCAATAAGGTCTCTCACGGCGGTCTTGTCTGTGGTCCCCTCTGTAGAGTGAAAAGAAAAAAATTAAATTTAAAATTAGATTGTGATTACTAGCTATAGTTAGCAGTACTCCAAAGATAAGCTATTATGGGTGAAACTGGTAGGAAATTAGGAGTGAAAAGCATGTTTCAGGTCCTAATAGCCTCTGGGAGACTTTTTATTCAGGTGTAGAAATATGGTATCTACCCATCCCATGCCTAGAAATAAATTTTACCTTGAGTCCATTTTTCCTGGTCCAAAGTTGCCCCTGTCTCCGCCTCTTCCACTGCAGAAACCACCTTGGTCTCCCCCTTGACCTCCACGGAAACCACCTCTGTCAAAGCCTCCCCGTCCCCGTCGTTCTTCACCAAATCCGCCTCCTAGGAAAACAGAATAGATTACACATCTCAAAGCACAACTATAGTTTCTCTTCTTACGTTCAGACCTTTACATGAAAAGGCAAGCTATGTGTTTCACAAAATGATCCCGACAGAAGACCGTCGTACATTTGTGTCCTTCCCCCATTCAAAGCACACAAGAAATCTCACTCCTGTAAATGATTCTTCTCTTGTGGTAAGAAATTGTTGTGACCCTGACTTCCGAGCCTGTCCTAACAGAGGAAGAGGACTCAGAAGGTGATGGGGAGGAACTGATAAGGCCTCCCTCTCCAGGACTCTCCTCTCTGGCAATGCCTCAGGTTCCATCCGAAGGCCAAGAGGAACAGCCTGGGATATGCCAGGAGGAAAGCATATCGGAACAACAACAGATAGGGAGTGAGGATAATGAATCCTGGCTTGATCCCAGGCAGCGTCGGAGGGAGAAGCGTGTGCAGCAACGAAAGAGGCGTGGGAGGGCCAGAGATTGAGCTGAGTCACTGAGCCACACCCCACAAGGAATAAAAATGGGTGTGATTGCTCTTCAGGCTTTGTGACGGTCAAAGTTAAAAAACCTGAGAGTCACATCGCGTTACCTGAAATCTGGCTTGTGCATATTTGGATTGGACCTTGGCTAACTCTTGCTTCGTGGATTACTTTTTCCTACTGAACCGGACTGAGGATAAACTCTCTCTTGCTGACTGTGAGTGAAAACTGACTTGGCAGGCATTTTGCAGTTTACTGCCAAAACTCTTATCTGCAAGGGTTTCTAGTCTGATTGCTTAATAAAATCTTGGCAGGCGTGCCTGGTTGTGTGTTTGCCTGTGTGGGGAAGGGGGACAGAACAGAAATGCAGTAAGTGCAGTTGATGAACTCTCTAATACTCACCCATGTGTGGTCCCCCAGGCCCATCAGCTTTGGGTGCTTTGCACTGATTGCATTCATTGCGCCATGAAAAATTCATGTTCTCACATGTCCTACAGTAGACATCATGGGAAGAAAGCAAGCCATTACAAATCAAATTCAGTCTTACTACCTACCATCTTCCCTGCCACACAAACTGCTACAGATTTTACTTACAGATTGGAACATTTCCAGTCTCCAGCACGCTGCTGGCCACCTCCGCCACTAGGGAAACCACCTCGGTTGCCTCCACTGGAGCCACTGTTGCTGCCGCCACCACCAAATCCACCGCAGCCCATTGGTCCTGAAGAAAATTCAAGGTGGCAACTAAGAAAGTTTTCTTGCCAGTATTTACTGTTTCATCCACTATGACAGCTGCTTCTCAATCTCAGCAATTTTACCCATCTTTAAATTGCTGAGGTCAAGAAATACTGCATAAGGTATTTCCATCCATTTTATCTCCACATTCTACAACAGAACTTGGCCCTTCTTTAACCTTCACTGTTTTGTTGAAGGACCAATTCTTACTCTTCTCCTAAAATAGGACAATAATATGTAGCATGACAAGAAGATAGATAAGCAGATGCTCCATTACTTTTCAATCCCAAAGAGAAGTCTTACCACCTCTACCACCACGTCCTCTTCCACCACGGCCATTCCCCCCTCCTCGGTTGAAGTCTGCTCTCCGGGTGGCAAATGAAACTTTAATTGGGTTGCCAGAGAACTCTTTCCCTATAGAATTGGGGGGGGGGGACTTTTGTCCATTACTGTGTTCATCACTACTTTTTATTTCACTTAAATTCCAATGGCACAGAGACAATCCGTATCCTACCACTTTGAACAGTCATACAAATTCCCAGCAATAAAAATGCTGTTCCAAATCAGCGACCTACCATCAAACCAATCAATGGCAGCTTTTGCAGATGGGGGATCATCAAAAGAAACTGTGGCTTCTCCTTTCAGTTTTCCTGTCTCACGGTCTGTATACAGATTAATCATAGGCTGCCCAGTTTTCTTGTTCATCTAAAAAAGAAACAAGAGATGATATTCTGATCAAATAAAGTTTTCATGTTACTGTAGCTGCTCATACAACGATTTAGTGATATTTGTTTGCTGCTCATTTCTGGAGACTGCTGCCCATCTCAAATATATGGTTCTGGGCAGCTTACAACTTTAAAAAAATAAAAACATAAAATACATAACTGCTGACACTGTATAAACAACAAATGGCAAGCAAGCAAGTAAGCAAGCAAACAAACAGAAGGGCTCCCATCATGCACTGGGGTTCCAGGCTTGAGCACAGAACCAAATCTTCAGGGCCTTTTTTCTCTTTGTTATGTAAATTTTACCTCTGAAGTGTAAAAGTGTTAACTAGTCTTTACGTGAAAGATACATTACAAATAAAACTATCTGAAATCATCTTGCAGTCTACTATTTTCTTCCTTCAATTCAAAAATTCAAGGCAATTTTTGTCTTTATAGGTGATTCACAAACTAGATGATGGTTCTCTGGATTCTCTGAATTCCTACTAGCATATTGCTAAATGGATCCATGACAGTGCAAAGAATTTGTTTACCTTGATGACGCCAATCTGCTTAAAGTATTCTGAAACCGATTCAATGGTTACATTTTCACCAAGTCCTTGGACAAAGATGGTGTTATTGTCAGAATTATCCTGCTCACTAGCTGCAAGAGAAGAATTAAGACTTTTAAACAAAATAAATCCCAAACAACACTTTAGTATTGAACTATTCTCGGCTGTACAAATTTTCCATTTTATCAAAGTGAACAAACATTTTCTTTGGTTAAATGCAACAAATCTTCAGTCCTGCATTATGTTGAAGTTCATTTCTCCTACAACTCAGTTTGTGTTTTTAAACACAACTGGAATCAGCTAGTTTAATAGTTGGGTTTGTGTTCACAAGAATCCCAAGAGGTCAAAAGGCAGATTTGAAGAAGCCCATCAAAGTCTCAAGTTAATCCTGAGCATTGATTGCTTCACTGGTGAGGAACAGCGGTCCTTAAGACAGAACACTTGTGATAAATAATCAAAGCTTTGTTTTGATTATTAAGTGGAATGAGTATCAAACCAGTCAAACAACCACTTACCAGAATCATGACGTGAGCCTTGGTCCCGTGGTCCTTTTGTCACATGAAAACAAGGAAGGAAAGGTTCATTTAGACAAAGTGGGCTCCCCCTTTTGTTCACATCACCATCACATTAGAAACAGGCCAGTGTTGAACATATGCAGCCTCACAATTACAATGTAAGAAAACATACCTGCCCAGTCAGAAGCACTCTATGTCTTAATGATAAGATTATTTATTACATAACCAGTTTAAACATTCTTTCTGCCAGGTCATATTGAACTCTAATTTTTGCAGCTTTGGAGGGAGGAGCATAGCCTCCAGATACACGCTCAAAACAGCATGGGACAACCACCTGGAGGAATCTATTTTTCCACTTTCATAGAATACATTAGTCACTGCTATCCAGTCTTGTACTGACCCTTGATCAGTTTTTTTTTTAATCTCCAGCACTTGAGGCCTGTGGCAGAATTCTGCAACTTATTCCATTTTTGTTTTCTTGAATACAAGAGCTATGTGTTAAAGAAGACACCACCTTACACCACAGAACACATTTTGAGTAAGTCCTTTTACAAGATTAGATCTTTAGTTTTGAGAAACCATCAGGTTCTTTACTTGCATCAACCATTCTATTAACATATTATACAGTTTTCTTTAAAAAAAACATTTTGACACCTTTCAGCACATCCAATCTTAATTACTTTTGAAAGCGTATGCCCAACACTGGTCTCAAATGCATTAACAGTCCTAGGTAGACCATTTTTAAATTTTTGTGCCAAGCCTTTTTCAGCAAACCCTATGGGAACGTTCTTTAAAACCAATTAGTTTAGTTTGGTACATTCACGTTTCAAAAAAGAAAAAGAAAAAAGAGACCACCTTTTATGAAACTTCATGATGTTAAAAGCAAACTTTCTTTAAAATAGAAGCCCATGAAAACATTTTATTTGTCAGAGAGCTCTTAAGAGTTTCATACAGACAGAATTATACATTCCGGCTTCAATCGAGTGGCTCCTCGCATTTCTTTCCTGTACCAGTAGTTTTTTAAACCAGGTAACATAAACCTTCATTTTTCCATGTTTCTTCAGGACTGCATGCACTTCCATTAACACTTTTTAAGCCAACATTTGCATGTGTGTTTCTAACAAGGGACAACACACAAGCCCAACATTTATGAAGTGAATTTTCCACATATTCTTCCACAAAACACAAGTCTAGGTTTTTTTCCAGTCTTGTTGCATAACATACAACCAAAATTGGCCCAAAGAACTTGGCCAAGTAGAAAACCCAGAACGTGGAAATCAGCACCACAGATACAACCAACCATTTTGGCATATGTGCCACAAACAGGGAGTGCTCCCATAGGTTTTTATCTGATAAACGGTGGCTTTTCATTTCTTTGGCATACAGACAGAGTCTCCGAAAAATAATATAATAGAAATACACTTTTGTGGTTCAAGTTTTTGAACTCTTTGGACTTACCACCAAATTTATTGAAGCCACCACCTCGCTCACCACCGCTGAGGAGATAAGTTAGAAGATAATGATGCTTTTTCCATGGCTAAAAAGTTTTGTTGCTAGAAACTACACCATATCCATTAAGATGCTGACCAACACTTATGTTTGATTCTTCCTGAAGATCTAAAGACAACCTCTCCACCTTTTTCTTGCCCTCAGCATTTTTTTAAAAAAAATAAAGCATGATACCCTTTCAGAAGGTTTGCAATTGCTAATGTTTAGTCAATCTTGCTTCCGAACTTGAACCGTTACATGTGGCGTCCTGATGCAGCTTTTGGAACAAAGTTGTTTTCCTTGTAGGTGTTCTATTCTTGGCATGGACTGGTGAACCAAGCTTGTTTTTAAAATATTGCATACCATGCACACTGCATTTCTATGTCACTTTTCTTAAATTATTGTTTTTGCAAAGCTTTTGTTGCATACAATCCTACATGCAGATATCTGCTTTGAAAGCATGTATAAAACCCATTCTCTCATCAGAATACTCATAATATTAAATCACTCAGCTCTAAAAACTGCATTATCTGCCTGCCATTAAAGATCTATCTCCCTTCCTCAGACCCTTAACTAAGATGTGGAAGGTGGAGATTTGATTAAAGTTCATTGACTTTCATACCTGTGGCAAACAAAATGCAGAATTTGTTAACAGAACAGGTATTGTTAACAGCAAACTTTTCATAAGCAAACAACCCTTCAGTCTATATCTATACTCACCTCTCTACTATCTTGCCTTCCCCAATCAGAAACCCACATGGTCAATGTTGCTTAGCAATCATTGTTTTTCAAATACCAACTTTAGTCACCCCTCGATAAAAAAAGGAGGCAGTACAAGTACCCAAGAACAGTTTGAGGATCCTACATGGTCACTCATAAACCACAAGTACAAGAAATGAGTAAACATGAACACATCCGTTTAAACCCAATTTGACAGCCATTACATGGCTAAACCATAGCATTAACCCCAAGGAAAAGCTTGCTTACAATTTGCCCAGCAGCATGTTGCTGAAACAATCATAGAAGCTTCAAGTTGCTATCAGCATATAAACCATGCCCCTTCCATGTCCCTCATTAGGTTTACACTGGGGTGGAATTGAAGGACAATCCTATTATCAATCTCCTTTCTGAAAAAATTGTAGTAGTATGGTATTTTGTAGTATGAGAATCCTCTATGTACTTGTACACGACTGTAACATGGCCCACAGAGAAGTATAATTCACCTTTGAGGAACAGTATTGATACTCATATCAAGTGCACCTTTGAGGTTGTCAACAAATCCAAGCAGGATTACAAGATGAAAATGCCGTATTTCACCCCATGCACCAACTTGTTACTGCAATGACTGATTTGTCAGAAAGTAATTTTAACTTCTTCACACGCAGGTAACAGAATACCTTTTGACAGCCATTAAGAATTCACCCCGTACAAAAAAAGCACACCAATTATGTACAAGAGGGTTTCCCCAGCCTTATTCACCAAAACTTCATTTTTCATTTTTCAAATTTTGTACCCTCCCAGAAACAATTAGCTTTTTTCAAGTACTAAGAAAAAAAAATTAAAAACCCACTCCCTCTACCACAACAACCTATTAGACGCCTACCCCATGCCACCTCCACGGCCACCTCTGTTGCCACCTCTACCACCACTCCGATAAAAGCCACCTCTACCATATCCGCCACCTCCTCCTCCGCTGCCTCTGCCACGGTTGCGGTCCTGTTGACCACCATATTCATCTTGATCCTGGCTGCCATAGGCTCCTCCACTACCACTTCCACTCATGGAGGATTGATCCTGGCCATAGCCACCAGCTGGAGAAAAAAGTGAAAAAAAAACCCAAAACCAATCTTAGATTATAAAACATGACCCTTGACTTCTGACAATAAGAAAACACGAGTAGGAAGGGTAAAACTTTTGCAGCGCTCCACCAGAATCAGACATTGTATTCTGTAGACTTCCCCTTTGCCAAAATTTAAACCAAGATGAGCTGAAAAGAACATCTACTCACAACCGCCACCACCTCCTCCTCCACTGCTGCTGTTGCCGTATTGACTCTGCTGGCCGTAGCTCTGAGGTTGGTTGTAGGAAGGTTGCTGCCCATAGGAGCTTTGCTGCTGGCTGGCATAGCTTGACTGCTGGCCATAACCCTCACTTTGGGGTTGCCCGTAACTGGAAGTTTGGGAACTGGTGCCATAACTGCAGATTTCACAAAAGAACAAGCATAAATACTACTACTCTAGCCTCATGCTAAGTACGTCCATTAAACTGGCTTTATCCTATTAGGATTCTTTAGGTTCCCCTCTCCAATCCTATCCCGTAACTCTGAACAGAAAAAAATCAGGAGTTAGCACCCCCCCCCCCCCATTAGCATTTACCTTCCAGTGCTGGAGCTGGTTGGCTGCTGAGAATAGCTGGGATAACATGACTGCTGTCCGTAGGACTGTGAAGTCTGACTAGTGCCATATGCTGTGGATGAGCCGTAAACTTGTGGTGTGGACTGAGTGCCATATCCAGCTGTTATGTTTTAAAAAAGGGGGGAGGGTAGCAATAAATCAGCATCACATCTGGTGCCATATCAATGCCTGCAGGATTTCCCACCATTACTTATAGCTTTGAATTAAATGAAAGTTTGTATTTGGTTCAGAAGGTATATTTGGAATATAGAGCATGTATCCCAACATCTGTCTACAACCCATTAAAGATATATTTGTTGCCAAGACCGCATAACTGCAACAGCATACCAACAGAAGCTATATACGTGATGGTGAACCTATGGCACATGAGCTGGAAGTGACATGCAGAGCCATCTCTTCAGGGCACGTGAGCCATTGCCTGTTGCTCTTCCGGGTTCTGGAGCACCAGCCAGCTGTTCTTCACACGTGCAGAAGAGCCAGAAACCAGAAGAGCAGCTGCCTGGTGCACATGCGTGTGCCGGGCGGCTGCTCTTCCAGTTTCCAGCACACACATGCACACCGGCCACCCAGTCTTCTGTTTTCTGACGTGCATGTGCATGCAAAGACCAGCTGGCTGGTGTGCATGCGCACACCAGAAACCGGAAGATCGTCTTCCCGGTGCGTGCATGCGCACCGGGCGGCTGTTCTTCTAGTTTCCGGGGCATATGCACACTGGCCAGCTGGTTTGTGTATGCCGGAAACCGGAAAACCAGGTGGCCGGTGCACATGCGCACCAGAAACCCAGAAGAGCAGCCACCTGGTGTGCATGCATCCCAACAGGATGGAATGCAACAGTGTCATTTTCATATTTTTGCCTCTATAAACCAAGCCTGTATGTTGGTGTGTCACAGAACTGACAAGCCAGAATCACTCATCTCCCCCAGCTCAGTTGATCTCTCATGTTTTCCTATGTAGTTATGAAGTTCAAAAACAAGATTAGTGTACTCACAGCCCTGTGTCTGGCCATAAGATGAGCTGTAACTACTTTGGCCATATCCGGAAGTATCTGTTGATTGTCCATAGCCACCATAATTATGCTGCCCAAATGGCTGGCTCGTTTGTTGAGAATAACCTTGTGTGGGTGGAGTTGGGTAGGTCCCATAACTAAGGGAAGAGAAGGAGATAAAAATCAGCCAAGGAACTTATTTCCACAATGCACTTTCAGATTTTTGCTTTTCACTGTATGTCTAGTGTGCTCTATTTAAATTACAGAAGTTGCAGGTGTTATTTCCAAGTTGGCTGATAACCCTACAGATGTGGGAACTGTGCTGTGGAATTCTGAAAACTTACTGGAAATACTCAGAAATAAGCAATATATTAAACCTATTTTAAAAACAGCTTTAACATTCCTTATGGTTGGACAATTTAATGACTTTCCAACACCCCTTGAAAATTTGAGCATTATGGGGCATCCTGTTGTCAAATTGCATTGGGAAATTTAATGAATACCTAAAATAAATGAATTTCTAAGCAATATTTCTGAAGAATAAATAAGATCTTTTTATGTGGGGGGAGACCAGAAGCATCACGGCGAGACTGGCTAGGAAAATACCAAAACTCAGCCAGATGAACCGCTGTCGGGCAGGGTGTGTGTGTGTCTTCGGAAGCATCCTGTAGGGACAGTGAAGAAGGAGAGGCATCTTGGATGGCTAAAGAGGAACAGGCAAGTTCCTTGGAAAGCCAGAGAACACTCTTCGATCTGATGGCGGGGGGCAGCGGCCACTGCAACTGCCATGAAGCTGGGGCATCTGGAATAAGAATTGTGCAGGAGTGAAGATTTGGATGGAGTATTGATACCAGGTGAGTGATTGGCCAACTCACAGGTAATAAAGAAAAAAAAATTGGAATTTTTAAAAACTATCCCGGTGTGGAAACATCAGCTAAATAGCGTCGGGGGAAGTTAATTGACAGAGAAAGCCCAAAATAGAGTCTGATGTTTAAATCTTAAATGTCGATACTGAATTTGGAGAGACTAAATTTATTAGAAGAAAAAGAAATCCAAAAGAAAATACTTGAACCATTACTTAAAGCTAAAATTCCGGACTCATGGATGGAGGCATATATAACTTTAATACTAAAAGAAGAGGCAGACCTGCAACAGATAAAGAATTATAAAGAATTATTAAAAGAGATAAAGAATTATCTTTATTAAATGTGGATTATACGATTTTTGCATCAATCATGGCTGAAAGATTAAAAAAATTAGTAAACGAGTTTATACATTTGGACCAAAATGGCTTCTTACCAAAAAGACAAATTAGAGATAATATGCGAACTGTATTAAAAACATTAGAATATTATGAATTACACTCAGAGAAACAAATAGCGTTATTTTTAGTTGCACAAAAGGCGTTTGACAACATGAATTGGCAATTTATGATAAAACAGTTGAAAATGATGGATTTTGGAGACAGATTTACAAATATGATCCAAACTATATATAGAGACCAAGCGGCAAAAATCATGGTAAATGGTGAAATGACAGAGAAAATAGATATTAGAAAAGGAACAAGAGAAGGATGCCCTTTATCTCCATTATTATTTATATTGACATTAGAGATTTTAAATAGAAAAGCGAGACAGGAAAAGGAAATAAAAGGAATAAGAATCAAAAAAGAAGAATATAAACTACAAGCATTTGCGGATGATTTGGTGTTTATTGAACTATACAAAAAGAATCATAAAAACAAAGGTGAAGGATTGTATTGTTTTTGATGGTGGATATATTTAAGGGATTAAAATACTGAAATTTAAATGAAATAGAAATGAATAAAATTAAAAATATTGGGATTGTTAAAATTGAACTTAACATAATTGATTTGAGATAAAATGGATTATTTAGAAGGGGAAATTATATACAAGTATAATAACAGCTGTATAAATTATGATAGAAGTAATATTGATGATTATAGTATTTGAATAAGTTGAAGTATATTTTGTAACCCTGAAAGTGTAAAGAAATTGTATCAGTACTGCGATTGTAAAAATTGAATTATAAAAAAGGAATTATTGGAAGGGGACAGTTGGAACGAATTTGAAATGGAAGTTAGGTTTACTTAAAAAGGGGGTTATAAAAGTAATTGGGAAGAATTGTATTGTTTTGGGTAAATGGTAGAATGATTAATGATAAAGATGATGTAAAACAAATATAATGAAATATATATTGAAAAGGGTTAAATAATGGATAAAGTAGTAAGATAAAATAAAATCTGGTCCATCTTTGGGAAAAATTGACATTAAAGAAATAATTGTGAAAAATTAAATGTTTGAATGACTGTGCTTAAAGTAAAGGGTTTCAATAAATTAAAAAATTGTGATAGGTGAAGATAAGGAGGTGAGGGTGGATGGTAATGTTGATTATATATTTTATTAAAAAAGGAATAGAAAGGGGGAAAGTAGAATATTGGCAGAAATTAGAGTATATATAGTAAATATGGAGAAAATAAGCTGTATGCATTTTGACTCGGTCAATACTCTGTTCAGAATTTATGTATGTTATGTTTGTGTGTCTGAAAAAAAATAAAAAATTGTTTTTTTTTAAAAAAAATGTTTTTATGTGGATACACACTATTTTAATGCATTTGATACACACTGAATTGTATTTCAGTTGATAGCTAAGATTGTTAATTTAAGCAACTTTCTGTATTTTAGCCCCTAAGGGCAACCGGTCTAGACGTACTATTTGTAAGAAATTATGGTTATTAGTACGTTTAAATGCAAATTAAGACATAAGATTTCTGAACAAATCAGTGCCATAACATCGTCATCTTTGTTATAGAAAAAAACTATTGCCTATTGAAAGCATGATATGAAAACATCTCTGAGTGATGGGCAGTACCTAATTTTGGTAAACAAAATAAAATAAACATGTTACTCATGCATAGAAAATTAATTCCAATGTCATTTACCTCTGTGTTGATGGCTGACTATAATCTGCAAGAGAATTGGGGAAAAAATTAACAGATCCACTGAACAAATTTTGAGAACCTAACACAGTGAAAGGCAATCCCCAATTTGTAGGACTACAGCTCCCAGCATCCCCAAGAATCAGGGCCAATAGATGCCCAGAGTTTTATTTCAATTTCTGAGATGCCCCAAGTTGTATAGCATCACCCATAAATCCGTAACTGAAAATGTTTTTCACAGCCCATGGGTGCCATGCACGACTCAGAATGGATACATTGGCCCAAGAGCTGTATCCCAGAGTTGGTACACAGTATTGTACAAAAATGTGTAAAAATATCTCTATGCCACCTTGGCATGTAATCTGCAGAATGTGACCATTATATTGTTATACTTCAAATACTACCCCTTATGCACAACACAAATGTGAAAAAGCAGAGCCTGCCCTGTAACATTACAACATTTAACTTTGTTGTAGCTGTGTTACCAGGAATTTCAGGTTTTATTAGTTTTTTAATGGTGATATTAGCATTTAAACATGGTATCCATGCCTTCTTTTGAAGTTCCAGAAACCATATTTTCTTTTTAACCAAACCAATATTTCTACTATTTCTCATGTCTAATTGTGATAACAAGAGATCTAGGCAAGAACTGAAGCTTCTCATTTAAAACCAGCTATTTAAAGCAATGCTAACCAAACCCCTCCCACACGACGTCATTTCAAGGAAACAGAAACTTCATATAAAGATTAGCACACTAATGCAGGAAACAAACTGGAAACAGAAACTTCATATACAGACCACTCCATTCCTCCCCCTCATTCCTCCCCCCAAAATGCCAGCGTCCCTGTAGAAATATCTGGGACCTGACATGCTGCCCCCTAGAAAAATGGAAAGTCCACCTGAAAGAAAACAAGAGGGAAGGGGAGACAAAGGAAACATAAAATCAATGAGGTTTGTCAGGGTACAATTGATGAAATATGCGTACTAATTTAGGGGCATGTACGTTTTTTGTGAACCCATTCATTGTGTGAGAAGGGGAGGTGTTGCCAAGCCATCAGGTACTGAGTGGTCCCGTGGAATTTCCTAGAGTCAAGAATTTCCTAAACTTCAAAATGTTGTTCACCCTCTACCATAATAGGGGTCGGAACAGGGGTAGTAGCCGGACGAAGATCAGAGGTGATTTCAGGCTTCAATAAGCTACAATGGAAAACGGGGTGGACTTGTCGTAATGACTTAAGGAGTTGTAATTCCACCGTGACAGGGTTAATGATATGAACTATGGGGAAAGGCCCAATATATTTAGGACCCAACCTTTTAGACTGCTGCAAAGATTTTAGAAACTTGGTGGAAAGATAAACTTTGTCCCACACGTTTTAAGGTTTAGGTTCAGTTCATTTCTTGTCTGCTTGTGCTTTATAGGCAGTCTTGGCTTCATTCAAGGCTTTGTGGACCACTGGCCAAATGGTTTGCAAATGACTGATCCACTGTTTCAAGGAGGGTATATCTGGGACTGTCAAGAAGTGTTTTCAGGATTGCTGTGGCCACTTGATCAGCTACAAACTGTATGGACTTAATCAAGCCATCTCTGGTCTGCAATTAACTGCAAGCCTTCCCCACCCTAGTTAATTGCAGGTTAGCTTACCATATAAGCACGGACCTTTCTCCTTGCTAGTCGGGCCTAGACACAGTTTAGGCCTAGATGCAGAGCCAGTGTTGAGGCACCTGGACGCAGAGCTGAAAGAAGGGAGGAGAACTCTGCTGGGAAGCCCCGATGCCTGCAGCAGAGATAGCAGCGGAGAAGAAGCCGAGAAGCTGTGTTACTCCCACGTAGCTATCTTGCAGCTGTGTGCTGAGATAGCCGGGAGCCTTTTGAAGTTTCTACTTTCGGCTTGCCTTTTGCTTTTGTTGACGCACGCAAGCCAACATTTGAACATTTGCTGCTACGATTGGAGGGATACGCTGGACAGTTTCCCTGCCAGGAGCTTCAAGTCACGTTTGCTGTTTGGATTGCTTTTTACAGGTGACTTTTATTTTGAAGCCCACGCTGCTACCCTTCTACCACCTCGATGATGTATCAACACCGAAGCTGTTTTATGTCTTGTTAGTTTTTCCCAAGGACTGGTTTCGGTATTGTGGAGAGGAATTTAGGGAGTCGGCCTGGCTTCATTTAATCAAGATAAGACTTTGTTATTAATGTTCTTTTTTAAAGATAGTGTTTTTTAAAAGTTTTGTAGTAAAGTATATTTTTATACAAGACTCCTCTGCTAGTTTTATTTCAGTCCTGGTGTGTTTGCTTGTGTGCTGGTTCACGATTCAGGGGCAAACCTCCCCCCATCCCAACAGGGTCATGTAAGGGTAACTAAGGCATAGCATTAAATTCTTGCCCTGTGACCGCTCTGAAAGGGGTAAAACCTGTGCTAGCATGAACTGCATTATTATAGGCTACTTCTGCAAAAGGCAGTAGTTCGGTCCAGTTGTCCTGCTGGTAATTAATAAAACAGCGCAAGTACTGTTCCAGAACTGAGTTTGTTCGTTCTGTGGCCCCGTTTGTCTGTGGATGATGACTAGAACTAAGTACCTGCTCCATCCCAAGTAGATTCAAAAAAGCTTTCCAGAACCTGGACGTGAATTGGACCCCCCTGTCTGAAATAATATGTTGTGGGGCCCCATGCAAGCGGTAAATGTGGACCAAAAACAGTTTAGCCAAGGCTTTAGCTGTAGGGATCTTTTGGCATGGGATGAAATAAACCTGTTTTGAGAAAAGATCTGTGACAATCCAGATCACTGTGTTTTCAGAACTCTTGGGCCATTCAACAATGAAATCCATGGAGATCTCCCTCCATGGTGCTGAAGGGTCGGCCACCAGCTGCAGTAGACTGGGGTTTTCCCCCTGCCTGCGTTTAGTGGCAGTGCAAATGGGGCAGCTTGCTACATAACTTTCTATGTCCTTTTTTAATGAGGGCCACCAGAATTGCTATTTCAGTAAATGTAATGTTTTTACAAAACCAAAGTGACCAGCTAATTTGGAGTCGTGACAAGCTTGCATAGTTCTCAGCCATTCCCTAGCTGGAACATACAGCTTATTTCCCACCCAAGCTAACCCCTCTTTTATTATGCAAGTATGTTTATTGGCACGAAACCACTCATCCGTTTTTTTTCTTTTTGCAAATATTTAAAAAAAATTTTAAAACACACAAACATACATCTTTTCGGAACAGAGCATTGATCCGGTCTTAAATTTATACAACCTTTTGTTCATCTTTATCAGAATTTAACATATTCTATTTTTGCCATAACACTTACCATTTTATAGAAAGCTAACTCATATTAACTTGATCAAAGCAATTACCCTTCTATTAATCCATCTTAAATCTTGATTCAATTAATACCTCATAATACATTTCACAATTCTTACACCAAATACTATTAAAAATACAATTCAAACATGTTTATATTTCTAAATCTTATTTCCATTTCCAGAACTTCCTAACATTTTATTACTTCCTATAATATTCATTAAATCTTTATTACTTCATCAAATTTAAATCTTATCTCTAATCTTGAAAATATACCAATTTAACATTTAAACTGAGTTCTTAATTCAAATAACACAACATAATACAATTCATCATTATTTCCCTAAATTCTATTTAACAATACCATTTATGTAAATCAATTTAAGTGACTCTTATTTAATAAATCATAAACCCTTATCATTTCAATTTTCTTTTCTTTTTGCTTAAATAAATGTATCATTGAAGATATTCAAATTATTACAATTGTTATAGGTATTTAAACAATATCCCAATTATTATAGCCATCAATTTTCTCAGATATTACCATCCAACATCTCAATAAAAATTAATCCATTATATCCATTGATACATTTTCTTTTTACATTATCTAATTTTCATATATTTTAACTTAAATCCTTATTTCAAGTCTAGGTATCTATAGCATATTCTTCTCTCATTTCTATCTTCCTTTTTCTATCCCCTATTTTTGCCCACTGTTAATCGCAGTGTAATCATCTTTTTTTTCACTGTTAATCCCAGTGTAATCTCTAAAAATAGCCATCAATTTTCTCAAATAGTACCATCCAACGTCTCAATAAAAATTAATTCATTATGTCCATTGTTCATATATTTTAGCTTCAATCCATATTTCAATTCTAAATATCTATAAAATATTCTTCTCTCATTTCTATCTTCCTTTCTCTCTCCCCTATTTTGCCCTATCTGTCCTGTTGTTTCCCCTCTCTTTTCTCTTTCTCTCATTTTACCATTATTAATCCCAATATAATCATTAAATCAAAGTCCTGGACTCTTCTATTTTACTCTATATTCCCTAGTATTTTCCAACCTTTTCTTTTATCATTCCACTGTTAATCCTAGCATAATCATCTTTATTTTTTTTCATTGTTAATCTCTAAAAACCTTTTTATTATTATCCACATGTTCAGTAACTTCTTCATATTTAATCATATTGTCTTTGTCTTCTCTATTTTCAATCTATGTCTTACTTCTCCGTCTTGATTTTCTTTTTTTTTATTAAAAAGTTTTAAAAATTTTTACACATATTTTGCCCCTCCACCCCCCTCCTATCCCAACCCCCCGCCACCGGACTTCCCAGAGCAAATACAGGGTATAGCATTTAACAAACACACGCACACACACACACACACACACACACACAAAACCACACGCTAACTATTTATAGATTTATCTCCCTCTTGCACTTTAACTCCACTTGTTCATATCTAAATATAACTGTTTAAACCAATTCTTACTTGAAAGTAGTTAATCCCACTTCATTCTTGTCCATTCTTCAATAATAAGCAGGTCTTCTTTCTTCCAGTATTACATAATCAAAGCCTAATTACAATTAACCATCACATCTCCAACCCTTACATGTTAACACATTAACAAAATATTTCAACTAGTCTCAAGTAAAATGTATTGTAAAAAACCTTATTTTACTTTTCATCCCATGAACTTTATATTGAACATAAACTTATTCATCTTATTCTCTACAAATCCACTACATAACATTGATGTGACTTAAAACAAAATGTAGCAGTTTAAATAATATCCTTCTTGTAACCCATGAATTTGTGTTGAGAGATCTACACTGACCTTAACTTTAACATCCACAATATTTTCCTTTTTTTTCCCAATAAGTTTTTTATTTTCATAATCAAGCATACAAACATACAAACAAGTAAACATATAAACAATGCATATTCAATCCACAAAATATAACATCTAGTACATCTTTTATGTCATCTTCTTATCCTCATTTTTACTTCTCTATTACTTCTACCTGTCTTTTATTATATTAAAAATCACAAAACAAAATCCCTCCCACCCCCCATTACCCTCCCTCCCAATCCCCCCCCCGACTTCCCAGAACAAAAACAGGATATAACATCTAACAAACCTAAGCTAACATATACTACCTTACTGTAAATTCCAAAAGAAAAAATTTCCACACACTCTTTAACTCCCCTATTTGACTTTCTTCAACATTACATTTATAAATTCTCTCATAACATCAACTTAGAGAAAAAATAAAATAAAATAAAAGGAAAAAGATTTTTTCCTTTAAAGCCTGTCCTTGAAACAACATTATTACCATTAAACTAAATATCCTCTTACATAAACATTCCTTCATGTATAAACTTTAAAGCTACAATAAGTTTTAAAAAATTATCCAGTTTTAATTAAACCTTACCCCTCAATACATATGAACCTTTTGAAAATTCTATTGTGTCATCTGAAACATTTAAAATTTCTTAACATATCAACCTTTTTTTAAAAAAAAATTCTGTTATATCATTTTAAACATTAAAATCTCTTAAAATTCTATTGTATCATCTAAAACATTTAAAATTTAACATATAAACCTTTTTAAAAAAATTCTGTTATATCATTTTAAACATTAATATATCTTAATAGACCTTTAACTTCAGTAACATATCAGCCAAATATAATCCTAAAAGTTCTATATTAATTCCAAAACTTTCAATAAAATATCACTTAGATTTTTAGTTGATCATTTTAGTAATGCAATATCTCTAAAAATTATCCCTTTTTAATTAAACCTTTGTATCAAACATCCAAAATCTACCAAGTATAACCTTCAAGAAATACATCACACATTCTTCCTTTCTTTCTATATTTCTTCCAATCTTTCTTTTTAAATAATACTTTCTTCTTGTTAGGCATGGCTTGTCCCCCTGCTTTTATTATCAAAAAATTTTGAGATTGAAGTTGCAACTGATGTCTCTTAAAAATCCAGTCCCCTTTCAAAATTGTTTCTTTCACTTTAAAACTCCCATCTCTATTTTTCTTTCTTGTAAAATCAGTCAGTTCATTCTCAAAAAGTTGACTCTGTCCATAAAAGCAAGAATTTTCATAATATTTAACAGTCTGCAGTAATGAATTTTTTAAATATTCTCCAACTGGTTGTGTGGAAGCCTCCACCATAACTTCTGTTTCCAGAATACTAGACTCCATTTCTCTGACTGCTTCTTCTTTGTTCTCCAAAATCACGTTTAGCTGTATGATTTCTTCCTCTTTCACAGCCAGCAGATCCTTACGATATTCCAACTTCCACTCCTGGATAGCATTTTTAACTGTATCCCTTATGTCCAAAATAAAAAGATCCAAATTGTCTTGCAAGTCCTTTAAAGTCACAATTTGTGTTTTTGCTGACTCACCCCCTCTTTCTTTGGTAGCAGCCATCCTTCAATTTTTGTTTTATATTTATTCAACTGTGAAGTCAAAATCCAATTATTTTCCACTATCTTCAAACATTTATATTGGTTGAAATCCCCATCATAAACTTCTCTTCCACTTCGCCTTTAAATCTACTTCTTGTTATATAGTCCAGTAGCTTTAACAATGTAGCAGGGGCTGACAAGCACTTTCACATAGTGCCATCTTCCCCTTCCTTTTCATATGGAGTTAAAGCTTGTACTTGCCTACTTCAAATTCTGCTGTCCCAATTTCGCTCTGCCAGCATCCAGAATTCAATTTTCTTAAAATCTTTGAAAAAAAATTCTTCAAATCTTTATTCCTATGCTGCTGGTGTGGTCGCGATGCCCCGTTCTGCCAAGCCAGGCAGACACGCCCCTAATCCGGAGCACTGAGAGGTTTCCAGGGAGCTCCCACCCTCCAACCCCCAGGCTTAAAAAAGAAGAAAGCCTGGGGATTTTGGGGAGCTCTACCTAAGCCCCTCTGCTCTTCTCTCCCCCCTTTTCCCAGGGGGAGAGTTTTTGCCGCTAGACAGCCGATTTATGCTGTTCTAGCAGCTTTTACAGATTTCGGGGCTGGAGCTCCAAAAAGAAGCTCTCTCGGCAAATTGCGGAGCCACCGGAAGTCCCACAATATTTTCCTTTTAACCCATCAACTTTTATAGATTTTTGAACAAAACATTGTTTAAAATATACTTCCAAACAAAAGTAAAAATTTAGTCAGTAGACTATAACAATTCAAACATAACATTACTTAATATAACTTTCCAGAACAAATCATGTCCCTAAATATAAGTAAATCATTCATTTTCACTCTAATATAACTTTTCAAAACAAAACAAATCATATCCCTAAGTACAGGTATAATAATTCTTTTTCACTATTACTATCCTTCCCAACAAGGATTATAATTTTTCCATCTCCATTTTTTCCTGACTTTTTTGCGAGCCTTCTTCTTTAGTCTTGTTCCTCCGCCTTTTTTTATTTTTACAAATTCTTGGGTTTTCAGCTGGAATTGTTGAACCTTACAGTCTTGTTCACTTCACAAAGTAGTTCCTTTTAATAAGCACACCTCTTTAACTAGAATTGAGAGTCCATTTTTGTAAAGAAATTGTAAAGTTCCATTTCAAATCCTTCTTCTTATATTAAAAATCCCAACGCTTCCTGACAATTTTCCATTTGACTGCATCAGAACCTCTGGAAAGATCTCTCTCAATATTTCCTGGTTAGACTCCTTCGAGCCTCTCAGCTTTCCCTTCTTAATTTGAAGAACATCCACTCCATTTTCCACAGGCGCTTTGAACTGGGTTGTTTCTCCCTCCTCTTCATTCAGCATCTCAATATTATTTGGCATCTGGGATACTGATACAGTATCTCCCCTTGTATCTTTGTTGCAAATTTGAGTAAAAACCTTCTCAAAACGCCCTTCCAGTCTTTCCATTAACGAGGAGGTAAATGATTCTAGCATTTCTTTAAAGAGATCCACAGTCACTATTTGTGTATTTGCTGTTGTATGTAATGGTAAGCCTTCGTCCCTTTCAGAAAAACCAGCCATTTTTTTTTCTTCCAGTAAAACTTTCAATTTATACTTTCCCAGCAACTAATTCAATTATTCCAATCCTTAAGTGGTACAAGTCTTTTTTTTTCCTAAAAATAATTTTTAAGTCCTTCTCCTTTTAAGATATCCTCTTCTCTTAAGCAGGGGCTCTCAGCACAGCATAATACTTTGTATCTAAGTTTCGTTTCTTCACGCCCCATTAAACCTAAATGCCATCTTACTTTCCCTTTCTTCCATAAGAATTCAGAGTGAAGTAATAAACTTTCCGGAGTTAAAGTATAGTACCTGCAATTTAGTTTCTCCTGTGTTTGCTCTGCCAGCTTTTAGATCCAGAATCTTTTTTTTTTTTTTAAGTTGACTTGCTGGGGTGGTCACGGCGTCTAGTTCTGCTTAAAGCAGAAACATCCTGGGTCCGGAGCAATGACGGGCTTTCCGGGGAGCTCTCACCCTTTAAGCCCCAGATTTAAAAAAAAACCTGGGGCTCTTGGGGAGCTCTACCCACACCCGTCAGCTCTCTTTCCCCCCTTCACCCGGGGGAAAGTTTTCAAGCTGCTAGACAGCTGATTTTCGCTGTTCTAGCGGCTCTTACGGCACCCGGGGCTGGCGCTCACAAAGGAGCATCCTTCGGCGCCGGTGGAGCCACAGGAAGCCTCCGTCTTGATTTTCTCGTCTGCTTGCGTATGCTCCATTTCAGCTTTTATGTCCTCAAATTTTAGTCTTCCATGTAACATTGTAATTATTTCTCTTATTTCCATTTTCCATGGCAAGTACATCAATTTAATCATTTCTCTAATTTCCTGTGCCATTTTATTCTTTTTGAGTTTATATTATTCCAATTATAAAAGTTCCGTTGTATTCCGCTTTTTTTTTCCCTCCAAAGTCAAGCCACTTGCAGACAAAGAAATCCTCCCCCAAAAGTTCTCACGGCTTTTATATGTAAAGTTCGCAATTTTCCAAAACAAAGACCAAGTTACAATTATTCCTTTTTACTCCTGAAGGTGTCTCTCTGCAATCCACAATTACCAATTGTCAAACAAGTATCCATTTTGCTTCAGTCTGCATCAACAATTTTATTTAGCTTCTCTTTTTCTTTTTGGCTTTTAAAAATATCAAATTAATTTTATAGTCCAGTCCAAATTTACACAGTTCTTCTCACCTCTTTTTTCCTTTTTTCTTTCATTTATACACTTCTGATTTTAAAGCTTATTATCCATTCTCTTTGGTTTTTTTGAAGTTTGAAAAAGAAAGGAAAAAGAAGCTATCTATTTATTTCTTTCTGATCCTTTTACCAATCTTGGGGTAAATTCTCTAGTTATTTAAAATTTCCAAATAGTTTTATTCAAAAGTCAATTTTCCAGCGGGTTTTTATTCCTTTAAAATTACGCTTCAAAATCTTTTCTCCCCCCCCCCACCCCCCTGCACATTAGCCACTGTTTCATTGCTAGGGGTCTTAAAGTTACGAAGATGTTTTCCTTATTGTTGTTTCAAACCATGGGTTGGCTGTCACTCACAACTCCATTCCATTCGTCACTCCTGCTCAATGCTTAATCCGGTTGCCCCAGCTTTGTGGTAGCCGCAATGGCTGCCATCCCCCACCTCCGAGTCATAGAGAGTTCCCTCTGACCTTCAAGGAACTTACCTGTTCCTCTTGGTCTTCCGAGGTGCCTCTCCTTTTTCCCCATCCCTAGAGGACGGTTCTGGTCCGAAGACCCATTGGCAGCGGTTCGTCAGTCCGGGTTTTTGTGGAGCTCACGAGAGACAGCTAATTCCGACTGCCTTGCCACGACACCAAACCGGAAGTCCACTCATCCGTTTCTAAGGCTTTTTTGAAATCTGTGGTGGTGGCATTGTCTAAGGTGAAGGGGTCGTTGTCTGTCGGAGAACATGTGACAGCCTTAGCTGCTAATTGGGAGGTTGGGATTATGGGCTTAATTACTTCCACCTTGACCGCGTTGTATTGCAGTAGTCTGGACAAGGCATCTGCCAAAAAGTTTTTCCCTCCCGGTAAATACTTCAAAGTGAAATTAAAGCATCGGAAGTACTGTGCCCACTAGACTTGTTTTGGAGTCATTTTCCATGGGATTTTGAGTGCTTCCTAGTTCTTGTGGTCGGTCCATACTTGGAAAGGTATTTTACTTCCTTCCAAGAAATGTCTCCAAGTTAGGAGTGCCCACCTAACTGCAAAAACATCCTTTTCCCATATTGCCCATCTCTGTTCAGTTTCAGTTAACTTTCTAGAGGTGTATGCACATGGTTGTAATTTGCCTTCTTCATTCTCTTGGAGTAAAACAGCACCGACTGCCACATTGCTGGCATTGGCTTGGATTAAAAATGGTTTCTCTGGGTGTGAGAAAAATGAGAATTATTCCTGTAAAAGTATAGACTAAGTTATGCCATTTTAAGTGTCTTATTTTACCTTGTATAACCTTATTATATAATTGGACAAAAGGGAATATAATAAGCCTTTTCTGAAATAATTAACTTCTGGGAAATATGTATTATGTAGTTGTTTTGACGGAAATCGATGTTCTAAAATGTTCTGGTAAAGTGCTGAACTAAGATTGTTTAATGAGGTTGTTTTTAAGTTTGACTGTTCTAGGAAAAGGAAAGTGCGCACTTGGTGTTTTTGAGGGGTATCTTTGTTGGGAAATTGGGGACTTTCCAGGGTGGAACCTGTATTACATATATTATATAAGATCTGAAACTAATTCTCAAGGGACATTACTCACGTGTATTCTGATGTATTCTGATGTATTTTGAAGACTGTATATAAATCATGTAAGCTTTCTTTTTCTTTGTCTTTCCTCCATTTGAGAGGGGAATGACCCTTTGCAAAGTTCATAAATCTGTTCATGCTTTCATGTCTCTGTATTTCCTTTTTCAATAAAGGTTTGCAAAATGTTAATAAGGTTTTCCTGATTCTTACAATTGGCGCCGAACAGGGACCTGAGAACTTTCCGTCTGGTAAGGAAAAAGCTCTAAAAAGCACGCTATCCACTGTTTTAGTGGCAAGAGGGTGATTCCCTTTCCGGCCGGAATTGCTTCGGCATACCCTGGGACATAGTCGTGAACACATGGACAGAGAGAAGCTTCTGAAGACTACAATGCACTGGTTAGGCGTGAGTATATGTTTTTCTTTTTGGTAGTTTGGCTTTGTGTATGTTTGAGGTTGTGGGCTGTGTATGTTTGTGTGTATGACTTGTGTGATTTGTGTATATAATAGGTAGAATTGTACAGAATGGGGCTTTTACTAGGGAAAAAAGCGGCTGAGACTGAAATACCCTCCATCCCCCTCATATCTCCACTAGGGGAATTGCTGACACAGTGGTCAGAGGATTGGTTGAAGGCATATACAAAGATGTTAGATAAGGTGACTATGATTAATTACTGTACAAGGGTTTGGCTGTTTGTGTTGATACAGCCTAATTATAGATGGAGTAAGTTTGGGGAGTCAGATCCGTATTGGATAAATGCTTTGATAAAAGTCTTGATGAAAAAGAAGTTAACAACTCAGTTGATATATGTTGAACCTTGGTTACACGTGCAGTGGTTTGACCCCTTCCCTCCGAGGAGTTCTAGGATAATGTATGAAAAGGAGGAGGAAGAGAAGGGCTGGGATCCTTTAGCTTATGCTACATGTTCGCCTCCCCCTCCTCCTTATAATCCAAATGGGGCAGGAGCTGTGGGTGGCATTGATGTGGCAGCTGGTGGAGCTGAGGACAAGATTTCAGCAGAGAGGCAATATTAACAATTAAAAAAAGAATTGGATGAATTGCCAGTAACGGAGAGACAGGAGAGACGGAATCCACCTGTTTCTCCACGTGTTACACGTTCACAGGCTAAAAAATGCTTCCGTTGAGGGAAATGCCTAACGGGGCAATGGCTGTAGGGGTGCCAATCACTACTTTTGTGAATGTGCCCTTAACATCAACTGACTTGAGAAATTATTAAAGCAATGTGCTGTCTTTACAGGCAGATCCAATTAAAGTTGTCTGAGTCATTGGATTTATTTTTGGGACCCAATTTGTATACGTTTGCAGAGTTGCAACATATATTGGGTTATCTGTTCTCCCCAGAGGAGAGGTCACAAATTCGGAAGGCAGCAACGGCTTATTGGGATAAAACCCAAGTGGGGGCTGCTCAACCCGTGGCTGCCAATGTAAAGTTTCCATTAGTGGATCCTGGTTGGAACAATAATAATGCAGCTGACCAGGAACAGATGGAAGACCTGAAACGTAAAATTCTTCAGGGGGTTAAGACAGCTGTGCCTCAAGGGAAAAACCTGACAAAGGCCTTTGAGATAGAACAGCTGCGTGATGAAACGCTGTCTGTGTTTCTGGAACGTATTAAGGACAATTTAAATAAGTACTCTGGCCTTTCTCCGGAAACGCCAGCTTATGAGTCCTTAATGAAAATACAATTTGTGATGAGATCATGGCCAGACATTAAGAAAAAAATTCAGAAGCTCGAAGACTGGGCTACTACTGATATTGCAGCTCTGTTGAAAGAAGCTCAAAAAGTCTATGTGAACAGAGATGAGGCAAAGACTAGACAAAAAAGTCAGATGATGGTGTCTGTGTTAAAAGCTGTAAATAAGCCAGGAGAGAGAAAGGAGTCAGGAGGCCGAGGTAGAGGCTTTGTGAAGCAGACCCTGGTTGTAATGAGACCACAGCGTCCTGGAATTGGGAGAGGATTACTCGTGGAAAAAGCCTGGTGTTGGTGGAATGGAAAGCAGAAAGTGCTTTGTGTGTGGAAAGGAGGGGCATTTTGCTAGAAACTGTCCTGAGAAGAGATCTCAGAGAGTGGAACAGCGCCTTTACACCCTTATGGGAGAGGAGGATGATTAGTGGGGTCAGGGGCTTTTGATAGAGGGGTCCCACCAAGAGCCCTTGATAAATTTGTTAGTGGGACCAGAAGACGAAAATCATGTGTTTTTAATAGATACTGGTGCGACTAGAACTTCAATTTGTAAATTGCCTACAGGAGTGAATCCAACAGGTTCAACTATTAAGATAAGGGGTGTTAAGGGTATACCTTTTGATGTGCCATTGTTGAAAAATATGAAATTGAGTTGTGGGAAGCGTATTATATATTTGGATGTGATATTTGTCCCAGAAGCAGGTATAAATTTGCTTGGGAGAGATGCATTGTCTCTTTTGGGATGTGAGCTTAAGTTTTCTAGTGTAGATTCAAATGTGAATGTTGTCAAGATTTCAGTTTCATCCTCTAAAATAATTTCCAAGCATCAAACTTTAGGAAATATTCTCTTTATTGAGCGATGCAGCCGTGCCCGACAACCATGCAGACAGTACTGGCCCCTCCATCCAAAACCCCTCCTATTCCTTCCCCAGACACTGCTCTCCATTGGCTGTCTTCCAGATCACTCTCTCTCATCTGTCTCTTCAGCACACAGGAATGTCACCCCTCCCATACATCTCCCAGGAGACTGAATTCACCGAAAGCTTTTCTAGGTGAAATGTCAAACTTTTTTCCTCATTGCTTCTATGTCAGTATTGGAATACTGACATCCGGCCCCTCTCCCTTCATTCTCTCAGCGAGGCCTGTGCAAGAGAAACTACAGGGTTAGTGCTGTCACCTCATCTGAGGAGGTGTTCCACCCCCTCCCGCCTTGTCCGGGTGATCTGCATGGAACTTAGCTATAAGCCGGTCAGCTTGGATGTTGTTGCTCTTCACCCAGGAAGCTTCTGACAAAGGGTAACCCTTCCACTTAACTAAGTATTGGAGACGGCCTCTGTGCCACCTCGAATCGAGAATTCGCTGTACTTCATAGTGAGTTTGGCCCCCAATGATCAAAGGCCCTGGGGGATCACGTGGCACCAGCCTTAAAGTTGACCCCACCACAGGCTTCAGAAGACTACTGTGAAAAACGGGGTGTATCTTTCCTAGTAACCGGGGCAACTGCAATTGTACCGTGACCGGGTTGATTATTTTTACTATAGGAAATGGTCCTATAAATTTCGGGCCCAATTTCCTAGTCGGGAGTTTGAGCCTCAAGTACTTGGTGGAGAGGTAGACCTTCTCTCCTACTCGGAACGGTCTTTGAGGGGCTCGGTGCTTATCTGCTTGCTTCTTATAAGCCTGTGCCACCTTGTCTAATGCCTTTTTGACATTCTCCCAGGATTCTCTTAGCATCACCATCCAATCGTTCAAGCTGACTGAAGAAGGGGGTTCCCTGGGATATTCTGGCATGGGGACAAAATCCATACCGCTCACTACCTTGAATGGGGTTAGTCCTGTACTACTGTGGACAGCATTGTTGTACGCGCCCTCCACAAAAGATAGGAGGTCCGCCCAGTTCGACTGTTGGTAGTCTACGTAGCACCTCAAATACTGCTCTATCATAGCATTCAGTCTCTCCGTCCCCCCATTGGTGCTCGGGTGAAATGCTGAGCTGAGACCTTGGGATGATCCTATGGATCGTAGGAATTCCCTCCAAAATTTCGCTGTGAACTGGACACCTCGGTCAGAGATGATTCTTCTGGGTACTCCATGAAGGTGGTAGATGTGTTTCACAAACAGCTTTGCCAATTGGCGGGCTGAGGGTAGCCCGCTACAGGGTATGAAATGCGCCTATTTGGAAAATGAGTCTATTACAGTCCAGATCACCGTGTTTCCGCCGCTCCTGGGTAGCTTGACTATGAAGTCCATAGCAATCTCCTCCCATGGCCTTGACGGTTCAGCTACTGGCTGCAGCAGTCCAGGGGGTCTTCCTGGTCGGGTTTTCATCATGGCACAGATGGTACAACTTTTTACATAACTGTCTACATCTTTTCTCATGTGTGGCCACCAAAACTGTCTCTGTGCTAAATGCAGAGTCTTTAGGAACCCAAAATGTCCCGCTGGCTTAACGTCGTGGCTCCTCTTAAGGACCAGGGTGCGTAGCGTCTCTGGGATGTAAAGTTTTGTTCCTTTCCAGGCTAGGTCATCCCTTTTTGTCAAGAGATGTTGATTGTCTCGGAACCAGGGGTCCGTCAATGTTTCTGCCTTGAGCTTTGTCGTTAGGTCACTCGCTGGTTGGCCCTGCTGATCACGATGCTGCCGTCTGGTGGTTACCTGGCCCGCTCCTTGGGCAGAGGGGATGATGGCATTCACCACCTGCTCTTGTTCACTGTTGTATTGAGGCATTCGGGAGAGGGCGTCGGCCAGAAAGTTTTTCCCCCCGGGATGTGCTTCAGCTCGAAGTTGAAACGATTGAAGTATTGGGCCCACCGGACCTGTCTGGGTGATAACTTCCTTGGAGTTTTGAGTGCCTCCACGTTTTTATGGTCAGTCCAAACTTCAAACGGTGTTTGACCTCCTTCCAGCAGATGTTGCCACGTTAACAGCACCCACCTCACTGCGAACGCTTCCTTTTCCCACGCTGCCCATCGTCTCTCTGTGTCGGTGAGTTTGCGGGATGTGTAGGCACAGGGTTGTAAGTTCCCTTGGCTGTTTTTTTGGAGTAGGACCGCCCCCACTGCCACGTCGCTGGCATCGGCTTGGATGACGAAGGGTTGTTCGGGGTTGGGGTGCTTTAAGATCGGTTCTTTTGCAAACTTTTCTTTTAGTGTCTCAAATGCGCGTTGGCAGGCCGGGTCCCACTGTAGAGGTTGTCCCGGGCGGGGTTTTGTTGCCGGACTCCCTGTTTTTAAGAGGTCCATTAGAGGTTTGGCAATTCTCGCAAAAGAGGGGATGAATTGCCTGTAGAAGTTTGCGAACCCCAGGAAGCTTTGCAGTTGTCTTCGGGTGCGAGGGGGGCGGCAGTCTAGGACTGATTGTACTTTGGCTGGGTCCATTTCTATCCCGTCATTTGACACTCGGTAGCCCAAGTAATCCAACCGTGCCTGGTGGAACTCGCATTTCGATAGTTTGACATAAAGGTCCGCCTTCAGCAGTTACTCCAGCACTTTGCGGACGAGGGGTATGTGTTCGTCTACGGTTTCCGTGTAAATGAGAATGTCAACCAGGTAGATGAGGACCCCCTTATAAAGGGGGTCGTGAAGCACCTCATTTATAAGTTGCATGAATACCGCCGGCGCCCCCTGTAGTCCAAAAGGCATTACCTTAAATTGGAAGCTTCCTAAGGGGCAGTTGAATGCTGTCTTCCACTCGTCTCCTTCCCTGATGCGTATCCGGTAGTAGGCTTCGCGGAGGTCTAGTTTGGTGAAAACCTTTCCTTTGGCCAGGTGGGCTAAGATGTCTTTCATGAGGGGAAGGGGATATAAATTGCGTACGCAGACTCTGTTGACACCTCGAAAGTCAAGTACTAAACACATGGAGCCATCTTTCTTCTCTCTGAAGAAGACTGGTGCCGCTATTTGGGGTTTGGCTGGCTCAATGAAACCCCTTTGTAGGTTAGTGTCTATGTATTTTCGCATTTCTTGCATTTCCTGGGGTGTCATAGCATACAACTTAGGTTTAGGTAGTTTAGGTAGGTCTTGATATTCTTTTGGGATCTGCTTTGTGTCATGGGGGCTGTCGGATGAGGCCGTCAGTTGTTTAGCTGTACTCTTGGTCAGGGGCGCTGGGGTTGAGGGCGTTTTTTGTCCCCCTGGTGGGAGGGGCTGGGGCCTCTGTGTGGGAGGCGTCCTCTCTGGTTGGGGCGGCAGGGGGTGAGGCCCCCTTGCTATTCTCAGTCTGCGGGTCCCCTCCTGCCACCAGATAGTTGGGCCCCACTTGTCTAGTCAGGAGAGTCCCAGTATGACTGGGTTAGTCATCTTGGGGGCTATTATAAAACGAATCATCTCCCAGTGATCTGCTAGCTCCAGTTTCACTGGCTCAGTTAAATGTGTGGCCCGCGCCCCCCCACTACGGATCCGTCAACTTGCTCAAATCGGATCGGGAGGCTGAGCTTTTTTGCTTGTATTCCCAGTTTTTGGACTGTGGGTAGGTTGATCAGGCACCTCGTGCAGCCTGAATCTATTAGGGCTTGGAAAACCCCTTGGGTCCCTGTTTTTGGGGCCGTTAGACGTACGGGGAATAGGAAAGGGTGGATGGGTCCACTCACCATTGGGTCGTCTTCTCCATTGTCATCGCTGTCATATGGTTCGGGAGGCTGATTCGCATCATCTGGATTCTCCCTTGCTTCGGTCAAGTGGGCGAAGACTTCTGAACCGGGGGGGGGCCTTCGTGGTGTGTTGGTGGCGTGCCTGGGTCCTTGTTCCGGCTGTGTCTTGCCTGTTGGCTCTGGTCTCGGTCCCGGGGTTCCACACATCGCTGCCAAATGGCCAACTCCTCCACATCTGTAGCATCTCAGCAGGCTCCGGGTGGCGGGTGGTCTCTGGGTGGCCCGTGGTGCTGTAGTTCCTCGTCTGGTAGACGGTTCCTGGTCCAGCTGGGCTTTCTCCTTTGCCTGTGGTTGCTTTAGCATGTCGTTGGCCCTTAGCCCTCTCTCGACTTGTGTCGCTATCCGGAACCAGTCAGTGAGTCGGTTCGGAATATCACGATAAGCGGTCACTTGGGCGATTTGTTTATCTAAGCTCATTCTAAAGAAGTACACTAGCAGTCGTTCCGGCAAAGGAGGTAAAGTCCCAACAACTTTCCTTTTTTTTAAAAAAAAATCTTTATTTACATTTTCAGTTAAAAAAAAACAAACAGTAATCAGACATACAAACATCATACAATACAAAACAGTACAGAAAGAAAAACACAATGTGTATAGGAGTAACCCTATACACCCCTATACCCCCTTATCCCGATATCCTACATTTTGGATGGTATTAAAGTCCAGAGGAGACAGAACATCTTACATCTCTTCATACATCAATCTAATCTTTTCTACTTCATTACATACGTATACTATATATTATATTATATTATTTTACATATTCTATATTATATTTCTAATAATATATATATTTTCTCATCTATTTTATCCTTGTTTTCTTTTTCTCTATCCATCTATAAAATTTTTCCCATGATAAACATATTGGCGTTTGATCTTTGTCTTTCAATTTTTTAGTTAATTTATCCACGTCTGCGCATTCTAAAATCTTCTGAATAATGAGTTCTTCTGGTGGGCTGTTTTGGTTTTTCCAGAATTGTGCATATGCCAGTCTCGCTGCTATAATCACATGCAGGGCATGATACCATATACCCTTTCCCGTTTTCTCTGGCCTGAATTCGAGGAGGCATGTCTCTGGGTGCCACTCAATTTTAGTGTCTAGAATTTCATTTAGCCATCCTTTTATCATCCCCCAAAATTCCCTTGCTTTCGGGCATGTCCACCATTGGTGGTAGTATGTGCCTCTTTCTTTCCTGCACTTCCAGCATTCTGCTATTTGTCCCTTGAACATTTTTGCTAGCCTATCCGGAGAAAGATGCCACCTATATACCATTTTATATATATTCTCCTTGTAGGCCGAGGACACAACTAACTTCATATTGTCCCACCATATTTCTTGCCATTTTTCTAAGTAGATTGGATGTCCAAAATTTTTCCCCCAGGCGATCATTGTATCTTTGATTATTTCATCACCTATTTCTAATTCCATCAATAATTTATACGTTTTGGAAATCATACCTTTTTCTTGTCCTATTAAGATTTTATCTAATTCTTGAAGTTCATTATTAATGCCCCTCTCTTTATCTTTATCATATTTAGATTTCATCTGGGTATATGTCCACCAATCAATGTGTATTCCCTGGGAGTCCAGTTCCTGTTTCGATTTTAGTTTGCCCAATGAGTTCAGTAATTCTTTATATGTTAGTTTTTTATCAAGATTATATAGTTTGGGGTATGTTAACGCTTCTATGGGTGAAATCCAACATGGTACCTTGATATAGTATTTTTTACTCACTTTTTCCCATGTCCGTATTAAAGTATTTCTTACATAATGTCTGGTAAACCATTTACTTTGTGTAGTGTTGTTCTTCCAAAGGGCCACATGCCAACCTTGTTGTAAATCAAACCCTTCTAGTTTAAGAAGACGTCTATTTCTTAGGGTAATCCATTCCTTTACCCAGGTTAATATAGCCGCTGCGTGATAGTTCTCCCAGCATGGCAGTCCCAAGCCCCCTCTCTCTTTTATTTCTTGCATCATCTTTCTTTTGATCCGTGGTCTTTTCCCTTGCCAAATAAATTTTGTTATTATTTGATTCAAATCCCAAAAAAATTTTCCCGGTAAGCTAACTGGCGCAGTTTGAAATAAGAAGTTAAATTTGGTAACACATACGATTTTACATTTGCTACTCGTCCTAAAAGTGAAAGTTGTATTTTACCCCATTTATCTAAATCTTTTCCTACTTGAGTTAACAGTTTATTATAATTTTCTTCTTGTAGGCTTGAACATCTATTAGTTAGCCAAATTCCCAAATACTTAATTTTTTTTACTACCTTCAAACCAGTCGTTTTTTGTAAATTTGTCTTATTTACTTCTGTCATATTTTTAGTTAGTATGTTTGTTTTCTTTTTATTAATTAATAAGCCTGCCACGGCCCCGTAATCCTCGAATGTTCTTATTAAGGATGTGCAAGATTCTAAGGGTTCTTCTAAAATGAAGACCATATCATCTGCGAAGGCTTGGATTTTAAAGGTCTGTTGTCCTGTTTTAAGACCTTTTATTCTTTCATCATTCCTTACTTTATGTAATAATACTTCCAAAGATAAGATGAAAAGTAGCAGGGAGAGCGGACATCCCTGTCTTGTGCCCTTTCTAATACAAAATTCTTCTGACAAATCCCCATTTATCAATATCCTAGCTGTTTGCTCTGAATAAATAGCCTTAATTGCATTTCTAAATTTCATTCCAAATCCCATATATTCTAGTTGCAACAATAAGAATTCCCAGTTTACCCTGTCAAATGCCTTCTGTGCGTCTATAAATATTAATGCGGACTGTTTGTCTGAGTGTTGTTCATAATATTCCAGTATGTTTAACATAATTCTCATATTATCTTTTAATTGTCGTGATGGTAGAAATCCATTTTGGTCCATATGTATGAATTTGTTTAAGAAACCTTTTAATCTGTTTGCTAAGATTGTAGTGAAAATTTTGTAGTCTGAGTTCAGGAGAGAAATTGGTCTGTAGTTTTTTATGTCCGTTAAAAGCGAGTCTTCTTTGGGAATTAAACTAATGTTAGCCTCTCTCCATGAATGAGGAATTTCTAATTTCTCTAATACTTCATTAAATAGGTCTTTCATTTGTTCTCCCATGACTTCAATCATTATCTTATACAACTCTGCTGGGATTCCATCAGTGCCTGGGGTTTTCTGAGTCTTGTTTTTTTATTGCTCTTTCAACCTCAGCTAAGGTAATTTCTTCTTCTAAGATCTCTTTCGTTAGATTAGTTATCTTGGGTATATCTGAGTTCTCCATATATTTTTTAATCGCCTCTCTTGAAATCTCCTCTCTTTTATATAATTCTTTATAAAAATCCACCACAATTTTTTCCTTCCCTCTTTTTTCTTTTACTAAATTTCCTTCTTTATCCTCTAATTGTTCAATTCGTCTAGACTGTGTTTCTTTTTTTAGTCTATATGTAAGCCATCTTCCCAATTTATTGGCCGATTCAAAGTGTTTTTGTTTTGTTATCTTTATCTTATCTGCCAATTTATCTAATTCCAACAAATTAAGTTGATGTTTTAAAAGAATCACCTGTTCTTTTGCCCCCTTAGAAAGTGGATTATCTTGTAGATGTTCTTCAGCTTTCATTAGTTTGTTTATTAACTCTTCCCTTTCCTGATTATCTTTTTTATGTTTAATAGCCGTATATTTAGTAATGAGACCCCTTATGTAAGCTTATTTGCAATGGCATTCCTGGTGTTTTGTTTTCTTGGAAGAAATGGGGTATCTCGATCTTAAGTTTTTGGATAAGTTCAGTCTCTTTTAATATCTCTGTTCTCAGCATCCATCTCTTTCTGTTTTTCTTTTCCTTCTTTAATGTAACAAGCACTGGATTATGATCGGCCCATTCATTCGGCATAATTCTAACATCTAATATCTGGGAATTTAATTCTTGTGTCATCCAGATCATATCCAGTCTAGACCATGATTTATGCCTATGGGAATAGTAAGTAAATTGTTTACTTGCTGGATTATGTTCACGCCAAGTATCTACCAATCCTAGTTCTTCTCTCATCTCATTGTAAGTAGTTGGTAGTATCTTCTTCTCTTGTCTTCCACTTTTCCCCCTCCCCTCATGATTCTCACCTTTTTTATAATCCTGTATTCTATTTGTAATTGCATTGAAGTCACCCAGAAGGCATACCTGCTCATAGTCCAAATCACGTATTTCTTTTTGCACTTTTCGAAAAAAAGATTTATGTTTAGTATTGGGAGCATAAATTCCTACCAATAGAACTTTTTTCTGCAGTATTTCTACCTCTAGAATTAATATTCTTCCCTCCTCATCCGCAAATAATTGTACCGGTAATAACTGTTCTTTCACAAAGATTGCCACTCCTCTTTTTTTTTTTCCTCTGATGCCGCTACAAATAGTTTCCCAGCTTTTGGGTATTTCAGTAAGTTAGATTGTGATAGTTTAATGTGCGTTTCCTGAATACATGCTATATCAACATTTGTTTTAACAATTTTAGCTAGTATACGTCGTCTCTTTATCGGTGCATTAAGACCATTAACATTAACAGTCAGAATTTTCACTCCTTGCTCCATCCTCTATTTACTACCTTCCTTACTTTTGGTTACTGAACGGGTTTCTATACCGTAATCTGTTGATCCTCCTTCCTCCTCCTTCCTCCCTTCATCTTTTCCCTTCCCATAATATGCTTGTGCTCCTCTTTCCTTTTTCCACCCTTCTTTCCCCTCTCTTTGTGTCTCCTTCACTATTTCTATATCGCTTTCCTTTCCAGCAGGCCCAAAACAATTTTCACAAAATTCTCGAGCATCCTGGATATTTTCAAGTTTAACTTTCCGCTCTTGCCAAGTTACCAAGAGTCCTTCAGGTAACAACCATCTATATGGCACGTTATACTTTCTTAATTGCGAGGTTATGAATTGATAGCTTTGCCGCTGTTCTCGTACTCTTTTCGGAAATCTGTTTTAAGATCGAAATTTGACACCCCTTATATGTAATTTTCTGTTCCCTAGCTTTGTGCAATGTTTCATCTCTTAACGCCTTTTTCGTAAGTCTTACGTGTATTTCTCTGGGTAGATTATAACGCCTCGCATAACTAGTGTATACCCGGTATGCTTCGTCAATCCCAGCCTGAACCTCTTCCCTCTTTTTCCCCACTATTTCTGCTATCACTTCTCCTACTATTTCCTCTAATTGTTCCTCTTTTTCCTCCTCCACATTTTGTAAACGCAAGAAAAAAGCCGATTTTTCCATTTCCAGAAATACTATTTCATCTTCGAGTTTCCCTACTGCTTGAACACATCTCTTTTCACATTTATCTATCTGTACTTCAACCCTTTCAGTATTTTTTTCTACATCAATCTCTCCTCGTGGTTAGTTAGAGTTGTTTTCATTTCTCCTAATGTCTCTTTCATTTGTTTCATCTCTCCTCTTAATTCACATATCTCAGCTTTCAAGTCCTCAAAGTTTTTTGATGTTGCTTCCTGATTTTTCTCTAAAAGTTCTTGGTTATTTTGAAACATCGCTTGCATTCCTTGCATCGTTATCGGTCTATCAATTGTTGATAAATTTTCAGAGGATTTTTTCTGTCCCGGGGATATTGTGAAGACATCATCGTAGGTGCCGTGGTTTTCTTCACTACTTTGGTAGAAGTTGTTGTAGTAGCCATGTCCGTTAAACAAAGGAGACTTTTCCAAATTATCATATATCTATTATTTTTATCCCTTATTTGCTTAGCTCTTATGCAGTAATAATAATAATAATAATAATAATAATAATAATAATAAGTTATTCTAATTCAATTTCATTTATCTTTTCACAATTAAATTAGTAAATAAATTCTACCTATATCTATCTATCTATCTATCTATCTATCTATCTATCTATCTATCTATCTATCTATCTATCCCTATATCAGCTATATTAAAATTTAAATCACTATATTTAGTCTTATTGTAAGTATCTCTAATCTCTAATTATCTATACTTCCTTATATTATAAAATTCATTAAATTTGTGCTCATATATAGTTAAATAAGTATAATAAATTAAATATATATCAATATATAAATAAGTATAAATACAATCACTTGTTTGTTATTACTTGACTTCAAACAGGGGTGGTACTTTCCAATTTCTTTTCAATCCATATTGTGTTTATTCACAACAGGAAGGGGCTTAAATTACACTGTCATCTTGGGAGGAGCAGGATTCCAGAGATGTTTTACCCCCTAATCATCTCTTATTTCGCTTATTTATAAGTCACCGTGGTAATGTTTTCATCCGCTAGAGTTTAAGACTTATCACAAATAAAGCACACTTCACCTCTAGCTACGCCACAGCGAGATCTCCAGTTTTTTAGAAACACTTCCTTCACCTCTGATTTGGATTGCCGCTAGTTTCTTCAATCTGTCACCAAATTCCCATCATTCACAACTCGAGTTCAAAAACCTTTCTTTCCTTCTTTTTTTGCTTCTAATCTGTTTTCTCCACTCTGTCTCCTCGTACCGGTCAAAATCTGCCGCATCATGGGCTTCGGGGCCGCTACTCGCGGCCCTCTTCCTGATCTCTGTCTCCTCGAAGCTGTCTCTTTGATGCGATGCAGGGGGTCGCACACCCTCACCGCGTCTCCGAAAGAAGCTCCTCTGTTCCCTCAGCCTCTCCGGGGCTGGGGACAGCAGCCAACAAACCGCGAAGATCAGAGAAAGTTGCTAAGCCCAGCGGAGCACTCGCTGCGCCGCTCTTTCGCCCAGATCGCTGCACCGGAAGTCTGTCTTTTTTCCCAACTCCGACTCGGACTCGACTTCGACTCCAACAACTTTCCTGAACTCACGGATATGCTCTTGGATGGGCTTCCCCCTCTGCATTAGGTTTCTAAGCTCATCTTCTACATAGGGGTCCTCCCCTGTTTCTTCAAAACGGGCTCGCAGCAGTTGTAAGAAGCCATCTGCATCTTGTTGTTGGGCGGCCCTGTTTTTGTACAGGGCCCCTGACCAGCTCCTTGCCTCTCCCTCCAGGCCTTCTGCGATGGCACTGACTAGGGCCCTGGGGAACGGGTAAAGGTGTGTGTAGCGCTCGATGTAAATCTTAGCCGCATCAAGGAATTGCGCTAGCTGGTCTGGATTCCCATTGAATTTCCCTCTAAACCGGGGTGGCTCCGCCCTCGGTGGCCCCTCCTCCCATTGCGGTCCTCTCTGAGCCTGCCCATAATGTCGTTGGAATTCTTCATCATCTCTCATTCGGGGGCAGGGGGGTGATGCCCTACGCAGGCTGGTGGGATTGCTGGGGGGAGGGGGAATCCATGGATGCAAGATAGGGCTATCTCTCCTTCTGGTGTGGGAGGGGGGGAGGACTGCGCTCCTGTCTATGGTGACTCAGTTCAGTGGGCTGGGCTGGCCTCCCCCTCTCCTTGGGCCTGCAGGACGGCTCCTCCCCCAGTCGGACAGCACGGTCAAACTCTTCCTTCAACTTATCCATAGGGCTTTCGAGTGGCTGCTTTGAAGCTTTCGGCTGTCTGGCCTGCTGCCAGTCCCACATCCAATCCACCCTCGCTAATTCACTTAGAGGCTTGCTCTTACCTTTCCCGCCTGGAAAAGGGAATTCCATTTCTGCCGACTTTGGCAAAGCCCACAAAGTTCCATTTTTCTTCTCGGCTGGCAGCTTTGCTGGAGGAGGGAGGGGTTGAGCCCCCTTTGCATCCACGTTTGCTTCTAGTGCAGATGCCTGAAGTAAACTTTCAGTGGAGAGTTGGCTTTCAGCCATGGTTTCCGGGCTCTCTCTCCACTGTGTCCAGACTTCTGGCAAAGAACCAGAGCTCTGGAGGCCAGCCAGATTGGCTCGGACAGGGAAAGGAAAAAAAAAGATGAGTACTGTCTGTCTGTCAAGATTTCGGTTTCATCCTCTAAAATAAAGTTAATTTCCAAGCATCAAACTTTAGGAAACATTCTCTTTATTGAGCGATGCAGCCGTGCCCGACAACCATAGAGACAGTACTGGCCCCTCTATCCAAAACCCTCCTATTCCTTTCCCATTCACTGCTCCCCATTGGCTGTCTTCCAGATCACTCTCTTATCTGTCTCTTCAGCACACAGGAATGTCACCCCTCCCATACATCTCCCAGGAGACTGAGTTCACCGAAAAGTTTTTCTAGGTGAAATGTCAAACTTTTGTCCTCATTGCTTCTATGTCAGCATTGGAACACTGACATCTGTATTGACTGAGGAACAGGAAAGGAAGATTGACCCAATAGTTTGGGAAACAGAAGGTAATAGAGGTATTTTAGATATTCCCCCGTTAACAGTGACTTTGAAGGAAGAGGCTGTTCCTGTAAAGATCAAACAGTATAATATACCAATAGACCTAAAGAGAAAGTTGAAGCCAGTTACAGGGAAATTGTTAGCGGATGGTTTGATTGAGCCAACTATGTCTCAGTATAATACACCTATTTTACCTGTGAGAATGGACGTTGTCTTACCTGAACGTCCCTTTTCTGGGCGCTGCGTACACTATCCATGCATGGGTTAACGCTTCAGCCTTTGGCAAACAACTGAGTGTTACTTTAAAAAGAAACTTCCCCTTTCCGGCTGGCTAGCCACACCCCCCAATCCCATGATACCCCAGTCTGAGCGAAAGGTGTGGAAAATGACCACGGACAAGTGTTAGATACAACAGACAACTTTATTGAACAACAACTCAACCATAGTAAGAGAATGAAAAGTGGCCCAAACAACAAACCAGGCAGTAAGCTTGAAATGGGCGGGAATGGATAGTGTACGCAGCGCCCAGAAAAGGGACGTTCAGGTAAGACAATGTCCATTTTCCTGTGCGCTGCTCCCACTATCCATGCATGGGATATACCCAAGCTTAATTACCCTGGGAGGGAAGCTGACTGCCTGTAGTGTCCTCCGCCAAAAGGACCTGCTGAAGAACTCTGCGTCCAAAAGAGGCCTCAGCTGAATCAAAAGAGTCAATCTTGTAGTGGCGGATGAACGGCGATCTACGGTGTAGAGTGTAACTCGTAGGTCAGCGTGATGCAGGCCCTGATCCATCTGCTGATTGTGGCAGATGACACCTTCTGGCCCATGGTGGATGGGTTGAACAATACAAGAAGCGCCTCTGTATGGCAGAAGGAGGACGTTCTGCGGATATATATACCAAGGGCCCGGCGGACATCGAGTGTGTGCCATCCCTTCTCCCTGGGGTGCTGGGCAAAAGTCTGGTAAAATGAGTTCTTGAGCCCTATGGTACCAGGAATTTACCTTTGGAATAAAGGAGGGATCTAACCGAAGCACCACCGATGAGTCTTTGAAGATACAAAGGTCCCTGCGGATGGAGAGAGCGGCCAGTTCCGAGACCCTCCTCGCTGAGGTGATGGCCAAGAGGAAGGCCATCTTGAAGGAGAGGTGCTTAAGAGCTGCAGTGGCCAATGGCTCAAAGGGGGGTCTTGTTAGGGCTTGCAGAACTAACGTTAAGTCCCAAGTTGGGTAACGATGAACTGTAGGCGGGTGCAAGTTCTTAGCCCCTTGCAGGAAGTCCTTAATGAGTGGGTGGTGTGAAAGGGTTTGGTAAGGCGCACTGGTGATGACTGTTGACAGTGCTGCGGTTTGTCGTCTTAGGGTAGCGGGCGCTAGTCCTTTATTTAGACCAGCCTGTAGGAATAGGAGAACGTCCTGTACGGTTGCTGAGGTGGGGTCCACGTGAAGACGTGCCCCCCAGCTACAGAAGGCCCGCCAGGATGCTTCGTAGATACGGGACGTTGAGGGTCGACGAGCTGCTTGGATGGTCTGGACGACGCTATCTGGTACGTTGCTGTCCCTTAATCGGATCCGCTCAAATGCCAGACGGCTAATTTGAGCCACTGAGGCTCTGGGTGAGTAATTTCGCCCTGGCATAGTTGGATCTGATGAGGCGGGATCACCCACAGAGGTTCTACGGAGAGAGTCACAAGGTCTGCGTACCAGGGTCTGCGCGGCCAGTCTGGGGCTACTAGGATCAGATCGGCCTTCTCGGACAGGAGTTTTCTTATGAGGCGTGGGATCAGTGGCGGGGGGGGAAGGCATATAGTAGCCCCTGTGGCCATCTGCAGCGGAGAGCGTCGTGATCCTCCACCTGGGGGGTCGGATAACGGGACACGAAGCGAGGAAGCTGAGCGTTGCTTGGAGTGGCGAACAGGTCTAACACTGGAGTCCCAAATCGAGCTGTCAGCTGCTGGAACAGAAGAGGGTGCAGTTGCCACTCCGCTTGATCTATCGTCTTCCGGCTGAGCCAATCCGCTGTTACATTGGCCGACCCGGAAATGTAATCCGCCTCGATTGAGAGGAGGTTTCTCTCTGCCCAGCCTAGCAGGGATTCGGTCTCCTGCATGAGACGACGAGACCTTGTGCCCCCCTCTCTGTTGATGTGGGCTTTTGCCAAAATGTTGTCTGTCAGGACTAAGATGTGGCGACCGTGGACTGTGGCTTGGAAGTGCTTTAGGGCTAGTCTGATCGCCCGAAGCTCCAGCAGGTTGATACTGTCCCTCTGCTCTCGTGTGGACCACTGACCTTGTGCCACCTGGTCGAGGAGGTGAGCTCCTCACCCTCGTAGACTTGCATCTGTGGTGAGAACCAGTCTGTCCTGCTTGAGGAAGTCTGTACCCCTGAGAAGTGAGGGGGAGGTCCACCACCTGAGCGATCGTGTCACCTTGGGCGTGAGTGTGACTTGGCGTTTCGAATTGGCCTTCCCTGCTCGTTGGAAGGGCAGCAGAAACCATTGCAGTGCTCTTGAGTGTCTGAGTGCCCACGGTACGATGCCGAAGCAGGAGACCATCTTCCCCAGGAGGCACGACAACTGCAGTAGCGACACCCTTCTTCCTGTTAATGTCTGTCGAACTAGGGCTTGGATGCTCTGGATCCTGTCTGGGGACAGGAAGACCTGACCCCTGGAGGAGTCTATCAGGGCTCCCAGGTGGAGGATCCAGTTAGAGGGTTGCAGGTGACTCTTTTCTAGGTTTATTGTAAACCCGTGGCGGCGGAAGATCTTCAGGACCCGTTCCAGGTCCCTGACTGCTTGATCCTGCGAGGATGAGAGGATCAGAATGTCGTCCAAGTAGCATAGGACTGTGACTGGGAGGGCCCTGAGTCTGGCGGCTATCACTGCCACGAGTTTGGTGAAGGCACGGGGAGCTGATGAGAGTCCAAACGGCATCGCCGGGTACTGAAAATGACGACCCCCATACTCGAACCTCAGGAACTGCCTGTGGTCGGGGCAAATGGGAACGTGGAGGTAGGCTTCCTTGAGGTCGACAGACTGGAGGAAGTCCCCCCGTCTCACTCCCATCAAGATGGACTGAAGGGAGTGCATCTTGAACCTGTGGTATTGTACCGAGCGGTTCAGCTTCTTTAGGTTCAGGATGGCCCTCCATCCGCCGGAATGCTTGGGAACCAGAAAAATGGTTGAGTAGAACCCTGACTCCCGGAGGCTCGGGGGCACCGGCTCTATTGCCTTGATCTGAAGGAGGTGAGCCAGCTCGTTTGACATCAGGGTCTGGAGCTCGGTGGAGTGAGGGATCGGGCACCGAACGAAGCAATGAGGCGGCGGCCCTGTAAATTTGATTGATAGCCGCGATGAAATGGTGCGCCTCACCCACGAGTCCGAAGTCGAGGAGACCCATTGACGGTGGAAGGCGAGGAGCCTTCCCCCTACTGGGCCCTCGGGCGGAGAGTCACTTTCCCCTTCTGGCTGCCTTGGAGCCGCCTCCTCGGAAGGGGCGCTTGGATTGCTGGTTCCTGTATCGGTCCCGGAACTGGTGTCTATCGTGGGGTCTGTCACCTCCTTGGTAGTTGGAGCGGTGAGAGAAGGACCCCCTGGGTCCTGAGCTGGGCCGAAAGGGCTGGTGCATTGGGTAAGGAGAGTACCTCCGCTCCTGGCGACGATAGGAGGAAGGAAGAATTTTCCTCTTGTCTTTATCCTCGACTAAGACTGGATCTAGTGCAGGCCCAAACAGATCTGGGGCCTTGTACGATGCTGCTGTTAACCGCCACTTGGCCCTGAGGTCGGCCTTCCACGGGCGTAGCCAAAAAAGTCTCCTTGCCGTGACATTGGAAGCTAGAGCTCTCGAGGCGAACTTAGCGGAGTTGAGAGATGCGTCTGAGGCGTATTCTGTGGCCGCAATGATTTTGTTAATGTCCTGTTGGAGCCTGGTATCACCCGGGGGCAGTCTTTCCTGCATCTGACGGAGCCAGATTAGAGCCGCCCTATTGAAGAAGGAAGTGGCTGTGGAGGTCCTAATCGCCCAGGCAACCGCCTGGTGAGATTTGCGGAAGGACCCCTCCATTCTTTTATCCTCAGCCTTGAGGCCCTCTAGCGGGTCTGAGGTAATGACTGACCCGGATGAGAGAGATGCGGCTGGTTGGTCAATTGTTGGGAGGGCCAACAGGTCTTCCAATTCCGGAGCTGAGCAGTACAGCTTCCTGTCAAGGCTGCTGGGTGTTGTGAGGGATGCCGGCTGTCCCCAGGCATTCTGGATCACATCCATGAATAGTTGTGGGCAGGGGATGCAATCCTTCTCTGGCTTGGAGGATTTGAAGAGAGCATCGTGTGGCCCTGAAGTGGCGGATGGTGTTGCTTTCACTTCCCCTGGCAGCCCCAAATTGGTCGTGAGCCTTGCCTTGTGGAGCAGGGACTTGAAAAGTGCGGGCCGAAAGAAGCCTGTAAAGGTCGGGGTATCAGGTGATAGCCCCTCGTCCTCAGAGAATTCCATGTCCTCCGGCCCCTCCTCCGGCTGGTCTGACTCATCAGATGAGGAGTCCTGTGCCTGAGGGGCACTGAATTGGGGCTGAGGTTGCAGCTGTGTCCCTTGGGTGGACTGATGAGGCAGTTGTTGCACTGCCTGTTGCCAGCTTGCCGCGAGGAAGGACAAGAGTGTGGAGGAAAACATGGCCTGAAAATCTGGCTGTGAGGAAGGCAATGCCCCCCCTGGGCACCAATGCCTGGTGCGATTGAGGGCCTCCTCTCTCCTGGGAGTGAGAGGGGCACAGGGCCCTCTGGAGCCGGAGGATGGGACTGCTCCATTTGTGGACATATGCTGGCCCTGACGGGGGTAGCTGGGGTCCGAGTAAGGTCTGCAAGGCTTGCCATTGTTGCGCCTGACTCCCTGGTTGAGGTAGGGGTCATTAATTAATAGAAAGTTACGTGGAAGGGAAAAGTGTGGAAGAAAAAGGTGCACAAGCAGCAGGGATGACCGCAGCCTGGAGAGGATTGTCAGGAAAAGGCCATTCAAAAGTGTTGGGGACTTTCACAAGGAGTGGACTGAGGGTGGAGTCAGTGCATCAAGAACCACCACACATAGACGGATCCTGGACGTGGGCTTCAAATGTCGTATTCCTCTTGTCTAGCCGCTCCTGAACAACAAACAATGTCAGAAGCATCTTACCTGGGCTAAAGACAAAAAGAACTGGTCTGTTGCTCAGTGGTCCAAAGTCCTCTTTTCTGATGAGAGCAACTTTTGCATCTCATTTGGAAACCAAGGACCCAGAGTCTGGAGGAAGAATGGAGAGGCACACACTGCAAGATGCTTGAAGTCCAGTGTGAAGTTTCCACAGTCTGTGTTGATTTGGGGAGCCATGTCATCTGCTGGTGTTGGTCCACTGTGCTTCATTAAGTCCAAGGTCAACACAGCCGTCTACCAGGAGATTTTGGAGCACTTCATGCTTCCTTCCGCAGACGAGCTTTATGGGGATGCTGACTTCATTTTCCAGCAGGACTTGGCACCTGCCCAAACTGCCAAAAGTACCAAAACCTGGTTCAATGACCATGGGATTACTGTGCTTGATTGGCCAGCAAACTCACCTGACCTGAACCCCATAGAGAATCTATGGGACATTGCCAAGAGAAAGATGAGAGACATGAGACCGAACAATGCAGAAGAGCTGAAGGCCGCTATTGAAGCATCCTGGTCTTCCATAACACTTCAGCAGTACCACAGGCTGATAGCACCCATGCCACGCCACATTGAGGCAGTAATTGATGCAAAAGAGGCCCAAACCAAATACTGAGTACATATGCATGCTTATACTTTTCAGAGGTCCGATATTGTTCTATGTGAAATCCTTGTTTTATTGATTTCATGTAATATTCTAATTTTCTGAGATTGTGAATTTGAGGTTTTCATGAGCTGTAAGCCATAATCATCAAAATTATGACAAATCAAGGCTTGAACTATCTTGCTTTGCATGTAAGGAGTCTATCTGATATATTAGTTTCACCTTTTAAGTTGCATTACTGAAATAAATGAACTTTTGCACGATATTCTAATTTTTCAAGTTTCACCTGTAGAAGTCAGTAATTTAGATGGTGTGTTTTGCCACAAGGGTTCTCTGAGAGTCCAAATTTGTTTGGGCAAATGCTGGAGCAAGTGTTGGGAAAAATTTTGTGCCACTATTGGCATTCAAGTGTTACAATATGTGGATGATTTGTTGCTATCCGGAGAAAAGAAGAGTGAGGTTGAGGAAGAAACAAATGCCTTATTGAGTTTTTTAGGGAGAAATGGCTTGCAGGTGTCTAAAAGGAAGTTGCAATATGTTGAATTGGAAGTTAAGTATTTGGGCCATATGATAAGCCAAGGGAGTTAGAGGATAAATCCTGAAAGGATCAAAGGAATATCAACTCAGCCTTTGCAAAGAACAAAGAAGGAAGTTAGGAAGCTGCTTGGATTATTAGGGTATTGTAGATTGTGGATAGATGATTATACAGATAAGGTTAGGTTTTTGTACGATAAATTAGTGGATACAGAACCTTGTACGGTTGTGTGGCAGGATGGTGATGAGGCTAGGTTGGAAGGGTTGAAAAAAGCTTTAAGTCAGGCTCCGGTGTCGAGTTTGCCGGATTTGAAAAAACCTTTTCATTTGTTTGTAGCGGTGGAAGATGGAATTGCTAAGGGGGTGCTAGCTCAGGCTTGGGCCGGCAAGAGAAAACCTATAACCTTTTTATTTAAATTAATGGATCCAGTGGTGAGAGGTTGGCCTTTGTGTGTGCAAGCTGTAGCTGCTACAGCTTTATTAGTGGAAGAAAGTAGAAAGTTAACATTTGGTGGTGCGTTGGTAGTGAGTAGTCCACACCAAGTGAGGACTATTTTGATGCAAAAGGCACACAGATGGTTGACAAATGCAAGGCTTTTGAAATATGAGGTAATTTTGTTATCTCAGGAGAATTTGATTCTTTCCACTGATAGGAATTTAAACCCAGCAGAATTTCTGTCAGGGGAAAGGAAAGAGTGGGATTCCCTTGAGCATGATTGTGTTGAAGTAATAGATCTCCAAACAAAGGTTCGAGAGGATTTGGAGGATAGTCCACTAGAGGGTGGTATTAACCTATTTATTGATGGTTCTTCTCGGGTAGAGAATGGAAAAAGATTGAATGGTTATGCTGTAGTGAATGGAGATACTACAGAGATTTTGGAAGCTGGAAAGTTACCGTCTGAATGGTCTGCACAGACATGTGAAGTTTTTGCCTTGTTGCAAGCATTGCATATATTAACAAATGAAGTAGGAAATATTTATACTGATTCAAAGTATGCTTATGGTATTTTACATACTTTTGGGAAAATTTGGATTGAAAGGGGATTGATTTCAAGTAAAGAGAAGGAGTTAAAACAAGTTGATCTTATTACAGCAGTTTTGAAGGCGGCTGAAGGTCCTACTAAACTTGCTGTTATACATGTTGAAGCACATAAGAAAGGGACTTCAAAGTTAATAATGGGAAATAAACTGGCAGATAAAGCAGCTAAAGAAGTGGCTTTTGGGGAAGATGCAGTTATGGTTTTAGTGCCTGCATTGAATTTTGATGTAAATCCGGTATTTACTGATGAAGAACAACAAATAATGGATGAAGGGGTGTGCAAGGTGAATAGGAAATGGATGACAAAGGATGGAGTGCAAATACTCAATAAAGCTGTGATGCGGAATGTGATTGAACAAGTGCATGAAGGAACCCATTGGGGAACGCAAGCTCTGGTTGATTTTGTAAAGTGTACATATGTGTGTAGGGGAATGTATACTATAGCTATGCAAATAGTACGGAAATGTATACATTGTGTGAGAATTAATAAGAAGATTATGCGAAAACAACCGAGGGGAGGTAGAGACTTATGTGTTTGGCCATTCCAGCGTATTCAAGTGGATTATACGGAGATGCCAGCAGTTGGGACTCTTAAATATCTATTAATTATAGTAGATCATTTGACTGGATGGGTGGAAGCTTTTCCTTGTGTGAGGGCGAATGCTCAAATGACTGTTAAAATCATATTGGAACAATTGATACCACGATATGGTTTAATTGAATCTATTGATAGTGATAGAGGTACTCATTTTACTGCCCAGGTAGTAAGATAGGTTATGGAACAATTAGGAATTGATTAGCAATTGTATTTAGCGTTCACGCCAAGTTCTACGGGGTGTTGTGAATGAGCTAATCAGACAATTAAATCAACATTGAAGAAATTGATGTTAGAGCTTCAACTACCTTGGACGAAATGTTTACCTCTAGCTCTGTTGAGAATACGAACTAGTCCTAGGAAGGATTTGGGAGTGTGTCTGTATGAAATGATGTTTGGGTTGCCATATATGGGGAAGGTTAGGATGCCTAGGATTGAGTTAAGGGATGTTTTTCTGAGAAAATATATACAAGGACTGTCCCAGTGTTTTTCTTTTTTAAGGTCTAAGGGACTATTGCCGCAAACCCCACCTCTTGATTTCCAAGTACATGACTATAAGAGTGGAGACTGGGTCCTGATTAAAGCCCTTACAGAGAAGAAGTTGCAGCCGGTGTGGGAAGGACCGTTCCAAGTCTTGCTGACTACTGAATCAGCTGTGAGGACTAAGGAGCGTGGTTGGGTGCATTATTCCAGAGTCAAGGGACCAGTGGCTCCACCTTGTGGATGGACAGTTGATACGGAACCTGCGAACCCTCTTAAATTGACTTTTCGTCGACAAACCATAGACGATTGAGGATCGACGGATGGAAGAAGAGATTTATATTTGGCTAGGAGTGATAATAATTTTTATTGTGTTTTTGATTGTATTAAGAAAGGATATTATTGATTGGTGTAAATCTATGCTTTGGTTTCCAGTGGATGTAAGTTCCCCTCGATTGATTGACGATTTGGAGGTAAGAAAATAATCTTTTATTTTCCGGAATAATATTGGGGGTGGGCCTAGTCCACTAGGAATGATGGGGTTTACAGTAGTGGTAGTGTTTGTTATCCTACAGGTGCGGATAGGAATGGGAATTTTGGATGTGTTGCCTAGTTATCCCATAACATGGCAGCAACTATGTTTCCATACTGAACTCGAGCACCATTACTCTCTTATTGAAGCACCACTGACCCTAATAGATGGTATTGAGGAGGCTGAAATGTATATTAAGTCATCTTTCGGAGATGGTGTACAATTGGGAAAATATGCTAAGTGTAACCGTACATATGAAATAACTCCTCAATTTATAGATCTTGCAAATAGGATGGAGTTTTTATATAAACAATGTTATGAGCAATATGGTAATTATACACCTTCATACAAGAGGTTTCGGATTTTGGAAGAAGGTTTCCATTTTCCATATTTAGAAATGAAGGCTCCTTCTAAGTTGATGTTTTTATGTGGCAATATTGCACTACCCAGATTACCTTTTGTATGGAAGGTGAGGTGTACCGTTGGTTATTTGAAAGCACCTCTCCGATATACCAGAAGTATAGTGGAACAAAAGAATAAAGATGGAAATATATTTCTGGATTTAATGAAAGTGGCCTTAAACAGTTCCTCCTTTTGTATCAGAGGTGAGACAACTGTCTCTGATATAATGGCTACTTGTTTTGTGGGAGTGCTGTGAAAGACTGAACCCCTTCTGTGTTTTTTCAATCTGAACACCTAAATAAGTGCTAATATGACCTAAGGATTTCAATGTGAAGTATCTCTGCAAAGCTTTGGCAAAAATCTCACTCATTTGCTTATTTGGACCAATATAAACAATATCATCAACATAAACAAGAACTATCTCATATGCATTGTTAGATCTTTTTGTGAACACGCACTCATCAGTTTCGGACTTAATAAAGCCCATTGAATTTAGTTTGTCAGTAAGACATAAGTACCACATTAAACCAGACTGTTTCAGACCATAAAGACTTTTGTTTAGAAACGAGGTATCCCCTTCTTGCTGTCGGAACCCTGGAGGACCTTTTACCTAGATCTCATCTAGGTCAGCATGTAGATAAGCCACGTCAACATTGAACTGGAAAGCTGCTAAACCAAGGATAGTGGCGTTTGGCTAAAGCAATTTTTACACTGTTAGTCTGGACTGTCGGTGAGTAGGTATTTGTGTAGTCCTCAGGATAATGTTGAGCGAAACCCTGAGCTACAAGTCTGGCCTTGTACAATGACTCACCATTTGGCTTCTTTTTGATTCTGTAGACTCATCGAGTGCCAATGACCTTTTTGTTTGCTGGAGGTTTTGCAGGCGTAAACACCTTAAGTTTCTCTAGACTGCCCATTTCAACCTGCATTGCATCATACCACTTCTCTTGCTCTGAATCAGGAAGATGTTTGATTTGTGTGAAGTTATCGGGAGGAAGTGTAACATTACAAATCAAAAGCAAGGGTGCTTTTGTCAGTTGCCACGAATATCGCTGGAGGGATCCCCTTTGTGGCTCTCTTGGAACGCCTCAGAACAGTCGTCCATTCTTCTTCCGTTTCGTCCCCGTCTTCATGATCGTCACTAGCATCAGCATCCGCGGCTTGCGAAGACGGAACATCACGTTGGGAAGAACTGGTGGGTGGAACATTTGCCTGTGAATCTTGATCATCAGGCTGCGTGGCGTCAGCAACATCATCTTTAGGTGCTGATAACGCCCCCTTCTTTTGCCAGTTGAGCGAACATCGGGTGTATTATTAGATAAGCCTTCATTCTTTTGTATATTTATACAAAGTCAGCTTATTGCCCCCACAACTGGATCCTCAATTTACCCACCTTAGAAAGGATGGAAGGCTGAGTCGACCTTGAGCCTGGCTAGGATTGAACTCAGAGAAATTACAGGCAGCTGGTGTTAATTGCTGCCTTTAGTAGGAGGCATTAGCCCTCTACGCTACACAGGCTCCTTTATACGCCCAGTCGTCTTATATGCCGGAAAATATGGTACTTTATTTGGGAGTCCACAGAAACCAACTAAATGGACTAATCAGAAGAAATTAGTGATTGAATTGAAAACAATATTACCAGCTTATGATTGTGTAGTGTATAAACATCCAGAGAAACGGCAAGAAAAGGTAATATATGTTCCTGTGCCTAATGAGAAAGTCTTTCACTGCTCTGAAGTAGAGGAATTAGAAGCTATTGGGCAGGTGACATATTTACCTAAAGGATGGTTTCTCTTTTGTGGTTTATATGCTTATGCTTACATACCAGCACATGCCGTAGGTGGTCCTTGTACCATAGGCCGTTTAACAACTGTTATGGCAGTTGCACACTTAAAGGACATAAATCATAAGACAGAATTTTACTATGAGATGATGAATACTAGTCTATACCATGCTGATCATTCACCTAAGAAGGTGGCTACTAAAGTGACTACCCATGATGGAATACAACCAATAGATGTTCATGGACACAAAGAAATCCATAGGCCTGAAAATGAACCCCATCTAGTTATATATGCTCCTGCGGAACCTATTAAATGGCCTATAATACCAATAGAATCTTATGATCATTTTGGAGATGGAGCATATAGGGGAATTTATAGAGGTAAAAGAGATGTTACTCAGTGGGAGTTTGATACTACTTGTAGTGACAATGTAGTAGTATTGAATGAAGTTCAAGCTGGACTTTTGGGAATGTTTCTATGGATATCTACACAGTATAGCCAATTGCAACTTGGACATTTAGCTTGTGCTTTAGCTAAAAGTATAAATGAAACCTCATCTGCTATTGCAGCTTTAGCTGACGAGATGGGAGAAATAAGGAAGTCTTTATTACAAAATAGAATAGCTATAGATTATATGCTATTGAGGATGGGTCACGGATGTGAGAAATTTGACGGACTTTGCTGTTTTAATATTTCCGATAAATCTCAATTTATTGAGTCTAAGCTGAAGTCCTTACACGATATTACTACTCATTTAACTTATGTATCTGAAAATACAGCTTTTAGGGGAGTTTGGGAGACATTAACCTCATGGTTACCCAGTTTTGGATGGTTAAAAGAATTGTTTATGGGAATCTTACTTATTATAGTTATAGGCCTTACATCATTTCTTTGTATTAAATGTGTACCTGTGTGTTGTAGCTGTTGGAAACTTTGGTGGAAGTGCTGTTGCAGTAAGAAGAAGCAGAAGAAGCTATCTGGTGAAACTAGGGGTACTTTGGGAAGAAGAGGTTTCTATCATGTTACAAGATATTCAAAATTTACAGGAATAAGCTAATGAAGTGGAGAATTGGGGATTGTGAGAAAAATGAGAATTATTCCTGTAAAAGTATAGCCTAATTTACGCCATTTTAAGTGTCTTATTTTACCTTGTATAGCCTTATTATATAATTGGACAAAAGGGAATATAATAAGCCTTTTCTGAAATAATTATCTTGTGGGAAATATGTATTATGTAGTCGTTTTGACGGAAATCAATGTTCTAAAATGTTCTGGGAAAGTGCTGAACTAAGATTGTTTAATGAGGTTGTTTTTAAGTTTGACTGTTCTAGGAAAAGGGAAGTGCGCACTTGGTGTTTTTGAGGGGTATCTTTGTTGGGAAATTGGGGACTTTTCAGGGTGGAACCTGTATTACATATATTATATAAGATCTGAAACTAATTCTCAAGGGACATTACTCACGTGTATTCTGATGTATTCTGATGTATTTTGAAGACTGTATATAAATCATGTGTCAGCCTCTCAAAGTTGCATTTCATTCAGGGCTGACATAGTAAAGGAGGGGTTAAATTACTGTGGGATTAGTAAGAGAGACTGCCGTAGAATGATTTAGATAATGACCAATAAGGATAAGGAAGCAAGCCAGGAAAGGGAGGGAATTTGGAGCAGAGGTCATTTCCTGACTGCAGATGAGTCCGTGAAGACGTTGTTCTAACGAATAAAAGTTTTTTTTTCTTTATTATCAAAATGTGAGAGGCATTTTATTTCTTTAGACAACTCGCACTCGGACAGACAGTCAGGAAAACCACATCTAAAAAAAGCTCTTTTCAAAAACTTTTCTTCTAAAAATATTTATGCATTCCTAAGCTACTCCACGCCGACGTTGGCAGACCTTCAGATGTCTCCGTGGGTAAACAACCTTATCAGAGGCCATGGAAGAAACAATCTCCACCGGAGGTTTGCCTCAGAAAAGGAAAAAATTATGATGCCTTTTGCTGGACTCCCATCAAGTGGCAGGTAAGGGGGGAAGGTTCTATGGCTCTCCAAACGGCAGCATAGCCCCCCCACACACACACAAGGAGAAAAAAAAGATGAGAGAAGAAAGCTCCAAAATGCACTCAGGGCTTCCCTCCCTGCTCAGCAAGCGACCCAGCCCAGCCACGGCATCACTCCCCTGCACCCAAATGGGAGATGAAGAAGCACAAGGGCACCGTGGGCAGGCTCACAGACCCCCGCAATGGGAGGAGTGTCCACCGAGGGTGGAACCACCCCAATTCAGAGGGAAATTCGATGGGCATCCGGACCTGCTAGCTCAATTTCTCGATGCAGCTGAGATTTACATCGAGCGCTACGCACACCTTTACCCTTTCCCCAGGGCCCTGGTCAGCGCCATCGCAGAAGGTCTGGAGGGAGAAGCAAGGAGCTGGTCAGCGGCCCAGTACAAATACAGGGCCCCCCAACTGCAAGATGCAGATGGTTTCTTACAACTGCTGCGAGCCCGCTTCGAAGAAAGAGGGGACGATCCCTATGTAGAAGACGAGCTCAGGCACCTAATGCAGAGGGGGAAGCCTATCCAAGAACATATCCGTGAGTTCAGGAAAGTTGCTGGGACTTTACCTCCTTTGCCTGAACGACTGCTAGTATACTTCTTTAGAACAAGCTTAGATAAGCAAATCGCCCAAGTGACCGCTTATCGAGATATTCCAAGCCGACTGTCTGACTGGTTCCAGATAGCGACGCAAGTTGAGAGAGGGCTACGTGCCAACAACATGCTAAAACAACCACAGGCAAAGGAGAAAATCCAGCTGGACCAGGAACCGTCTACCAGACCAGAAACTACAGCATCACGGGCCACCCAGAGGCCATCCAACCCACGGAGTCCACTGAGGTGGTACAGATGTGGGGGAGTTGGGCATTTGGCAGCAGCGTGTGGAACCCCGGGGCCAAAAACAGAGCCCCCGGCCAAGGCACGACTGGAACAAGGACCCAGGCACACCACCAAGGCACCATTAAGACTTTCCCCGACTGCAGAAGTTTTTGCCCATCTGACTGAAAATAGGGGGAGCTCCGACGATGTGAATCGACCCCCCGAACTGTATGAGGGCGATGACGATGGTGAAAACGACCCAATGGTGAGCGCACCCATCCACCCTTTTCTTTTCCCCATATGCCTAACAGCCCCAAAAACAGGTACCCAAGGGACTTTCCAAGCCCTAGTAGATTCGGGTTGCACGAAGTGCCTGATTAACCTACCCACAGTCCTAAAACTGGGGATCCGGGCTAAAAGGCTCAGCCACCCAATCCGTTTTCAGCAAGTTGATGGATCCCTGCTGGGGGGGGAGGATGCCACACATTTGACCGAGCCAGTGAAGCTGGAGCTAGCGGATCACTGGGAAATGATTCGGTTCATAATAGCCCCCAAGATGACCAACCCAGTCATACTGGGACTCTCCTGGCTGGACAAGTGGGGCCCCACCATCTGGTGGCAAGAAGGGACTCGCAGACTGAGGATAGCAAGGGGACCCCACCCCCTGCCGCCACAACCAGAGAAAACGGCCCCTCCTCCCACCCAGGGGGTCCAACCACTCCCTCTAGAGGGACAAAAGATGCCTCCAACACAGGCGCCCAACCCGCCCTGTAAAGGGACAACAGAGCAACTGGCGGCCACCTCCAGCACCTCCCACGGCCCGGACCAGATCCCAAAAGAGTACCAAGACTTGGCAGAAGTATTTAGTGAGACCGAGTGTGACGTACTACCACCCCACCATGACGCCGATTGCGCTATCGAAATCATCCCTGGTTCGAAACTACCAAAACCTAAATTGTACACCATGACACCCCGTGAAATGCAAGAACTGCGAAAGTACATAGACAAGAACCTACAAAGGGGTTTTATCGAACCAGCCAAACCACGGGTAGCGGCACCAGTTTTCTTCAGGGAGAAGAAAGACGGCTCCATGCGTCTGGTGGTCGATTTTCATGGGATAAACTGTGTCTCCGTGCACAACTTATACCCCCTCCCCCTCATGAAAGACATGCTAGCTCACTTGGCCAAAGGGAAGGTTTTTACCAAACTAGACCTTCGTGAAGCCTACTACCGCATACGCATCAAGGAAGGAGACGAGTGGAAGACAGCATTTAACTGCCCCCTAGGAAGTTTTCAATTTAAAGTGATGCCTTTCGGACTACAAGGAGCACCGGCGGTGTTCATGCAACTGATAAATGAAGTTTTACATGATCACCTTTATAAGGGGGTCCTCGTCTACCTGGACGACATTCTCATTTACACGGAAACCATAGACGAACACATACCCCTCGTCCGCCAGGTGCTCGAAAAACTGCTGAAAGCGAACCTCTATGTCAAACTGTCGAAATGCGAGTTCCACCAGTCGCGGCTAGACTACTTAGGCTACCGAGTGTCCAATGAGGGGATAGAAATGGACCCAGCCAAAGTACAATCGGTCCTTGACTGGCGACCCCCACGCACCCGCAGACAACTGCAAAGCTTCTTGGGGTTCGCGAACTTCTACAGACAATTTATCCCCTCTTTTCAAAAATTGCCAAACCTCTAACCGACCTCCTAAAAACAGGGAGTCCAGCAACAAAACCTCGCCCAGGACAGCCTCTACAGTGGAGCCCGGCCTGCCTACAAGCCTTCGAAACACTAAAAGAAATGTTTGCAAAAGAACCAGTCTTGAAACATCCTGACCCCAACCAGTCTTTCGTCATCCAAACAGATGCCAGTGACGTGGCAGTGGGAGCGGTTCTACTCCAAAAGAACAGCCAAGGGAACCTTCAGCCCTGTGCTTACACTTCCCGCAAATTCACCGACACAGAGAGATGCTGGACAGCAATGGAAAAGGAAGCGTTCGCAGTGAGGTGGGCGCTGTTGACCTGGCGACATCTGCTAGAAGGAAACCAGACACCGTTCGAGGTTTGGACTGACCATAAAAACCTGGAGGCCCTTAGGACCCCACGGAAATTATCACCCAGACAAGTCCGATGGGCCCAATACTTCAATCGGTTCAACTTCGAGCTGAAACACATCCCGGGGGGAAGAATTTTCTGGCCGATGCCCTCTCCCGAATGCCCCAGTACAACAGTGAACGGGAGCAGGTGGTGAATGCCATCATCCCCTCGCCTCAAGGAGTGGGTCAAGTAACCACCAGTCGGCAGCATCGCGACCAGCAGGGCCAACCAGCGGGTGACCTGACGACACGGCTCAAAACAGAGACATTGGCGGACCCCTGGTTCCGAGACAATCAGCATCTTTTGACAAGGAGGAACGATGTAGCATGGAAAGGGACGAAACTTTACATACCAGAGACTCTACGCACCCTAGTCCTCAAAAGGAGCCATGACATTAGACCAGCAGGCCATTTCGGCTTTCTAAAGACTCTGCACTTAGTACGAAGACAATTTTGGTGGCCTCACATGAGGAAAGACATGGACAGCTATGTGAAGAGCTGCACCATCTGTGCCACGATGAAAAACTGACCAGGAAAACCTCCTGGGTTACTGCAGCCAGTAGGTGACCCGACAAGACCATGGGAGGAGATTGCAATGGACTTTATAGTAGAGCTGCCAAGGAGTGGCGGAAACACAGTGATCTGGACCGTAATAGACTTATTCTCCAAACAGGCACATTTCATACCCTGTAGCGGGCTACCCTCAGCCCACCAATTGGCCAAGCTGTTTGTGAAACACATCTACCGCTTGCATGGAGTACCCAGAAGAATCATCTCCGACCGAGGTGTCCAGTTCGCAGTGAAATTTTGGAGGGAATTCCTACGATCCATAGGATCATCCCAAGGTCTCAGCTCAGCATTTCACCCGAGCACCAATGCCGTGGCGGAGAGACTGAATGCCATGATAGAGCAGTACTTGAGGTGCTACGTAGACTACCAACAGTCGAACTGGGCGGACCTCCTATCTTTTGCGGAGGTCGCGTACAACAATGCTGTCCACAGTAGTACAGGACTAACCCCATTCAAGGTAGTGAGCGGTATGGATTTTGTCCCCATGCCAGAATATCCCAGGGAACCCCCTTCTTCAGTCAGCTTGAACGATTGGATGGCGATGCTAAGAGAATCCTGGGAGAATGTCAAAAAGGCATTAGACAAGGCGGCACAGGCTTATAAGAAGCAAGCAGATAAGCACCGAGCCACTCAAAGACCGTTCCGAGTAGGAGAGAAGGTCTACCTCTCCACCAAGTACTTGAGGCTCAAACTCCCGACTAGGAAATTGGGCCTGAAATTTATAGGACCATTTCCTATAGTAAAAATAATCAACCCGGTCACGGTTCAATTGCAGTTGCCTCGGTTACTAGGAAAGATACACCCCGTTTTTCACAGTAGTCTTCTGAAGCCTGTGGTGGGGTCAACTTTAAGGCCGGTGCCACGTGATCCCCCAGGGCCTTTGATCATTGGGGGCCAAACTCACTATGAAGTACAGCGAATTCTCGATTCGAGGTGGCACAGAGGCCGTCTCCAATACTTAGTTAAGTGGAAGGGTTACCCTTTGTCAGAAGCTTCCTGGGTGAAGAGCAACAACATCCAAGCTGACCGGCTTATAGCTAAATTCCATGCAGATCACCCGGACAGGCCGGGAGGGGGTAGGACACAGTCCCAGACGGGGTGATGGTATTAGACCTGTTGTTTTATCTTGTGCAAGTTTTGCTGAAGAATGAAGGGAGAGGGGCCGGATGTCAGCCTCTCAAAGTTGCATTTCATTCAGGGCTGACATAGTAAAGGAGGGGTTAAATTACTGTGGGATTAGTAAGAGAGACTGCCGTAGAATGATTTAGATAATGACCAATAAGGATAAGGAAGCAAGCCAGGAAAGGGAGGGAATTTGGAGCAGAGGTCATTTCCTGACTGCAGATGAGTCCGTGAAGACATTGTTCTAACGAATAAAAGTTTTTTTTTCTTTATTTTCAAAATGTGAGAGGCATTTTATTTCTTTAGACAACTCACACTCGGACATCATGTAAGCTTTCTTTTTCTTTGTCTTTCCTCCATTTGAGAGGGGAATGACCCTTTGCAAAGTTCATAAATCTGTTCATGCTTTCATGTCTCTGTATTTCCTTTTTCAATAAAGGTTTGCAAAATGTTAATAAGGTTTTCCTGATTCTTACACTGGGTCTGTGAGAGAAATGTGATTATTATTCCTGTAAAGGTAGAACCAAAGTTACGCCATTTTAAGTGCTTTCTGTTACCTTGTTTAACCTTATTATATAACTGGGCGAAGGGGTTATAATGACCTTTTGCTGATTTCATTATTTTAAGGGAACTATGTATTATGTAGTTGTTTTGACGGAAATCAATGTTCTTAAGTGTTCTGGGAAAATGCTGATTTAAGGATGTCTTAATGAGGTTGTTTTTGAGTTTGTCTGTTCTAGGAAAGGGAAGTGCGCATTTGATACGTTTGGGGTATCTTTGCTGGGAAGTTGGGGAGTTTCCAGGGTGGAACTTGTATTACACATATATTATATAAATTTGTAACCAATTCTCAGGGGATGTTTTTATGTAATTTGATGTATTCTGATGGATGTATAAATACCATGTAAGTGGAATTTGCCTCTTGTCATTCTGCCCGCTTGCAGGGTGACCCTTTGCAAAGTCTATTTTTTCTGTACACGTTTTTATATCTCTGTTTTTGCAATTTATTCAATAAAGGTTTTTTATTTCATGGATGAGGTCTTCTTGATTCTCACAGTCTGGGTGTTTTAATACAGGTTCAGACGAAAAGAGTTTTTTCAGTTTTTCAAATGCCACTTGGTAGTCCATAATCCAATTCAGTGGTTGACTAGTTTTGGGTTTATTTACCCCCCCCCCCCTGGTTTTTAACAATTTGTAATCAACAATGCTATTTGGGCAAAAGAGGGGATAAACTGCCTATAAAATAAGTCAGCAAACCCCAGGAAGCTCTGCAATTGTTTGCGAGTACGGGGGGTTTCCCACTTGAGGACTGCTGAGATTTTTGTGGGGTCCATTTCCACCCCCTAGTGAGAGATTCTGTACCCTACGTAATCTATTTTATCTTGGTGAAAATCACATTTGGAGAGTTTGGCAAACAATTTAGCTGCCTTTAATTTCTTCAAAAACTTCTGCACCAATTTAACATGCTGAGTCTTAGTTTCAGTATAAATCAATATATTTTATTTATTTATTTATTTAATTCAATTTATAAACCGCCCTTCTCCTTGCGGACTCAGGGCGGTGAACAGCCAGAATAAAACATAGTACATAAAAGTTAAAAACAATTAAAAATTATTAAATATCATTTGGCCGAGAATTAAAACAACCCAATTTAAAATCAAATTCAAATTTAAAAACGGAGGATGGGATCAGGCTAGCCCAGCTAGATGGAATAAGTGGGTTTTAAGGGCCCGACGAAAGGTCCGGAGATCTGGAATCCTACGTATCTCCGGGGGTAGGTCATTCCAGAGGGCGGGCGCCGCCACAGAGAAGGCTCTCCCCCTGGGGGTCGCCAGCCGACACTGTCTAGCCGACGGCACCCGGAGGAGGCCCTCTCTGTGCGAGCGTACTGGCCGGTGGGAGGCTATTGGCGGCAGAAGGCGGTCCCGCAAGTACCCAGGTCCTAAGCCATGGAGCGCTTTAAAGGTGATCACCAACACCTTGAAGCGCACCCGGAAGACCACCGGGAGCCAGTGCAGCTCGCGCAGGAGAGGTGTCACGTGGGAGCGCCACGTCGCTCCCATAATTCCCCGCGCGGCCGCATTCTGGACCAGTTGGAGCCTCCGGGTGCACCTCAAGGGGAGCCCCATGTAGAGAGCGTTGCAGTAGTCCAAGCGGGAAGTCACGAGAGCGTGGGTGACTGTGAGTAGGGAGTCCCGATCTAGAAAGGGACGCAACTGGCGTATCAGGCGAACCTGATAAAAAGCCCCCCTGGCCACGGCCGTCATGTGTTCTTCTAAAGACAGCCGTGCGTCCAGGAGGACGCCCAAGTTGCGAGCCCTCTCCGTGGGGGCCAATGTCTCGCCCCCAATAGTCAGCGATGGCGTCAGCTGGCTATATCGGGACGCCGGCAGCCACAGCCACTCAGTCTTGGAGGGATTTAGTCGGAGCCTGTTTCTCCCCATCCAGACCCGCACAGCTTCCAGACACATATGCCCAAGATAAACCAAAACTCCCTTATACAAGTGCTCATGCAACACATTAATTAGCTGCATGAAAATGGCATCAGTCCCTTGGAGTCTGAATGGCAAAACCTTGAACTGAAAACATCCTAGCGGACAATTAAAAACTGTTTTCCATTTGACCCCTTCTCGGATCCTGATCCAGTAGTAATCCTCCCACAAGTCTAGTTTAGAAAAAATTGTCCCCTTTGCCAGATAGGCCAGCATGTCCTTCATTAAGGGTAGGGGATAACGATTTTTCTTGCAAATAGCATTTAAATTCCTATAATCCACACATAAACGTAATGAGCCGTCCTTCTCCTGGAACAGGACGGGAGCAGCCACCTTGGGTCTCACTGGTTCGATGAACCCACGCTCAAGGTTTTTGTCTATGAATTGCCACAATTCATCCAGTTCCCGGGGAGTCATAGCATAAAGCTTTGTCTTAGGTAGTTTGGCCCCTGGTAAAATCTTAATGGCACAATCCATAGATCTATTGGGGGGGGGGGAGTTTATCTGAGGCCGCTTTGTTGAAAACATCCAGCAAATCCCAGTATTCCCTGGGGAGGCTCGGTAGGGGTTCATTCGCCACAGCCGAAGCTACCTCCTCACTCTCCAGTATTTCAGTCTGGTGGGGTTCCTCGTTCCAAATTAATTCAACATTAGGAAATTGGAGGGTTCCCTCTGTCCAGTCCACCCTTGGGTTCCACTTCTTTAACCAGGTTAGCCCCAGATCTAGGGCCCAGTCCATCCCTAGTGTCACAATGAAAAGAGCGTTGGTCTTACCTGATACACTTCTTCTCGATGTACTGCTGCAGAATCCAAAGAGTGGGTATTGCTCTGCCTTCTTCCTTTGGAGACTGAATCTGTTGAGCTTTCTGCCACGCCCCTCCTGGTTGTTTCCAGTTTGATGAAGAGGTAGCAGATGACTTGACCTTTCTCTAACTTTGCTGTCCATTTCTATACTCCGGATCAGACGGTTGCTAGGGTGGGATTGGATTCTCCGGCAGTACATCAAGAAGCAGCATATCAGGTAAGACCAACACTCTTTCTCCAATGTACTGCCTTGAGAATCCAAAGAGTGGGACATACCAAACCGGCATATCCTAAGGGTGGGCCCCGTTCTGGTCCCAAGTCCCCCTGTCTGTATGTGCCTTCTGGAGGACCCTTCTGCTGAAAGCCACCTCAGCTGAGGCGAATGCATCCAGCTTACAGTGTCTGATGGGGATGGTGAGGACCAAGTTGCTGCCCTGCATACCTCCTCTAAAGACGCTTGTGTCGCCCAGATGGCTGTTGTGGCCGCACTTCTGGTAGAATGCGCAGTCACTTTTCTGGGCCCTGGCAAAGCCTGTATCTCGTAGGCCTTGGCGATGCATGTGTCAATCCATCTGCCCACTGTTGTTGCTGTAACCTTACTACCTATCGTGGAAGGTTGGATTGAGACAAACAGTGACTCTGTTTTTCTCAGAGGAGCTGTCCTTTTAATGTAAATGCGAAGTGCCCTCCTGACATCCAAGGTGTGCCACTTCATTTTTAGTTCATGTTTCGGGCTCGGACAGAAGCCTGGCAATATAATTTCCTGTGCCCTGTGGAAGCAGGAATTAACCTCGGGTAAAAACGTAGGGTGCAATCACAGTACTACCCTGTCTGTATGGAATCCTTCCCTTACAGACAGGGCTGCCAGTTCCGATATCTGTCTGGCCTAAGTAATTGCCACAAGGAATACTACTTTGCATGTTAGGTATCGCAGGCTAGTCTCTCATAACAGTTCAAAGGGGCTCAAGATGATTGCCTGTAGAACCTTGGATAGATCCCAGGTGGGGTATCTGTGCACCACCAGTGGTTTTAAATTAGTTGCCCCCTTAATGAAGCTGTGCATCATAGGATGATGCATGAGGGATTTTAGGTCCCCTCATGACAACACCAATGCAAGTGCTGCTATCTGCCTACATATGGTGCTTGGAGACAGCCCTTTGTCCAATCCATCCTGAAGGAATCCCAGAATTTGACCCACCGTTACTGAGATGGGATCGATGTTGCCCTTGGAACACCAGCTACAAAAGGTCTTCCAAGTCGAGTCATAAATCCTATTTGTTGAAGGCCTCCTGGAAGCCTGGACTGTCATGATGCCTCAGAGATAATTTGCTGTGTGTCAGGGCTTTCCACTCAAATGCCAAACGGTCAGATTTAGCCATTGTGGTTCCAGATGCACCAGAGTCCCCTGGCTGAGGAATATCTTTTCTTGTGGTATCCTCCATGGTCTGTTTACCGCCAGGCTGACTAGGTCTGCGAACCATGGCTTCCTGGGCCAGTGGGGAGCTACAATTAATACTTCCCCCTCCTCCTCCAACACCTTCCTGATTACTTTCAGGATCACTGGAAGAGGGGGAAAGGCGTATAGAAGTCTCTTTGGCCACGGGGTTCAGAGCACATTGGTTCCCTCCGCACCCGGTGTTACGAACCTGCAGTAAAATCTCAGCAGCTGGCTGTTCGATGGTGTGGCAAACAGGTCTAGGACCAGGGTCCCAAACTGTTCTGTTATTTCCTTGAATAGTCTCAGATGCAGCCGCCACTCTGCGTGATCAACTGCAGTTTTGCTGAGCCAGTCTGCCTGTACATTCGCTGTCCCTGATATGTGCTCCGCTCTGATGGAGAGAAGGTGCTTTTCTGCCCAGAGGCCCAACTGTTCCGCTTCTTGCATGAGAACTCTGGAATGCATGCCCCTCTGACGGTTGATGTGGGCCTTTGTGGCTACATTGTCTGTCAGGATGAGAATGTGATGGCCCGCAATCCTGCCCTGAAACTCTCTCAGGGCCAGGCGAACTGCCCTGAGTTCTAGGCAATTGATATTGTTTGCCTCGTCCTCCTGCGACCACTGTCCCTGTGCCATCAGTTCCTGACAGTGGGCTCCCCAACCGAAGAGGCTGGCGTCTGTTGTGATGGTCAGGCGGTCGGCCTCCTTGAAGGCGCAGCCCTTGTCCATGGCCCAGGACGTCCACCACTGGAAGGACTGTAGCACCATGTTGGTGACCCAAACCTTGGTGTTTGAGTTGCTTTCTCCAGACGCCTGGTAGGGTAGGAGAAACCACTGTAGGGGTCTTGTGTGTAGACGAGCCCAGGGAACTATTGCGATGCACAATACCATCTTGCCTAGGAGCTTTGAGACAATGGCTAGTGGTACCTTGCGGTATGCCCAAATCTAATTTACTAATGTCTTTATGCTTACCTGTCGCTCCTGTGACAGGTAGACCTCGCATAGTGAGGTGTCTATGATCGCCCCCAGGTGAGGCAAATGGTTGGTAGGAATCAGATGACTCTTTCCATAATTGACGGAAAACCCGTGATCCTGCAGTATCTGGGTTGTGACTTGTAGGTCCTCTGACGCCTGATTGTAGGAGGAGGACTGGATTAGTATGTCGTCCAGGTAACATTGGACTCATATCGGTAGTGCCCTGATGTGAGCCGAGAGTGCTGTCAGGACCTTGGTGAACACCCTGGGTGCTGAGGTCAGGCCAAACGGCAAGGCTCTGTATTGGTAATGGTGCCCCGCGTAATAGAACCTGAGGAACCATTGGTGCGATGGTAGTATGGGGACGTGCAGGTATGCTTCTGTCAGGTCTATGGATGTTACGAAGTCATCCTCTCAAATGCTCTCCAAGATGGACTGGAGAGACTGCATCTTGAACCTCTTGTAAACGAGGCACTCGTTTAATTTTTTCAGGTTGAGAATTGCTCTGCACCCCCCCTGAGGTCTTGGGAACCACAAATAGTATGGAATAGAAACCCTGCCCCCGTTGGTCCGCTGGGACCAACTAGATTGCTTGAATGTCCAACAGGTGTTGAATTGCAGTCTTTATGAGGTTCCTCTTTGTCTTGTCCCCTGGAATGGGGCAGCGTATAAAGAACCTTGGGCGTTTGGAGACGAATTCGAGCCTGAGGCCTAGCTTCACTGTGCTTAGAACCCACGTGGCTAAGGAGGTCCTGTTGAAAAGTGATGCGGTCGTGGTTGAGCTTATTGCCCAGGCTGCAGCCTGATGAACCCTGTGAAGAGCCAACTCTGACCACCTATCCTCTGGCCTCAGACTGTCTGCTGCGTCCTGGGATACTACGTTAGTAGAGTTCAAGGCTGCAATCGGCCCATCCACTGCTGGCAATTGTAGCCAAAAATCGTAGAATTTTTCTCATTCCCATTTGGGTTGGGATATGCTCCTGGTTGGGTCTATTGTTTTTGGACCACATCACAAAACAATTTTCACGAGGGAATCTCTTCTCTGCGCCACTGGTTGTGCAAACAGAAGCACATTTGGATTTGCTGTGCCTGGAGAAGTCTCTGAGGCTTTGGGGTCATTTCCCATGTTAACTGTGGCCTTAAACAAGAGGGGTTTAAATGGGGGGGGGGGGGGGGCGGAACAACCTCATGAATGCCAGTGGATCATGAGCTGACCCTCATCTTCTGAAAGGCTCCATTCTCTCTTGCCATCCTCTCCTGAAATCCCATCTCTGCTCTGTAGGGATGGGATGGGGGTAGGAGAGTAGGATTCCCTAAATTTTCTCCAATCCCCCTCACTTTGTTGTGCCAGGCGTTGGCTATGCTCCAGGGCTGAGCCTGATGCCATAGCATTTTTCTGATTACCCCGCTGCAAGGATGTGACTAGTCCTTGTGTTAGGAATATCAATAACTTCATTTGTTCAGTAATCTCTGAGGTTTGAGTCTCCCCAGGGTGTAAGTCAGCCATTGTGGTAGTAAAGGTTGCCTCTAAAGACATACGCTTCCTCTTTAAATCAGGCTCCCAATCAATTTCTGCTAATAGATTGGCTGAGGGGATTGCTCAGGAGTCTGGATTGACTCCCATCCCCGGCTGTCTCTGAATGTCCTAGGGAATGGATGGTTTCCTTGATTTCAGAGAACTCTGCTAGTTCTCTCCGCTCTGTCTGCCTCCTTGCTTTCACAATCTCCCTTTCCAAAGCCTTCTCCCTCCTGAGAGCATCGTGTTCCTCTGCGTTAGAAATGCTTCTCTTTGCAGATAATCTTTCACTATTCATCTTTGAAGCTGCAGGGCTTCTCTGTTCTATCTGGGGATGTCCTGCGCCCCCGCCCCCCTTTCCCCACTCAAGTGCATCACCTCATGACCATCTGGTGCAGCAGTATTTTCCATCCTTTGATGTGCTTGGGATTTTCCAGACCCCTGCTGGGGAGGGGGCACCAGGATGTCTGTTGATGAAGTGCGCCAAACTTTAGCCCTTCTGTGAAGAAGCCAGAAATGGCGCTGGTCTGAAGTATTTTTCACTCCAGCCACTTACTTAGGGCAGCTGCCGGCAAGCCAACTCGCCAGCATGCACTTTCTCTGCCTTGTAGCGGCGCAAGTCAAACTGGGTAGCCTGCTAACTAGGTTGAAGCAGCTATCAGATAAACTGATTTGCCAGCTGTTCTAACCCCAAAGAGTTTCCTTTGCGAGCCTCTCACGATCAAGAACTTTGCACTTTAAATTCCAAGCCTCCATGCTCCCACGGTGCTATTTACAATTCGAGCTGCTCCCAGCTCCCTGCTGCTTTTCCTACAGCTGATTAATGCTTAATAATAGAGGAGACTGACCTTCCTTCCCTCTGGGCACCCCAGAAGTGCTGCTTCCGAAGCTCCGGTTTTCCACTCCTCTCAGCTGTTCTGACCGGCAGGCTGATCTACTCTGGTCCTTGCACGGTGAAATTAGTTTGTTTAAATCTCTCTGACAGTTCTCTCTCTGCCGAGAATCCAAAGTATACAATTAGCTAAACTACTTCTCTAATAGCTCAACAAAAAGAAATTGCATCTCTCCTGCACACAAGACTGAATCAAACTGGGAAGCAACCAGGAGGGGTGTGGCAGAAAGCTCAACAGATTCAGTCTCCAAAGGAAGAAGGTGGAGCAATACCCACTCTTTGGATTCTCAAGGCAGTACATGGGAAAAGCAATGGTTTTGGAGTGATTTACCATCATTAGTTCGAGTGGTTCAGTGGCAAATGTGGCCGGGGCGCCCCCTGCAATGGATCCATCAAGTTGGCAGAACAAAACTGGGGTTTTTAGTGCCCTTAGTTGAATGCCCAGTTCCCCGACCAGAGTCAGGCTTATTAGGTTTTTCATGCAGCCCGAATCTAGCAATGCCTTAAGTCTCACTTTTCTCCCCATTACTGGAATTAACAGCTCTGTAGGGGTTGTAAAGGCTCCGATAACCGCACTCACCAAAGGGTCTTCATAGTCGCTGTCTGACTGATCAGGTTCCTCCACCAGAGGGGTCAGAGTTCCTCGCACCATAATTGATTCCAGCGGGGACTCAACAACCGCATGGGTCTTCAGGTGATATCTTTGGAACGCGGTGGTGGCTTTGAGGGTTTCCCTCCAACCTGCTTCTCTCCCTTTCCTGCAATGGAAGCAGGTGGCTGAGTGCAGTGGGGCAGAGTGAGATTTGGTTTCCTCCCTTCTCCCTTCCAGGAGCAGTTTGCTCAGTACTGGTTTTGAGATTAGTCAATTTCTGCTTCCTCAGCCAAGACACACCAGCTGTGCAGGCAGACTGGGGCTCCACGGGCAATGCAGGCGTTGTACAGGTCATCGTTTAAGCCATCTTTCAACCAACTCACAAGTATTTCCTCTGGCCCATCTACATGGCAATTCAGATCACAGAACTCTTTGATGTACTTGGTAACTGGACTACATCCCTGTCTGATGTGCCTTATACGGTCTCTAGCCTTGTGGTTGGCTAGGGGGTCCTCAAATCTCCATCTCAGGGTGGTCATGAAACGATTGAAGTTGCGGAGCTCAGGTGCATTTGCATTATGGAGGCTCACCATCCAACATGCAGCTGATCCTTCTAGAGCCAAGGTGACAACCCTGACTTTGGCACCCTCTGTAGGGTGATCCCTCCCATACTCCTGCATGTAGGTCAGTACGTGTGCAAGGAAAAATCCCAGTTGTTGGGGATTCCCGTCAAATTTGACGCCAAGAGGGGGCACCTTCCGTTGTAAGGGTGGAAGCCTCCTCTCATCAAGTCGCAAGCCTTGCTTTGCATTGAGATGTCTCCTGGGCGGATCTTCCATGGTGCAAATGGGTTTATCAGTAGCCCTTGCAGTTTCAGCCAATGCCCCTGGGGTTGGGGATCCCTTTCGTTCATTGGTAGTCCCCTTTTGTACTCCTAACTGGCCTGCAGCGCAAGCCTGGGTGTCCTGGATCCACATGCCATGGATGGCCTCCACCATGAGGTTCATGGCTTCCCTCAGGAGTTGGTTGGGCCGGTCTGGGGCTCCTTCCAGTTCATCACTGTCGTAAAGGTCTCCCATCTCCTGCTTCCAACCAGGTCATTTGCTCCCACGGGTGAAGGTGACATCTTTGGTTCTGCCACCCCAGCCTTCCATCTTCCCAACAGCGATGGACAACCTCGGCTTGGCAGCAGTGCTTGAGGCAATGTTCTCCTCGATCCAGGCATTGAGGGCCTCAATTGAAATTTTGGGGGCTGGGGTTCTCCCCCCGTCTTCAGCCTCTTTGTGGTCACTGCCCTGGGCAGACATGGTGTGCACGGTCCCCACGGTAGGGCTGTTACCTCTCTGGGTTGACCAGTTTGCAGTTCTTGCCTAATGTAAGGTCTTGCGCCTCGCCAATCTTCCCAAGAAAGCAGGACTCTTGAAACTGCAGTGGTTCCAAATGGAGCTTTTATTGGAAAGTTTGTGATAACAAGAGATCTAGGCAAAAACTGTAGCTTCTCATTTAAAACAAGCTATTTAAAGCAATGCTAAGCAAACCCCTCCCACACTATGTAATTGCAAGGAAACAGAAACAGAAACTTCATATAAAGATTAGCACAGTAATGCAGGAAACAAACTGGAAACAGAAACTTCATACACAGACCACTCCATTCCTCCCCCCACCTTCCTCCCACCAAAATGCCAGTGTCCCTGTAGAAATATCTGGGACCTGACAGACTCATTGTGTGCATGTTGTGAAAAAGCCAACATTGCAAAGTGAAGTGTCTCTTCCCAAATTCAGCTACCATATTCTTTTCATCTTTACACCAATCTGGATGCTTGAGTTTTAGGCAATCATCTAGGGATGCTTATGGTGCTCAGTTTAATCAGATTTACAGATTTATTTATTTTATTTTGGGAATTAAGGAGTTTGAGGGAACAAACTGTTAGCAGGAATGTTAGACTTCATTATTAAACTTTTAAAAGGGTAATATTAGCATTTTTAACAATTGCAATCCAGCCCTTTTCCTATAACTTTTAAGAAAGCATGTTTTTCTCTTCTTAGCCAAGGCCATTTCTTTTGGTATGCCAAGAACTTGCTTTTTCAGCAACTACAGTGGTGACAGGCAGCAGCGATCCCTGCTGCCTGGAACAGCTGATTGGCAGTATTCCGGGAGGTCGATCCAACCGCCAATTGGCTGTGAAGGCTCCAGCATTCCCCAGCTGAGACAGCAACACAGAGGTGGGATTCAGAGAGTTCGGCCGAACCAGTTGTTAACATTGTGTGCAGTTCCGAGAACCGTCTGCCCCTCCACTGGCTGGCCTGCCCTTCACAAGTTCATCGAGCAGTTTGCCGAGGACGTCCTGCTGCCCTGCTGCAAGTGTGCCCTTCCCGGCCTGCATGGAGGACTGTGGCATCAGATGAGCCCAGAGACACGGGGAGAGGTATGAATGGACGACACTTGGCTTCCAGCGCTGGAGAGGGCAGGCAAGGGAAGCAGCCGGGTTGTCGCAGCCTTTCATTGGGGCACGCATAGCGTGACAGGGCTCCTCTTGCCGTCCTTTTTCCCCCCATCGCTAGGCATGGCATGGCTTCCTGCCCCTCACTTAGCCATCAATGCAATTTGGGGATGGCAGGTGAGGAGGGGTGGGATGGTGCGGGGAAGGAAGTGTACCCAACAACCCAGCTGACTGTCCTCTAATAAAGTGTGCTCTTTATAAACTGTCCCCTATAAAGGTAAAACCTTAAACATGTCCCCCATAAGAGTATGTCTGCAGCAGATCCCCTATAATAGTGTGCCATTCCTTGATGTTCTCAGCTACACTGCTCTCATAACAATAAAGGACACATTACTGACAGTTCTTTCTTGCAGAAAAATACTATGGTACCTCCTCACGCTAAATACAAGGATGTCAAACCAGAAAAGACTAGCATATAAAATTTCTTTTAAACTGGAAGTAGCAAAATGTGCTGAGGAACATGGAAACAGAGCAGCAGAGAGACATTTTGGTCCACCTCCAACTGAAAAAATGATAAGAGAGTGGAGGAAACAGGTGGAACAGCTGCAAAAGATAAAAGCAAGCACAATTTTCATGGGCTTGCTGCAAAGTGGCCACAGTTAGAGATGGACATGAAAGAATGGATCACACATCACCGGAATAATGGCTTCGCAGTTTCTACTAAAATGGTAAAATATGAAGCCAAATGCATTGCTGTAGAGAAAGGCATTCAGGATTTTACTGGATCACCATTGTGGTGCTAGATTTGAGGCGATATGTTCTTGCTATGTGCACCAAAACTAGAATTACGCAAAAATTGCCAAAAGAATATGAATATAAGATTCTGTCTTTTCATACACTTGTAATAGATGCTAGGAAGAAAAATAATTTTGAAGTTGGCCAGGTTGGGAATATGGATGAAGTCCCGCTAACCTTTGATGTGCCATCTGTTAAGGATATTTTTGTTGTGTTACCAACCAGCAGAGTGTAGAACACAGAGAAACATTGCTGAGAGCAATGAATAAGAGATGTGCAAACTGGTTTATCAAAAGTTTACTTTATAGTGAAAAAACAATCTCATAGTCTTTTAAACAATCCAAGTCTTTGCCAGTTAAATCAGTCCAGTGATACAAAAATCTTCTTACCATACAAACAGTAGTTGGTTAGAATAACAAGTTCACTCTTGTAACAAGTACACAAACCACGATGGTAGCAGATCCATCCATGATGATAGCACAATGGTAGCAACTCCTCACACAATGGTAGCATATCATCAACTGACTACATTACAGATCCCTTCTTAAATATGTTTACAACCAGCGATTATCTAATTACAGCATGACTCAGCATTACAATGATTCAGCAGTAAAACTTAAAGTCACATAATACATATCCATGTTAAAGTCACAGAACACATATATTGCCTGGACCACCTGTTAGGCTCACACCATATCCTAACACTATCTAATAAGACTGTTGATCTGAAAGGGGCCAAAAGCATAACCATGAAAAACTCAGGACATGAGAAAACACATTACACGGTTGTGTTGTCCTGCTGTGCAAACAGCACCAAATTGCCACCTATGTTAATTTTCAAAAGGAAAACCTTTCCAAAAGAAGTGATTCCATGAGGAGGAGTTGTGGAAAAGCTTCCTAACAGACAGGAAGCAGCAAGTGAAGACAAGCAGAATCACATTAGATACCTGTACAATTAGCACAGCCCCCCGCCCCCCAAGGCTGTGTGCTCTCTCCACTTCTCTTCTCTCTGTATACCAATGATCTCAAATAATCCATCTGTTAAAATGATTAGAACAATCTGGAACTGAACACACTCAAAACCTGAGAAATGGTAGTGGATTTTAGGAGAACCCCTCCCATACTACCACCTCTTACAATACTAGACAACACAGTATTAACAGTAGAGACCTTCAAATTTCTAGGTTCTACCATATCTCATAACCTAAAATGGACACCTAACATCAAAAAAGTCATCAAAAAAGCACAACAAAGAATGTTCTTTCTGCGCCAACTCAGAAAGCTCAAACTGCCCAAGGAGCTGCTGATACAGTTCTACAGAGGAATTACTAAGTCTGTCATCTGCACCTCTATAACTGTCTGGTTTGCTTCTGCAACCCAACAAGACAGACACAGACTTCAGAGGATAATTAGAACTGCAGAAAAAACAATTACTACCAACCTGCCTTCCATTAAGGACCTGTATACTGCATGAGTCAAAAAGAGGACTGTGAAAATATTTACAGACCCCTCGCATCCTGGACATAATCTGTTTCAACTCCTACCCTCAAAACGATGCTATAGAGCACTGCACACCAGAACTAAACACAAGAACAGTTTTTTTCCCCAAACGCCATCACTCTGCTAAACAAATAATTCCCTCAACACTGTCAATCTAGTTACTAAGTCTGCATTACTATTAAATTTTCTCATCGTTCCTATCACCCATCTTCTCCCACTTATGACTGTAACCTTGTTGCTGGTATCCTTAAAATTTATATTGACTGTTTCCCTATGACTATCATTAAGTGTTGTACCTTATGATTCTTGACAAATGTCTTTTCTTTTATGTACACCAAGAGCGTATGCACCAAGACAAATTCCTTGTGTGTCCAATCACACTTGGCCAATAAAGAATCCTATCCTATCCTATCCTATCCTATCCTTGTTCATGAGAAAGGATGGACGGACGAAAATGGAATGAGAGTGCGGATTGAAAAAGTGTGGTCCAAACATCCTGGAAGGCTTCTGAAAAAAACCTGCTTTATTAGTGCTCGACCAGTTTGAGTTTAGAGCACATATTAGCAAAACCACAAAAAAGAGATTTAAGACTCATCTAGCTGTAATTCCTGGGGGTCTTACCAGCCAGTTGCAACATCTTGATGTTTTCATCAACAAACCATTTAAAGTCTATATGTGAGAAGAGTGGAACAAATGGATGGCTGCTGATAATCATGATCTGACACCTACTGGACGAATGAAGAGGCCCACTATCACTCAAGTTTGTGAATGGGTTAAAACATCATGGCACTCAGCAAAGGATGAAATCGTTGCACTGTCATTCAGAAAATGTGGCATTAGCAATGCCTTAGATGGAACTGAAGATAGTATCATAATATGAAGATAGAGAAGAAAGTGATATCAGTGATTGTGAGCAACTGAGCTTCCTAAATTCTGACACTAGCGGTGATGAGTTCTTGGGGTTTCCAGAAAATTAAACGAGTGCTTGAACCTTAAAGTCTCTCCTTGTTAATGAGAGTGATGATGGTTCTTAATACCGCTGTTGACTTTACATGGTTGAAGTATTATTCTGCTATATTTTATTAAATATATTACTACACCATTTGGTTCAGAATATTTATTTTCTTGTTTTCCTCCTCTAAACCTAAGTGTGTCTTATAGTCCTAAAATACAGTAAGTGTTGAGAGAGATACCAACTTATTTATTTATTTTGTCACATTTCTATGCCGCCCAACTCCCAAGGGACTCTGGGCGGCTAACTTGACTGGAACAGGTAGTATGTAACCCATAAATCTGTCACTTGTGGAATATATGAGAATCAATGTTTTCTATTGTTCAAGTCTCACATATAATCAATGTCTTCATTGTTTGATCACTTGCTTACTGGTGTATCACACGTACTGAATGTATGCAATATTTGTTTCTATACCCTATAAAAATACCCAATCCTCCTTAATACAGGTAGTCCTTGACTTACAATTCATTTAGTGACCATTCAGTTACAACGGCACTGGAAAATGTGACTTATGACCATTTTTCACGCTTATGACCATTGCAGCATCTCTGTGGACACATGATCAAAATTCAGGTGCTCGGCAACTGCTTTATATCTATGACCATTGAAGCATCCCGGGGTCACATGATCCCCTTTTGCGACCTTCTGCCAAGCAAAGTCAATGGTGAAGCCAGGTTCACTTAACAACCGTGTTACTAACTTAATACAATGCTCCGCTTAACCACTGTGGCAAGAAAAGTCATAAAGTGAGGCAAAACCACTTCACCAATGTTTCACTTAGTGACGTAAATTTTGGGCTCAATTGTGGTTGTAACTCGAGGACTACAGGTACCTGTAAATGTTGCTTTGCTGAATTACTTGCAGTTGGGGTTTTGGGTTTTCAGGTAGGTGAAAAGACCATCTTTGCATTGTGTGAGCATTTTCACTTCCAAATTCAGTGAATATGGCCTTCTTCAGCTCCAGCCTGGGACAGCAGGCAATTGTGAAGCCATCCAACTCCCCTCGTCTAAAGGCCCATTTAAAAAAAACAACAACCATCCAACAGCGAGGAAAAAAAAAGTCGCGCTGTCAAAATGAGTGACAGCTCGACTTCCGGTTGGCGCCTCGGACATCGCTGACAACCTCTTTTTAGGTCGCCGGCTTCGATCTCCGTAAAACCGCCCTTGACAGCAAAAAACAGCTGTCTGGCGGTTTTGCAGACCCCTCTTCGGGAAAAGAAGGGGGGCAGAGAAGTTTCCGGCAGGTAGAGCCGCCAAAAACACCCCTGGGACTAAATCCAGGGGCTGGAAAGGTGGGCACCCCAGGGAAACGATCTCCGGAATCGAAGCGCTGCTGCGAAAGCGGCATTAGATGTCGCGACCAGCTCTGCAAGCAAATTGACAGTTTGAGAGGTTTCTGCAGCAGACGGAGTAAAAACAGGAGAGCTTGCAACAAAAATCACAAAGCTTAACTCCTGTGTACTTTGCATTGAATGAGCTCAATTGAAAGAGGAAGTGCCTAATTAAGAGTATCCTGACTGTGCTGAGAAGTGAAAGTGAGTACTGAAAGAGGGTTTTTTTTTCTACTTTTAAAGTTAAAGCAAGCTGCCAGAAGGAAATAACTTGGGAAGGACATTGAAAGCACCAGTTTAAAAGAATTTGGACTGGATTTGGTGATATTTAAGACTAAGTAATTGCAAAGTGGGGTGAAGAGGAGAAAAGTTTTTTGGAAATTAAAATGGCTTCTAAACAGACCAAGACAGTAACATCTAAAACAGGAGGAGCTTCTCCTATAGTCTCTATTGTGACACAAAAGGCTCAACTTCCGGTTGAGATACCAAGTAAAGAGGATTCTATGAATGAACTTAAAGAGTTTATAAAACAAATTGCGAGTGCCCAAACAGCGAAAATAGAAGAGAGATTGGGGAAATTTGAGGATGACTTAAAAGACTTAAAAGAAATTAGGAAGATTGTTGAAAAGAAGCATGATGAAATAAGAGAAGATATTGTGCTGGCTGTTTCTGGCTTGTCCAAGTATCTTGTGCAGCTTGATGAAAGAGTGGAAGAAATCAGTGAGGTTACCCAAGATTTGGAGGTTAAAATGGGAGAACTCCAGACCAAATCTGAAAGGTTGGAGAGTGATGTCCTTATGATGCAGTACAGATCAATGGAGTTTGCTTTGAGATTGAGAGGACTGAAAGAGAATGGTCGGGAGAACTTAAGAGAGAAATGTGGTGAAGTTATTGCATCAGTGGTTGGGTTGAAGAAGGATGAAATAATTGGCCAGATGGACAAAGTCTACAGAGTTAACTCATGGATTGCAAGAAATAAAAACCTGCCAAGAGATGTGGTGATTTATTTTACTGACAGAAGAATTAGAAATGATGTATTGCAAGCTTCTTACAATAACAAGGTACAGGTGTCTGGACAGGAAATCAAGGTGTTGAAAGAGATTCCTCCCAAGATGTTGAGAGATAGAAAGAACTTCGGTTTTTTAGTGGAAGAACTGAGAAGACAGCAAATAGTGTATAGATGGGATGTACCAACAGGCATAATAGTGGACCATGCTGGAGAAAGATATCGACTGAATAACATTGGGAAAGCAAGAGAATTTTATCGCAATGTATTAAAAGCTGGACACCCCCCTGAGGATAATAAAAAAGCAGAAAAAGGAAAGCAACAGATTCAAACATATGCTGAGGCGGTGGCTGGAGAACCTAAGAAGCAAGATGATCAGAATCAATTGGATCTAGCATCACTTCCTTTTCCTTTAAGTCAACTGGAAGGAGTGTCACCTGACCTGTCAAAATTGGAGGAGCCGAGAGAAAAACCAGAACAACATGTGACAAGATCAACTTTTAAACAACAACAACAACACTTGGATACAAAATCAGAAGCTGGGGGGGGGGGCAAGACCGAAGATAAAGGTGAAAGAAGATCTTCAGGATATGCTCTATAGGCTTCAGTCGGGCAAAAATGCCAGTTAAATTTTTGTCTTGGAATGTCAACGGTTTGAATTCACCACAAAAGAGAAAGAAAATATATCATTATTTGAAACAATTTAATAATGACATTATATGCTTACAAGAGACACATATTAGATCAACAGACCAGAAATACTTAATTAACTCAAAATTAGGGACTCACTTTGTGGCATCATCTCCGGAAAAAAGGAATGGAATAGTTGTATACATAAAAAAGAACTTGACGGCAAATTTAATAGAGGCAGATGACCAAGGAAGATATATAGCAATTGAATTAAGGACTCAAAATGGAACAATGCTTTTGATTGGGATTTATGCACCGAACCAGCAACAAGAAATTTTTTATAAACTTCTACATACCAAAATATCTCAATGGGATTACAAATCAATTATTTTAATGGGAGATTGGAATGGGGTAATTGATATTTTTAAGGATAAGAAGACCATGTCTAAAGTTGCTTCGCGTGCCAAATTACCTAAACCCTTTTTTGAAATTATGGATGATCTAGAATTGAGGGATGTTTGGAGGGAACGGAATCCAGATGAAAAAGATTTTACCTTTTTTTCTGATAGACATCAATCTTTTTCTAGGATTGATTTTATATTGTTAACAAGTGATTTTCTTTCTAGGGTGAAGAAAGTCAAGATATTTCCAAGGATCTTAGCTGATCATAGTCCGGTTTGGTTGGAATTAGAACAGGAGATAAGAGAGAGGAGGTCTTGGAGGTTAAATGAAAATTTATTTAGATATGAAGAAAATGTGAATGAACTTAAAAAATACATGAAGGAGTTTTTTGTTAATAATATGTACAAAGGTACCTCCATAGAAATGGTTTGGGATGCAAGTAAGGCTTATATGAGGGGAGTGTTGATATATATGAATAATAAATATAGACAAAAACAGATAAAGAAACGGAAAGATATTGAGGAAGAAATAAAGAAGAAGGAACAATTGTTAATCGGCAATCCAGGAGATAAGAGAGTAAAAGAAGCAATAAGTATATTAAGACAGCAATTTAATATGTTAATGGCTGATCAAGTTGCAACTACTTTGCAATATGCTAAACATAATACATTTTGCAATGCTAACAAGCCAGGTAGATGGTTAGCTTATGTGTTAAGCAAAAAGCAAAGATTACGTACTATTAGTAAGATGGAATATAAAGGTAAAGAAGTTTACCAACAAAATTTGATTAAAAAAGTTTTTTTAGAATATTATACGAAATTATATGCAGGAGATTTGATACAAAGTAAAGATATTGACAGATATCTTAGAGAGGTTGATATTCAGGAATTAACTCTGGAGCAAAGGGAAGGCTTGAATCAGCCTATAAATTCTGAAGAGATTATTTTAGCAATTAAGCAGTTAAAAGTAGGCAAAGCACCGGGAACGGATGGACTAACGGCTACTTATTATAAGAAATTGCAGTTGGAAATGGTAGAACCGCTTAGGATGCTCTTTAACAAGATTCAATCTGGGGGAGTAACTCCACCCTCATGGAGGACAGCTTTTATATCATTGATTCCTAAAGAAGATCAAAATTGTGTCAAACCTGAAAGTTTTAGACCAATCTCACTTTTAAATACTGATTATAAGATTTTTGCTAAAGTATTGGCAAACAGATTAATGCCAATCATGCAACAAATAATTCATAATGATCAATCAGGGTTTATAAAAGGGAGATATATGAAATATAATTTGAGACAAATAATAAACCTTGTGGAATACTTGGAGAAAAATAATCAGATTTCTGCAGCTTTTTCCTTTTTGGATGCAGAGAAAGCTTTTGACAGACTGAATTGGCAATTTTTATTTAAAGTAATAGATAAGATGCAATTTGGGGAGCAATTTATGAGCTCAATTAAAGCAATATATAGAGAACAAACTGCACAAATAATTATTAATCGAAGTTTAACGGATCGCTTTAAAATAGAGAAGGGAACACGGCAGGGTTGTCCATTATCTCCCTTATTGTTTGTCTTATCCCTGGAAATTTTGTTAAAAAAGATATGTGAATCTAAAGAACTTAAAGGAATAGTGATTCGACAGCAAGATTATAGATTGAGAGCGTTTGCGGATGATTTAGTGGTTACGTTAACGCAACCCATAGACACAGTCTCATATATGTTGGAGATGATAGAACAATATGGTAAAGTTTCTGGATTTAAAATAAATCAATATAAGACTAAGATAATGACTAAAAATATGTCTTTTGATCAAAGGGAAGAATTACAACAAATATCGGGATTTGAAATAGTTAAAAAGGTTAAATATCTGGGTGTGATTGTTGCTGGATCAAATACAAAGTTATTTAAAAATAACTATGAAGTTTTATGGCGAAAGGAGCAGAAAGAAATGGAGAATTGGAAAAAGCTACAATTATCTTTGTTAGGTAGAATAGCAGCAATTAAAATGAATGTATTACCTAAATTTTTATTTTTGTTTCAAATGATACCGGTGCTGAAGAAGGATGAGCAACTGAGGGAATGGCAGAAAGGTCTTAATACTTTTATATGGTCAGGTAAAAAACCTAGAGTTAAACTAAAAATTATACAGGATGTTCGGGAGAGAGGTGGTTTGAAAATGCCAAATTTAAGGTTATACTATGAAGCATCTGTGTTAGTTCAGATTAGTGATTGGTTCAATTTAACCGAGGAAAGAATCTTAAATGTTGAAGGATATGATTTATTGTATGGATGGCATGCTTATTTATTGTATGAAAAGAAAGTGGATAAAACTTTAAAAAACCATATGCTTAGAAATGCTTTGTTGCGAGTTTGGAAGAAATATCAATATAAATTGGATTATAAAATTCCTATTTGGGCAAATCCTAGACATGCAATAGAAAATATAAGTGTAGAACAAAAGATGGAGGTGATTACATATAAAGAATTGTTGTTTAATGAAAGGGGTAAATTACAACTTAAACAGTTAGAGCTCTTGAAGAAGGAAGGGTGTGAGAATATCCAAGACAGCAATACCGTTTGCAAAAGGAAAAAACCTTTATTGTACATAAAACAGGAAACAGAGACATGAAAGCTTAGACAGATTAATATATATCTTTGCAAAGGTCCTAACCCCCTCCTCAAATGGGGGAAAGGCGAAATGAAAACCATTGACACGGTTTTTATACATCAGAAGTCACGTGACTAATGTCCTTTGGGAATCAGATTCAGATTTATACAACATATTGTAATACAGGTTCCACCCTGGAAATTCCCCAGTTCTCAACAGAAATATTCCACAAAAACATCATTTGCGTATTTCCCCTTCTGGAACAGACAAACAGGCCCCAAACAATCTCATTTCAGTACTTTTCCCAGAACATCAATTTCCATCAAAACAACTCCATAATACATATTTCCTCTAAAATAATGAAATCAGCAAAAGGTCATTATAACCCTTTCCCAGGGTTAAACCAGGTAACAGAAAGCACTTAAAATGGCGTAACTTTGGTTCTACCTTTTCAGGACCTTTACAGGAATAATAATTATTTTTCTCTCAAAGGGATAATTTATACTTGGTTTCAATATGGTCAACTTCAAGCAAGGTGGAGGGAGGATCAAAAAATTGGTCTTATGGAAAATGAAGAAAATCTGGTAAAGCAAATTAGAGACCAGGGTATTATGCATATTAAAAGATTATATAATGTATTATTAGAGATAGATTCTGAAACAGAGTTGGTTAAAGACTGTATGATTAAATGGGCTAGAAACTTTCAAGAACCAATAATGATGGAAACATGGGAAAAGATTTGGGTTAGAAATGTTAAATTTACTCAAGCACAAAATTTGAGAGAAAACTTTTATAAGATGTTTTATAGATGGCATCTAGACCCAAAAAAGTTGTCATGTATGTATTCCAATGTACAAGCTAAATGTTGGCGGTGTGATTGTGAAGATGCAACGTATTTTCATATTTGGTGGACTTGTAAGAAGATCAAGGCATTTTGGATAAAGATTTGGTGGGTAATGCAAAATATTTTGAAAAAAGGTTGAAATTTACACCACAATTGTTTTTATTGGGTATTATAAATGATTGTACGTTATTGGAGGTGAAGTTGATTTTAAATTTAATAGCAGCCAGATTGTTGGTTGCGCAATATTGGAAGAAAGACTCTTTGCCCACTGTAGAAGAATGGATTATAAAAGTAATGAACTTAGCTGAGATGGCTAAAATCTCGGCATATTTGATTGGATTGATTACATTCGGAATAAATATCATATAAGAAGACATCAAGTTGCGTATGAATGAAGAAGAATTATAGAAATGTATTTTTTTATTATACTGGAGTTAAGATTTTAGATGGTGTTTGTAAACCAGAAATTTGATAGATTAATGCTGATGATTAGTGTATTTTTTTACTTTTCTTAAAAAAAAACCCTGTATTTTACTCTGGGAAGTCGGGGGGGGAGGGGAGGGGGGTTCAAGGGGGGGAGGGAGGGGGGTATGTATTTTTTAAATATTTGTACTTTTATAAAACTTTTCTCACTCAGTTTCTGAGGGAACACCTTGTAGTTTTTGTCTTCTGCAGAAAGGCTGTTTTTAGGACTATCTAGTTTAAATTTATTTTTTTTCTATCTGTCAAGTGAAGCTGCTACGTGGGAGTTTTCTGGCTGCAGGGGGGCGAGAGCGTGTCTGGGGATCCAGGCCGTTCCGCTCCTTCTATTATTGCGCAGCACGCCAGTTTCCGACCCGGCTGGGTGGATCTGAGCGGTCTCAGCCGCGGGCGCTTCGTTGTCTTGCTGGTAAGCCGGCAAAAAACACGAGCGCCTCAGCTCCTGCATTTTAAGCAGCTCTGGAGTTTAAAGCCGATGATTAACAGCACACTCCGACGTCCAGGCTAGCCTCCGTCGCCTCCTCTCACCAACGTGGGTTTTCCGGCCGTCGATCGTCGTAACTGAGGTAGTGAGCGCCGTTTCGGCCCGCTTCAGGCGTTCGGCTGTGATTTGGGCCTCTTGGATGGTGTTGACCGCCATTTTGGCCTGTTGTAGTTGCGGCCGCCATTTTGGCCTCGTTTGAAGTAGCGGCCGCCATTTTGGAAGCGGGCGCATGGCGGCCGCCATTTTGGTTTCACCATTTTGGGTGCTTTGAGGATGGCGCCCGCCATTTTGGATAAGGGCAAGTGACGGTCGCCATTTTGGAAGGCTTTTTTTCGTGTGGTCTCCATTTTGGCCTAGTTTTGAAGCCACGGTCGCCATTTGCAGTGACTGGCCCGTTTATTTTCCACATGGGCAGTTGGTTGGAGGTACTGAGGACATCAGAATTTCTACTTTGAGGTGGTGCGGCTGCTGCATAGGTTGGGGCTTCTGCGGATGCCTGTTTCCCTCGCAGTGGCCTTGGTTTTGCTGCATCCCTGGCTAGTGCTATATTTCTGTGCATAGTCCTTTATGTTTGCCTCCAAGACCTATGAGGCTGGTGAGAGGGTGGCTATCTGGGGCGGAGGTGGCAATTACGGCCTCTGATTAGGCCTTGCCAGACAATTGCCTGGATCTGGAGGTGACTGGAGGTTGTGGAGCTTTGCATCTGTTTAGATGGCTTGGCACCTGTTGATATTAACTGCTGCATTACCTCTTCACAGGCCCATTGAGCTGTGGTTGGTGAGCCTGATCTTCCACCCAGCCATTGCTGCTCCGCCTGTCTTGCAAGAATGGCCGATTCGGATCTTTCCTCGGATTTGGAGCATGAAGTTACCCCTCCAGTCTCTATTCCCAAGCAGCAGACCAAAAAAAAGACGGCCAGGACCAAAGACAAGGATGCGAGGGCAAAATCCTCTCATCGTGCTCATAACAAAGATGAATTACGATGACACAAAGCTCTAGAGAAGCAATTTGAGAAGGCCAGACTGGCTAAGAGACCAGCTCCTTCTCAGGAAATATTGCCAGAGCCTGGCTCGTCTTCTCAACAGTTGAGCTCAGAATCTGTTTCTCCACAGACAGTTGAGCCAGGCGAGGGGGCAAGGCAGGATTCTGCTTTACCTAATGTCCCTCTGACTCCTCAGGTGGATCAACCGGGGAGGTCCAGTTACCCGCCGGAGGCCACTTTTACACCTACAGCTGCAGGACTCCGACGGGAGGATTCTGCAAGCCAATTAGATTTTCGTTCTATTCTATCTGATGCCTTAGCGAGAATTTTAGCGGCTGGCCTCCAACAAGGGCCGACTGCACAACCTTTACCAGACACTCACCACTCTCAAGGCCGGGCCTCTACAGTGACATCTCAACCAGCCCAAGGACATTCTGAGGCTGTTTCCTCAGATGAGTCAGAGCAGGCAGATGAGTGTCCAGAGGATTTGGAGTTGTCCGAGGACGAAGACCTGCCACCGGAGAAACCAGTGTTTACGGGGTTGTTTCGTCCTTCACTCTTTAAGTCGCTTTTGCATAAAGCAAAGGTCACCACACAGTTTGGTATGGCAAAAGCGATGGATGACCCGGCTAAACAGTCTGCTGCACCTCATGATGCGCTGTTTCAAGTCTCTAAGCCGGATAAGGATGTGATTCCCTGTCCACCCTTATTTGCGGAGGTGGTACAGAATGCTTTCGGTCAACCTGGAGCTTTGACAGCCCCCAGTGGCCTAGATAAGAAGTTGTATTGTGCCGCCCTGGAGCTGGATGACATTTTAGCCTTGCCATCAGTGGATTCGCCAGTTGCTAACCTCACATCGTCATCTACAGTCACTTCCGATGCTATGGATGGGTTGAAGTCTGAGGATAAAAAGTTTGAACTGGGGTTTCGCAAGGCACATCAGGCAGCGGCGTGGGCCATCAAAGCGGCTACGGCAACATCTTTCTTCAATAGGGCCTCCTTAATTTGGCTCCGCCAACTCCAGGAGCGTCTTCCCGCTAACGAGACGCGTATACATCAGGACATTAACAAGCTGGTGGCGGCGACTGAATATTCGGCGGATGCCTCACTTAATGCCGCAAAGTTCGCATCTCGGGCCTTAGCTTCGACGGTCACCAATCGTCGACTCTTTTGGTTGCAAAGCTGGAAGGCTGATTCGAAGGCGAAATGGAAGCTTGCGTCCTCTGCCTTCAAAGCACCATCGCTGTTTGGAGCGGCCTTGGACCCGCTCTTGGTAGAGGATAAAGAAAAGCGTAAAATTCTTCCATCATCTTACCGTAGGCCGGAAAGAAGATATACTCCTTACGGCCAAAGGCAGCCCTTTCGTGCCTCCTCAGGACCCAGCGGGTCCTATAACCAGCGATATTTCACCACCTCCTCTGATAGAGGCCCCGATCGTCAGTCATTTAGAGACAGACAGCGTAACCAGCCTCCGATCAAGCGACGTTTCAGGGGTGGAGGTTTCCGTTCTGCAAAACGGGGCAAATGACTCGGACACGTCGGAGGCCATTGGTGGTCGCCTGCAACAATTTTACCACCAATGGTCTCTGTCCACTCCCGAGGAGTGGATCAGAAGGACAATCCGTTTCGGACTGTGTTTGGAGTTCATCAACATTCCCCCCAGCCGGTTCCTTTGTTGCCCAGTCTCGCCTCTCTTACAACAGCGCCAACTGATGGAACAGGAGATCACACATCTGTTATCTATTCGTGCAATAGAACCTGTACCCAAGGATCAGGAAAGGACTGGCTTTTATTCCACTCTATTTCTGGTAGCCAAGGCATCGGGGGGACACAGGGGCGTCTTGAACCTGAAGCAGCTCAACAAATCTATCCTGTATCGCAGGTTCAAGATGCAGTCTCTGTCTTCAATCCTGTCTTGCATAAGGCGCAACGATCTTCTCCAATCGGTGGACCTTCGGGAGGCTTACCTCCATGTCCCAATACACCCGGCGCATCGCAGGTATCTGAGATTCGAATACAAGAACTTTCATTTCCAGTACTGCGCGATGCCATTCGGGCTTTCTTCGGCGCCCAGAATGTTCACGAAGATAGTAGCGGTGGTAGCGGCAACTCTTCAAGTCATTCCCATACGCATCCTATGCTACTTGGACGACATTCTGGTGCTTTCATCGTCCACCCAACAAGCAACAAGAGATATGGCGCGAGTCCTCCAAGTGTTTCAGGCCCATGGTTTCACTATCAACTTGAAGAAAAGCCATCTCATACCAACAACTCGAATTCTTCATCTGGGGGCCATTATCGACACAAAGAAAGGACAAGTCTTTTTGTCACCGGACCGTCGCAAGGACATCAAGTCATTGGCAATTCAAGTGAGATCACAGAGAAAGGTTCCTCTTCTCCAACTGTCTCGGTTGTTGGGGAAGATGATCTCCTGCATTGCCATAGTACCTTGGGCTCGAAGGCACGCGAGACCACTGCAGTGGTTTCTGCTCCCCTTTCAGAAATCAGGACAAAGCACTTCAACATCTCTGATTCAGTTGCCAACCCAGGTACGTCTATCGCTGATATGGTGGACTTCATCTGCCCTCCGGAAGGGCTGTGTTTTTCTGGAGGTCGATCGCCTGATCGTGACTTCAGACGCCAGCCTGAACGGTTGGGGGGCACACTTGTTGGATCAGGTGGTGCAGGACCACTGGTCACAGACAGAAGCTTCGAACAGCATCAACTGGTTAGAACTTCGGGCGGTTCGCCTAGCTCTGAAACACTTCCGCCCTCTCTTGGAAGGCAGACATGTTTTAATAAGGACGGACAACATGACCACCAAGGCCCATGTCAACCGGGAGGGGGGCACTCGATCTCAGCCCCTGATGATCGAAACAGAGCGGCTTCTAGAGTGGGCAGAACGTCACATGCTGTCCATAAAAGCGGACCACATTTCAGGGTTGTCAAACGTTCAGGCCGACTGGCTAAGCCGCGAAACTTTGGATCCAGCCGAGTGGCGTCTAGACCCGACCATCTTACAGGAGATTGTGCAGAGATTCGGTCTACCGGTGGTGGACCTATTCGCGACTCCCCAGAATTCTCAACTGCCCCGGTTCTACACAAGGTACCAGTGCACCGAAGCGGAAGGTTGCAACACCCTGAGATGTCACTGGCCACCAGGACTGCTTTACGCCTTCCTGCCTCTTCCGTTGATTCCCCAAGTAATCCGGAAGATGATTGTAGAACAGGCAGAGCTTGTACTGGTGGCGCCACAATGGCCCCGAAGACCGTGGTACGCGGATTTGGTGAGCCTGTTGGTCTCCTCTCCATGGATGCTTCCTCCTCAGTGGGTCTCTCTCAGCCAGGGGGTCATCGACCATCCAGACCCCCGTTGGCTTCAATTGACCATCTGGCATTTGAGAGGGTCCTGCTGAGGAGGGATCGTATTTCGGACGAGGTAATTGAAGTTATTCAATCATCTACAACTCGAATTTACCAGGCGTCGTGGAAGGCGTTTTCTCTTTGGTGCAAGACACATCACGTGGATCCCACCTCTGCGGACATACCGGATGTTCTCGATTTCTTAGTGGCAGGGTTGTCCAAAGGTCTCGCCCCTGCTACTTTAAGACAACAAGTGGCGGCTCTAGCTACGGTTATTCGTTCTGAACCGCATCGCACACTAGCCCAGCATCCTGCCATTCGGAGTTTTCTTCATGGAGCTTCCAACCGGTCTCCCCCGGTTGTTCATAGATATCCACAGTGGGACTTACCTTTAGTCCTTCAAGTACTGACTTCTCCACCATTTGAGCCATTGGCTTCTGTTCCGCTGAAATATCTCTCATTCAAACTTACCTTTCTCTCAGACCGCTCGGCAGCCTGGGCACTCCAACAAACCACGCTGAGACGAGATGCTCAAGCAAACAGAAAAGCAGTTTATTTTCGTCTTCCAGGAAGCCGTAGATTACGCTGAGTTCACCAAAAGGGATAACACAAAGTCGGCGTTGGGATTCCCTCACCCCAACTCCGTTTAAATAGCCGCGCTGTACAACCAGCCAATCAGCGCTGCTTCCAGGTTCCACCCCACCCATTATTCAAATTGCAATTGTCTCTCATTAATCATGGTTAGCCTAGCCCGTCTGCAGCGTGACCGACCGCCTAGCTCGTGACACCCCCTCCACCATTGTGCCCATGCGTGTTCTCTTGATAGCAGGTGTGTTCTCTCCACCCCACCTAGCAGGTAAGTCCTTTGCCCTGATGTGTCGAGCTGGGCAGGCTTGACAGGCGGCTCCCCCTACCAGGAGTCCCCCTGGAAGACAAAAGCATAAAGTTATAGCAATGGCTATCAAACCACCCCGCCCAGCTTGCCAGGTTTGTTGGGATATTTTTTATGAAATTGACGACGTAGCCTGTTTGCATTAAGGTTTTCTAATGGAACCCAGGTTGCGTCTTCCAAGGGATAGCCTTTCCATCGTACTAGGTAGTACAGCTTATTTCTACGAACTCTGGAATCTAAGATCTCATCTATTTCATATTGATTCGTGTAGAGAGGTCCAGGGCGGGTTAACGGGTCTCGTGTTTCCGTTACCGGTTTGAGGAGACTACTATGGAAAACAGGGTGGATTTTTCCTAACAAGGGTGGTAACTTCACCTCGACAGTTACTGGATTTATAACTTTTGTGACAGGAAAAGGGCCGAGATATTTAGGGCCCAATTTTTTGCTGGGTACCTTCAACTTGATGTATTTTGTGGACACATACACCTGGTCTCCAACTTTGAATGGTGTAATGTCCTGTCTCTTTCTATCGGCGTATTTTTTGTACTCGTCTGCCGCTTTTCCTAAGGCTGTTCTGATGGTTGGCCATACTTGACAAATCCTCTCCCCCCACTCCTTTGGAGTTGTTTGGGCTTGACTAGTTTCCTCTAACTCAGGGATAGCGGTGAAGTCCCGCCCATGCACCACTTGGAAAGGTGTGACTCCTGTGCTACGGTGTACCGCGTTGTTATACGCGACTTCAGCAAATGGTAGGAGTTGTGACCAGTCGGACTGCTGATACGAAACGTAACACCGTAAGTATTTTTCTACCATCGCATTGGCCCTTTCTGCAGCTCCATTGGTACTTGGGTGAAACGCGGAGCTGAGCCCTTGCGACGACCCTAATAAGGTAATAAAATCTCTCCAGAACCGGGCCGTGAATTGTACTCCTCTGTCTGATATTATTCGAGTCGGATCTCCGTGCAACCTATATATATGTTTCACGAACATGTGTGCTAGTTTTCTCGCGGATGGGAGACCTCGGCAGGGGATGAAATGGGCCTGCTTTGAAAAGAGGTCAATCACGGTCCAAATGACCGTGTACCCATTACTGTCAGGGAGGTCCACAATGAAATCCATTCCTATCTCCTCCCACGGTTTGTTGGGGGTCGCAACAGCTTGTAATAAGCCCAACGGTTTACTAGTGTTTGCTTTTGTCGTTGCACATATTTTACACCCTCTGATATACTGTTCTGTATCCTTTCGTAAGCGAGGCCACCAAAATTGTCGTCTAACGAGATGCAACGTTTTTAGGAATCCAAAATGTCCTCCTATTTTTGCATCGTGACATCTGTGCAACACCACTGGTCTCAATGGTTTAGGAATGTATAATTTGGACCCTACCCAGGCAAGACCATCCCTCATTGTTAGTGTTGTTCCATGTTCCTTTACCCAAGGGTCATGGCTTACTTCCCGTTGCAACTCGACTTTTAAGGTATCAGGATCTAAGGAGGTAGCTTGTGTTCGTGCTGCTTGTTGTGGTTTTGGGATGATAGCCTGAACTACTTCGTTTCTCTTACTATTGAATTGTGGCATGCGTGATAACGCATCGGCTAGAAAATTCTTCCCGCCAGGAACATATTTGAGATCGAAATTGAACCGGTGGAAATATTGTGCCCAACGAACTTGCTTTGGTGACAACTTTCTCGGTGTCTGAAGGGCCTCCAGATTTTTATGATCGGTCCACACTTCGAATTTCTGCCCAGCCCCTTCCAGCAAGTGGCGCCAAGTTAGCAACGCCCACCTTACCACAAAAGCTTCCTTTTCCCAAACAGCCCAGCTACGCTCAGTTGGTGTAAGTTTGCGTGAAGTGTATGCGCATGGTTCTAACTGTCCGGTTTTCGTTCGTTGCAGTAGCACAGCAGCCACGGCTACATCGCTGGCATCTGCTTGTACAATAAATTGCAACGTCGGGTCTGGGTGTTTAAGTACTGGCTCTTGGGAAAAGAGCCATTTCAACTGCTCAAAGGAGCGTTGACACTCCGGTGTCCACGAGAGTGGCTGTCCTGGTTTTACTTTCCCTATGATGTGTTTTGTTTTCAATAACTCAGTCAAGGGAAGGGCTACCTGAGCAAAAGAGGGTATGAATTGGCGATAAAAGTTGGCAAAGCCCAAAAAACTCTGCAACTGCTTTCTAGTTTTAGGTGCCTGCCATTCTAATACTGCCGCTACTTTCTTAGGATCCATTTCCACCCCTGTGCCCGAGATGCGGTAACCAAGATAGTCCAAAGAGGTACGGTGGAACTCACACTTGGACAGCTTGACGAACAATTTTGCTTTCAACAATTTTGTGAGAACGGTTCGTACTAACTGTATATGTTCTTCCATCGTTTTCGAGTATTATATAAGAATGTCGTCCAAGTAGACAAGAACTCCTCTATATAAATGCTCATGCAAAACTTCATTAATAACTTGCATGAATACAGCAGGTGCCCCCTGGAGCCCAAACGGCATTACGCAAAACTTAAAACTGCCTAACGGGCAATTAAAGGTGGTTTTCCACTCATCTCCAGGTCTTATCCGCACCCAGTAATAGGCCTCCCTCAAATCGAGTTTCGTAAAGATTTTCCCTGTGGACAAGGTAGCCAGCAGATCTTTCATTAAGGGTAAGGGGTAGAGGTGTTCTACACACACCGCGTTCAGCCCCCGGAAATTGACACATAAGCGAAGACCGCCATCTTTCTTTTCTCGGAATAGTACCGGCGCTGCCATACGGGCGCGACTCGGTTGAATAAACCCCCGGGCTAAGTTTTTGCCAATGTACTGCCGTAGTTCCTCGAGCTCAGGCTTTGTCATTGCATACATGCGTGGTTTGGGTAATTTAGCCCCAGGGATTAATTCTATGGCACAGTCCGTAACCCTGTGAGGAGGCAGTATTTCACATTCTTCTTCAGCAAAAACAGCCACTAAATCCCTATAGACGTCTGGCTATCCCTCCTGTGGAGGATTGTGGTCAACCCCCCTATTCCCAGTTCCCTGGGGTAAGCGCTCCTGCACCATCGGTTGCGACTGAGAGCCTACTTCCAACCGCACCTTCCGAAACCCGTCCTCCCACCAAATGACTGGCTGCCACTTGTCTAACCAGGCTAGACCCAATATCAGGGGTTCTACCATATGCTCGATTACCACAAAACAAAGCTGTTCTCTATGTGCCCCTATCCTTAGCTCTACGGGTTCTGTGACATAACGAGCTGGCTCCCCACCCAGGAGTGACCCATCCATTTGTTCAAAACGAATTGGAGCCCTCAGCTTCCTGATTTGGAGTCCCAATTCTTGGGCCACAGCTTTTCGCATTAGGCACCAGGTGCATCCAGAATCTAGCAGAGCACCATGATGGGCTTCTGTTAGGGTGCGTATGTTTTGTAACACTACCGGGAGTACAAAGGGACTTATTGGGTCGCTTACCATAGGATCCTCTGGTGCACTATCGTCACTGTCCTCCAACCGCACCTCGTCTCCCCCAACCGGTCTCCTGTTCTCCAACAAGGTGGCACGGGTTCCACGAAAGGCTGGTGTGGGCATCGGTGGCTTTGCCCGTTCTGTAGTTGAGCGGACTCACTCTCTACTCCTGACCCCAGGAGATGGCCCTTGTGTGCGGGGCGATGACAGGGGGGCCACAGGGCACTCGGCAGCCCAGTGCCCAACTTGGTTACATCGAAAACAACGGAACGAGGTAGCCCATCCTCCACTTGTGACCGGTTTGATTGTAGGTGAACCTCCTAGATTCAGCTCTTTTATGGTTGGGGGTTTAGTCCCAAATCTTTGTGGTGGAGTAACCTGTGGTCGGAACTCACGCAGCCCAACCTCCAGTTCCACCGCTGCTTTACACCATTCTGCCAATAGGGGTGGTAAACCACGATAGACACATGCTTGTCTCACCTCTCTATCCAGACCAGCACGAAATTGGTGGACTAACAATCGTTCGGGCCAAGAGCGGAGTCTCCCAGCCAGGACACGGAAGTCTTTGACATACTCTTTCACCGGCCGGCCTCGTTGTCGAAGGGCTAAAAGCTCTCCTTCCGCCACCTGGATTCTAGCACTATCCTCAAAACGGATCCGTAGAGCATCCAAAAATAGCCCCACATCAGCCAACTCTTTTGCATGCTCATTATGCAGGTCTGCAACCCAGTTTGCCGCTTCGCCCTGTAGCACTGCTGTGATTGCAATTACCATAGCCCACTGTGAAGGATACAAGCGCCCATACAGATCCATATGGCTTAGGATTTGGCTAAGGAAAATAGCGACCTTGTCTGTGTTGCCGTCAAATGAGGCTTGTATGGGTGGTGGGCCCCACCATTGTTGTTGCTGTTGAACACCTGGTGCCCATATGGGTGGCAGTGGCGGGCCACGCACCCCCAGTTGGTCCCTCTCCTCCCCTCGGCGCACGTCACTATACCCCCACACAATGGGTGGCCGTGTCTCTCTCCCTTCCATCCTTCGGGGAGCCTCCTGTGTTTCGCCTAGAGACGATGTTTGGGGCCCCGTAGAGCTGTGCTCTGTTGCCTTTGTCCTGCCAGCCTTGATCCCCACGCGCAGCTTGGGACTTGCTAGATGAAATCGTGGTTCAGCCCTGGATCTCCCTTGCCACGTGCTGGTTCTCTCCCCACGTTCAACCCACGGCTGCCAGGACACTGCATCACGGAAACTAGCTTCCCCGAACTTCTCTCGTAACGTCTCTAAGGTGGACGAGCCAAGGCTACTGGAAGAGTAGGTCCATTCCCCCTCCTCATCCTCTATCCATTTGCGTTCTCGCCACCCCTGAAACGCGCCTTCTGGCCGATACTGAGTTTGACTCTTCTGAGACCCAGTCAAGGCAGGGCTAGTCCACCACTCCCCCGTGGAGCCCTTTCCCGTACTTACTACAGCTGGGCTTTGCTCCCCGCTGCCAATGTCCACCTTCAATGACTTCTTCTCCTTTTGCCGGCTCTGCTCGCCACCGCTGATATCCACCTTCAGAGCCTTCCTCTCCTTTTGCCTGACCACGGGTGGTTCCACAGCAGCTTTTTCCTCCAGCGGCTCCAGCGGGACGACAGGGGTCTCTTCTTCCAGCGCCGCCACCAGCCCAGCCTCCGGCGACGCCCCCACCGCCCCTTCGGCCATCCTTTCACAACGGGAGAGAGAAATCAAAAAGGAGCAACGCCGACTTTCTCTCAGACCGCTCGGCAGCCTGGGCACTCCAACAAACCACGCTGAGATGAGATGCTCGAGCAAACAGAAAAGCAGTTTATTTTCATCTTCCAGGAAGCCGTAGATTACGCTGAGTTCACCAAAAGGGATAACACAAAGTCGGCGTTGGGATTCCCTCACCCCAACTCCGTTTAAATAGCTGCGCTGTACAACCAGCCAATCAGCGCTGCTTCCAGGTTCCACCCCACCCATTATGCAAATTGCAATTGTCTCTCATTAATCATGGTTAGCCTAGCCCGTCCGCAGCGTGACCGACCGCCTAGCTCGTGACACCCCCTCCACCATTGTGCCCATGCGTGTTCTCTTGATAGCAGGTGTGTTCTCTCCACCCCACCTAGCAGGTAAGTCCTTTGCCCTGATGTGTCGAGCTGGGCAGGCTTGACACTTTCTTCTCGCCATCACGTCGGCTAGGAGAATCTCCGAGCTAGCTGCTCTATCTATTTGTAAGGACTTATGCATATTTTATTCCGATAGAGTGGTCATGAGACTGGACCCTTCGTTCACTCCGAAGGTGAACTCATGGTTTCATAGAGCTCAGGAGCTGGTGTTACCAAATTTTTGTCCTGACCCGAGAAACGATCGAGAAAGGAGTTGGCACACTCTCGATGTACGGAGGGCCCTTCGACAATATATCAGGCGTACGGAATCCTTTCGTACAATGGAAGCATTGCTAGTGTCGTTCCATCCCGCCACCATGGGGAGGAGAGTGTCTTCAGCTACTGTAGGTCGCTGGATAAAGGCCTGTATTTCGACAGCGTATGACACGGTAGCCAAACCTCTTCCAGGAAGACTTTATGCCCATTCTACGAGAAGTGCGGCGACCACGGCAGCGTGGGCTATGCAGGCTTCCGTCTTGGACATATGTCGGGCAGCTACTTGGACCTCCCCGACATCATTTATATGTCATTATAAAATAGACTCATTTGCGGCAGCAGAAGCTTCATTCGGTCTTTGGGTACTACAACAAGTGGTTTCGACCACGGACTCTGGGAGCAGTCAGCCCCCCGCCCGGGACCAGTGAGCTTGGGTAGATCCCGCACTATGGATTGGACGAACAGCGTTATGGAAAATGGACGTTGACGTACCTGAACGTCCTTTTTCATGACGCTGTGAGTCCAATCCATGCCCACCCAGTTGGGCTTCCTGCTGTTCTTCCTGACCTGTTTCTGTTAATTATGAAGTTTTTGTTTCAGAAGATGAATTCCTGCACCTTCGTGAGAAAGACTGGCGTGGGATAGGAAGGATGGGCGTGGTCAGGAGGATTCTTAAAGCAAGATCTGCACTCAGTTCCCCAGCAACAACGTGAGAGCTCCCCCCCCCCCCCCCGCACTATGGATTGGACTCACAGCGTCATGAAAAAGGACGTTCAGGTACGTCAACATCCATTTTAGGTTTCTCAATTGAACTGGCTCTGGAAAGTGGCTTTTTGACCTGTTATAGAATGAAGTGACCAAACAACATCCCTAGGTCAGTCAGAGAGAGAGTTTATTGCGCAATAGGTTCAGAGAGGTTTATGTACCTACAAATCCGAACAATTTGATAATTCTAACACCACAGTTTTATACTGTTTCAAACAAAGGATTCTGTTAACACAGCAACTTTCCATATATGGTTAACATACATCCGTTACATTTAATTGACATTTCCTTATTACTAAAGCTTGCCAAACAATTATAATTCTTACTGAAGCATGACTTCTTCCAGATGGTTATCCTTGGCCTTATTAGCCTTTACGCTGTTTGTCATTTGAATCCTCCCTATCCTCTGACAAGTTAGGGGGCCCCTTAGAGTATCTAAGGATTTTAAGCTGAGCTTGTACCTTCTCTAACCGGATGCATATCCTGCTTTCAGAATATAGTTGCTGTCGAGACGCCCCACTCGACACCTCGGGGCTTCCGAATATATACAAGAACGTACCTGACAAGACGTGGCACATTCGAGCTGAAGTGGGGGGGAAACACGTGCACGGTGGTGGGGGTGATGAGGATCTGGTAGGCGGCCGGTCACTCCACGGCCGCGATAGGGCGGGGTTCTGATACCGCTCATTAATGCATGTGAATGACGTGGAAGCCCGGTAACCGCTGATTGGGCAGCAGCGTTGGCGCGGCTATTTGAGGGTGTTGGGTTGCAGTAAAGCCCAACGCCGTCTTTGTATTATCATTACTCTGAACTCAGCATTGACTACGGCAGGCTGAGAGGACGAAATAAACCTGGATCCTGTTCACGACGTTTGCTTACAGCGTGGTTTGTTCCGAGCCTGGCGAGCAACCTGAGAGAAAGTCGGCGTTTCCCCCTTGCCGTTGTGTGCCTTACAGTCGGAGGAGGTGATGGCTGAGGGCACAACGGACAAGCCACTGGAGGCTGGAGAAGTGGAGGCCACCCCTGTCTTGGATACCCAGGAGGCGCAAAGTGCTGAAGAACTGCCTTCTGTCCGGCCGAAGGAGAAACCCCTCCTGCCAAAGGAGGGTGGCAGTGAGCAGCCAGAGCAAGACCGAGCGGCAGCAAGTGGGGGGAAGGATGCTTCTGGAGACTGGTGGCGTAGCCACGCCCTGGTTGGGGCTCAGAAACCTTTAACCCCTTACCCCCCGGGCCCTAGCTTCCAAGGCTGGAGGGAACGGAAGTGGATGGATGATGAGGAGGGGGATTGGAGTTACTCCACCGGGAGCCTAGGAGCATCCACCCTGGATGTTTTGAGGGAGAAGTTTGGGGAAACCAGCTTCCGGGATGCGGTTTCGTGGCAGCCTTGGGCTGCTGGAGGAGATGCAGGGGACGCTTGGCAGGGGAAACCAGGCCCTGAAATGCGTTTCCAGCTGGCAAGCCCCAAGTTATGGGTGGGGAAGGCATCTGGCAGGGAGCGAGCAACAGAGCAGGGCTTCCCAGGGCTCCACTCCTCTTCCGTGGATGGTGCAGCCCGTGGCATGCGGGACGGGCAACGGCAGGGGCATCAAGGGACTACTCAAGGCAGTGGCCAGGGCCACGCAAACCAACCTCGGCGAGCAGCGGATGGAATAACGCCTGATGGGAGGGGTGCCGGTCCTCCACCCCTGTGGACGCCTGGGGTCTGGCCGTCCTCCGATCCAAGCCACATTTGAGGGGAGTGCTGATAGGGTTTCCATCTTCCTAAGCCAGATAGCCATATGGACTTGTATGGGCGGCTTTATCCATCACCGTGGGCTATGGTCATTGCCATAACTGCAGTCTTGCAGGGAGAGGCAGCCAATTGGGTTGCTGACCTGCACAGCGAACACGCCAAAGAGCTGGCCGACGTCGGATTGTTCCTTGAGGCGTTGAGAGTACGCTTTGAGGATAGTGCTCGGGTCCAAGTGACCGAAGGAGAATTACTCGCTCTGCAACAGAGAGGACGGGTGGTCAAAAAATACGTGAAAGAGTTCCACACATTGGCAGGGAGGCTGCGCACCTGGCCAGAACAGCTACTCGTGCATCAGTTTCGTTCCGGGTTGGATAGGGAGGTGCAACAAGCATGTGTTTACCATGGCTTACCACCAAAACTAGCGGAGTGGTTCAAAGCAGCAGTTGAGCTTGAAGTCGGGCTGAGAGAGTTCCGTCCCTGACCTAACCAACCGTCGCAGTTTACAGCGGCCAAACTGGGAACCCTGAAAGAAGCTGGGACTGGAGCTCTTCTCCCTGGCAAGCCCATGGTGACTGGCGGAAGGGGCCTTACCTTCTGTTGTTTTCGTTGTGGCCAGGTGGGGCATCGGGCTGTCGACTGTCCTATACCTCCCTTGGAAGCCACCTCTGCAAGGGCCTCGTCAACTGGGACTAGGGTTCGGGAAAGGGCTCGTTCCACAACAGAACGACCAAAGATGCCTACGCCCTCCAGTAGCTTTCGCTCCACACTACCTGAACTGCAAACCCCCGCAGGGGTCAATGACATACCGTCAGACAGCGAAGACAACACGCCAGAGGACCCAATGGTAAGTGACCTGATACGGCCGTTTGTGATACCGGTGGTGCTCCACAACATGTGCACGTCTGTCAAAGTGTCAACGGGGGCCCTGATAGACTCTGGGTGTACTCGTTGTCTCATGTGCAAAACAGTAGCGCCTTACTGTCTCCTATCCGGTTCGAACAAATGGATGGGTCACTCTTAGGGGGGGGCACCAGTGGAACTGGTGACAGAGCTGGTCCAGTTAGAGATAGGAGCCCACAGGCAACAGATCCGTTTCATAGTGGCTGAGTGCATGGTTGAATCGCTTATCTTGGGATTGGCGTGGTTGGATAAGTGGCGCCCCGTTATTTGGTGGGAAGGGAGCTTCCGAAAGCTACGTTTGGGTATTGGGCCTGAACTGGTTCCTGAGGGCCAACAGCAGATACAACAGTGCAGCAGTACCAAAGAGAACGGACAGGCTCCAACACAGGCCGAGTATCCGGCTGTGTACCAAGATTTGGCGGCTGTTTTTGCTGAAGAAGAGTGTGAGATGTTACCCCCCCACAGAGCAACCGATTGTGCCATAGAACTAGTGCCAGGGGCCAAACTGCCGAAACCCCACATGTACGCAATGACTAAACCCGAATTAGAGGAGTTGCGGTGGTACATCGATAAAAACCTAGCCAGGGGGTTCATTCAGCCCAGCCGGGCGTGCATGGCTGCGCCAGTGCTGTTTCGCGAGAAGATGGGGGCTTGCGTTTGTGTGTGGATTTCCGGGGTTTGAACGTATTCTGCGTAGAAAACCTCTACCCCCTTCCCCTGATGAAAGATCTGCTAGCGACCCTGTCGACTGGCAAGGTGTTCATAAAGCTCGATTTATGGGAGGCGTATTACAGGGTGCGGATACGTGCAGGAGACAAATGGAAAACCACCTTTAATTGCCCTCTAGGTAGTTTTAAGTTCCGTGTTATGCCCTTCGGGCTTCAGGGTGCACCGGCCGTGTTCATGCAGGTTATAAACAAGGTACTGCATGAACACCTGTATAGGGGAGTACTCATCTACTTGGATGACATTTTAATATATTCTGACAACATGGAGGAGCACATACAGCTGGTGAGACAGGTCCTCACCAAACTGCTGCATGCCAAATTATATGTAAAGTTGTCGAAGTGTGAATTTCATCGCACAAGTCTAGATTATCTTGGATATCATATTTCGGGTAATGGGGTGGAAATGGGCCCCAAAAAGGTATTAGCAGTGCTGGAGTGGCAGGCCCCTAAGACACGAAAGCAGCTACAAAGCTTTTTAGGCTTTGCCAATTTCTATCGACAGTTTATTCCTTCCTTTGCTCAGGTAGCCCTGCCCTTGACCGACTTGTTAAAAACAAAAAATGTGATAGCTAGTAGAGTACGACCAGGACAACTGTTGTCCTGGACACCAGAATGCCAACAAGTGTTCGAACGACTAAAGGAGTTGTTCTCTTGGGAGCCAGTCCTAAAACACCCAGATCCGGCGTTGCCGTTTATAGTGCAGGCAGATGCTAGTGACGTGGCCGTGGGGGCTGTGCTATTACAGGGAACAAAGGAGGGACGATTACTGCCCTGTGCGTACACGTCCCGTAAATTAACACCAGCTGAACGGGGTTGGGCTGTCTGGGAAAAGGAGGCATATGCTGTAAGGTGGGCATTGCTCACCTGGTGGCATTTACTGGAAGATAGTAGCACTCGGTTTGAGGTCTGGACAGACCATAAAAACTTGGAGGCCCTCCAAACCCCCAGAAAGCTGTCCCCGAAACAGGTCCGCTGGGCATAATATTTTCAGTGGTTTAATTTCGACCTGAAATATGTTCCTGGGGGGAGGAATTTTCTGGCAGACGCATTGTCAAGAATGCCTCAGTTGAACAGCAAACAGGAGGATGTTGTACAGGCTATTATACCAAACCCCCAACAAGCTGCACGAACACACAATGAGTCTACGTGGGAGGACGAGTTACGGCGGGAGGTGGGCTGAGATCCGTGGGTGTCAGAGCATAGAACACTTGTCACGCTACATGATGGGTTAGCGTGGGTAGGAACAAAATTGTACATACCAACAAAATTACAAACAGCCGTGTTGCATAACGGTGGTGGGGGTGATGAGGATCTAGTAGGCGGCCGGTCACTCCACGGCCGCGATAGGGCGGGGTTCTGATACCGCTCATTAATGCATGTGAATGACGTGGAAGCCCGGTAACCGCTGATTGGGCGGCAGCGTTGGCGCGGCTATTTGAGGGCGTTGGGTTGCAGTAAAGCCCAACGCCGACTTTGTGTTATCGTTACTCTGAACTCAGCGTTGACTACGGCAGGCTGAGAGGACGAAATAAACCTGGATCCTGTTCACGACATTTGCTTACAGCGTGGTTTGTTCCGAGCCTGGCGCGCAACCTGAGAGTTGCTTTTAGAATATAGTGAATAGAAAGTTATCCAGTGGTCATCTAGCAGATCCCGCTTCAGCTACATTATTCCCCCCTCTGAAAGTTTATTCCTCAATACATAAACTTTCACCTTTAACCTCTGAGTATACAAAGTTCCAATAAACAAATCTACCATATATAGGGTCTAACAAAATATAATTAATAAAAGTAAAGGATAGGTAGTTCTTGATTGTTTTTACTCTCTTGATTCTTGGGGAGATTCTCTCTACCTTTCTACAGGTTCCATTTACTCATATGGGTCTGTATCAGAATCTTTATGTTCTTCCACAGGATAGGAACCAAGTTCATTAAGAAAATGTTCTGACAAGGTTGCCCGCTATCTCCATTGTTGTTTATTTTAACTTTAGAAGTCTTGTTGAATTCTTTACGGGATTCGAATAAACTGAGTGGAATTGTTGTAAGGCAAAAAGATCATAGGACGAAAGCATTCGCAGATGATCTGGTTGTAACCCTAACACGACCTTTGGAATCAATCATCCAGATGAAAAATACTATTGAGGAGTATGGTTTGGTCTCAGGTTTTAGACTAAACCAGAAAAAGACTAAGATGATAGTTAAGAACATGTCGGAACCACAAAGGATTGAACTGGAAAGGGTGGCAGGCTTTGAAATAGCTACAAATGTGAAATATCTAGGAGTCCAGGTTGCAGCGTCGACCATAAAACTTTTTCAAAATAATTATGAGGTTTTGTGGCATAAGATTCAAAAGGACCTTGAAATATGGAAGAAACTGCAACTATCTTTACTTGGAAGAATAGCAGCAGTTAAGATGAACGTTTTACCTAGATTTCTGTTTTTGTTTCAAATGATCCCAGTGCTTAAAAGTGATAAAACATTGGCCGAATGGCAGTCAGGTCTAAACAAATTCATTTGGAATGAGAAAAAATCAAGAGTTAAGTTTAAAATTATGCAAGATGTTCGTGAAAGAGGTGGCCTTAAAGTCCCAAACCTACGTTTATATTACGAAGCTGCAGTGTTGACACAAGTGGGTGACTGGTTTGGAATAACGAAAAATGACATTCTGAATTTAGAAGGCCACGATTTGGATTTTGGTTGGCATGCATATTTGTTTTATGAAGACAAGTTGGATAATGTTTTTAAAAGTCATATACTGAGACAGGCGTTGATGAGAGTTTGGAAGAAGCACCAGTTTCAATTGGATTACAAAATACCTTTGTGGTTGGATCTTGGGCAGATTATGCCAAATATAAAGTCACTCGGGGGGATTTTATACAAAGAGATGCTTTTTAATGATGGGGGCAGATGGAACTTGAAATCCTTTAAAACTCTGTTGGAAGACGGGAAGAATTTAACTTGGTTGCAGTATTCTCAACTTCAATTGAGATGGAGAGAAGACCAGAAAATTGGACTAATGCTACATGAAGAAGATTTGGTGATACAGATGAAACAGAAAGGGCCGATGCATATTAAGAGGGTGTATAATTTATTGCTAGAAAGAGATTCAGAGAGTGAATTAGTTAAGGATTGTATGATAAAATGGGCACAAAATTTTGCAGAACCAGTGATGTTAGAAACATGGGAAAAGATCTGGGTCCAGAATGTTAAATTTACACAGGCACAGAATTTGAGGGAAAACTTTTATAAGATGTTTTATAGATGGCATTTAGATCCTAAGAAATTATCATGTATGTATCCAAATGTTCAACCCAAATGTTGGAGGTGTGATTGTTTGGATGCTACATATTTTCATATTTGGTGGACTTGTAGAAAAGTGAAAGCATTTTGGATTAGACTTTGGTGGGTTATGCAGAATGTTTTAAAAAAGAAGCTTCAATTTTCTCCGCAACTGTTTTTGTTAGGTATAGTTAAGGACTGTTCACCGAGTGACACGAGATTGATCTTGTATATGATTACTGCAGCTAGGTTACTGATTGGTCAATACTGGAAAAAAGACAGTGTGCCTACCATAGGTGAATGGATGTCAAAGATGGCTAGTTTTGCGGAAATGGCAAAGATTTCTGCGTACTTAAAAGACAGGACCCATGAAGTTTTTGTTAGGGAATGGAAAAAGTGGGTTGATTATGCGCAGAATAAATACCAAATTAAGAATCTTCAGTTAGTTTTTTGATAGAGGTTGAAGAAATATAGAATTATTTTTATTGTTATTACTATGTTAAATATATATATATTATATTACTGTCTAGATAATTATTAACTTGATATAAATTTATATATTTTGGTTATACTGCTGTCTTGAACAAAAAGAAGGGAAAAATTTTATGTTTGAGTTAGGTTTAATGGGGCATTTATAATTTTTATTTGTTTAAGTTTTCTTCTTATTAGTAAAGAATTTGGATTTATCTTACTTTTGCTAAAATCTATGATATATATTGTGGATCTCACCTATATCTAATGTTTAATAATGATTGATATATACTTATGTTTTGCATGTAACGGAAGTCAGGGGGGGAGGGTTGGGGGGAAAGGGGGGGAGGGTGGAAACATGGGGTTAAAATTGTATTGTAAAACTTTTTTCAATAAAAAAAAAAGAAAATGTTCTGTCAAAGCTAGTTCCTTTTCAATTTGTATCTCCTTTACTGCTCTTATTGAGAGATGTCTGAGTAGTGGGATTACGCATGGAATGAACGCTAGACCAGCTATCACACATATTAACAAAAATAACATTTGTTTTATCCTGCCGGATCCAGGCAACCAAAAAAACCACGTCAGTTGTCTGTAACCTGTGGCTTAGTTTGGAAGCCCTATCCTGCAATTCATTAGCACCTTCCTTGACTACACCTGATTTCCTTTCTCAACTGTCAGGAGGTCTAAGTCACGTCAGTTTTGTAAAATTACTGCTGCCAAGGAATCTATCTGATCTTGGACTTTGACCAAGGTTCCAGCAATCTGGTTCAAGCTCTCTTGAAGCTCTTCTGACAATTGCTGAAACTATTACAGAGTGTGTCAGACCACCTACACCTGTTCCAACTGCAGTCCTGATTCCCATGATTGCTAATAGTGGGATTATGATGGGCACCCGTTTCTGAACGTGTCCCATGAGAGGAACAGGGATAGTATTCTCCAGTGACAACACCTATTTTAAGAAAAAGGTGAATTAATGTACATGTTCCTCTCCAGTTTGTTGGCAGACATAAATATGCATCCTTTCCACACGAAAAGAACACTCCTTTTCTTTTACGCATACTCCTATGTTCATGGAGAAAGCATGTATCCTATGGTAGTTTTCATTAGTCCAGACCCCCAAAGTCCTTGCCACCTACATTCCTGTCAGTGGTTGCAATGGGACTTCTAATGAAGGGTCGTTTTGTTTATCTCTGAGGACTGGTCCTTCAAAAAGATATCGGGAGGTAATATTTCCCAGTGGAAAAAGGATACATAAACCTGATTTGATCTTAAAGTTTAACCAAACTGGAAACCATGGAGACTGAAATGGTTTTGGACAGCTTTCAAAGGATATATTCCATCCTTCCCACTTTCCTTTCTTAAAGCTGATTTCTGGTGGTGTTGAGAAAGTAACCTTTTGTTGAAATAGGTGGTGGGCAGAGGGAAACATATCCTTTGTTAATTTCATATCCATCAAGTACATCTTAGGGCCAAGGTATATTTTTGACTGACATTGTTCTTCTGTCAGGGACCCTACAGGCCTACCTAGTTTCTGGTGTCTCTTTACACACAGAGAAGGCGTTCCTATGAGGTCTATACCTGTAGCTATTGGGCCTGTAATAGGAAAGCGGCATTTACCCAGTCTTTTGAATGCCTCATAAAAATCTCCTTGTATCGCTGAGACGGGTACTTTATTTCTACTATCCCCTTCAAGGATAATTGTAGGCTTTTGTTCTAACCCAGAGTTGTGGCTTGACAGGAACAGCATGATAAGATGCAGGGTCAGCTTTCATATTTGGTGGATGTGCAGAAAATTGAAAGCATTTTGGATTAAACTTTGGTGGGTAATGCAGAACATTTTGAAGAAGAAGCTGGAATTTTCTCCTCAGTTTTTTTTGTTGGGAATAGTTAAGGGTTGTTCATCAACTGAAACGAGATTAATTTTATACATGATTACTGCAGCCAGATTACTGATTGGTCAATATTGGAAGAAGGATAGTGTGCCTACTATAGAGGAATGGATATTGAAGATGTCTAATTTTGCAGAAATGGCCAAGATTTCTGCATACCTAAAAGATAGGACCCATGAAGTTTTTGTTAAGGAGTGGAAGAAATGGGTAGAATATATGCAGAATAAATATCAAAGTAAGAAGTTTCAATTAGCATTTGATTCATAATAATGTCTATTAATTATATTGTTACATAATTGAATTTATATTTTTATTATGTTATATGATGTACTGTTTGAATTTGATAATTTTTTTTGCATTTATATCATATTTCATGCTAGAATTTATATTTGTTAGATTGTCATGAGTTTTTATAAATGATTTATGTTATTATGTATTCGATTAGGGGTCTAAAAGATGTTATAAGTTTAGTTTAATTTTTTTACTATTTAAGGTCAAATTTGTTACTTCACCCAATGTTTTTCTTCTTATTTTGTTTGATGCTGATTGTTATACATGATTGGTTAAAAAACACTACTAAGTTTGAATATTTGGAATTATAGTTAATGTTAAACATTTATACGATATTTTAATTTAAAATTTATGATGCTCAAAGTTATTTTATTACTTTTTTTAAAGATAATTGTTATATTTGTTAGATTGCCATGAGTTTTTATAAATGACTTATGTTGTTATATATTTGGTCAGGGGGAAAACAGATGTTATAAGTCTAGATTAATTCTTTATTACTTAAGGTTAAATTTGTTATATTTTTAGCTGGATCTCACCTAAAAAGTTGTTTGATGTTGACTGCTATATATGATTGTTTAATAGTGGAAGTCAGTGGGGGAAAGGGGGAGGGACAGGGGGGGAAAGGGAGGGGGTGGTTGTTGGGGTGTGGGATTGGGGGGGGGAAGGGGTATTAAAAATTGTATTGTAAAACTTTTTCAATAAAAAAAAAGATGCAGGGTCAGCAGATAGACATAACCAACATCTTTGACCTAGGGTAGGGTTATATTGATTAACAAGGTCTTGACTGAATTCCAGGATCCTTGAGATGTAATCTCCTTTTTGCAATTGTTATAGGGGCCCATTTTCCTTATCTATTCCCCCCTCTGCTGGGAATGTCAATAGCGGAACCTTAGGTCGTGGAGTTGACGTAGGTCTAAAGTAACGACCCCGTGCATAGACAATGCGTTTTTGGTGGGAGTGTACTTGACCTAAAGTGTCTCTACTTAGGGAATTAATGTGCATGATATTAGCATGTGAGATTTCTGTTGCGAACAATGTCCAAAGCCATATATAAATCATAATCACCTATGGTGTAAAACTCACTACGTCAGGAATAGGGTCAGTGGTACGTGATGATTGGGAAATAGCAGGAGCAAGAAAAATCCTAGGTTTACCACAAAACCATTCCTCATATGTGTAAAACAAGAGTAAAAGTAGGTCTAGGATAGCAACTACCCACAGAAACCACACCCAACCTGCCTCTAACATTAGTATGTGTAAGAATGTATTATATTACAGTGAATAAGATATATCTACAGTGTGAAGGCTGTCTTTGTCCTTACTGATCTTTGGCCGTGCGCAGGGAACCAGCTTCCAGAGTGGTTCAGCAGAGCGGACGTTCACCACCATGCGTAGAGAGTCCGTTGCCGGTAGGATTCAGCAGGGTGTATTCTTGAACTTCAGCACCAATGGTTTGTCAGTGTTTGTTACCTGGTATGTGACCGGATCACTCTGGTCTGCTGGTTTCAGTCTCGTCCAATGGATCCAAGATCTTCTTTCTAAAGTCTTAAAAGGCACAATTACAAAGCGAACAGATCTGGGAGAACGCGTAATGGAATCTGATCAGTTGTAGTCCTCTGCAGTTGGGAAACAGCATAGGCAACTACTTAGTCCTAAGAAAGAAAAATACAAACATAGTCCAGGTGATGAAGAACACTATCCCCACTGGTTACTGCCCGCCAGTTGATTGGTTTCTTTGGATCAGCAACGTCAATAGATTTCCTTGGTGAGATTCCACCTTCCACTCCTTTGGGGCTGGCACGGGCCCTTTCACTTGGAGTTTAACTTCCTTTCAGCTCCGGCTCAACACTCAATCATCATGGTGGAATTTGTGGACTGGAAACTCCAAGAGTGGCATCTGGACTAAGAGTCCTTGTTTCCTAAGAACTTCAAAATATCTGGACAGTTTATACATGTTGTTTCAATACTTTGTCTCTGGTTTCCAGGGAATCAATGCATATGCTTCCTGGAGTGAAAGCTACTCCAAACAACAATTCATATGATGATATTCCAATATTCTTTCTAGGTTGAGTCTAAGTAAACTCTTGACACTTCTGTTGCTGTAGCATTACTGCAGGGAAGGCGTTAACCCACCCTGTGAGGCGGTCCACTATGACCAATAAATATTGTACTTTCCCCCCTCTTGGTAATTCTGTAAAATCCACTTGAATACATTGAAATGATCTTAAAGCTGGTGATCTCCCACCCATCTGATGTTTCCTGACAGCTTGTTTATTTGCCTTTTTACAAAGTAAACATTTGTCTATAATTTGCTAAAGGATATATTCCAATATCACCATAGCATTTTAAAAATTCATTTACAATAGCTTGAATTCCCCAATGACTCCACCCATATTTTGCCAAATGTATGCACTATCCCAAATGCATACTTGGAATCTGCCTATTTTCCCTTCCAAGATGCAGAGCTTGATTTAGTGCATACAATTCACAGGTTTGAGCAGACCAATTTCGAGGCAAACCCCCTGCTTCCAGGATCTCTTTAGTGTGTCCATTTATAATAGCATATCTGTTTTTCTGTACTCCCTCCTCCACCCTAGAGGAACCATAAAAATTGCTTCTCCTTTCTCCAGGGGGTGTTCCTCCAAATCAGGTCTTATTTTCATTTGTAAATCAATTACTTCAGCACAATAATGTTTTAATCCATACTGATCCATTGATCTGGTGTTGGCTAAGAACTGTGCTGGATTCAAATTGTGATCTGTAGTTAAAATCAAGTCTGTCTGCTGCATTAAAATTGCTTCATATTTTAGATGGGGTGCTCACAATAAGGGCTTCCCCAAAGGTCAATTTCCTACTTTCTTGGACCAGTATTAGGTAGCAGCAATTGCTTGAATACATACTGGCCATCCTTTTATTACTGGGTCCATTATTTTTGACAGGAATGCCATGGGTTTCTTTTGTCCTGCCCAGTCCTGAGCCAACACCCCTTGTGCAATTCCATTTTCTGTGTTTTCAAAGAGATGGAATGGCTTCCCCAAATTTGATAAACTTAATACAGGAGCCTTGGTTAAAGCTTGTTTCAAATTTTCAAAGCTTCCTCTTTCATGCCCCTCCCATTTCAAACTCCAAGGTTCAGATTCAATTAATTTTGCATACAGGGGTTTGGTAAGATTAGAATACTCATCAATCCAGAGTCTGCAATGTCCACCCAAACCTAAGAATTTCCTTAATTCTTCCTTGCTTTTAGGTAGAGGTTGAGATGCCACCCCTTCTATTTTATCAGGAGTGATTTTCCTACTCCCTTCACTAATTAAGTGTACTCTAATGCTTTGTCCACTTAATCTGATCTCTGTCAATTAAAAAAACACCCCTTCCTCTTCCTTAGGTCCCACTACTAAATAAATGGAGGTAAGAAGAACAGCTTCAAAAATAAAACAAACAATTTAAATGAAGTATTGTGGATCAATGCTCTGAAATATATTTGGATCAAGCTTTAGTATTGTTGGAAGGAAAAAGAAGCCTTTCCCTTTAAGGATTGCTGGAAGGCAGAGCTTTCCCTTCTTGAATTCAAAACTCCCGGCTGGGAGATTACTTCGAAATGATTGGACGTCAGCTGCTTGAGAGTAGAATCAGTTTATTGTTTATAGGAAGGCAAGCAAGAAACAAATGCAAGCACAGAGTTCCGAGGCTAGCCTGTTTGAACTGTAAGAGTAACCCTTTTTTATATTCTGAAACGTCTTTTGATTTTCTATGTGACCCTTTAAAGTCTTTTTGAGATTCTTTTGATTTGGCGTGTGAATCCTTTGATTTGTGTGTGTGATTGTTTTATGATGTTGAGATCCTGTTTTTGTTTGTGATTGGGTTCCTCTAATGTAGCAGGAGCTGCTAGATGACCACTGGATAACTTTCTATTCACTATATTCTAAAAGCAACTATATTCTGAAAGCAGGCTATGCATCCGGTTAGAGAAAGTACAAGCTCAGCTTAAAATCCTTTGATACTCTAAGGGGCCCCCTGGCTTGTCAGAAGATAGGAATGAAATATAGTTAAAAGGCTAGTAAGACCAAGGATAGCCACCTGGCGGGAAATCATTTATCACAGAATGATTGTTTGGCAAGGATAATGTAAAACTTTAGTAATAAGGAAATGTCAATTAAATGTAACGGATGTATGTTAACCATATATGGAAAGTTGCTGTGTTAGCAGAATCCTTTGTTTGAAACAGTATAAAATTTGTCATGTAATCATGGACTCTTCACTCAAAGCTAAGATGCGAATCGAGCTTCTGAGTCTTTGGGCAAATAAACTCTCTCTCTGGCTGACTTAGGGATGTTGCTTGGTCACTTCATTCCATAACACCTCCATCCTGCATCTGGCAAATAAATAATTGTTTTATAGTCCATTCTCTGTTTTTCCTAGCCCCTTGTAGTTGTTTGTTCCCTATAATTATTCAGCTTGCTATGTCTGTGTTTTCTCCTTTTCTCATGTGTTAAAAATTCTAATTAATTTGGCTTGATTTCCTTTCCTTCTTGGGTGTTTGTTTTTCTTTCCTGTGTCCCATATCTCTTTGGATGTTGCCGGCCCCTGTAATTTTGTCCTTCCTTTGTTGTGGGAAAATAAGGTGACTTCAGCTTCTTAATGGCCCATTGATCAGGGTGGGGGCTGAAACTCTGCCTGAGTTTCTGCTTATTTCTTTTAGGGAATTTCCCTGCTCTTTTAATGTAGTGTTTCTCATATCTTCCAACAGTGTCAATCTCTGCCTTTAGTAAAATGCAAGTCAGATTCAGAAAATCTTTCAAAATCATTTCTTTTATATAGGTTTAATTAAATATTTTAAACCTCAAAAATTTCCAGATAAAATAAAATCAAAATTGTATTCAGAGCAGAAAAGAAAACACATCTGCACAGCCTCTACATGCAGATGAAAGAGACCAAAGGAGGCAAGGCTGCACCAGCAAGCCACTTCCCCCTCCTTTCTCAGACAGGCCAAAAGAAAGGGAAAAAATGTTTAAAGCAAGCAGACAAGCCTCACTCCCCCCCCCTTCACTCAGCATTCTTTTAACAGAACAACACTCTGCATTTCTCTCAACAACTCACAGACATTTTCCACAACTTTCTACTTATTTCACAACAGCAAAAATAACAAAACCTTGCAATTTACTGTTTCTTTATACAAAAAGGAATCAAAGTACATTCACACCAACTTTTACCCTCAACACACTCACATTTGTGCTGCAATCAAACTGCTTGTGTACACCAATTTCACATGCAAAAATCCCATCTCATGCAAACAAATCGTTACAATTATTTCAGGGAGCTTTTTCACAAGCCAATGAGCTCCATTTTCTAAATAATTTTGTGTACTATTATTAGAGGATTTCCTCCTCCATCCAGCTCTTTCCACTTTTTCTTTCCTTGGTCAATCTGTAGCTTCAAGCAGTGGGAAAACTCAGGAAACAGTTTTAATCACAAATGTGACTTTGGGCCCTAACCACTGCCTGTTTCCCACAGCTTCAAGCCCAAGCTTACTTAATTTGCTGGCCGACCAGACATATCACAATCAATTCAATCCCACTCAATTCTACACACTATCATTATAGATGCACATTAACAAAAATAATTTTTAACAGAAATCACATCAAATTAATCAAGTCAAATTATCTGAGTCTTCCCATTTAGACAGGCTTTACCTTCTTACTACCTGCTAAACGGTAGCAGGTAGTAAGAAGAACGGTAGCTGGGAAGAACGGTAAACAACTTCTTCTTTATTCTTAGTTCTTTCAGAGTTCTCTGGTTTCTTTTTAAGAATGGTAATGTATCAGAATGTTTATAACACTGCGGTATTTCTTTTCTCTTACCACACATAACGGCATAAATCCTTTTTTTTTTAACTTCTCACTTTTTACTCTGCCCTGGGATATTCTATCTAGCTCTCTCTAGCTTGGATCTCCCAGCAGGCACTGGCTTTAATTTTAAAGTTCCAAAATGTATAGAGACCTTTGTTTTACTTCTAGTATGGTTTGACACAGAATCTTCAGAGCTCGCTGAAGACCCTGAGGCACTTCTCTTTATTTTCTTCTTTGACTTAGGTTTTGTCAGGTTCTCGGCTTCTGGCAGTACAGGAACCGGTTCAACTTTTATTGCAGGGGGAGTTACTGGTTGAGCTGCTGGTTTTACTAGGGTTGAATAAGGAGGGGGTCATTGTAATTCCTCCCTATCAGCCTGGTTTAAAATCTTTGGCACTAAGGTTTTCTTTCTCCCCTCTCTTCTAAATTTCATCAAACAGACTCTTAAAATTGGCTAACATGCATTGTAATGGTGTCCTGGGGACACTATTATGACCACCCATCCTAACAACACTACCGTTGACTCATGGCGCCTGAAAATTCAAAGGTCACCAATGAGAACTGCAACGGTTTAAGCACCCACACAATCCTAACAGGAGACTTTAACTCCTTACTAGAGACTTTAGGATGCCACCTTGTCTCCTAGGGAGGTGATCGGGTCCCCTCTTCCACCACTAAATTGGTGGGTACCTCTTAACAAGGAGACTCGAACTCCCTGACTTATACTTGCCTGCAGGCATCTTCCTCTTGGATTTTTGTTGAGGTCTCTGGATCTGGCTGACCGTGAGGATCCTTGACTGGTCTGCTTCTCCAGCGGGTACACGGCACTTCCCTAAGCCTTCTTTGTTAATAATTGAATGGCTATATCTTTCACATAGCCCTAGTCATACTATTAGCATACCAGCACAAATGCATGCAGAGTTAATTTTTAAGGGAAGGGAACGCTGCAAGGTCCTTCTAGGTCTCGATCTTGTTAATATTGTAGTTCCCTTGCCATTGAAAGATTGGGAGCGCATGGTTAGCCTCTCCTCTCCTTTGCAAGCAGCACTGACTGATTACGTTGGGAAAATCTCTTATCATATTCCTGCAGATCCGTGCCTGCTTGCCTTTAATCAGATAGAAATCATAGTTCAGAATGGTATCTCATTCAAACCTTTGGTGAATGCCCTCAAAGTCTTCACTGATGGGAGGGCCAAAATGGGGTGCAGCTGCCTGGCTTGAGCATGGAAAATGGGTTACTAAAATCACACTCCCGCAAAAATCCGCTCAGCGTGCAGAGGTTGCAGTGGTAATTTTGGCTTTGCAAACCTTTCCAACTCAAGACCTTAATATTATTTCAGATAGCCAGTATGTTTGTCAAATTGTCACCTCCCTCCCTGGTGCATATGTTACACCATCTTTGGATGAGGATCTTTTGTCCCTCTTTTTAACATTGCAACAGCTTTTGCACTTCAGAAAAAATCAAATTTATATTGCACATATTAGGAGTCATCAGTCTTTTCCAGGTATGTTATCAGAAGGAAATGCTGTTGCAGACACTGCAACGAAGCAGCATGTTTTATCTGTTACTCCATGGGAAAGTCATTCTATGTTTCATCAAAATGCCAAGGCTTTAGCGAAACAATTTCACATTCCTTTAGATCATGCTAGAGCGATTATACAACAATGCCCTCAATGTTCTCAAATCACCCCATCTCCTTCCATTGGGGTGAATCCGAGAGGGCTTAAAGCAAACTAACTTTGGCAAATGGATGTAACCCAATACCCTTCTTTTGCTCCTTGGAAATATCTTCATGTAACCATTGATACTTTTTCTCATTTTATTTGGGCTACTCCTCAGAAAGGAGACGCCACTAAACATGTTGTTAATCATTGTATTCGAACATTTGCTGTCATGGGTCTGCCTTCTACATTAAAAACAGACAATGGCCCTGCATATTGTAGTCACTCCTTTGCTGAATTTTGTGACAAATGGCAAATTAAACATCTTTTTGGTATCTTTAAAATTCTACAGAACAAGCCATAGTGGAGCAAGCAAATTTTACATTAAAATCTGCTTTGGACAAACATAAAAAAACAGGGGGGACTCCTATAGGTCTCCCTGGTAAACAGGAATGGTTAAATAAAGTTCTGTTTACTCTGAATCATCTTAATATCACAAATTTATCAACTCCAGTAGATAATCATTTTGGAAGTAGAATAAGTCATCCCCAGCCACAGGTAATGTATAGATTATTGCCTAATCCCGAATGGCATGGACCTGTTCCCTTATTGATGTGGGGACGGGGCTACACCACTGTGCTTGCTCCTACAGGTCTGGTGTGGATTCCTGCTAGGTGCGTAAAACCTTGGAAGGATGGCGTGGCACGAAGGACTGAAAAACTCGATCCCGAACTTCTCACTCAGCCTGCAGAACCCTCAGCAGGATCGGGAGCGAGCACCTTGCCAGGCTCATCAAGTGACCTGGGGAAAGATTAAAGCCCTTTCTGTTCAATCCACAAAATTGCTACAGGAAAAGAACGTGCCGTAGACGCCGGAGAACTTTTTAGTAGCAACTTTTGCTTGTTTAAATGCTAATTCTGTAACCATTGTAATGTGTATTCTTTTTATGTGTATTTTCCCTCCTTGCGCGGCTACAATGACTTTGCAACATGGAATTCCAGAACAAGGTCTTTGGGATCAAAATTCCTATATATGGGATGTGCAAAATATCTCTCGATTAGTAAACAAGGCTGATTGCTGGATCTGCATGCACATTCCCCCACATGCCAGAGGAGGACTTTTAATACATGCTATTCCTTTTAATGAAACTGGATGGAAACAACATCTTTGGATCCCTGGAACACTACAAAATGAAAATATTAATTATCCTATTTTAGCTAGGTAGTTTTATAAAATTGTTATGCTTTAGATATTATTTTAGCAGCCAAGGGTGGTGTATGTGCTTTGATTCATTCACATTGTTGTATGTATATTACTGATCATAAAGCAAATATTTCAGCTACAATTGAGCACATGGAAAACATGATTGCAGATAATCCAATTGGCTCCACTATTACACAATCCCCATGGGAGTGGTTATGGTCTTGGCTCCCAGACTTTGGATGGGTGCGACAAATAGTATCCATCGTTATATTAGTCATCATTGCTTTGATTTGTTGTTGCTGTTGCATACAATGTTTGCCTGGGTTATTAGCGATATTTCGTCCAAGAATTCGGCCCTCCAAATCTGAAATTATGTATGCTTGCAAAATATTAAAAAATAAAAAAGGAGGACATGTGGAAATGATGTTATCTCAGTGGCTGGCAAACCATGCTGAGTAAACAACGTCAGCACAAGGTCCTAATCTCATCAGGAATGTAAAGACAGGATGTCTGGCAGAGACCCTATTTCAAATATGCAAGGCACGGGGACCCAGCACTAGGCATTGTTTGTTACAGGAAGAACATGAGGGGTCCACATGGAATTCATGAGCCTTCTTTAGCCAATCAGTACAAGTAAACGTTGATTAATGTTTTGCTATGGTAGTTGTAAAACGACAATAAAAGGGAGCCTTCTGGATGGGGTCGGGGTTCCTTCAACAAGGTGCCTTCCCACCGAAGGGCCTTCCCGTGAACCATCTTCCTGCCTACGCGTCTTTCTTCATCGAAACAACATTGCTGGTTCCATAGTCAGTCAGATGTTGTTGTTGTTATTGAACTGTGCACGTTAGACCTTAAAAATCCATTGTTGCAAATATTTCTTCTCAGTCCAGACCTTTATGGGACTTCAAGGGAAGCTCCGCCTAACTCAGGACAGCTGAATCACATGGAACCATTCTTTGTGCCTGACAATCGGGCGTTCCCAAAAGGACAGGATATGATTTGGCAACATTTATGACTCTTTGTGTGATGCTGCCTTTGATCAGATTTATTTATTTATTTTATTTGTTTCAATTTATAAACCGCCCTTCTCCTTGCGGACTCAGGGCGGTGAACAGCCAGAATAAAACATGATATACAAAAATTAAAACAATTAAAAAGTATTAAATATTTGCGGCTGACAATTAAAACAGTCCAATTTAAGATCAGTTCCAATTTAAAACAGAGGATGGGATCAAGCCAGCACAACTAGATGAAACAAGTGGGTTTTAAGGGCCTGACGAAAAGTCCGGAGGTCTGATATCCTGTGTATCTCCGGGGGTAGGTCATTCCAGAGGGCGGGTGCCGCCACAGAGAAGGCTCTCCCCCTGGGGGTCACCAGCCGACATTGTCTGGCCGACGGCACCCTGAGGAGGCCCTCTCTGTGCGAGCGTACTGGCCGGTGGGAGGCTATTGGCGGCAGAAGGCAGTCTCGCAAATACCCAGGCCCTAAGCCATGGAGCGCTTTAAAGGTGGTCACCAACACCTTGAAGTGCACCCGGAAGACCATCGGGAGCCAGTGCAGCTCGCGCAGGAGAGGTGTCACATGGGAGCGCCCCGTCGCTCCCATAATTCCCCACGCGGCCACGATGCCAATTATCTTTCATTAAATAATCAAGCAACCACAAAGTCAACCTCTTTGTCCAAAAAATGCCAATTCAAATTAAAAACTTGGATAAAAAAACTTGGAGTAAGCCTGGATTTTATTCTTTCAGAGAGGATCCAGCTGGTAAAAGATTGACAAGAAGCAATTCTGAAAGACACCCATATAGGTCAAAATTACAGTAGTGGCCAAAATTGTGGAAACCTTTTGGGAAAAGTGTATTTTTGAGGTTTGATGGCTAATAACACAATTTTATTTTATTTTTTTGGAGTTTCAAGACAATCATATTCCACTGCTGGAATGGCTTGGGAATAGTCCAGACCTTAACCCAACTGAAAATCTATGGAGCCGACTAAAGAAACTTGTTAGTCAGAAGCGACCCAGCAATAAAACACAGTTAATAGAAGCAATCATTCAATCTTGGTTTCACGTTATAACAGCTGCAGAACTAAAAGACTTGGTTCACTCCATGGGAAGACGTTGTAAGGCCATAATTCATGCTAAAGGTTACCATTTAGCAGTTAAGTATTAACTGACATGGTGATGTTTGTATATCTCATTTTTTCTATGGTGATCATTTTTTGTATATCTCGTTTTTTCTACATGTTTCACTTTTCTTCTTTCTTCTGTAACTGCTATTCTAATAGCAAATCCTTCATAATAGTTATTGCAATACATTCTTAATTAAATGATGTTTCCATTGATATATCTTTTTATGGTACTACTAAAAAAAAAGTGGTGTTATTAGCTTGTCGTAGAAAAATAAAAGAGATGAATTTTGAAATCAGAAGAAGCTTTATTTTGGCCAAAAGGCTCAGATAGCTTAATATAAATTCTAACATCTGAACAAAAGTCCTTCTTTAAGACATGTATCTATATAGAACAAAAACAGGAAGTATCTTAGATCTGCCTCTTTAGCTAGCTCCTCTCCCCTATTGCTTTAGGCAGGAAGCTCCATGTGGGTTAGTTCTGCATTTTGACATAGTACCTCTGTGGTTGACTTCTTGAACTCTCCAACTGTAGAAAGTGTGTTAATTCTGCGGTTTAACTTTTTGAACCCAGCGTTTGTCTTTTATATTTACTAGTCAAAGGGGTCCTTCAGAGATCCTCTAGGCTGACCCCGTATTATTTCACTTTTATATCCAATTTCATTTTACGTTCTGCCTTAAGCTAGTTTTAGAAAACCCACTTTTCCCAAAAGGTTTCCACAATTTTGGCCACTACTGTATAAATGGCTATATTAGTCAGTTCCAAGCTAATACCTGCAGACCGATGGGATTAAAACCTCTTTCATTCCTCTCTGTGGTATTAAAGCCTAGAAGATGTTTTATCTTTGAAAAATTCTGAACGTGGGGATTTTAAAAGTGGCTTAAAACAGTGCAAATGTCCCATCTCTAAAAAAATGTATTGACTGAGATGGGATTGAGTTGCTGCTTTTTAAAATAATAATAATGATAATGATAATGACCCAAAACCTCAGAAATGGCTCAATAGATAGACAAAAATGGCAGATCCAGTCTGAATATCTGGCTGATTGTATAAGAGACCATAATAATAATTTGCGTAAGGAGAGGAGGATCAAGTATCTATAACATGCTTTCTTAGTCAACTGAATGCTCTTCCTGTTTTTTTTTAAACAATCCTCCTGTCTCCTTTTGCCACTTCTAAGTCTTTTTTGGAAACTGCTAAATCCCTTGGGGCAGAGGCCTTGACTGTGGCTGACAGTGTGAAAGTTTTATAGAGTACACCCTTCCTGGTTACAGTCCACTGGACTTTGCGGGTCAGAAGGTGGTCACATGACGCCGGGAAGTTGCAACCGGCATAAATATTAACCAGTGGTCAAGCATCTGAATTTTGTTCATGTGGCCACGGGGATGCTGCAACGGTCATAAATGTAAGAAATGGTCATAAGTCAGTGGTGGGTTTTTTAAAAAATTTACTACCGGTTCTGTGGGCGTGGCATGGCTTGGTGGGTGTGGCAGGGGAAGGATACTGTAAAATCTCCATTCCCTCCCCACTCAAGAGGAAGGATACTGTAAAATCTCCATTCCCTCCCCACTCCAGGGGAAGGTTAGTTCAAAATCCATCAGTTAGAACTTTTACTACCGGCTCTCCAAACTACTCAAAATTTCCACTACCGGTTCTCCAGAACTGGCCAGAACCTGCTGAAACCCACCTCTCTCATAAGTCACTTTTTTCATTGCCGCTGTAACTTCAAACAGTCACTAAATGAATGGTTGTAAGTCAAAGGCTACCTGTAAGGATAAATCTCTTTATTATTGCTTTCTTTCACTGGTGCAGTTGACCACATGTTCCGGTTGGAAAGGGCTAATAGTAAAATATTTTTACCTTCCTTGAGAGTTCTTTGATTAGGCTACTGTTTCTTCCCTGCTTGTTTATTTGATATTGTTTCCACCTTAACTGTTCTCTGATGTTTTTCTTCCTTCACATGTGGTTATATCAGTATGTTTCAATCCCAGGAACGTGAAGATGTATGGATTTCAACTTCCAGAATTCCCCCACCTGCATGGAATTCTGGGAGTTGAAGTCCACACATCTTCAGGTTGCTAAGACTTGAGAAACGCTGGATTACATTTTATAAACATATAGAGATTGAGTTTATCTCTCTGTTCACTGGTGTCTGATTTGTCAGGATGTCAAGCTTCCAGGAATCCCCTAACACAGGGGTGTCAAACACAAGGCCCGCGGGCCAGATCCAGCCCACAATGTGATCGGATCCAGCCCGTGGGGCCATCCTGGAAAATGTAAGGGGCTGACCTGCGTCACTTTGACCTGGTCTACCTGCATTGCTTCAGCCTGGTCTACCCAGTGCGAAGAAGAAACATGCCAGCAGTTTGGGGAGTGGAGTCAAGTTGTCCACACCCACCCAGTTCAGCCACATCCAATGAGTGGCATCCCACTGGCCATGCCCACCCAGTTGGCCACATCCACCCAATTGGCCATGCCTGCCCGGCCCCCTCTCTGAGGTCAACCAGAGCCCTGATGTGGCCCTCAATGAAATTGAGTTTAAAACCCCTGCCCTGGCATTTTTCAGCGAGACTTGATTTAACATGTGGACAGCTGAAATGGAATTGTCTTTGCCTACAGATTGAGATTAGGGATTTTTTCATCAGGGCTGCCAGGTGAAAGTCATGGACTCATTGTGCCAGTGTCCTACCTGCCTCTCCCACGATAGGTGTATTCTAACTCTGGGTTTTCACAGCAATGTGGAAATTATTATTATTATTAATCATATTTCTATGCCGCCCACTCTCCGAGGACTCTGGGCGGCTTACACCAAAGTCAGTATACTAAATAGCATATTGCCCCCAACAATCTGGTTCCTCATTTTACCCACCTCGGAAGGATGGAAGGCTAAATCAACCTTGAAATGGTGAGATTTGATCTGCTGAACTAGCAGTCAGCTGAAGTAGCTGCAGTACAGCACTCTAACCACTGCTCACTAAGGCCATCTAGTTAAATTCCCTCTTTTGCTAAATAGGACAACTGAGATGGAGAACTGGGTCTCTGTGTTTCCTTGCACCAAACAGGGACAAACAAATTCTAAAAGTGGCCAAAAAGGGAAACTATCACATTAATCACTGCAGTTTCAATCTACCATATTTTTCGGACTATAAAACGCACCTTTTTCTCCCCCAAAAGAGGGTGAAAATCTGGGTGCATCTTATACTCCGAATGTAGCCCTACCCAGCTTCTCAAACGGAGGTTTCAGAGGCTGAAAAAAGCATCAGAAATGAAGCTTCAGAAAAGAAGCCCCCCAAACACAGCTTCAAAAAAAAAGCCCCCAAACACAGCTTCAGGAACGAAGCCCCCAAACAGAGTTTCCAAAAAAAAAAAAAAAGCCCCCAAACAGAGCTTCAGAGGCTTTTTTTCTGAAGCTCTGTTTCGGAGGCTTTCAGAGGCAGGAAAAAAAGTTTTTTCTGAAACAGAGTTTCAGAGGCAGAAAAAAAAGCAAAAAAAAGCAAGGCACAGAGCTCACAACCAAGGAATCTGTTGCTAAAATTCGCCTCTGGGAACAGCTGATTGAGGGTATTCCGGGAGGCTGATCCACCTGCCAATCAGCTTTTTTCTTATTTTCCTCCCCAAAAACTAAGGTGTGTCTTATACTTTGGTGCATCTTATACTCCGAAAAATACAGTATCTCCCACTCTTGCCTAACTCATCTGAATGACTTGTGTCACTCATGTTAAGGATATTCTTGGCTCATAACCGATGCTGTGGGTTATTGAGCAGAGTACCCTTTGAGCAAACGCATGAAAAGCGACTGGGAGTGGTTGTGAACAATCACAGTTAACATACGAACACACTGAGTTGTTGTAGTCTTTTACTTTTAGAAAAAAGTAAAGCAAAGTCCAAAAACAATCCAAGTCATACACAGATAAGACAACAGTTAAAAGATCAATCCAGGGATATTTCAAGTACAAAGTCTTCTTACCAGTTGTAGTCATACACAATAAAACAGTTCTTCTTGAGTTTCAAAACAGGAACAAGTTCAATATCAAAACATTCAATAAATAGTAGAAAGCAACATGTAACTATGATCAAACAGCTATCATGCAGAGAGATCAGGTAGAGAGTTACAGCAAATAAGCAGGTAAAATGGTGTAGTGTCCACACAAGCCATGATCCTGACTTCCCTTAAGTACATTGGCTACAGAGCTTAGCCAATCAGGATACAGGATGATGCAATACAGTCTTAAAGCAATATAATACCTTTCTGACTGCAAACATACATTGTTGGTTTATATATTGCCTGACCAACTAGTTAGACAAATAACCATTTCCTAACAACTCATATTGAATGACCATAAGCAGGATCTTCCAGGTCAGATTGCTTCAGTACCGATCATATTTAAATCCTCACTTTATCTAAGCAAGACTTGTGGAAATTGCTCAGAACTGGAAGGTGGAAGGATTGATTCAAATGATGACTCAGATTACAACATAGAGGGGATTTCTCTATTTTTACTCCACAACAAGCTTATAAAGTGGGTCGAGCCAAGAATGACTTAGCCCAGTGATGGCGAACCTTTTACACACTGAGTGCCCAAACTGCACACATGCGTATGCCCAAACTAAAAGGGGTGTGCGCATGCACAGGCATGCACGAATGTGCGCATGCATGGGCAGGCACAAACGTGTGCATGAATGGACCTGCGTGAATGTGCACATGTGTGGACATGTGCACATGCACAGCAGAGACCCGAAGACCAGCTGGCTGGCAGGAGGTAGGGCATCCCAACACCAGCAGCGCGGCAAGAGGTAAGATCTTTTTCTTTCATGAGCTTCTGTTTCGTTGTTTGCAGGGAAACAGAAGCTCATGAAAGAAGTGCCACAGAGATCTGCCCTGGGGCGACGGCGCGCATGTCAACAGAGAGGGATCTGCGTGCCACCTCTGGCACACGTGCCATAGGTTCACTATCACAGACTTAGCCCATGTTTCTCAACCTTGACAAGTTTAAGATGTGTGGACTTTCAACTTCCAGAATTCCCCAGACAACATATGCTAGCTGGGGAATTTTGGGAGTTGAAATCCACACACCTTAAGATTGCCAAGGTTGAGAAACACCGACTTAGTCAAAAAAACTGGAAGCTGGAAGCTTCAATTTTAATGCTTCAAATGGCTGCCATACTTAGCATCTACACTACATTGTATTGGTTCTCCTAATTTAATTTTAATTACTGTACATTGACATTAGTTTAGGTTTTGTTTCATTACTCTCCGTCCTGTAAGGGTACAGATGCCCTTGAGCTGAGTGTGACTCCATGAAGATGTTTGACTCTTGTTGTCAAAACATGAAGATGTTTTGACAACAATGGTCTTCTGGGTGCAGTTCAAGGTGTTGGTTACCACTTTTAAAGCGCTCAATGGCTTAGGGCCCGGATACTTACGGGACCGCCTTCTGCCACCAATAGCCTCCCACCGACCAACGCGCTCCCACAGAGAGGGGCTCCTCAGGGTGCCGTCGGCAAAACAATGTAGGCTGGCGACCCCCAGGGGGACAGCCTTCTCTGTGGGGGCACCCGCCCTCTAGAATGAACTACCCCCTGGAATACGTACAATCCTTGATCTCCGTACCTTTCGCTGGGCCCTTAAGACCCTGTTATTTCAACAGGCTGGACTGGCTGACTAAAAATTTGGACAGGGTATTTTAAATTATGGGTTTTTAACTGAGAAGGCCAAATTTGTTTAATTCTGTTTTAAATGGGTTTTAAATGTTGCATGGTTCATTGTTTTATCATGGCTGTACACCACCCTGAGTCCCTTGGGAGAAGGGCGGTATATAAATCTAATAAATAAATAAATAAATAAAAATAATGTGATGTGCTATTGCTGCCTTTGGCCATTTCTTTAGCTCCCTGTCAAGCCTAACACATGTGGCATTTCCTAGTGGTCTCCTATCCATCCTAAGCAGTGCCAAACCCAGACAGGATGGGCCATTTCTGAGACAATGGACCCTTCATATAGCACAAGGGGACTGAAGGGGAAGGGTTGTAGGCCAGTAGAGAAGGTGAGAGACAAAAGGGATGGGGGAAGGAAGGAAGGAAGGAAGTGTTGGAAGAAATGTCCATCTGGGTTCAGTTCCAAGTAGGAAAAAAGGCACTGGATTCATGGAAGCTGCTTGGAAAGGTTTATTGATGAACAGGAGCCTGGATAGCTCAGCAGACTAATGCATTGTAATTAACTCCAGTTTGTGGACCCAGTTTGTGGGGGCAATCAGCTGACTTTGTATAAAATATACAAAAGTATGAAGGCTATTGCTGAACGCATTGTAAGCCGCCCTGAGTCTCTGGAGAAGGGCGGCATATAAATCAAATTAAAAACAAAACAACACAGGATGACTTGGCTCCCTGAGCTCCTGAGCAGAAAAGGGCAGAGATGCTGATAAGTGCCTTGGTTTTATGCCCTTCCTGGGCCCCACCCTAAAGTTTCCTGTTCCTGTGTAAGAAATGCACTGGTCAGACTCCCAGGGGGCAGGGGTCTTAGCTAACTTTGTAGGCTGTCTGTCTCCCAGGTGCCCTGTGGTGAGTTTCTGTTGCTAGATGGGTAGAGAGGGCTAATCCTATCTTTGTTATGTAGAATGGACTGGCTCAGGGCTTAATGGCCCATTAACAAAGATGGGAGAGGGGCTGAGTTTCTGCCTCCCTTTTGGGGAAATATTCTGCCCTTTTAATATTTCCCAAAATATCTCTCATTTTCCTAGGAGACGGGTGGGTGCTAACTTCCTACAGAGGAAGGAAGTTGGGAGGGAGGGAAGGGAGGAAGGAAAAAAGGGAAGGAAGGAAGGAACCAAGGGAAGGAAGGAAGGAAGGAAGGAAGGAAGGAAGGAAGGAAGGAAGGAAGGAAGGAAGGAAGGAAGAATAATATAGTAGATTTTTTTATTGGCCAAGTGTGATTGGACACACAAGGAATTTGTCTTGGTGCATATGCTCTCAGTGTACATAAAAGAAAAGATATGTTCATCAAGAATCATAAGGCACAACACTTAATGATAGTAATAGGGTACAAATAAGCAATCAGGAAAAAATATCAATATAAATTGTAAGGATACAAGCAACAAAATTACAGTCATACAAAAGAGGGAAGGAAGGAAGGAACTAAGGGGAGGGAGGGAGGTAGGAAAAAAGAGAAGGAAGGAACTAAGGGGAGGGAGGGAGGGAGGAATGAAGGAAGGGGAAAAGGGAAGGAAGTGTAGGAAGTTAGCACCCACCCCTTTCCTGGAAGAATGAAATATTTTGTGAAATATTAAAAAGGCATAATATTATGTTTCCCTGTATGAGAAATGGAGAAGCATGTTTTTAAAGACAAAGCAACTCCCACCTTCCTGCCCCCACCCTTTTGTTAATGGGCCAGAGGCAGAAACTCAATGGACCTCATCTGCAAGACAATGGGACCCATCTAGACAGAAACTCACCACATGGCACCTGGGAAGATTACATCAGCCAGCAAGGCTAGCTAAGACCCCCACCCCCTGGAAGTCTGACAACCAATCAGGATCCTCTTTCAGGGCCCCAGGAAGTTCAAAGCCAGAGAGAGCACAAAAACCCAGACACTCACTGTATCTGCCCTTTTTCTGTTCAGGAACTCAAGCCATGTCATCCTGTCCACCATTAAACCATCTTTCCAAGCAGTCTCTATGTATCCAGTGTCTTTTTCCCCACTTGGAGCAGAACCCAGAAGGATATTTCTTCCTACAATTTGGCGACCCAGATGGGACTCCAAGCTAACTGAACCAATGGACCTGGCCCAGGTAAGCCTCCCATGCTAGCAGCAGACCCATTGAGTCTGGGGGTATGTTTCCCTGGACCTTGGCCATTTGGAACTATGTTTTAAAGGGGGTTTGAGTGTTGAGCTCAAAGGCTGCTTGGAAAGGTGAGTACCTCTAAATTTTAATTTTAAAGCATGGAAAAAAGCATGGGAAATGTGTGTATGCTTGCATGTATGTGTGTGAGGGTCCTTCTCCCAATCACAGCTGGATCTTGCTTCCTCTGTGCATTTCCTAACCGCAGAAAGACCAACAGTCTGGAGAGCATGGGGGTTTTGCCAGAGCACAGGACCTTCTGTTAGGGAAGGAGGAAGTGTGTGTGTGGGATTCCACCCAGAAAACAGTCTGATTTCACCTCTTTGAGCGACCTCTAGCCACACCTCTGCCTACCGCTAGCTTCACCAAGCCATGACCGGTAGGCTAGAGAAAGCAAGGGGGGGGGGGGTTCACCGAATGTGGAACTTTGTGTTTAAAGGGAACGGAAGCCGAGTGAATGTCAAGTGAAAGTGAAAAGGGTAATAAAAATGTAGAAGGGGATCCCGGTGTGTCTAGCCCAGACGCAGAGATAGTGTGAGGAGGTGCCAGTATTCACTGCTGGGGGCAGCAGGTCCTCCCAGATCCCCTTTTTGGATCTGAAAACCTATGGCAAGTTCCTTAAGGAAGGGGCCCATACTTCGTAAGGGAATCGAAGTCCTTCCCAGAGCCTTTTCTCTGAAAACTGAAGGCGTGCCACCCAGCTAAGTCAAAGTGATCCTTATACCTAGAGGGTCATGGGTAGCGGTAGTTCGCAGGTGGCAGGAACCCCCTGGGAGAATTGCTCGAGGCCTGGGATGCCAGGCGGATGCCCATTTTAAGTGGCATGAATAAGAAGAGAGCAGGAAAATTGTGTCAAAAATGGGCTTTGCTAAGAGATAACACCGGGAGACAAATTTGGCTAAATAAAGGTACTTAAAAGAAAAGGGAAATGTATAAATAGGAATGTTGGGGTTTTTGTTTGTTTGTCTCTCTGTCTTCTCTGTAACCACGTGGTTTGTTTGTTAAGATTTGTGCCTTCCCTAATTTAACTGAGATTTATGGCGGGAATGATCAGTGTGTGTGTGTAAATCTCAGAGTTCTGCTTTCCTCTCTTTGTCCTCCTTGTTTTTATGTGTGCGCCTTCAAGGTAATTGTAAAAAATGTATCTGATCCCTAGAGACAAGAATTTGAAATTGTTAGAGAAACGAAAAAAAAAACCTGGCTAACCTCAATTTGGACTCACAAATCCTGGATGCACTAAAGTAAGAGCTAGGGCAGGTTCAGTAACCAACCCATGAAATGGGCAGCCTGTAATTTAAAGGAAAACTATGGCTGTGAAAAAAAATTTGGGACATGTGTTTGCTTGAAACCTGACTGGAAGCTCACATAAAGTAATATCTGAAATTTGAAATTAATTGGCAAGGAAAATTGGATACTTTAAAATTCTTACCAGAACTTTCCCCCTGGCTGCTAGACCTTCATGGTTGGAAGCTTTTTGGGAGCCACTGAAGGAATAACCTTTTCTGTTGCCCCTATCAATGCCCTCCCCTTTGCATTAGAACAATTAAAAGCACCCATCAGGTATCCCTGATCTGACCAATTTTAATATTTTGCCAAGAACTTGTTTCAAAACTCATGTTTTGAAAAAAAAGTAGGGATTGTAGGAAGTTAGCACCCACCCCTTTCCTGGAAGAATGAAATATTTTGGGAAATATTAAAAAGGCAGAATATTATGTTTCCCTGGATGAAAAATGGAGAAGCATGTTTTTAAAGACAAAGCAACTCCCACCTTTCTGCCCCCACCCTTTTGTTAATGGGCCAGAGGCAGAAACTCAATCCTTTGTCAAAGGACATTTGCAACAGAAACTAACACAATGGGACCCACCTAGACAGAAACTCACCACATGGCACCTGGGAAAGAGACTTGCTGTATCTGCCCTTTTTCTGTTCAGGAACTCAAGCCATGTGATCCTGTCCACCATTAAACCATCTTTCCAAGCAGTCTCCATGTTTTCAGTTTCTTTTTCCCCACTTGGAGCAGAACCCAGAAGGATATTTCTTCCTACAGAAGGAAGGAACCAAGGGCAGGGAGGGAGGCAGGAAAAAGGGAAGGAAGGAACTAAGGGGAAGGAGGGAAGGAAGGAACCAAGGAGTGGGAAGAAGGAAGGAAGGGAAGGAAGTTGGGAGGGGGGAGGGAGGGAGGAAAGAAAGAAAGAAAGAAAGAAAGAAAGAAAGAGAAAGAAAGAAAGAAAGAAAGCCTCTCGACTTGCGGCGCCTTCCAGATGTTTTAGGCAGCGGTGGCCTTGCCCAACGTTGCCTCCTCTTGCTTTTCATGGTTCCTACTGGTTTCCCCGCTGAGAGCGACTTTTTGCCTAGCGGAGAACAGGGAGGCTCATAGACAGATGGAGCGATGGAGGGATGGATGGAGCGCTGCGCAGAGATGCCGAGTCCTCCTCCTCCTCCTCCATCCGGTCCCTCCAAAGCGAAAGTCCGTCCCCTCAGCCATGCTGTCGCCGAGACGACCGCGCCGAGCCCCGCCTCCCTCCTTAGCATCCTGGCTCCCTGCTGCGGTGCCAGGGCGTCCCTCCAACCGCACGCCCGCTCGCTCGCTCCTTCCTCCGTCTCGCCATCCTTCGTCCCCTTTTCCCCGACCAGGCCCCGGGCTCCGGGCCTTGGGGACGCATCCCAGGCTGGAAGGGGGGAGATCCGGCCATGGAGGGCGGCTCGAACCGGGGGGAGGACGAGCCGGCCGCGGCCGCCGCCCCCAATCCCTTCGTCCACGAGCCCCGGCTTAGCCGCCGCCAGCAAGTCCAGGTAAAGCTCCGCGCATCAACTGCGGGCGGAGAGGGCCGGTAATAAGGGAAGCTGCGGGGCTGGGGCTCTCTTGTCGGGGCTGGCTTGGGAATCGACGGCCCGGCCGGAGCCCTGGAGGGAAGGAAAGGGAAAGGCGCAACCCGGGTTTCGCCTAGCCGCGGGGATTTTTCTCCTTGCTCCTCTTCTGCTTCCAACGCTCGCCCTTTTGGGGATCTTTGCCTTCCGCAGCAGCCGAGCGGATTTCCCATTGCGATCCACTGCGAGGCGTCGCGGGCGGTGGATGGAAGGGGGTGGGGGGAGATCCCAGCCAGCGGGTCACCTTTATTTATTTACTTTATTCATTAAACATGAAACTCAGTCAACTGAACATTCAAAAATGCATCACAAATACCATTGACTGGTGCTAATGGTTGATACGGGTTATTATTATTATTGTTGTTATTATTATTATCATCATCTCTTATTCATTAAACATGAAACTCAGTCAACTGAACACTTAAAAATGTGTCACAAATATGATTGGTACTAATGCTTCTAATTATTATTATTATTGTTGTTGTTATTCTCCCCAGAACCCCAGAATTAATGGGGTTCTGGCAAAGGGTTTCTTTCAAACCCCGGTTTCCTTTTTTTGGAGGGGGGGTGTTCATGATTATGCTAAGGCAGAAGTTTCCTTGAACGGACTTTTGGAAAAGCTGAGTGGAGGAGTTTGGGGGTTCAGCTTATCACAGATGAGAGAATTGGGGCAGGAGGGACACTTCATATCAAGTGGTTCCCCCCCCCCCCCAATTTGCCAGGCTGAAAAGTTCTGCTTGGTGTGGGGTGGGGGGAGTGGGGAAAAAAAGGGAGGGTGTCTTGCAAAGCCCCCTTCCATCCTCCCATGCACCAGGAAGAACAGGATGTTTTCAGGTTCAGGGGGGATGGAGGTTTGGAGGGGTGGGGGTGAGATGCTGCTGCAGTGCATTGTGGGTGATTATGCAGTCTCCCCCCCACTCCCAAATCCCTAACCCCCAGCTCAACCCCTCCAGATGTGTTAGACTATACCTTTCCTCCCAACAGGGAGGGTTTCTCAGTAGGCAAAGGCAAACGCCCCCCCCTCTCCATAACCCCCCCCCCCCACAAGCAGGGATGAAAAGGATATATATAGGGATCCTAATTTTGGGGGGGGGGTGATCTTGAAAATGCCTTTGTGTGGGAAGGCTGGAGAAGGCAACATTTGGACCCCTCCCCTTAGCCTCAAACAGGATGCGGAGGAAGAGGGGAGGAAGTCTAAGGATCCCCTCCCCTCCCTTTGCCTTCCCTCTCCATCAGCAATCTGCGGGCAGTGCAGAAGGAAAACAGGGCCCTGGGAAATGTAATATAAAGGGGTTTTTCCTATTAGACACCCCCCTCCCAGTCTGCAAGCAGAGCCTAGTGATGCGATGAGGACCAAATTAAGCCTACCTCTCTTCCCAAACATCCCTTCTTTCCAGAAGAGTCTCTGCTTTTGCCTCATTCCTGTTTCTCTCCCTTGCTTCTTAATTTGGTCCTGCAGAGATTAAACATGAATGTGCCTCCCCGCCTGCCTGCCTGTTCGCTTCCCTTGGTTGGTCACAAAATGGAGCAGCGGAGAGCTCCTTTTTCATGCCCCAAGGCTGAAAAGCAGTCTCCAACCTCCCGGGATTGATAGACATTCTCCCTTACATGTCATTTTCACCCCCTTGCACCTTGACATAAAATAATTCTGTTTTGTTTTTGTTTTAAAATGGCTCAGTTCTCCCCCTTTTCCCTACCAACCTGCTTCATCCCTCTGGGGCTGACTATTCTTGTTTATCCTTATTGCTAGCACATCTGAAATGTTTAGGTCCCGCCTTGCTTTAAAAAACCTACAATAGTTCTGCCACTATGCTGAACTTGCCTGCTTTTAACCTTAGCTGTAAAAACAAAAACAAAAAACAACCCTGCCCGATTGATTGGTTTGTGGTTTAGATTAGCAGGACTGTAAGAACCCAGTAAATGCATTAGAATAGAATAGAATTCTTTATGGGCCAAGTGTGGTTGGACACACAAGGAATTTGTCTTTGGTGTGTAAGCTCTCGGAGTACATAAGGAGAATAAAATACATCCATTGAGAATAAAAAGATACGACACTTAGTGATAGTCAAGGTTACTAATAAGGTCTCAAATTGTACTAGAAAATAAATAAAAACAATATAAATTGAAAGATACAAGCAACGTGGCTATAGTAATAAGTGGGAAGAGATAGATACTAGTAAGGAAGAGAAGAATAATAGTAATACAGTTTTGGTAAATGATGTAACAGTGTTGTGGGAATTAATTGTTAAGCAGAGTGATGGCATTTGGGGAAAAACTATTCTTGTGTCTAGTTGTTTTGGTGTGCAGTGCCCTATAACGTCTTTTTGAGGGTAGAAGTTGAAACAATTTATGTCCAGGATGCGAGGGGTCTGTAGATATTTTCACAGCCCTCTTTTTGACTCATGCAGTATACAGGTCCTCAATGGAAGGCAGGTTGGTAGCCATTGTTTTTTCTGCAGTTCTAATTCTCTGTTGAAGTCAGTCAGTTATGGAGGTGCAGATGATAGATTCAATAATTCCTCTGTAGAACTGAATCAGCAGCTCTTTGGGCAGTTTTGAGCTTAATTAATTAATTAATTAATTAAAAAGCATTAATTCAATGCTTTGGTCTGTGTCAAAGCCAGGCACCAAGAACAATGAGCTGTTCTTTTCAATGACTTTTTTTTCCTTACGTTAAGAGCTTCAGGAAGAGTGAGACAGAGACCATTAAGTGCACTGTATTTTCGTTTGCAGAAAACGAAAATGCTGCTTTCATTTTCGTTTTAGATGGTGATGCTAACAACCGAGCGCAGGGATCACCAAGGCCTCTTCAATGCAGTGTTTCCCAGTTTTATAGGGTTCTAGGCGTAGGGAGAGTGAGTGGGAAGGAAACAAGGCAAGTAAACAATCTCTACATCAATGTTTCTCTTTTTTTTAAATAGCAATGCCATTAATAATGACAATTGCAAAGATAAAAAACAAACACAAACTAAAGAAAAAATAGAAGGCGCAGAAAAGAAAACACTAGAAAGAAAAACAAAAGACAAAAAAAGACTGCAAAAAAAAAGGAAATATAGAAAAAATATCACAAAAGTTTTTTTTTCTTCAAGAGGCAACTGGACTTTCTGTTTTTTCTTTGAAGACGTTTCGCTTCTCATCCAAGAAGCTTTTTCAGCTCACAGTGAATGAGTCAGAGCTGAAGAAGCTTCTTGGATGAGAAGCAAAACGTCTTCAAAGAAAAAACAGAAAGTCTAGTTGCCTCTTGAAAAAAAAAGCACTTTTGGGGACAACCATGACCTGAATGACTGAGAATTTCCATAGAGGCCGGCTGTTTCGTGGTCTCCTGGGGCTGCCAGGACTATCGGCAGCCTCACCCCCGCTTGGGAGAGTCCCTCCCCAACTCACTGAGAGCTTTTGCCCTCCGGGACATCTGAGTTGGGGAGAGAGAAAGAAGAACGCTGTGGGAGGCAGCAGGAAGCCACGAGACACTACGGGAGGAGGATTAAAGAGGCCGGCTTGCTGCGATGTCGGCTCTCCTCCTGTTTCTCCTTGCTTGCTGGGCGGTGGCCGTCGGAGTAGCGGTGGCGGCGTGGTATGAAGATAGGGGATGGAAAGACTGGGGTTGGAGAGTCCGGTGGAAGGCTCTGGTATTGGGCCTCCATGGGTGGCCTCTCCTCCCCACCCCCCTTTTTGCCTGGCCTTGTCATCAGCCTGCGGGTCAGCCTTTCCCCCCACCCCACCCCCATGTACACCTATCCTCCTGTGGGACTGCTGTGCTGCATTTCATCTGTACCCACCGCAAACTATGTGGGACTATTTTTGCTGCTTTTCATCTATACCCCGCAAAAAATAGCATTTATTCCATCAACTCCCGGGCAGAGGGGGACTTGGACTAGGACAGTACTATGTGGACCCTATGGAAGTTGGTTGTTATGAACTTTCATCACTAGAGGAGATTAATTCATCAAATTTCCATCTTTGGACATCTGGTTGGCTGCTGTGAGAGGGTGGCCAGGAAATTTTCCCTCTGAGTGACTGTGTAAACCGACTCCTTCCGCTGCTGTGAGAGGGCAGTGGAGCCTGGGCGATTATGGAGACTTTTCTGTTCTAAGACCTTGTTGGTCCCTAGCAAACCACTTTCCCATCTTGTTTTTTACTAGATGTACTCGGCGGCGGAGCTATGTGCACTGCGAGATTCCCCCCTCTCGCAGACGTGGCCCTCCACTCTATCGAGGACCTATCTTGATGATGGGTTTTGGAACCCCGAGAGATGGCACGCAGCGAAGAGGGGGTTGAGGGGTTTTTAAACAAAATTTTTAAGGAACATTTTAAAAGATTCTGGGAGGTGGGTGGGAGAGCCCCCAGGGGAGGGTACCTGGGCCAGCCAGGAACTGCGGCATGGGAGGTACGGATGGTGGGTCCAATGAGGGGGTTAGAGCCTATCCTGTGGATGGCTATTACATCGAGACTGTAGGTGGGGGGGGGCTGATATGGCGGGAGCAGGGGGCCACATCAGGTTGTGGGAGTCCGCCCCCGCTACTTACAAGTGGTGGCATGCTCCGGCCCCCAATGCTCTTCCAGTTCCCTTGGTTGCACAGATTCTCAGACCCAGGGCCTTTGGCTGATGCTGTGCAACGCCAGGCCCGTGGTAAATAAAGCCCCCCTCATTTGTGATCTTATTCAGGAGGGGGGCGCGGACCTGGTGGGTATTACGGAGACCTGGTTGGGTCAGGAGGGGGGGGGTCCACCTTGTTGATATGTGCCCACCTGGTTTTCATGCATTTCATCAGCCAAGGTCAGGGAGGGGCGGGGGGGGTGCCGGTTGTTATAAATGAGAGTCTTATGCCAAGGGAGGCCACTGTTCCTCAGACGGCTGGCTGTGAGTCCCTCCTTGTGAAGTGGGGTCATAGGGTGCAGTTGGGCCTGCTAGTCACGTACCTGGCTCCCTGCCACGTGGCAGCGGCCCTGCTCAAGCTGCTCGACGTTATTGCTGCGGTGGCGGTTGATACCCCCAGGCTTATGGTCATGGGGGATTTTAACTTGCCATCAATCGGTGAGACGTCTGAGATGGCTCAGGAGTTCATGGCTTCCATGATGGCTATGGACCTGACCCAGTTAATTTATGGCCCTACTCACATGGGGGGAAACACGCTAGACCTGGTTTTTGTCTCTGGACAATGGTTGAGTGATCTTGAGATAGGGGATGTAGTGATTGAACCCTTGTCATGGTCAGATCACTCCTGCCTTCGCTTAGACTTTCGAACCGCCGCACCTCACTGCAGGGAGGCGGAACCGGTGAGATGGTTCCGCCCCAGGCGCCTAATGGATCCGGATAGGTTCCAGACGGAGCTTGGGCCATTTCCTGAGGATCTGGCACACGACTCGGCCGAAGACTTAGTGGCCGCCTGGGCTTTGAACCGAGTCATGCCTTTGCGGCCTCTGACCCGGCACCGATCTCACCTGGCTCCTTGGTATACTGAGGAGCTGAGGGAGATGAAGCGCCGGAAAAGACTCCTAGAGAGCAGTTGGAGGGCCAGTCGTTCTGAATCTGACCGGACACTGGTAAGAGCTCATATTAAGACTTACCTAGTGGCAATAAAAGCGGAGAAGAGGAGTTACTTTTCTGCTCTTATTGCATCATCAGATAATCGCCCAGCCACCCTGTTTAGGGTGACCCGCTCCTTGCTACAACAGGGGGCGCGGGAGGACCCCTTGGAGGGTAGAGCTGAGGATTTTGTTCAATATCTGTATGACAAAACCGCCCAGATTCAGGAACAGCTGGACTCTAACCCCGAATGGGTAGATCCAGGGGAGGTGACTGGGGCAGGTTTTGAGACTATTATATGGGAAGAGTTTGACTCTGTGACTCCAGAAAACGTGGACAGGATACTGAGCAGTCTGAGTGCAGCCACATGTTTATTGGATCCGTGTCCCTCCTGGTTGGTGCTGGCCTCCCGGGAGGTGGCATGAGGCTGGCTCCAGGGGATTATAAACGCTTCTTTGAGTGAGGGTGTCTTCCCCGCCGCTTTGAAGGAAGCAGTGGTGAGACCCCTCCTCAAGAAGCCTTCCCTGGACCCGGCAATGTTGGTAAATTATTGTCCTGTCTCCAACCTTCGCTTTGTTGCGAAGGTTGTTGAGAGTGTGGTTGCGCGACAGCTGCCTCAGTACCTGGATGAATTGACCTATCTAGATCCGTTCCAGTCAGGCTTCAGGTCCGGGTACAGCACAGAGATGGCATTGGTCGCGTTGGTTGATGATCTCTGGAGGGCTCGGGACAGAGGTTGCTCCCCTGTCCTGGTCCTATTAGACCTCTCAGCGGCTTTTGATACCATCAACCATGGTATCATGCTGCACCGGTTGGAAGAGTTGGGAGTGGGAGGCACCGTGCTACGGTGGTTCTCCTCCTTTCTCTCCGAACGGTCGCAGTCTGTGTTGACAGGGGGGCAGAGGTCGACCCCGAGGCCCCTTATATGTGGGGTGCCACAAGGATCGGTCCTCTTGCCCCTTTTGTTCAACATTTATGTAAAGCCGCTGGGCGAGATCATCCGTGGTTTTGGGGTGAAGTACCACCAGTACGCTGATGACACCCAGCTGTACATCTCCACCCCAGACCACCCCAACGATGCCCTCGAAGTGATGTCCCGGTGCCTGGAGGCTGTGCGGATCTGGATGGGGAGAAACAGACTCAGGCTCAACCCATCCAAGACCGAGTGGCTGTGGTTTCCGACGTCCCGATATAGTCAGCTGGTGCCATCGCTAACTATTGGGGGCAAATTATTGGCCCCCACGGAAAGGGCTCGCAACTTGGGCGTCCTCCTGGACTCACGGCTGTCTTTAGAAGGGCATATGACGGCCGTGGCCAGGAGGAGTTTTTATCAGGTTCGCCTGATTCGCCAGTTGCGTCCCTTTCTGGATCGGGATTCGTTACGCATGGTCACTCATGCCCTCGTCACCTCACGCCTGGACTACTGTAATGCTCTCTACATGGGGCTCCCCTTGAGGAACACCCGGAGGCTCCAACTGGTCCAGAATGCGGCCGCGCGGGTGGTGATGGGAGCGACGTGGCACTCCCATGTGACTCCACTCCTGCGCGAGCTGCACTGGCTCCCAGTGGTCTTCCGGGTGCGCTTCAAGGTTCTGGTTACTATCTTCAAAGCGCTCCATGGCTTGGGACCAGGGTATCTTCGGGACCGCCTTCTGCCACCAATAACCTCTCACCGACCAGTCTGTTCCCACAGAGAGGGGCTCCTCAGGGTGCTGTCAGTCAAACAGTGTCGACTGGCGGCCCCCAGGGGGAGAGCCTTGTCTGTGGGGGCACTGGCCATCTGGAACGAGCTCCCCCCTGAGATAAGGAGGATACAGGACCTACATACCTTCCGCCGGGCCCTGAAAACGTTCCTATTTTATCAGGCTGGCCTGGCTTAAACCTCCCTTTATAAATGGGTTTTATGTTGGGTTTTAAATGTTTTTAAAATTGGATTTTAATTATCTCAGCCTAATTGTATAATTTATTGTAATTTTTAACTTTTGCATTATATTGTATTTTTAATTGGCTGTTCACTGCCCTGAGTCCCTTCGGGGAGTAGGGCGGTATCAAAATCTGAATAAACTTAAACTTAAACTTAACTTAGATATAGAAAGAAACAATTTCCCCCTTCATCACAAGTATAAACGGTTTAAATAACTTTATCACCTTCTCTTAAATACAACACAAGATCTTTTCTTCCCATATCCCATCTCTTATGTATAAAGAAACCTCCTCTTTTAATTTCTGAATAGCACAATTTCATTAATGACATTTTCCTTAGAGTGTAACAGGACACGGGGAGTTTATTGTATTCTTGTCAGGTATGCTTTTTTCCAAGTCCAGGAAAGAATGACCCAGACTCCATTGAATATAGAGTAAGGTACTTTTACTAGAAATGAAGAGATCGCAACCAAGGAAAAGCAGAATCTGAGGCAAAAAGCACGAAAGTTACAGATAGAAAGCATCCCCTCCCACTGTCCAACGTAAATCATCCAATCCAAAGGTCTCCCAGGGGTCAGGTGGAAGCACACGTCTGGCAGTGTCATCAATCAGGAATGCTATGGCCGTTGACCCGATAACAGCTTCAAAGATACAGCAATAAGTCTTAAGTATCACTTTCGATTCCTTCCTCCAGTGCTCTTATAACCCAACCTAACTTCCCCCATCCCCCCGTTACTATGGCAGCCAAAGCAGGGAATTCGGGGCCCCCTTCAGAAGAGAAGAACCCCCTTATTCCTGAAAGAGAGGAGAAAAGAGGTAATACGACATACAAAGCAGATGTATAGACATTAGGGTTTATCAGGATATTTGGTGTGAAACAACTGCACTTTCTTAGGCGCCCGCACATCACGTTTGTTCACCCATTCAGCTTTAGACAGGGTGGATTTGATTTAAATCAAACTGATTTAAATCATGATTTAAATCACGATTTAAATCACTAGTCAGTAAGGCTTGATTTAAATCATAGTTTTCTACATAAAGACTAATTCTTGCTGGTATAACTTTAATATGCAAGTAGATGAAGATTTTTAGAATAACAAATTTTCATATTAGTTTTTTTATCCCCAGTTTAATAGGTTAATCATTCACATTTGGACAACTTTTCTGTTGTACTTAGGAAGGAGAAAAATAATCATTACCTTAATAATAACAATTTAAATAGATTTATTCAACTGAAACAATAACATTACAGCATATGTTATTTGCTTAAACAAACATCCATGTTTGTTAACTAATTTGGCTAAACAATATATATATATATTTTAAGAAACTTAGACTGTCAGCCCAGCCTACACATGAAAAACTTAAATACTGTCCTCTGTAGCTCACTCGTCACCTTCATCTTCTTCTTTGTTCATAATCTGGAAAAGAAAAACAAGCTTTCCTGCTTTATCGGGTCCCAAACGATTTCTCAGTTTAGAATGAATGAGTCCAAAGGAAGAGAATATTCTTTCAACGCCTGAAGAAGAAGCTACTGCTGTTAAAAGTGAAATCATTATTTGAACAGTCTCTAAATCCAAGTGCTTAAGTGACTTCCACCAGTTCACTGGTGTGACTTTCTTTAAAATGTCTTCAGCAAACATATATTTCTTGAATGGTTCCCCCTTAGCTTTGAAGTTTATTATAGTTGGCATTACAGATGGATGATTGCTGGATACCCATGTCATAGCTAACTCCTCTTCCTCAGCACTTAAGTTTTGACCCTGATACTGGATATTGACAATATTTGCCAAAAAATGAGCTGGAGACAGTACTTGTCCCATTTGTTTTTTTAATGCTTGTAATTTAATTCTGTCCATGTGTAGTTCTGTTTTTAAGTGTTCACTCAGTTCCTTCCAAATTTCAACAGCATCAGCAATAAAACAGCTATTTTTCTGTATTTTGTTTAAAGCTTCAGAGAAGGGTTTCAGAATGCTCAGCATATGTTCAACATTTCTCTTAAACCCAATGTTGAGGATTTTGGCCGTGACAGTGCCATCTATTTTATCTCGATTTTCTTCACAAACTGTCATCAGAATAGGCCAGTTCTTGATATACTGCTCAAAACAGTCCACCACAGAGTTCCATCTAACATCTTGTGGGAGCGTTAGCTTGGTTCCACCCATCCTTTTCAGAGCTGCTGCAGCAAAATGATGGTTACGGAAGTATTTAGCAATTTCAACAACATTAGTCTTTATTTCTGGAACACTTAAGTCTTTGGCTAAGAGGTGCAGCAAATGAGCACTGCAACCATATGTTATTAGCTTTGTATTCCCTTCCTGCTCTTCTAAATTTCTTCTCATCTTGGATACATTTGCAGCATTGTCTGTGACCAAACTGTGTACTAGACATTTGAATTTTTGTTCACATGTTATTATAGCTTTTACTGCCACTTCTTGTAAGTATTCTGCTGTGTCTGCATTTCCTGACGTATCAATTGTTTGTGCAAGGAAGACTTTCCCTTCTTCTGTTGTTATACAAGCACATGCAATAGGATCATTGTGGACATTACTCCACCCATCAATACTTAGGTTAACAATTCTACCCTCCAGAGCTGTTGCACACTGCTCCATTTCTCTGTCATACACTTTATCCAGCAGTTTCCCTGCAACATCTGCTCTGCTGGGTGGACTGTATCCTGGTCTCAGTGACTGAACCATATTAATGAAATGTGGGTTCTCAGTCAGACGGAAAGAAGAGTTCGTTGCATAAACAAACTGGTCAATTTTTTCATCAATTAACTTTTTCTAATCTGCCAGTTTTTATCACAAACTTATCTATGGTGGTTCCAGGAGGGAAGGGTTTTTTCTTTCTTTTAGGTGATAGTGATATGTGGCTGTGGGTGTCTGATGATGATGATGCTAATGAAGCACTATCCTGGATGGATAACTCTGAAACTGTAGAACAGGAGGATGGTGATCTTGAAGGTGGATAGTTTCCAGAATCCATGAATTCCCCTAAACAAAAAAGCCAATGCTGTTATTTTATTGTTTATACAATTTCTGCTTATTGTACACAGCACTGCCCCAAAAGGAATATTTGCTTTTCTTCATAACTGTACCAAATGACAGTAACATGCAGTAATAATAAGAAATATAATTTTGCTCAAACATGACAGTTCAAGGCAGTCTTTAGAAATATGATTCAATAAAAATGTTTACCAACCTGAAGATCCTGCCTGTTCAAATGTGTTTCTTTGGTCATCTTCATCACAGCACTTCTCATGATGTTGCCTCATTCGGGCCACCAGGCCTTGCATTTCTTTGTTGCAGTGTTTACAGTTTGCACGCATGCCTGCCTTACCGATGTTATAGAAATCAAGACTCACAAGATTTCCGTGGGTGATCAGAGAGGTTTATTGCGCAGATTCAGTGCAATATAAAAAGCAAAAACACTGAATAAAAAATAGAATCCTAGGGCAGCTTTTTATACATACTTTTAACATCTTATGATTGATTACAATGCTGACAGCCCACCGCAACAAACCCACCCCCCTATTTCCTTGTTACTAATTCCTACAAGCGTACTAACGTGTATTCCCTCTTTAAGAGGAACACAGGTGTTCTTGCAAACCTTATCTAAAGTTCCTGCCATTATATCTGTGGTTATCTCTGCTTGGCTAAGTGTGATATTTTACTCCTGATAATGTTTCCTGAGCTTGACTTCCGGTTGGCGCCTCGGACATCGCTGACGACCTCTTTTTAGGTCGCCGGCTTCGATCTCCGTAAAACTGCCCCCAACAGCGAAAAACAGCTGTACGGCGGTTTTGCAGACCCCTCTTCGGGAAAAGAAGGGGGAAAGAGAAGTTTCCGACAGGTAGAGCTGCCAAAAAAGCCCCTGGGACCAAGTCCAGGGGCTGGAAAGGTGGGCTCCCCAGGGAAACGAACTGCGGAATCGAAGCACTGCTGCGAAAGCAGCATTAGATGTCGCGACCAGCTCTGCAAGCAAATTGACAGCTTAAAGGATTCCTACAGCAGACGGAGTGAAAACAGGAGAGCTTGCAACAAAATTACAAAGCTTAACTCCTGTGTACTTTGTATTGAATGAGTCAATTGAAAGAGGAAGTGTTTAATTAAGAGTATCCTGACTGTGCTGAGAAGTGAAAGTGAGTACTGAAAGAGACTTTTTTTCTACTTTTAAAGTTAAAACAAGCTGCCAGAAGGAAATAACTTGGGAAGGATATTGAAAGCAGCAGTTTAAAATAATTTGGACTGGATTTGGTGATTTTTAAGACTAAGTAATTGCAAAGTGGGGTGAAGAGGAGAAAAGTTTTTTGGAAATTAAAATGGCTTCTAAACAGACCAAGTCAGTAACATCCAAAACAGGAGGAGCTTCTCCTATAGTTTCTATTGTGACACAAAAGGCTCAACTTCCGGTTGAGATATCAAGTAAGGAGGATTCTATGAATGAACTTAAAGAGTTTATAAAACAAATTGCGAGTGCTCAAACAGCGAAAATAGAAGAGAGATTGGGGAAATTTGAGGAGGACATAAAAGAAATTAAAGAAATTAGGGAGATTGTTGAAAAGAAGCACGATGAAATAAGAGAAGATATTGTGCTGGCTGTTTCTGGTTTGTCCAAACATCTTGTGCAGCTTGATGAAAGAGTGGAAGAAATCAGTGAGGTTACTCAAGATTTGGAGGTTAAAATGGGAGAACTCCAGACCAAATCTGAAAGGTTGGAGAGTGATGTCCTTATGATGCAGTACAGATCAATGGAGTTTGCTTTGAGATTGAGAGGACTGAAAGAGAATGGTCGGGAGAACTTAAGAGAGAAATGTGGTGAAGTTATTGCATCAGTGGTTGGGTTGAAGAAGGATGAAATAATTGGCCAGATGGACAAAGTCTACAGAGTTAACTCATGGATTGCAAGAAATAAAAACCTGCCAAGAGATGTGGTGATTTATTTTACTGACAGAAGAATTAGAAATGATGTATTGCAAGCTTCTTACAATAACAAGGTACAGGTGTCTGGACAGGAAATCAAGGTGTTGAAAGAGATTCCTCCCAAGATGTTGAGAGATAGAAAGAACTTCGGTTTTTTAGTGGATGAACTGAGAAGACAGCAAATAGTGTATAGATGGGATGTACCAACAGGCATAATAGTGGACCATGCTGGAGAAAGATATCGACTGAATAACATTGGGAAAGCAAGAGAATTTTATCGCAATGTATTAAAAGCTGGACACCCCCCTGAGGATAATAAAAAAGCAGAAAAAGGAAAGCAACAGATTCAAACATATGCTGAGGCGGTGGCTGGAGAACCTAAGAAGCAAGATGATCAGAATCAATTGGATCTAGCATCACTTCCTTTTCCTTTAAGTCAACTGGAAGGAGTGTCACCTGACCTGTCAAAATTGGAGGAGCCGAGAGAAAAACCAGAACAACATGTGACAAGATCAACTTTTAAACAACAACAACAACACTTGGATACAAAATCAGAAGCTGGGGGGGGGGGCAAGACCGAAGATAAAGGTGAAAAGATCTTCAGGATATGCTCTATAGGCTTCAGTCGGGCAAAAATGCCAGTTAAATTTTTGTCTTGGAATGTCAACGGTTTGAATTCACCACAAAAGAGAAAGAAAATATATCATTATTTGAAACAATTTAATAATGACATTATATGCTTACAAGAGACACATATTAGATCAACAGACCAGAAATACTTAATTAACTCAAAATTAGGGACTCACTTTGTGGCATCATCTCCGGAAAAAAGGAATGGAATAGTTGTATACATAAAAAAGAACTTGACGGCAAATTTAATAGAGGCAGATGACCAAGGAAGATATATAGCAATTGAATTAAGGACTCAAAATGGAACAATGCTTTTGATTGGGATTTATGCACCGAACCAGCAACAAGAATTTTTTTATAAACTTCTACATACCAAAATATCTCAATGGGATTACAAATCAATTATTTTAATGGGAGATTGGAATGGGGTAATTGATATTTTTAAGGATAAGAAGACCATGTCTAAAGTTGCTTCGCGTGCCAAATTACCTAAACCCTTTTTTGAAATTATGGATGATCTAGAATTGAGGGATGTTTGGAGGGAACGGAATCCAGATGAAAAAGATTTTACCTTTTTTTCTGATAGACATCAATCTTTTTCTAGGATTGATTTTATATTGTTAACAAGTGATTTTCTTTCTAGGGTGAAGAAAGTCAAGATATTTCCAAGGATCTTAGCTGATCATAGTCCAGTTTGGTTGGAATTAGAACAGGAGATAAGAGAGAGGAGGTCTTGGAGGTTAAATGAAAATTTATTTAGATATGAAGAAAATGTGAATGAACTTAAAAAATACATGAAGGAGTTTTTTGTTAATAATATGTACAAAGGTACCTCCATAGAAATGGTTTGGGATGCAAGTAAGGCTTATATGAGGGGAGTGTTGATATATATGAATAACAAATATAGACAAAAACAGATAAAGAAACGGAAAGATATTGAGGAAGAAATAAAGAAGAAGGAACAATTGTTAATCGGCAATCCAGGAGATAAGAGAGTAAAAGAAGCAATAAGTATATTAAGACAGCAATTTAATATGTTAATGGCTGATCAAGTTGCAACTACTTTGCAATATGCTAAACATAATACATTTTGCAATGCTAACAAGCCAGGTAGATGGTTAGCTTATGTGTTAAGCAAAAAGCAAAGATTACGTACTATTAGTAAGATGGAATATAAAGGTAAAGAAGTTTACCAACAAAATTTGATTAAAAAAGTTTTTTTAGAATATTATACGAAATTATATGCAGGAGATTTGATACAAAGTAAAGATATTGATAGATATCTTAGAGAGGTTGATATTCAGGAATTAACTCTGGAGCAAAGGGAAGGCTTGAATCAGCCTATAAATTCTGAAGAGATTATTTTAGCAATTAAGCAGTTAAAAGTAGGCAAAGCACCGGGAACGGATGGACTAACGGCTACTTATTATAAGAAATTGCAGTTGGAAATGGTAGAACCGCTTAGGATGCTCTTTAACAAGATTCAATCTGGGGGAGTAACTCCACCCTCATGGAGGACAGCTTTTATATCATTGATTCCTAAAGAAGATCAAAATTGTGTCAAACCTGAAAGTTTTAGACCAATCTCACTTTTAAATACTGATTATAAGATTTTTGCTAAAGTATTGGCAAACAGATTAATGCCAATCATGCAACAAATAATTCATAATGATCAATCAGGGTTTATAAAAGGGAGATATATGAAATATAATTTGAGACAAATAATAAACCTTGTGGAATATTTGGAGAAAAATAATCAGATTTCTGCAGCTTTTTTCTTTTTGGATGCAGAGAAAGCTTTTGACAGACTGAATTGGCAATTTTTGTTTAAAGTAATAGATAAAATGCAATTTGGGGAGCAATTCATGAGTTCAATTAAAGCAATATATAGAGAACAAACTGCACAAATAATTATTAATGGGAGTTTAACGGATCGTTTTAAAATAGAGAAGGGAACACGGCAGGGTTGTCCATTATCTCCCTTATTGTTTGTCTTATCCCTGGAAATTTTGTTAAAAAAGATACGTGAATCTAAAGAAGCAAGACTATAGATTGAGAGCGTTTGCGGATGATTTAGTGGTTACATTAACGCAACCTATAGATACAGTCTCATATATGTTGGAGATGATAGAACAATATGGTAAAGTCTCTGGATTTAAAATAAATCAATATAAGACTAAGATAATGACTAAAAATATGTCTTTTGATCAAAGGGAAGAATTACAACAAATATCGGGATTTGAAATAGTTAAAAAGGTTAAATATTTGGGTGTGATTGTTGCTGGATCAAATACAAAGCTATTTAAAAATAACTATGAAGTTTTATGGCGAAAAGTGCAGAAAGAAATGGAGAATTGGAAAAAGTTACAATTATCTTTGTTAGGCAGAATAGCAGCAATTAAAATGAATGTATTACCTAAATTTTTATTTTTGTTCCAAATGATACCGGTGTTGAAGAAGGATGAACAACTGAGGGAATGGCAGAAAGGTCTTAATACTTTTATATGGTCAGGTAAAAAACCTAGAGTTAAACTAAAAATTATACAGGATGTTCGGGAGAGAGGTGGTTTGAAAATGCCAAATTTAAGGTTATACTATGAAGCATCTGTGTTAGTTCAGGTTAGTGATTGGTTCAATTTAACCGAGGAAAGAATCTTAAATGTAGAAGGATATGATTTACTGTATGGCTGGCATGCTTATTTATTGTATGAAAAGAAAGTGGATAAAACTTTTAAAAACCATATGCTTAGAAATGCTTTGTTGCGAGTTTGGAAGAAATATCAATATAAATTGGATTATAAAATACCTATTTGGGCAGATCCTAGACATGCAATAGAAAATATAAGTGTAGAACAAAGGATGGAGGTTCTCAGCTCTCCGTTGCGCTGTGCTACAAACTCACGCCTTCACGCAGGTAAGCAGATAATTAACGTGACTTTTATTTGTGCTACAGCTCTTTCCGTGAGAAGCCGGCATGCGTTAGCAACACAAAGACTCGGCTGTCAGGCATGGCTGGGAGGCGCGCTTTATAGGAGTCCTGATCATGGGCGCGCCCCGCCTCAGTAATGAGTTTAAAGTGCCCGCCCGGGAGCGCCCCGCCTCAGTAATTAGTTCAAAACGCCCGCCCGGGCGCTTCGTGCTGCCATCATCCATCCCGGCCGCTGTTGCCTCACCGCCCACACGCCCCGACATACCGCCCGCCATCAGTGATACACGCAGCCTATATGGACTCCAGCCCCTCCACCAGCACCCGTGCACCCCACCACCCGTAGTTAGTCCCCCCCCCTCCGTCTCCGGGTGGCATCATTTGCTTGTAGCGTGGGTGGTCAATGTTGCTCCGTTGTCGAGCAGAGGCTGTGCTCGACAGGCGGCCCCCCCCTACCAGGTGTCCGCCTAGGGGAAAAGAAAAAAGAAAACGGTTAGCAGTTCATTGTTAGGTTGTATATTTGTCCGGATGCTGCTTATGGAATTTCCTGACTAGTCGTGGGGCGTGCACATCTTCCTTGGGGACCCAAGAGGCATCTGTATCTGGGTAACCCGTCCACCTGACTAGGTATTGGAGGTGACCTCTGTGGGTTCGGGAATCGATAATGTCCCGTATTTCATACTGGGAGCCGTGTACTGGTCCTGGTACGGGCTGTGGACTTATAGGGACAGCAACTGGTTTTACCAGGCTAACATGGAAAACAGGATGGATTTTCCCATATCGGGGAGGGATGTGCAATTGCACGGTCACGAGGTTGATAATCTTCGTTATGGAAAAGGGTCCTATATATTTCGGGCCCAGTTTTTTACTCGGTAGCCGTAAGCGGATGTATTTCGTAGAGAGATATACATGGTCCCCCACTTTGAATGTGGGGCCGTCAACTCGTTTCTTATTTGCCTGTTGTTTATACTCCTGGGATGCTTTTTCTAACGCCTTCTGGATATGGGGCCATGCTTTTTGTATATTGGCTGCCCATTGAAATGGGGTGGTATTGTCAGGGGGTTGGAGGTCTAGGTCAGGGACAGCCACAAACTCTCTGCCCATCACCACTCGGAAAGGGGTATACCCAGTGCTACGATGGACAGCGTTGTTATAAGCGGTTTCTGCAAATGGCAAGAGATCCACCCAATCATGTTGTTGGTATGAAACGTAGGAACGGAGATACCGTTCCACCATAGCGTTAGCTCGTTCTGCTGCTCCGTTCGTACTAGGATGGTATGCGGAACTGAGTCCCTGTGTTGAGCCAATGCGCTTAAGGATTTTCCGCCAGAACACTGCTGTGAACTGTACGCCTCGATCTGATATTATACGCTTTGGTACTCCGTGAAGTCTATATACATGGTGTAGGAACAGTTTCACCAACTGCTGGGCTGTTGGCAGGCCCTTACAGGGAATGAAATGGGCCTGTTTTGAGAAGAGGTCCAGTACTGTCCAGATCACTGTGTAACCTTTATTACTTGGTAAGTCTACGATAAAGTCCATAGAGATTACATCCCATGGTCTTGTGGGTTCTGCTACCGTTTGTAACAGGCCAAAGGGTTTTCTGGGTTTTGTTTTGGAGACGGCACAAACGTGGCAGTTACGGACATATTCCTCGATCTCTTTTCGCATTCCTGGCCACCAAAATTGCCTTCTAATGAGGTGCAGGGTCTTCAGAAAACCAAAATGCCCTGCAGTTTTGATGTCATGACACTGGCGTAGTATTCGGTCCCGTAGAACGGCGGGTATGTACAACTTATCACCCCACCATGCCAGGCCATCCCTGTGGGTGACGGCTGCCTGATTTTTCAACACCCACGTGTCGGAGGCTAATCCTAGTCGTAGGTCCTGGATCCAGTCTGGGTGCTGAGACCGTTTATCGGTACAGATATTCACCCGAAGATCTGAGTGGGGCCCTGGTAACAGGCTTTGTAGGTCCTCACTGCGTTTGCTATTATATTGGGGCATACGGGACAAGGCATCGGCGAGGAACATCTTGCCCCCTGGTTTGTATTTCAACGAGAAACGAAACCGTTGAAAATATTGAGCCCATCGGATTTGCTTTGGGGACAGTTTTCTAGGGGTTTGCAGCGCCTCCAGGTTCTTTTTTTTTTTATTGAAAAAGTTTTACATTACATTTTTTTATAAAAACCCCCTTCCCCCTCCCTCTCCCAACCCCCCACCCTATCCCCCCTATCCCTCCCCCCTCCCTTGACTTCCGCTATTTGACAAACATCAACCTTAACATATTAACAATCTTTAAAGGTGAGATCCCTTTAAATGAAACACTTAACACTTAACCATTAACACTAAACATATTTAGAAAATCTAATAATATATTTTAAACATCATCCACATACTAAAAATATATGACATTAGCTATAATTCCCAATTAAACTTATTAATTAATTTAATTAATTAAACTTATACCATTCTTAAAAAATAGATATACTAACATTTAGTAAACTACTTAATAATAAAAAAAAATACATTTCTCTTTGGCATTTAGTCTATACATCCAAGTTGTAAATTCATTCACATAAAATATAATAATCTCTTTAATAATAATAAACCAGATAATAATACCTTTCATTTAATTACTTAACTAAGTAGAATTCTAATTCAACTGAGCACAAGTTGAAACTTCTTGCTTTGATATTTGTTCTTCATATACTCTACCCATTTCCTCCACTCCTTAACAAAAACTTCATGGGTCCTGTCCTTTAGGTATGCAGAAATTTTTGCCATCTCTGCCAAATTAGACATCTTCAATATCCATTCCTCTATAGTAGGCACTTTATCTTTCTTCCAGTATTGACCTATCAATAGTCTGGCTGCAGTAGTCATATACAATATTAATCTAGTGTCGATTACTGAACAGCCCTTAACTATTCCCAACAAAAAAAACTGAGGAGAAAACTCCAGCTTCTTCTTCAAAATATTCTGCATTACCCACCAAAGTTTAATCCAAAATGGTTTCAGTTTTCTACATGTCCACCAAATATGAAAATATGTTGCATCCAAACAATCGCACCTCCAACATTTAGGCTGAACATTTGGATACATACATGATAACTTTTTTGGATCTAAATGCCATCTATAAAACATTTTGTAAAAATTTTCCCTTAAGTTCTGTGCTTGTGTAAATTTAACATTCTGGACCCAAATCTTTTCCCATGTTTCCAACATTACTGGTTCAGCAAAATTCTGTGCCCATTTTATCATACAGTCTTTGACTAATTCACCCTCTGAATCTCTCTCTAACAGTAAATTATACACTCGTTTAATATGCATCGGTCCTTTACATTTTATCTGAGTCACCAAATCTTCTTCATGTAGCATTAGTCCAATTTTCTGATCTTCTCTCCATCTTGCTTGAAGTTGAAAATACTGCAACCAGGTTAGATTCACTCCATCTTCCAACAGAGTATTCCAAGACTTCAAACACCAACTGCCCCCATCATTAAAAAGTATCTCTTTATACAACAACCCCCCGAGTGACTTTATTTTTGGCATAATATGCCCAAGATCCAACCACAAAGGTATTTTGTAATCCAATTGAAGCTGGTGCTTCTTCCAAACCCTCAGCAAAGCGTGTCTTAAGATATGCCTGTTAAATACACTGTCTCTCTTATCTTCATAAAGTAGATATGCATGCCATCCAAATTGCAAATCATGGCCTTCTATATTCAAAATCTCTCTTTTGGTTGTTCCAATCCAATCTCCAACTTGTATCAATGCTGCCGCTTCATAATATAAACGTAAATTTGGAACTTTAAGGCCACCCCGTTCACGAGCATCTTGCATAATCTTAAATTTAACTCTTGGTTTTTTCCCACTCCAAATAAATTTATTTAAACCTGCTTGCCATTCCATCAGGAACTTATCTGTTTTGAGCACCGGAATCATTTGAAACAAAAATAAGAATCTAGGTAGAACGTTCATCTTAACAGCTGCTATTCTACCAAGCAAAGAAAGTTGCAGCTTTTTCCATATATCAAGATCCTTTTGAATCTTATGCCAAAGTTCTTCATAATTATTTTGAAAGAGTTTTCTATTAGATGCTGCAACTTGAACCCCTAGATATTTCACCTTTGTAGCTATTTCAAAGCCTGCCACCCTTTCAAGCTCTTTCCTTTGTGGTTCCATCATATTTTTGACTATCATCTTGGTCTTTTTCTGGTTCAGGCTGAAACCTGAAACCAGACCGTACTCCTCTATAATGTTTTTCATCTGTATGATTGATTCCAAAGGTCGTGTTAGGGTAACAATCAGATCATCTGCGAATGCCTTTGTTCTATAATCTCTTTGCCTTACAACTATACCCTTCAATTTGTCCGAGTCCCGTAGAGCGTTCAACAGCACTTCCAAAGTCAAAATAAACAATAGTGGAGATAATGGACAGCCTTGTCTTGTCCCTTTCTGTATATTAAAATTGGTAGTCAAACTGCCATTAATAATAATCTGTGCTGTCTGTTCTTGATAAATTGCCGAAATTGCTTGTATAAACTGTACCCCAAAGTCCATTTTATGCAAAATCTTTTTTAGAAAATCCCAGTTGACTCGATCAAAGGCTTTCTCCGCATCCAGAAACACCAGCACCGCAGAGATCTGTTTCTTTTCCTCAAGATATTCCAACAAGTCTATGAGTTGCCTAACATTGTCCTTCATATATCTACCTTCTATAAAACCTGCTTGGTCTTCATGAATCACCTCTTGAATAACTGGCATCAATCTGTTGGCTAATACTTTAGCATAAATTTTATAATCCGTATTCAGGAGAGATATTGGTCTAAAATTTTCAGGTTTAGCAGAGTCTTCTTCTTTAGGTATCAGTGATATAAAAGCCGTCTTCCACGAGGGAGGTATTTTACCCCCCTGCTGAATATTACGAAACAAGTCTTTAAGATGCTCTACCAGTTCCTCTTGCAAAGTCTTATAGTATACTGCTGTCAAACCATCTGTCCCAGGAGCTTTAGATAATTTCAGTTGCTTTATTGCATATAAGATCTCTTCCGATGTTATAAGTCGATCCAGTCTATCACTTTGTGTACTGGAAATTTTTGTAACTCTCTTCGTCTGCAAGTATTCATCGATAAGATCTTTTTTAACTTTATCAGCTTGGTACAGTTTCGAGTAGTAAGTTAAAAAAGCTTGATGTTTTGCTGATGCACTCGTTTCCCTTTATACTCAATAGCATTTATCATACGAGAATTTTGCTGTTTCCTCAAGGTATAAGCCAACCATCTGCCAGGTTTATTAGCGTTACAAAAAGTATTATGTTTAGCAAATTGCAGATTAGTTGCTGTTTGGTCAGCCATCAACATTTGAAATTGATCTTTCAAAAGTTTTATAGTTAGTAATACCTTTTCATCAGTCGGATTCTTAATAAGCAATTGTTCTTTTTCCTTTATCTCTGTCTCCAAATCTATTCTTGACTTCTGGCGAATTAATCTGTGTCTAGAATTCATATGTATCAGTACACCCCTCATGTAAGCCTTGCATGCATCCCATACTATCTCAATGGGTGTACCTTTATTCAAATTAGTGTGAAAAAATTCTTTAACATGTTTCTTAAGATCCTTAATATACTTTTCGTGTCTAAATATATTTTCATTCATACGCCAAGATCTCCTTTCTCTCTTGCCCGGGTTTATCTCCATCCAGACTGGACTATGATCTGTTAAAGTTCTAGGAAGAATTTTTGTCTTAGTCACTGTAGTAAGTAAATCAGTAGTAGCCAACATAAAATCAATTCTCGAAAAAGATTTATGTCTATCTGAAAAAAAAGTAAAATCCAATTCTTTGGGATGATGAATTCTCCAAACATCCTTCAACTCTAATTCTTCTTTCATTGAAAAAAAAGTCTGTGGTAACTTATTCCCTTTCTTGGCAGATGTCTTTTTATCAAGTGTTGCATCAATCACCCCGTTCCAGTCTCCCATAATCAAAAAAGATTTATAATTCCACTGCAAAATTTTGTCATTCAACATTTTATAAAAACTTTCCTGCTGCTGGTTCGGGGCATAAATGCCAATTAAAAGCATCTCAGCATTCTGTACAGTTATTGCGACTGCAATATATCTCCCCTCATCATCCGCTTCTATTAGTTTAGCTGATATTCTTTTAGAAATATAAAAAACAAGTCCATTCCTTTTAGCCCCACTAGAAGATATAAACTGTGATCCAATTTTTGAAATTAGAAATTTCTGATCCTGGGTTCTGATATGAGTTTCCTGCAAACAAACAACATCATTATTATATTGTTTCAAGTAATGAAATATCTTTCTTCTTTTCTGCGGTGAATTCAAGCCATTCACGTTCCAGGATAAAATTCTGAGTATCATTCTGAAGATGGTTGAAGCCCTTTAAGCAATTCACGAAGACTCTCACCGACCGCCGACGTCTTCGGTCTTGCCCCTCCCACAGCTTCAGAGTATAATTTTTTCCCATTTGCTCCCTTCTCCTCCTGTGGTATCTTCTCCTGATATGTTTCCAATCTTTGCTTCCCTGCAGCTCTAGTTATACGTTGGTTCTTAGGTTCTTGCATCAGTAAATTCAAATCAGGTTCCACCTCTCTTGTAGCTCTAGATTGCTTTGGTTTCACCTCAGGAAATTCTATTAATGAATCTTCTGAAACACCTCCTACCGCACCCAGAATTTCCTCCCTTGGAGCTTCTTGACCTTCCTTTAACAGCCCCTCTTGAGGAGCCTGCTCAACTGAGATATCTTCAATAGGTAAGAGTGTAGAAGAGCGGGGTGATGGAATTTTTTTCAAGGCATTATTGTAGAACTGTTCCGCCTTCTCCACAGAATTAATGCGATATCTCACATCTTCAAATCGTAAAACAATACCAACAGGAACATCCCACCTAAATGGGATCTGACGCCTCTTCAACTCATTCACAAGAAAACCAAAATCTTTCCGATCCCTTAGCATCTTTGGTGGTAACTCTTTAAAAACCCCGATTTGATTACCTTCATGCAGAACCGTGGTCTGGAAAGAACATTGCAAAATGTCATTTCTCAATTTCCTCTCAGTGAAGTAAATCACCACATCTCTTGGCAAATTTCTCTGTTTTGCAATGCGTGAATTAGCTCTGTACAGCTTGTCAATTCTATTATCAATCACCTCTGGTTCAGCTTTCAAAATCTTCGCCAACACCTCCACACAGGTTGCCCTCAGGTTTTCACGATTATTCTCCCTTAGACCTCTTAATCTTAAGGCGAACTCCATATGCCAAAATTGTAGCATGGTAACCTCCTCTTGAAGCCTCTGGTTCTGCACCCCCACCTTAAACATCTGTTCTTTTACTTCTTTCTTATTAACCTCCACTTCAAGATTTAAATCCTCCACTTTTTTCTCAATCACCAGTAAAGCATCAGTGAGAACTGTGGCTACTTTAGTTACACTCTGATGTAATCCTTCAGTTTTTTCTTCCACCAGCTCCTTCACTTCCCCCACCACTGTTTTCATTTCTTTTTGATTTTTAGTCATCCTTTCCTCCAATTTACTCATTTGGCCAGAAAGCTCTCCCATATATTTATGTATAAATACTTTCAGATCTTCTGTATCACTATCCTGTGACTGTTTTGACTGTTTTGAAGCTGACACAGACTTTTCCTTTGTCTGATGTGTGGGGGAATCCCCCCCCCGTTCTCTTTGAAGTCATGCCTGAACAGAGCTTAAATCTTGGAAGAAAGGAAAAAAATCTTCCTCCTTTTCCTGATCTCCCCAGTTTTACAAAAGAGGAGCAAATTCCATTAACTTTTATAAAGAAACTTGTAAAACTTGTAAAACTTATGAATAAACAAAGTCCAATTACAGACAGACACACTTTCGCTTTCTTGTTACACTTTCTTCTTTCCGCTTTCACTGACTCTGCTTTAATCAGCCGCCATTTTCAAACACTTTTATATTCAGACAGCTTGCTTTCCAAAATTTTAAAAAAAGTCATTTAGAAGCCTTATATTCATCAAAAAAAATTCCAGATCTCACCAAGCTAGTTGTCTGTCACTTAGGAATTAGCTTCGTTCGTTTCGATTCCTTCCCGTCTTGTTCTGACTTGCAGAAGTCCCGCGCCGCTCGGAGATCCAGCAGCTTGAAAAGGGAGCCCCAACAAGGAGTGCTTACCAGGGCTCAAAGACTACCCTGGCAGCACTTCTGGGGCTCAACCTGTTGCTGCCCACTCTTGCTCCCCCTTATTACAAAAGGGGAGCGTTCCAAGCCGCTTTTAAGGAAAAAAAGCGGCTCTACAGGCGGCGGGGGCGGCGGACGAACGAGCGAGCCGCCCTGCGACGAAGAGATTGAAACCGGAAGTCAGCGCCTCCAGGTTCTTATGGTCAGTCCAGACCTCGAACGGCTGGGTGCTTCCTTCTAACAGATGCCGCCACGTCTGTAACGTCCATTTCACTGCAAATGCTTCCTTTTCCCATATAGCCCAGTGTCGTTCTGTGGTTGTGAATTTCTTGGAAGTGTAGGCACAAGGTCTGAGATCTCCAGAAGCGTCCGTTTGTAACAGGATAGCTCCTACAGCCACGTCACTAGCATCCGCTTGTATGATAAACGGTTGTGTGGTGTCTGGGTGTTTCAGGATAGGCTCTTGAGCAAACAGCTGTTTCAGGTGTTCAAATGCCTTCTGGCAGTCGGGGGTCCACATTAGGGGCTGGTTTGGTTTTGGTTTTATGCCCGAAGTGGTTTTTGTTCGTAACAAATTCGTTAACGGGGAAGCTGTCGCTGCGAACGACGGTATGAAATGCTGATAGAAATTGGCAAACCCTAAGAAACTCTGCAGTTGTTTCCGCGTTCGTGGGGCTTGCCATTCCAGAACTGCCTGTACCTTTTTGGGGTCCATTTGGAGCCCAGCCTTCATCATTCGGAAACCGAGATAGTCTATTTCTGTGCGATGGAACTCACATTTGGAAAGTTTCACGTAGAGGTGCGCTTTCAATAACTTGGCCAACACCTGCCTGACTAGTTGTACATGCTCTTCCATCGTATCTGAGTGCACTAGAATATCGTCTAAATAAACCAACACGCCCCGATAGAGATGTTCGTGCAATACACTGTTAATGAGTTGCATAAAGACCGCCGGAGCCCCTTGCAGCCCAAAAGGCATGACGAGAAACTGAAAACTCCCTAACGGGCAATTGAATGTTGTTTTCCATTCATCCCCCGGTTTTATACGGACGCGGTAATACGCTTCTCGAAGATCGAGTTTTGTGAATATTTTCCCCCTCACTAACGTGGTTAAGAGATCAGACATCAATGGTAGGGGATACAAAGGCTCAACGCACACGGCGTTCAGGCCTCGGTAGTCAACGCAGAGGCGTAACCCACCATCCTTTTTCTCACGGAACAGGACAGGTGCTGCTAAATGTGAGCGGCTGGGCCGTATAAACCCCCGGGCTAGGTTCTTATTGATATAGGCCCGTAACTCCTGTAACTCCGGCTGGGTCATGGCATACATGCGGGGTTTTGGTAACTTGGTCCCTGGGAGCAATTCAATGCCACAATCGGTATCCCGGTGGGGTGGTAGTATGTCACACTCGTCTTCACTAAATACCTGAGCAAGATCGTTATAAACAGCAGGAAACATCTGGGGTTTCTCGTGTTCTGGTTGGAGTGCCCCGCATGGTTCTGGACCAACCGGTAACCGTACTTTCCGACAGTCCCCTTGCCACCATATAACCGGTTTCCATTTGTCCAGCCATGCTAGGCCTAAGATCACTGGTTCGATCATTTGGGTTATGACCACGAACCGTATCCTCTCCTGGTGAGCGCCTATTTTCAGTAACACCAGTTCGGTGATCTGGGCGGTTGGGGTACCCCCCAACACTGAACCATCTACTTGTTCAAACTTTATGGGCTGTCGTAATGTGATAAGACGGAGCCCTAGTTCTTCTGCTATGGAGCGGCGGATAAGGCATCTCGTACACCCGGAATCTATAAGCGCCTCCTGATCGCTTTTACGCCCTGTAAGGGGGTGTGTTAACTGTATGGGGACCAAGAAGGGACGTACAGGAGCACTTACCATAGGGTCTTGCACGTCGTCATCATGGTCACTGTTCTCAATGGTGTCGGACAAGCGAACTGGTCCTGCGGGTCCGGGAACCGTAGGACAGGGGGTCGTTTCTCCCGATGGTGTTTGGGCAGCCCCTCTGGTCCTTTCCACTGGCCTCAGGGACCGCTCTTTCGTGACTGTGCCTGGGGTTGACCCAGCGGGTTTTGGGGTAGACATGCGTGCCGGCGGCAACGGGCAATCAAGGGCCCTGTGTCCCTCCTGGTTGCAGCGGAAACACCGGAAAGGCCGTCTGCTGGGGCCCAGACCCCCGACCTCCCCCTCAGAAACCGGCCGTACCACCTTGGTTGGTCTTCCGGCCGTAAACGGGCGTGAAATCCCCCGTCTTTGTTGGCTCTGCCCTTGCGGGCCCCGGATTCTGAACTCCCGTAGGCCGATATCAAGATCGACTGCCGCCTTATACCAGTCTGTGAGGCGGGGTCCCAACCCACGGTATACACAGGCCTGTCTGATCTCCCTGTCCAACCCGGTCTGAAACTGATGGATAAGGAGCTGTTCGGGCCATGACCGCAATTTCCCGGCCAAGGCGCGAAACTCTTTAACATAGTCCTTGACCGCCCTACCTCTTTGTTTAAGAGTTAGCAGGTCTCCCTCTATGACCTGCGTTCGGGTCTTGTCCTCGAACCTGACACGTAATGCCTCCAAGAATAAGCCTAGGTCAGTTAGCTCACGAGCGTGTTCACTATGCAGATCCGCCACCCAATCTGCTGCCTCGCCCGTTAACACCGCTGTTACTGCGACCACGCGAGACCATTGCGAAGGATACCAGCGGCCGTACATATCCATGTGGCTGATGACCTGGCTCAGGAATAGGGCTACCTTCTCCGCGGCTCCATCAAACGACGCCTGGACTGGTGGTGGACTCCAGGGAAACTGGGGACCCCAAGGGTTGGGACCCCACATCGGCAGCACGTTCCCCGGCTGGGGACCTGAAGTCCGGCGATTGGAGCCACTCCGGGTCGGTTGATGCTCCCCTAGGGGGTCTCCCCTTTGTTCTCTCCTCTCTGGTCTCATGGTGCCTCCCCCAGTCATCTGAGACCACTCCTCTTCTGGCCCAGGACCCGTACTACTGCGCTCCAGCTCCTCCTCCCTGTCCCTAATCGCTCGCCTGTCCCCTCTGAACTTGGGGCTTGCCAAGCGGAACCGGGTTTCTGAACTGGCCCCCCCAACTGGGGGCCCCTGCCGGGAACCCCCCTGTTCTGCTGTGGGCACCCATGGTTGCCAAGAGGGAGCATCCCTAAAGCTGGCCTCACCAAATCGATCCCGCAAAAGATCCATAGTCGTTGCTCCCGGCATGGTGGAATAACTCCATTCGCCCTCTTCATCCTCGATCCATTGCCTTTCCCGCCAACCCTGGAACCAGCAGGGGGTGTGGTATGTGTTTGTGAGCCAGTGCCCAGCTCCGCTCCGGGTGTTGGGATCTGAGCCCTTTATTTCCTGGCCATCGGTAGTATCCCGTGACTCCCGATGTTTTGGGCGTACTACGGGTTGCTCGGCTGGTGCGGGTAGATCAGGCACGATGTTTTCCGCCTCCTCCACATCTGTCACCAGAGTCTCAGCAAGCGACCCCTCCTCGGCTCCGCCCTCTGCCTTACTGCGTCTGTCTCCTTGGTCCTGAAAAGGGTGGGGGTGAGCCGAGTCTTCCTCTCAGCTCTCCGTTGCGCTGTGCTACAAACTCACGCCTTCACGCAGGTAAGCAGATAATTAACGTGACTTTTATTTGTGCTACAGCTCTTTCCGTGAGAAGCCGGCATGCGTTAGCAACACAAAGACTCGGCTGTCAGGCATGGCTGGGAGGCGCGCTTTATAGGAGTCCTGGTCATGGGCGCGCCCCGCCTCAGTAATGAGTTTAAAGTGCCCGCCCGGGAGCGCCCCGCCTCAGTAATTAGTTCAAAACGCCCGCCCGGGCGCTTCGTGCTGCCGTCATCCATCCCGGCCGCTGTTGCCTCACCGCCCACGCGCCCCGACATACCGCCCGCCACCAGTGATACACGCAGCCTATACGGACTCCAGCCCCTCCACCAGCACCCGTGCACCCCACCACCCGTAGTTAGTCCCCCCCCCCTCCGTCTCCGGGTGGCATCATTTGCTTGCAGCGTGGGTGGTCAATGTTGCTCCGTTGTCAAGCAGAGGCTGTGCTCGACAGAGGTGATTACATATAAAGAACTTTTATTTAATGAAAGGGGTAAATTACAACTTAAATCGTTAGAGCTCTTGAAGAAGGAAGGGATAATTTATACTTGGTTTCAATATGGTCAACTTCAAGCAAGGTGGAGGGAGGATCAAAAAATTGGTCTTATGGAAAACGAAGAAAATCTGGTAAAGCAAATTAGGGACCAGGGTATTATGCATATTGAAAGATTATATAATGTATTATTAGAGATAGATTCTAAAACAGAGTTGGTTAAAGATTGTATGATTAAATGGGCTAGAAATTTTCAAGAACCAATAATGATGGAAACATGGGAAAAGATTTGGGTTAGAAATGTTAAATTTACTCAAGCACAAAATTTGAGAGAAAATTTTTATAAGATGTTTTATAGATGGCATCTAGTCCCAAAAAAGTTGTCATGTATGTATTCCAATGTACAAGCTAAATGTTGGCAGTGTGATTGTGAAGATGCAACGTATTTTCATATTTGGTGGACTTGTAAGAAGATCAAGGTATTTTGGATAAAGATTTGGTGGGTAATGCCAAATATTTTGAAAAAAAGGTTGAAATTTACACCACAATTGTTTTTATTGGGTATTATAAATGATTGTACGTTATTGGAGATGAAGTTGATTTTAAATTTAATAACAGCAGCCAGACTGTTGGTTGCGCAATATTGGAAGAAAGACTTTGCCCACTGTAGAAGAATGGATCATAAAAGTAATGAATTTAGCTGAGATGGCTAAAATCTCGGCATATTTGAAAGATCATACGCAAGAAAAATTCATTTTGGAGTGGAGGAAATGGATTGACTACATTCGGAATAAATATCATATAAGAAGACATCAAGTTGCGTATGAATGAAGTAGAATTATAGAAATGTATTTTTTACTATATTGAAGTTAAGATTTTAGATGGTGTTTGTAAACCAGAAATTTGATAGATTAATGCTGATGATTAGTGTACTTTTTTACTTTTTTTTTTTTTTAAAAAAACTGTATTTTACTCTGGGAAGTCGTGGGGGAGGGGAGGGGGGGTTGAAGGGGGGAAGGGGTGGGGGGTATATATTTTTTAAATATTTGTACTTTCATAAAACTTTTCAATAAAAAAAAATGTTTCATGAGCTTGACAGCTGTGAAAGGTTAGTTATTTCTGTGGTTTTACCTTTCGAACCCAATACTAAAGAAAGGGGCCCTTCAGAGATCATCTAGACTGACCCCGGTTTATATCATTTTTTTAATCCAATTTCATTATTCTATTTTACTCCCCCCTTTTCTTTTGGAAGTTTCTCCATCCAAAAACTTCCACTGCTTCCCATCTGTTTCATGCTTTCAGTAGGTAACCATTCTATACTTCTTAATAAGCAAGCAAGCATATAATATTTTTGTATAAAACCCAGGACCAAAAATATTTGATAAATTCAAAATTTGGAGCACATTTTATCTCTTCTAATTTGGTGAAAAGGAATGGATTAGTGTTGTATATTTCTAAAAGAATACCAGCTAAACTTGTAGAATCGGATGATGAAGGAAGATATATTGCAGTTGAAATAAATATACAGAATGTTCAGTTGCTTTTGATAGGAATCTACGCCCCAAACCAGCAGCAAGAAACTTTTTATAAATTATTACATAGTAAAATATTGCAATGGAATTATAAGTCTTTTTTGATTATGGGAGATTGGAATGGAGTGATTGATACAAATCTTGATAAAAAGACATTGGCTAAGAGGGGGAATAAATTACCACAGACTTTTTTTGTATTGAAAGAAGAATTACAATTGAAGGACGTATGGAGAATTCATCATCCGAAGGAATTGGACTTTACTTTTTTCTCTGACAGACATAAATCCTTTTCCAGGATTGATTTTATGTTGGTTTCCTCTGATTTACTTACTAAAACGACCAAGACTAAGATTTTTCCAAGAACTTTGACGGATCATAGTTCGGTATGGATGGAAGTGGACTTTGGTAAGAGGGAGAGAAGATCTTGGAGAATGAATGAGAATTTATTTAGATATGAGAAGAATATAGCCGACCTTAAAAAACATGTGAAGGAATTTTTTCAACTGAATTTGAATAAGGGTACACCTATTGAAGTTGTTTGGGATGCAAGTAAGGCCTATATGAGAGGTGTACTGATTTATATGAATTCTAAGTATAGGTCAATGAGACAAAAGACAAGATTGGATTTGGAGCTAGAAATAAAGCAGAAAGAACAATTGCATATTAAGAATCCGGCTGATGAGAAATTGCAAGAAACTATAAAACTTTTGAAAGATCAATTTCAGATGCTTATGGCTGACCAGACGGCAACTAATTTACAATTTGCTAGGCATAATACTTTTTGCAATGCTAGTAAACCGGGTAGATGGTTGGCATATACCTTAAGAAAGAAACGAAGTTCTCGTATAATAGATACTATTGAATATAAAGGCAAACAGGTTTTTCAACAGACTTCAATACATCAAGCTTTTCTAGATTATTATTCTAATTTATATTGTAAAGATAATATTCAAGAGGATCTTATTGATGAATATCTTGGAAAGACGAGAGTTACAAAAATTTCATCGGAACAAAGAGAAAGACTTAATCATTTAATAACGTCTGAAGAGATTTTGTTTGCAATTAAACAACTGAAAACAGCTAAAGCTCCTGGGACGGATGGCTTGACAGCAGTATATTACAAGAATTTACAATCAGAATTGGTAGAGCATCTTAAGGACTTATTTTGCAGTATACAATGGGGGGGGGGGTAAAATACCCCCCTCTTGGAAGACGGCTTTTATTTCACTTATACCAAAGGAAGACGGTTCTTCAAAACCAGAAAATTTTAGACCAATATCTCTCCTGAATACGGATTATAAAATTTTTGCAAAAGTATTAGCCAACAGACTGATGCCAGTTATTCAAGAGGTGATTCATAGTGATCAAGCAGGTTTCATAGAGGGGAGATATATGAAGGACAATGTGCGGCAAGTTATAGATTTATTGGAATATCTTGAGAAGAATAAACAGATCCCTGCGGTGCTGGTGTTTTTGGATGCAGAAAAAGCCTTTGATCGAGTCAATTGGGATTTTTTAGTAAAGACTCTGTTTAAAATGGACTTTGGAGATCAGTTTATACAAGCAATTGCGGCAATCTATCAAGAACAGACAGCACAAATGGTTATTAATGGAAGTTTAACCACCAATTTTCATATACAGAAAGGAACTAGACAAGGTTGCCCGCTATCTCCACTGTTGTTCATCTTAACTTTAGAAGTCTTGTTGAATTCTCTACGGGACTCGAACAAATTGAACGGAATAGTTGTAAGGCAAAAAGACTATAGAACAAAAGCATTCGCAGATGATCTGGTTGTAACCCTAACACGACCTTTGGAATCAATCATCCAGATGAAAAACACTATAGAGGAATATGGTTTGGTCTCAGGTTTTAGACTGAACCAGAAAAAGACTAAGATGATAATTAAAAATATGTTGGAACCACAAAGGAGTGAATTGGAAAGGTTGGCAGGCTTTGAAATAGCTACAAAGGTGAAATATCTAGGAGTTCAGGTTGCAGCATCTAATAGAATATAAAGTCACTCGGGGGGATTTTATATAAAGAGATGCTTTTTAATGATGGGGGCAGATGGAATTTGAAATCTTTGAAAACTCTGTTGGAAGAAGGAAGGAACTTAACTTGGTTGCAGTATTCTCAACTTCAATCGAGATGGAGAGAAGATCAGAAAATTGGACTAATGTTACATGAAGAAGATTTGGTGATTCAGATAAAACGGCAAGGGCCGATGCATATTAAGAGGGTGTACAATTTATTGTTAGAAAGAGACTCAGAGAGTGAATTAGTTAAGGATTGTATGATAAAATGGGCACAAAATTTTGCAGAACCAGTGATGTTGGAAACATGGGAAAAGATCTGGGTCCAGAATGTTAAATTTACACAAGCACAGAATTTGAGGGAAAACTTTTATAAGATGTTTTATAGATGGCATTTAGATCCTAAGAAATTATCATGTATGTATCCAAGTGTTCAACCCAAATGTTGGAGGTGTGACTGTTTGGATGCTACATACTTTCATATTTGGTGGACCTGTAGAAAAGTGAAAGCATTTTGGATTAAACTTTGGTGGGTTATGCAGAACGTTTTGAAAAAGAAGCTTCAATTCTCTCCGCAACTGTTTTTGTTAGGTATAGTTAAGGATTGCTCACCGAGTGATACGAGATTGATTTTGTATATGATTACCGCAGCTAGGTTACTGATTGGTCAATATTGGAAAAAAGATAGTGTGCCTACCATAGGTGAATGGATGTCAAAGATGGCTAGTTTTGCGGAAATGGCTAAGATCTCTGCATACCTAAAAGATAGGACCCATGAAGTTTTTGTTAGGGATTGGAAGAAGTGGGTTGTTTATGTGAAGAATAAATATCAAACTAAGAACTTTCAGTTAGTTTTTGATTTATAATTATTAAGGGTTTGAAACTATTAGTATGGTATAATATATATGTTGATATATAGAATTATTTTTAAAGTCATTATAATGTTAAATATATACACTATATTATTACTAGATAATTATTAAGTTGATATAAATTTATATATTTTGGTTATACTGCTGTCTTGAACAAAAAGAAGGGTATCTTTAAGAATACTGGTTAATTTTTTCTTACAATGATTTATGTTTGAGCGAGGTTTAATTGTGCATTTATAATGGAGTTTACAATGGAGATATATATATGGGTTAAATTGTATTTTATGTTTTTTTTTCTTTTTTTAGTAAGTACTTTGGATTAACTCTACTTTAATTATGGTTAAAATTTATGATATCTTTTCTGGATCTCACCTATATCTAATGTTTAATAATGATTGATATATAAAATTTATGTTTTGCTTGTAACGGAAGTCGGGGGTGGGGAGGGATGGGGGGGAAGGGTGGGGGGGTGGGGGGATGGGAAAATGGGGTTAAAATTGTATTGTAAAACTTTTTCAATAAAAAAAAAATATATATTTTTGTATAACATACCGTATTTTCCGGAGTATAAGACAACTTTCTAACACACAAAAATCTTCTCAAAAGTTGGGGGTCGTCTTATACGCCGGGTGTCGGTCTCCTGTAACCAGGCAGACCAGCCCGAAAGGCTTTGACGAGCCTTAAATGGCTCTAAGGAGCCAAGCTGAATTGCCTGCTGAGTTGCCGCTAATCAGCTGAGTTACACGCAAGCCCCCTGTAAAAGGGAAAAACTTTCCTTTTACACAACACTGGCCATCCCAGCTGAGATTAGCAGGCAACTCAGCTGGGATGGCCAGAGCTTGGATGGCCAAGTGCTGTGTAAAAGGGAAAAACTTCCCTTTTACACAACGCTGGCCATCCCAGCTGCTAATTTTTGCCTGCTAATTGGTACGTAGCAAAAATCCCCCCCACCTCCAGCTTGCTTACCTTAGCTGCTAGCCGCAATGCTTGTCTTGCCTTGCCTGCAATCCATTGCATCAGCAAGCAACTAAATCTCCCTGCCTGCAATCAAGCAGGCAGGGAGTTGTGGACTTCAACTCCCAGAATTACTCAGCCAGCAAAGCAAAGCTGGCTGAGGAATTCTGGGAGTTGAAGTCTACAAGTCTTAAAGTTGCCAAGGTTGGAGACCCCTGTTCTATTGGGTAAGTTTTTTCCCCCCTTTGGGAGCTTTAAAAAAAATAGTTAATTGGGGGGTTTTTTAGTTGTTCTTTTTTAGACCTAGCCATTTAAAGGCTAGGTCTAAGTTTTAGGCTAGGAAGTTTTAAATTTAGCTTTCATATAAAAATAAAATAAAAATAAAAATAAAAATAAAATTTGTGCAACTTTCTGAGATTTAGTGTGTTTCTGTAGTGTTTCACTCTAACTACACAAACACACAAAATCTCACAAAGCTGTATGTGGAATTTTGTGTGTGTAAACCCACAATGTAAAAGTTGTTTTTTTGGGCTTTTTGTGGCTGTGTGAGGTTCCTGCTTATTGCAGGGGCCATTTTGGGTCTAGCACAGCTGCTTTTACATTGTGGGTGAGCCAGTGGATGTTTTTTAATTTTTATTTGGTGTGCATTGGAAGAGGGGTCGTCTTATACAGCAAGTATAGCCCAAACCCTATATTTTTACAGGAAAAGTTGGGGGTCGTCTTATACGCCCAGTTGTCTTATATGCCGGAAAATACGGTAATCAGTTCAAGATAAGATACATGGTAATGCAAAGGAAAGACAAGTAATACATATGATTTTCAAATCTTATTCTCTGAAGCACTTTCTCTAATTACCCAGTTGAGAGTTGTACATATGTTCCTGGATCAGAAACTTCATCTTCATCAAAGAGATCAGGGTCAATTTTACAGTCTATAAGGCTTTCCATCAAAATCAACTCTTCTTTTTCTCAACTCTTATCTCTTTCATTGCTCTCATAGTTAGTTGTCTGAACAAAGAATAAAAGTCAGGCCTATTACAACAGAAATAATATCTGTCTAATCCAGCCTGGCCCAGATAACACCACCTATTTTGGGGAAAGATGTACATGTTCCAGTCCAGTTTGTAGGTAAACACAAATACACATTTTTCCTTACATACCCACCTATGTTCATGGAAAATGCATGGGCCCATTTGTTTTGTTTTTTTTTCATTAATCCAGACCCCTAAAGTCCCTGCCACTAACATGCCACCAGTGACTGCATGGGACTTTTAGTGTAGAGTCCTTTTGCTTATCTCTGAGAAGAGTGCCTTCAAAAACATGACGGGAGCTTGCATTGCCAAGAGGAAGTAGGACACATAAGCCTGTGTTGGCTCTAATGGAGACATGTGGTGGTATTGAGAAAGTGACCTTCTGTTGAAATAATAGGGAGCATAAGGAGAAATGCTACTAGTTAGTTTTTACAGCTATAAGTGTCATTCTAGGGTCAAGTGTATTTCTGATAGACATTGATCTCCCATCAGGGATCCTACAGGAATATCTGGTTCCTGATGTCACTTTACACACAAGGACTGTGACCTTAGGATTTCCACACTAACAGCTATAGGGCTAACAATGGGGAAACAATTCATTCCCAGCCTTTTATCAAATCTCCTTGCAATTTGGTTACTGTTATTTTGGTTCACCATTAATATCTTTCTCAAGGACTATTTTGGCCCTGGTCCTTACCCAAAGATCATTGTAAGATGAAGGACCAGCAGACAAACAGAACCAGCAATTTTGGCTTAGGATAGGGTCAGACTGATTAAGCAGGCTTTAACTCAATTCCAATATTCTTAACATGTAGTTCCCCTTTCTCAATTGTTACAGGGGCCCATTCTCCCTTTGTTCTATTCCCCCCTGTATTGTCAAACTCAGGATTTTAGGCCTTGGAGTTGGCTTAGGTCCAGGGTACTGACCTCACCTATTTATGATACATCATTGGCAAGAGTGGACCTGTTCCAAAGAGTTCATATCTTGTGACCCATTCTTGCCTTGTCTTTTGGGGTTCTCAACTTCCCCAGATCCTTTCTCAAGGGCAAGGGTGTCATTTGGGCATTCTCACAACATTGGGAACTACTATTCAGTGTGTTATTACTTATTAGGCCCTTTGCCAATAATAGCCAAAGCCACAGAAAACTCATAATTGTCCTCTACACAGAACCTATCCAATCACAATTTCCTTAATCTACAAAATCACCACATCAGGAAGAAGGTTAGGGTTATATGTGACTTGGAAAAGACAATATTAGTCTTAGGTATCTCACAGAACCACCTCTTATTTGTTAATACAATATCCACATTCTAAGAGCTAAAGCAGCTTCCACAGAGAGCTCACTCCCTGGCTTAAATATCTACAGGAGTTTCATACTGCTGTCTGTCACAGTCAATGATTTTAGATTCAGCGCCTGTCTTTTGTTAAGGAAGAGGTGATTCCAGCATACTATATACAGCAAATCACAACTAATCACAATAACAGCAAGCACGCTTATTAAAATAAGGGATAGGGTACTTATGGCTATATATGTTGACTTCCCATTCCAAATCTTCAGCTGTACGTAGAGGGTCAGCTTCTGGTGTGACACCAGTAAGGCCTCTTCTGCCCCGTATGTGGCCTGTCCGTTGCCAGTAGGACAGTTATAGGGGGCGCTTCTTCAAGTGTACTACTAGGGGTCGGGCCTAGTCCTGGTCTGCCTCCCAATATTCCTAAACTGCGGACTTAACTTGAGTCCAGTGAATCCAAGACTTGGATTCCAACATTTTTACTGCAAGTGGGAACACATGACCATAGTATAGGGCCCTTCCACCTAGGCATTAAAAAAAAATTTTTTCCAGTGTTTTACCCATACAATCCTCCAGATCACAATTTAATCATTTCTACTTTCATCACAATATAAATTTAAAATATTTCAATCATTACAATTTCCCTAATTAAATTTTGAATTGTTCTAGCTGGCATCCAAGTTACAACTTAATCCTTTTTACTTTTACCACCATATACCATTAAGGTATTTCAGCTGTTACAATTTATACTTATTCATCTTTTTTCTAAAAGAAGATTAAAAAAAAGGAAAACTTATCATTGTCTAGATTTCAAAATACAAAGACAAATACTCCAATTATTATTCATTTCATTTTTACAATCATGTTTTTCCATTTATTTCTTACTACTATTTGAATATTATAACTAGAGGTGGTTAAAAATGGTGGGCTAAGGGACAGATAATATTGTTGGATTTATTTAACTCCACCATCTAATTTATCCACTTAGTTCCTATCTAGCTTAGGTCTCCTGTATGATTTTCATGTATTTCAAAAGGAGATAATCTAATTCCTTTACATGGCAAACATCACAGAGATCAAAGTACTAGTGGTAATGCATTTACTCACTTAAGGTGATTTTCAAGGCACACCTTTGTCACCTTTTTCTCTTAAAGTCCCGGTAAGGTTGGCCAGTCCTGCTTGGGAAGGTCTGCTCCCCTCTGGTTGTTGTGTTGACCTGCATACGTTGTTTCAATTGCATGACCCGATGTTTGCAAAAGGGTGGCTGGGTTAAAGCATTTGTTTGTTTCAGGGTCACTTGTGGTTTCTGACTGAGGAGAGCTTGATGCTTGTGTCTCTAAAACTCCTTGAATCGCATGGCTGGTATAAATGGCTTTTTGGCTGCCTAAGGGTTAATTTCCCAATAGTTGGTTCTGCAATTCGACAAACAACTTCCTTCCATCGCTCTCTGCCTTTGACTTATTTCAATGCAGCGAGGACAGCTTTTCTGCCTGTATTTCAACTTGTTATGGAATGAAGTGACCAAGCAACATCCCTGGGTCAGCCAGAGAGAGAGTTTTTATTTTACGCAAAAGACTCAAGCTAGTATCGCAACTTAGCTTTGAGTAAAGACTCCATGATTGTATGACACATTATATACTTTTTTAAACAAAGGATTCTGCTAACACAGCAACTTTCCATATATGGTTAACATACATTTGTTATTTTGACATTTCTTAATTACTAAAGTTTTACCTCATCCTTGCCAAACAATCATTATTCTTCTGTAACTGGCTAAAATACAAATTCTTCTTTTGATATTTGCTTCTCGTCCAGGTGCTATTCTCTGGCCTAATCACCTTTAACAATGTTTCATTAAGATGCTCCCTTTTCTTCTGACAAGTTAGGGGGTCACCTAGAGTATCAAAGGAGATTATACTGACTTTGTATTTTCTCCAGCTGGATGTATTTCCTGCCTTCAGAATATAGTTGCTTTTAGAATATTTTTTAGAATATAGTGAATAGAAAGTTACCCAGTGGTCATCCAACCGCTCCCACTTTATTCCCCCCTGTGGAAGTTTTTTTTTTTTTAATACATGAACTTCCACTATTTGTATACTAGGTTCCAATAAACAAATCTACCATATATAGAATCTAACAAAGTATAATAATAAAGATAAAGGATAGGTAGTTCTTGATTGTTTTTACTCTCTTGATTCTTGAGGAGATTCTCTCCACCTTTCTACAGGTCCCATTTCCTCATATGGGTCTGTATCAGAATCTTTATGTTCTTTAAAGGCATTAGAGCTAACCTGATGATCGATGAGAGTTTTCATTAAAACTAACTTCTTTTCAGATTGCAGTTCCTTTACCGTTCTCTTTGATAGTTGTTTAAGCAAAGGATTTATACAAGAAATAAAAACTAGACCTGCTTCAGCACCTATTAACAAATTTGTTTTATCTTGCCGGATCCAGGCAACCAAGAAAACCACATATCTGCTGTCTGTAACCTGTGGCTTATTTTGGAAGCCCTATCCTGCAATTCATTAGCACCTTCCTTGACCACACCTGATTTCCTTTCTCAACTGTCAGGAGGTCTAAGGCACATCAGTTTTGTAAAATTACTGTTGCCAAGGAATCTATCTGATCTTGGACTTTGACCAAGGTTCCAGCAATCTGGTTCAAGCTCTCTTGAAGCTCTTCTGACAATTGCTGAAACTGTATTACAGAGTGTGTCAGACCACCTACACCTGTTCCAAGTGCAGTCCCAATTCCCATGATTGCTAATAGTGGGTTTATGATGGGCACCCGTTTCTGAACGTGTCCCATGAGAGGAACAGGGATAGTATTCTCCAGTGACAACACCTATTTTAAGAAAAAGGTGAACTAATGTACATGTTCTTGTCCAGTTTGTTGGCAAACATAAATGTGCATCCTTTCCACACAAAAAGAACACTCCTTTTTCCTTTTACGCATACTCCTATGTTCATGGAGAAAACATGTATCCTACGATGGTCTTCATTAGTCCAGACCCCTAAAGTCCCTGCCACCAACATTCCTGTCAGTGGTTGCAATGGGATTTCTAATGAAGGGTCCTTTTGTTTATCTCTGAGAATTGGTCCTTCAAAAAGATATCGCGAGGTAATATTTCCCGGTGGAAAAAGGATACATAAACCTTATTTGATCTTAAAAGTTTAGCCAAACTGGAAACCATGGAGGCTGAAATGGTTTTGGACAGCTTTCAAAGGTTATATTCCATCCTTCCCACTTTCCTTTCTTAAAGCTCATTTCTGATGGTGTTGAGAAAGTAACCTTTTGTTGAAATAGGTGGTGGGCAGAGGGAAAATACCTTTTGTTAATTTTATATCCATCAAATACATCTTAGGGCTAAGGTATATTTTTGACTGACATTGTTCTTCTGTTAGGGACCCTACAGGCCTACCAAGTTTCTGGTGTCTCTTTATACACAGAGAAGGCGTTCCTATGAGGTCTATACCTGTAGCTATTGGGCCTGCAATAGGAAAGCGGCTTTTACCTAGTCTTTTGAATGCCTCATAAAAATCTCCTTGTATCGGTGAGACGGGTACTTTATTTCTACTATCCCCTTCAAGGATAATTGTAGCCTTTGTTCTAACCCAGAGTTGTGGCTTGACAGGAATAGCATGATAAGATGCAGGGTCAGCAGATAAACATAACCAACATCTTTGACCTAGGGTAGGGTTATATTGATTAACAAGTTGTTGACTTAATTCCAGGATTCTGGATATGTAGTCTGCTTTATGCAATTGTTGTAGAGGCCCATTTTCCTTATCTATCCCCCCCTGTGCAGGGAATGTTAATATCAGAACCTTAGGTTGTGGAGTTGTCTTAGGTGTAAAGTAACGACCCCGTGCATAGACAATGCGTTTTTGGCGGGAGTGTACTTGACCTAAAGTGTCTCTACTAATGTTCATGATATGGTTACATGAGAGTCCCGTTGCGAACAATGTCCAAAGCCATAAACAAATCCTAATCACCTATGGTGTAAAACTCACTAGTCAGGAATAGAGTCAGTGGTACGTGATAATTGGGAACTAGCAGTAGGAAGAAAAATCCTAGGTGTACCACAAAACCATTCCTTATATATGTAAAACAAGAGTAAAAGTAGGTCTAGGATAGCAACTACCCACAGAATCCACACCCACACCCAACCTATTTCTAACGTTAGTATGTGTAAGAATGCATTACATTACAGTGAATAAGATATATCTACAGTGTGAAGGCTGTCTTCATCCTTACTGATCTTCAGCCGTGCGCAGGGAACCAGCTTCCGGAGTGGTTCAGCAAGGCGGACGTTCACCACCGTGCGTAGAGATTCTGTTACCGGTAGGACTTAGCAAGGTGTATTCTTGAATGTCAGCACCAATGGCTTGTCAATGTTTGTTACCTGGTATGTGACCGGATCACTCTGGTCTGCGGGTTTCAGTCTCGTCCAGTGGATCCAAGATCTTCTTTCTAAAGTCTTAAAAGGCACTATTACAAAACCCAACACATCTGGGAGAATTCGCAATGGAATCTAATCAGTTGTAGTCCTCTGCAGTTGGGAAACAGCATAGGCAACTACTTAGTCCTAAAAAAGAAAAATACAAACATAGTCCAGGTGATGAAGAACACTATTGCCACTGGTTACTGCCCGCCAGTCGATTGGTTTCTTTGGATCAGCAATGTCAATAGATTTCCTTGGTGAGATTCCACCTTCCACTCCTTTGGGGCTGGCACGGGCCCTTTCACTTGGGGTTTAACTTCCTTTCAGCTCCGGCTCAACACCCAATCATCATGGTGGAATTTGTGGACTGGAAACTCCAAAAGTGGCATCTGGACTAAGAGTCCTTGTTTCCTAAGAACTTCAAAATATCTGGACGGTTTATATACATGTTGTTTCAATACTTTGTCTCTGGTTTCCAGGTAATCAATGCATATGCTTCCTGGCGTGAAAGCTACTCCAAACAACAATACATATGATGATATTCTAATATTCTTTCTAGGTTGAGTCTAAGTAAACTCTTGACACTTCTGTTGCTGTAGCATTACTGCAGGGAAGGCGTTAACCCACCCTGTGAGGCGGTCCACTATGATCAACAAATATTGTACTCTCCCCCTTCTTGGTAATTCTGTAAAATCCACTTGAGTACATTGAAATGATCTTAAAGCTGGTGATCTCCACCCATCTGATGTTTTCTAACAGCTTTTTTATTCGCCTTTTTTTCACAAATTAAACATTTGTCTATAATTTACTAACGGATATATTCCATTATCACCATAACCTTTTAAAAGTTCATTTACAATATCTTGAATTCCCCAATGATTCCACCCATAGTTTGCTATATGTATGCATTATCCCAAATGCATGCTTGCAATCTGTTTATGTTTCCTCGCAAGATGCATAGAAATTGATTTAGTGCATACACTTCACAGGTTTAAGCAGACCAATTTTGAGGCAAACCCCTTGCTTCCAGGATCTCTTAAGTGTGTCCATTTATAATAAAACTTGCTTGTTCTTGTTCCAGGGGGTGTTCCTCCAAATCTGGTCTTATTTTTATTTTTAAATCAATTACTTTAGCACAATAATGTTTTAATCCAAACTGATCCATTAATCTGGTGTTGGCTAAGAACTGTGCTGGATTCAAATTGTGATCTGTAATTAAAATTAAGTCAGTCTGCTGCATTAAAATTGCTTCATATTTTATATGGGGTGCTCACAATAAGGGCTTCCCCAAAGGTCAATTTCCCATTTTCTTGGACCAGTAGCAGCAATTGCTTGAATACATACTGGCCATCCCCTTATTACTGGGTCCATTATTTTTGACAGGAATGCCACGGGTTTTTTGTGTCCTGTCCAGTCCTGAGCCAACACCCCTTTGTGCAATTCCATTTACTGTGTTTAAAAGAGATGGAATGGCTTTTCCAAATTTGGTAAACTTAATATAGAAACCTTGGTTAAAGCTTGTTTCAAATTTTCAAAGCTTCCTCTTTTGTGCCCCTCCCATTTCAAATTCCAAGGTTCAGATTCAATTAATTTTGCATACAGGGGTTTGGTAAGATCAGCATTCCCATCAATCCAAACCTCAGTATTTCCTTAGTTCTTGCTTGATTTCAGGTAGAGGTTGAAATGCCATCTCTTCTATTCTATCAGGAGTGATTTTCTAGTCTCTTCACTTAATTAAGTGTATTCTAATGCTTTATTTACTTATTTTGATCTCAGTCAATTAAAAAATACTACTTTCTTCTTTAAGCTCTCTGTGTAATCCAAAAAGGAATCACCCAACACCATTTTCCAGAGTGCTGCTACTACACTCCATAGCTGGGTTAGATCCTCTTCTCTGACAGCAACTGAGAGAACTTTTAAATCCATTATTCCTGCTCTGTGCTCTAACCACGCCCCCCTTTCCCATACTTCCCCAGTCTTTCTCTCAGTTGCTGACAGACTGAGGTGAATAGTTGCTGTGCTCTGGAAAATAGATTTGGCGTTAGGTTTTTCTGCCCAGCGGAACCGTCAACGTCTGGTTCGCAGATGGACTTCCAAACCATGTTTTCTACGGCTCTGGCCTCTATTATGGCTGCGGGGGCTCAACAGGCGGCTCAGGGTGCTTTTCCTGGTACCAGTCAGGTGGCCCCTTCTACCACTCCTGCTCGCAGAACCCGCTCTTATCACACCCAGGAGTCTCATCCGTCTTCTGACTCGGATCAGGAGGAAGATTGTCCTGAGGATCTCGAGTTTTCAGAAGATGAAGGGTTACTGCCTGAGTCCCCGGCATTTACGGGGCTCTTTTGGCCAGCCTTGTTCAAGTCCCTCCTGCACAGGGCACGCTTGACTACTAATTTGGGGTCGGTGGGGGCTCAAACTTCCACGCCCCAGCCCAAGACGGGATCGCATGATGCTTTATTCATGCAAGCGAAGCAGGAGAAGGATTTTATTCCCTGTCCTCAACTGTTTCTGGACGTTTTACAAACACCATGGAACCAGCCTGGGTCGGCGACCGCACCAACGAATTTGGATACGAAGCTTTTCTGCTCGGCTCCAGAATTGGACGCATTGCTGGACTTACCTGTTGTCGATGGGCCGGTGGCGAGTCTCACTTCTCAATCCATGATCTCGTCTGATCCACTGGATGGCCTGAAGGCTGAGGACAGGCATATGGAACAGGCTCTTCGCAAGTCCCATCTGGCTGAGGCCTGGGCTGTCAGGACGGCTACGGCCACTTCCTTCTTTAATCGCGCTTCACTGATTTGGCTGCATCAGTTGCAAGAACGACTGCCTCCCAAGGAGACTCGCCTGCACCAAGACGTCAATAAGATCATTGCAGCCACAGAATATTCGGCCGATGCGTCTCTGAATTCGGTGAAGTTTGCTTCGCGTGCAATGGCGTCTTCTGTCACGAGGCGCCTCTTCTGGCTGAGGCCTTGGAAGGCCGATGTCAAAACGAAATGGAAGTTAGCCGCTGCGCAGTATAAGGCGCCTAACCTGTTTGGGGCTGCCTTGGACCCGATACTGGTGGAAGACAAAGATAAGCGGAAGGTCTTGCCATCGGCCTACCGCAGGCAGGAGAGACGCTTCCACCCTTACTCTCAACGATCCTCCTTTCGTCCTCCTTCCAGGCCGAGCGGAGCGTCATCTTATCGCCAACCGTTCCCTGCCACGGATCGTTTCTCCGACAGGCAGCGGTTTCGGGACCAGAACAGACAGCCATCAATGGCAAAACGCCCCTTTTGTGGCTCCGGTTCCAGGCCCTACAGGAGGGGCAAGTGACTTGCGGCTGGCCGGTCCTGTTGGCGGTCGTCTGCAGGCATTCTATTGTCAATGGGCGGCCTTTACGTCGGACGTGTGGGTTCGTCGCACGGTGGCCGACGGTCTCCAGATCAAGTTCTCCAGTCACCCTCCAAGTCATTTTCTCCAATGTCCCGTGCCACGGTCTCCCGAAAACCATTGGTTGATGTCTGCAGAAATAGCTCATCTCCTGGACATCAAAGCGATCGAATTGGTGCCCGAGGACCAGTGGACAACCGGGTTTTATTCAATTCTCTTTTTGGTCCCCCAAAGTTCGGGGGGAGTCAGAGCCATCCTCAACCTGAAAGAGTTGAATCGGGCAGTTCGTTACCAACAGTTCAAAATGCACTCGCTCCGCTCAATTTTGGCCTCAGTGCGTCAAGGGGACCTCATGCAGTTGGTGGACTTGCGCAAGGCTTATCTTCATGTTCCAGTTCACCCTTTTCATCGCAAGTTACTGCGGTTCGAGTTTGCGGGCAGGCATTATCAATATTGTGCCATGCCATTTGGACTTTCCTCGGCTCCCAGGGCCTTCACCAAATTGGTAGCGGTGGTAGAGGCAACGCTCCGGCCAATCCGAGTCAGGCTGTTGTGCTACCTGGACGACATCCTGGTGCTTTCATCTTTCCGGGATCAAGCAAGACACGACATGAACAAGGTGTTAGCGGCGTTCCAAGCACACGGGTTCACCATAAATTGGGACAAGAATCAGCTCCTGCCATCCTCTTCCATCCTGCACCTCGGGGCGGTGATAGACTCGGCCAAGGGGCAGGTGTTTCTGTGTCCCGAAAGGAGACAAGGTATCAGAGTCTTGTTGAATCGGGTGCTGGTCCAGAGGTCTGTTCCTGTCTTGGCGCTCTCGCAGTTGCTCGGCAAGATGGTATCGTACATTCACATTGTTCCTTGGGCTCGCAGACGGTCTCGCCCACTGCAGTGGTTCCTGTTGCCGTTTCAAAGGAGAGGGGAGGCTGTCAACCAAAGGACAGTGTTTGTTCCCCCACAAGTTCGGCTGTACCTGAATTGGTGGAAGTCTTAAGCCATTCGGCGGGACTGTTATTTCCTGGAACACGAGAGGGTCGTCCTTACCACCGATCCAAGCCTCCACAGTTGGGGAGCCCATTTGGGCAGCCGAGTTGCTCAAGGTCGGTGGTCCAGGTCGGAGAGCCTTCTGAACATCAACCTCCTCGAGCTACAGGCGATTCGTCTGGCCCTGCTTCACTTCTCGGCTGCGGTGCACGGGAGGCACATACTGGTTCTCACGGACAACACCTCAGCAAAAGCTCACGTGAATCGGGAAGGATGCACAAAGTCGCGTGCCCTGATGCTCGAGTCGGAGAGGCTGTTTCGCTGGGCAGAGCGGCACCTGCTGTCAATAAGAGCGGACCACATCTCTGGTGCGGCCAATGTGAGGGCGGACTGGCTCAGCAGGGAGCGGATCGACCAGACCAAGTGGCAACTACATCCGAGGCTGTTTCGAGAACTGTCCCTCCGGTTCGGGGATCCAGTGGTCGATCTGTTTGCCAGTCCCGCAAATGCCCAGTTACCTCAATTCATCTCCAGGTACCCGTCTCCAGGGGCTGAAGGCTCGGATGCCCTGCGCTGCAGGTGGCCGGGGGGCCTGTTGTACGCTTTTCCCCTGGTCAAGCTGGTCCCTCGAGTGATCCGGAAGATGGTGGTGGAACGGGCAGAGTTACTGTTGGTAGCTCCCTATTGGCCTCGCAGGCCTTGGTTCGCTGACCTGGTGGAGTTTTCTGTGGCGGAGCCGTGGGTGATTCCGCCGCATCGGTTGGTCCTACGCCAGGGGGCCATCAACCACCCAGAGCCTCAATGGCTGCAGTTGGCCGTTTGGCATTTGAGCGCGTCATCCTGAAGAAAGGCCGTCTTCCGGATGAGGTGATAGACACTATGCAAGCAGCTCGCTTGCATATTCGACGACCAGGATATATGAGGCGTCCTGGAAGGCCTTCTGCAAGTGGTGTGCAGACCATCATGTGGATCCGACGTCAGCGGTGATCCAGGACGTTCTTGGGTTTTTACAATCGGGCCTGGGCAAGGGCCTGGCCCCGACTACGTTACGGAGACAGGTGGCAGCTCTTTCTACGGTGTTCTCGGTCCCGCCTTACCAGTCCTTGTCGCACCACCCCTGGGTGCGGGACTTTCTTCATGGGGCCACGAACTTACTTCCGCGTGTGGTTCATCGGTACCCTTCCTGGGATTTGACCTTAGTGTTGCAGGCTCTCACGGAGCCGCCCTTTGAGCCTTTGGGTTCCGTTTCATTGAAGTATTTGTCTTTCAAGGTAGCCTTTCTTCTGGCCATCACCTCGGCCAGGAGAATTTCGGAGCTCGCCGCTCTTTCGGTGAGAAAGGACCTGTGCATTTTCCACGCGAATACAGTGGTGCTTAGATTGGATCCAGCTTTCACCCCCAAGGTGAACTCATGGTTTCACCGGTCGCAGGAGATTGTGTTGCCTGATTTCTGCCCTTCTCCCAGGCATCATCGCGAGGTTATGTGGCACACCTTGGACGTTCGCAGGGCTCTGCGGCGTTACATCCGGCGGACTGCATCGTTCTGGAAGACGGAGGCTCTGCTCGTTTCCTTTCACCCGGCGTCTTTGGGCCGGAAGGTTTCGTCGACCACGGTGGGTCGCTGGATTAAGGCCTGCATTTCCTCAGTTTATGAGCGCCGGGCTCGTGTTCCTCCAGCATGGATTTTGCCTCATTCTACGCGAAGCGCGGCCACCTCGGCGGCCTGGGCGACTCAAGCTTTGGTTTTGGACATTTGCCGGGCTGCTACTTGGTCGTCGTTGTCGCCTTTCATTAGACACTACAAGATTGACTCCTATGCCTCGGCGGAGGCGTCGTTTGGACGGAGGGTGTTGCAAAGTGTGGTGTCTGATTCTTCTGGCGGCAGTCAGCTTCCCTCCCCTGGGGTTTGAGCTTGGGTATGTCCCAGCTATGGAGTGTAGTAGCAGCGCTCTGGAAAACGGACGTTGTCTTACCTGAACGTCCCTTTTCTGAGCGCTACGGATACACTCCATTCCCTCCCTTTCTAGGGCTTCCTGCCTGTTGGTTGTTGGTTGTGTTGCTGGTTTGTTAATAAAAGGTTTTGTTTGGTTTCTGTGTCCAGCATCTTCGTTCAAGACTGGGGAAGTATGGGAAAGGGGGGCATGGTTAGAGCACCGAGCAGGAATAATGGATTTAAAAGTTCTCTCAGTTGCTGTCAGAGAAGGGGATCTAACCCAGCTATGGAGTGTATCCGCAGCGCTCAGAAAAGGGACGTTCAGGTAAGACAACGTCCGTTTTCTCTACACTGACGCTGCTGCCATCAAATTGTACACTTACACTTCCTTTCTTTGGATCGGGCACCCTTTAACTCCGTCTTTGCCTTCCGAAGGTCCCCTACGATCCAGAAACAAATCCCAAATCTTTCTCTTTATCGGTTCCACCCTTTAACTCTTTCTTCACTAAACTTTCCATTTCTGGCTTCCAAGTCAGCACAAGTCTGTGCAGACCAACTTTAAAGACAACTTTCTGGATTACACTAAAACTTCTTTTCTCTCTTTGTTGGAAAATATAAGAAACTCAACACCAAAAGAGCAGTGAAATTCCCCAAAAGAAATAAGCAAAAAACGCAGGCAGAGCTTCAGCCCCCACCTTAAAGAAAAAATAGCCAACAAGGAAAAGAAAGCAAATCAAAGCAATTAGAATTTTTAAAACAATCACACACAAATCAAAGGAATTTCAAAAGACTTTAAAGGGTCACAGAGAAAATCAAAAGACGTTTTAGGATATAAAAAGGGTTACTCTTGCAGTCCAAACAGGCTAGCTTCGGAAAGCTGTGCTTGCATTTGTCATGTCGCCTTCCTATAAACAATAAACTACTTCTGCAGCCGACCTCCAACCATTTCAAAGCAATCTCCTAGCCGGGAGCTTTGAACCCCAGAAGGGAAAGCTCTGCCCCTCAGAAATCCTTAAAGGGAAAGGCTTTCCCCTCCTTCCCAACTTTCTTAACTTCCTATATTGTAAGGAGAATAGCTTCAAAAGTAAAACAATTTAAATGAAGTATTTTAGATCAATGCTCTGAAGCATATTTGTATCAAACTTTAGTGTCAATCTCTGCTTTTAATAAAATGCAAGTCAGATTCAGAAAATCTTTCAAAATCATTTCTTTTATATAGGTTTAATTAAATATTTGAAACCTCAAAAATTACCAGAAAAATAAAATCAAAATTGTTTTCAGAGCAGAAAAGAAAAGCTTGTATATGCAAATGGAACTGAGAGAGAGAGAGAGAGAGAGAGAGGCTGCAGCCGATCCTCCACTTGCCCCTCCCTTCTCAGACAGATTAAGAGAAAAGGAAAAATTTTAAAAGCAAGCGGACAAGCCGCACTCCCTTAAACAAACTGTATTCCGAAACTACAAAGGCAGGTATCAGATATCACCCTTTACCCCACCTTTCTCAGGCTGTTTCAGCAGAGAGAAAAAAATAGTGAAAAGAACAAAAGCCTGTTCTACGGTGGTTCTCTTCCTATCTCTCTGACCAGTCGCAATCTGTGTTGACAGGGGGGCAGCGGTCGACTCCGAGGCGCCTTGTTTGCGGGGTGCCGCAGGGGTCGGTTCTCTCGCCCCTTCTGTTCAACATTTATGTAAAGCCGCTGTGTGAGATCATCTCCTGCACGAGCTGCACTGGCTCCCGGTGGTCTTCCGGGTGCGCTTCAAGGTGTTGGTGACCACCTTTAAAGCGCTCCATGGCTTAGGACCTGGGTATTTGCGGGACCGCCTTCTGCCGCCAATAGCCTCCCACCGGCCAGTACGCTCGCACAGAGAGGGCCTCCTCAGGGTGCCGTCGGCCAGACAGTGTCGGCTGGCAACCCCCAGGGGGAGAGCCTTCTCTGTGGCGGCGCCCGTCCTCTGGAATGACCTATCCCCGGAGATACGCAGGATACCAGACCTCCAGACCTTTCGTCGGGCCCTAAAAACCCATCTGTTCCATCTAGCTGGGCTGGCTTGATCCCATCCTCTGTTTTAAATTGAAATTGATTTTCAATTGGATTGTTTTAATTATCGGCTGAAAATATTTAATATTTTTAATTTGTTTTTAATTTTTGTATACCATGTTTTATTCTGGCTGTTCACCGCCCTGAGTCCGCAAGGAGAAGGGCGGTTTATAAATTGAAATAAATAAATAAATAAATAAATAAAAGCCCGCAGCCCACCCTTCTCCTGCTTTTCTCAAAGGAAGGGGGGGGGGGTCCGGAATACAGGGAGAGGAAAAAAAATGGTTAAACTGCATAGAATTCTCATCTCCTTTCGCCTTTCAGCATTCGTTCAACAACACACAGACATTCACAGGGCACAAGATAACTGCACTTTTATCACTCCTTATGAGCTTTGGGACATCTCACACACACACTCACATTTGTGCTGCAATCAAACTGCTTGTGTACACCAATTCTACATGCTGTCAACCTCGCTAGCTTTGCCTTGCTGCTTCGGCTGTCATAGAAACGGAGGGAGGGGGGTTTAGGCTCACGGGGGCTTTGTAAAATCTGAGAAACGAAACCATTTCCTAAGCTGTTATCAGACCAACGGACACTGCATTCCTGGATGCTGACATGACCAGACGTTTGCTCCCACCTGACCTCTGGGAGACCTGTGGATTGGATGATTTATGGTGCACAGGGGAGGGGATGCTTTCTAATTGTAACTTTCGCGCGTTTTGCTTCAGAATCCTGCTTTCCACGGTTGCGTTCATTTCATATCTAGTAAAAGTACCAGTCTTTAACCTATGATGAAGTCTGGGTCTTCCTTTCCTGGATACTGAAGGAAGCATACCTGACACATGCAGAAATCTCACTTCATGCAAACCAATCATTACAGTTATTTCAATGAGCTCCATTTTCTAAATATTTTTGTGTACTTTGTTAGAGAGTCTCATCCTCTTAGCAGGTTTGGAAATGTTTACATACATACACATACACATACATACCATTAAACATTTCCAGATCTGTGGAGGGAGGTTGTTTGTTTTAATTTTATTTCCTTGGGCAGCCTATAGCTTATTCTTAAAGGAGTGGGGGAACTCAGAGAGCAGTTAAATCATAATTATGATTGGGGGCCCTAACTACTTTCCGTTTCCCACAGCTCCAAGTCAAGATGTTCAATTAATAGACATGTCACAATTAATTCAATCTTATTCAATTCTACACACTATCATTATAAATGCACATCAACAAAACAAAATAATTTTCAACAGGAACCACATCAAAGCAATCAATTCAAATTGTTTTCCCATTTAGACAGGCTTTACTTTTTTATTACCTGCTAAACCCCTGTGGGAAGAACAATAAAACAATTTCCTTTCCTTTCCTTTCCTTTCCTTTCCTTTCCTTCCCTTTCCTTCCCTTCCCTTCCCTTCCCTTCCCTTCCCTTCCCTTCCCTTCAGAGCTTCTTAGCTCCCTTAAAAATGGTGATTTATCAGAATGCCTACAACACTGCGGCAGTTTCCTTCTCTTATCACACATTTTTTAACTTCTCACTTTTTACTCTGTGTACTTTAACTTTTATCAAGTTCTCTATGTACACAATCCTTAACCAGAAGAATTAATATTTTCTCCAAGGGAAGGGATCAAGTTCCCTCTTCCACCTACTTAATTGGTGGGCTTCCTTTTAACAGAGACTAAAATTCCCTGATTTATACTTACCTGCAGGCTTGCTTTTCTGTTTGAAAACTTGGTCCCATCTGCCAGGGTGCCAGAAATGTTATGGAATGAAGTGACCAAGCAACATCCCTGGGTCAGCCAGAGAGAGAGTTTTTATTTTGCGCAAAAGACTCAAGGTAGTATCGCAACTTAGCTTTGAGTAAAGACTCCATGATTGTATGACACATTATATACTTTTCCAAACAAAGGATTCTGCTAACACAGCAACTTTCCATATATGGTTAACATACATTTGTTATTTTGACATTTCTTAATTACTAAAGTTTTACCTCATCCTTGCCAAACAATCATTATTCTTCTGTAACTGGCTAAAGTACAAATTCTTCTTTTGATATTTGCTTCTCGTCCAGGTGCTATTCTCTGGCCTAATCACCTTTAACAATGTTTCATTAAGATGCTCCCTTTTCTTCTGACAAGTTAGGGGGTCACCTAGAGTATCAAAGGAGATTATGCTGACGTTGTATTTTCTCCAGCTGGATGTATTTCCTGCGTTCAGAATATAGTTGCTTTTAGAATATCTTTTAGAATATAGTGAATATAAAGTTATCCAGTGGTCATCCAACTGCTCCCACTTTAAACTCCTGCCAGGTATTTGGGGATTTTATCTTCTTGAGCCAGGTTTCTCACCATCACGACCAGGAGGGAAACTGAACACACAAGCATATCTATATTTCTTCCATTTAAGGGATATTTCAGGGTTTTCAGCATGGGGCAATGATTTATGAAGCCATTAACCCCTTGGATATTTTAGAAAAGGGAGCTAGCAGCTTTGTTTAGATGCCCCTGTGTCTACTAATAAGGTTACATTATTGCCTCCTATTTCCATTCAGACCAAGGGTTTGGGGGGGGGGGGGGCTTGACTGAGCCCTGGTCCCCTTCAGTCTTCAGGCCTCTCATTTATTGCAGCCTGGCCTATGGTTCTTTCTTTACAGAATGCTTCTATAGTTTTTCTTCAATGCAGATTGAGCTCACTAGGCTTGAGAAGCAACTTGTCTAAAACAGCATATGCACAAACCTTGCAAAGGTGATTCAACATGCTGTCTTGGGACTTTTTATTACAGGCAATCTTCTTAGCCAAAACAAGAACTATTTTTTTCTCTTCTTCCCTTTTTTTCTTGCTTGAGAGCAAAATTTGCCCTTGCTCTCTTCTAAGTCCAATTTTTACTTTTAAAAGAGAAGTATAATTTGTTTGGAGTTCTTGGTAATTATGATTACTTTTTATTTCAGCAAGTCTTTTTATTTAATGCCTTCTTATTATCATCATCATCATTATTATTAATTAAGATGTCATTTTTGAATTGCATAGCTTCTAATTTTTCTTGTTCATTTCATTTTGCAAATCATTTGTTTAGCTTGCCTAATCATATTATCTTTAAGATTTTCAATATTTATTTTGTGTCCTTTTTTTAAAAAATAATTTTTCCATTGTTGATAATTCTTTATAACTGAATAAAAGTTGATTTCCTTAATCTCTCTAGCTTTGCTTTTAAAGATCAGAATCTTCCGTGCAGGGCTAAAGACATGAGAACGAGGTCCCCTCCCCTCTTGGTGGGTGAGGAAAGCATTGCAGAAGTAGAAAAAGGAGGGGGTAGATAGTTTGTGGTCAAGTTTGAAAAACAGCAACCACACATCATCATTGTAGCTAGTAAAATTCATATCTTTAGAGATCAGGCAATTGCAGTTACTTTGAAGGTACACAAAGACTTTAGACATACACACTAATCATTCCCGCCTTAAATTTTAGTTGAATTAGGGAATGCACAGATCTTAACAATTATTATTATTATTATTTTTACAGAAAACATATCAAATTTAATCAATTTAATTATCTGAATCTTCCCATTTAGACAGGCTTTTCTTTTTATTACCTGCTAAACCCCGGGTGGGAAGAACAGTAACAATTTTCTCCTCTATTCTTAGTTCTTTCAGAGATCTCTTGTTCTTCTTAAGAATGGTAAATCATCAGAATCTTTATAACACTGCAGTAACTTCTTTTCTCCTACTACACATAACAGCATAAATCTTTTTTGGTCAGCCCCAATGTCTGAATCATCTTACTGTATGGTGGGGCTTCTCAACTTTCTATTATGGTAGCCATCAAATCAATGATTTCTTGAGGTTTTTCTGAGAATGGCCCATAATGCTGTTGCCAATTCAACAAGTCAGTGGTTGTAAAAGGGACATATTGAAGTGCAGGAACATTTTGAGGCTGTCCCTGGGTATTCATTCCTGGTACAATTATTTCTCAAAGAGGGTCTATAGTTTCACCCCGGGCCTTTGTTTTACTTCTAGTATGGCTTGACACAGAATCTTCAGAGCTTGCTGAAGACCATGAGGCACTTCTCTTTATTTTCTTCTTTGATTGAGGTTTCATCAGGTTCTCTCTTTTTGGTGGTACAGGAACCAGTTCAGCTTTTATTGCATAAGGTTTTCTTTCTCTCCTCTCTTTTAGATTTCATCAAACAGACTCTAGCAAACTCTGCCTGACATTTGATTAATCAAGGTGGTCTCTCTTTTATGTTAGTCTTCCACTGATCAATATATGGATACTGGTCCCAATGTCCATCCCCTGTTACTTTCTGGTGGACTCTCGAAATGAGCCCTGGGTCCAAAGACCCTTCCTCTGGCTACCTCATGCCAAAGGTAGACCACTTATTATAGCAAAATGTCCATAGTGTTTCAGGGTCACATTGGGGGTCTCCATAATCTCTCAGGAATCCTACTTTGAAGTTGTCTAGCATGCATTGCATGGGTGTCCATGAGACACCTCTTTTGCTACTACTACCACCCATTCTAAGGAAGCACTACGGCCGACTCGTACCTTCGAGAACTGCAACCGTTTAACCAACCTACACAGTTTCCAACTATCTGGACTTTAGGCACGCCAACCTGTCCAGTCGAGGATATTCCTTCCCCGTTTCCAATCCTACAGATTGGGTACAGTCCTATTCCATACTTGCCTGCATGTCTTGTGGTCCTGGACGTCCACTCAGCAACCGGTCTGTCACCCTGAGGATCCTTGGCGTGATTTCGAGTGCAGGCACTAGGACCCCGCTGTGGCTGTAGATGTACCGAACCCTTCAACGGAGGGTTGGCCGGCCTGGTAGATCAGACAGACCACAGCGAGGGCTGTGCCGGACTAAATCCGCCAGGAGAGTCAGTGGCTCCTTCCTGTGAGTCCCTTCGTGGTAGTTGCCATGTATGTTATAGAAATCAAGACTCACAAGATTTCCGTGGGTGATCAGAGAGGTTTATTGCGCAGATTTGTTATGGAATGAAGTGACCAAGCAACATTCCTGGGTCAGTCAGAGAGAGAGTTTATTTGCGCAAGACTCAAGCCATGTTTGCCAATCTTGGCTCTGAGTAACTTTTCCATGCTTGTATGACGCATTATATACTTTTCTAAACAAAGGATTCTGCTAACACAGCAACTTTCCATATATGGTTAACATACATTTGTTATTTTGACATTTCTTAATTACTAAAGTTTTACCTCATCCTTGCCAAACAATCATTATTCTTCTGTAACTGGCTAAAATACAAATTCTTCTTTTGATATTTGCTTCTCGTCCAGGTGCTATTCTCTGGCCTAATCACCTTTAACAATGTTTCATTAAGATGCTCCCTTTTCTTCTGACAAGTTAGGGGGTCACTTAGAGTATCAAGGGAGTTCATGCTGACGTTGTATTTTCTCCAGCTGGAGATATTTCCTGCCTTCAGAATATAGTTGCTTTTAGAATATCTTTTAGAATATAATGAATATAAAGTTATCCAGTGGCCATCCAAACGCTCCTACTTTAGATTCAGTGCAATATAAAAAGCAAAAACACAATAAAAAATAGAATCCTAGGGCAGCTTTTTATACATACTTTTAACATCTTATGATTGATTACAATGCTGACAGCCCACCGCAACAAACCCACCCCCCTATTTCCTTGTTACTAATTCCTACAAGCGTACTAACGTGTATTCCCTCTTTAAGAGGAACACAGGTGTTCTTGCAAACCTTATCTAAAGTTCCTGCCATTATATCTGTGGTTACCTCTGCTTGGCTAAGTGTGATATTTTACTCCTGATAATGTTTCCTGAGCTTGACAGCTGTGAAAGGTTAGTTATTTCTGTGGTTTTACCTTTCGAACCCAATACTAAAGAAAGGGGTCCTTCAGAGATCATCTAGACTGACCCCATTTTATATCATTTTTTTAATCCAATTTCATTATTCTATTTTACCGATAGGTAAAGGAACTTCATTAAAATATTGCCAAACTGGGTCTCTTTTACGGCCTGCTGCTATTATAAGTTCTTTCCTCCAAGGAAAGAATGTGATAAACATCAGGTCATACACACAAAAAGATCCAAAGACTTGTCTGTCTGTGGCTGTGCAGTATTGTGCTCAGAAAGTTTCACTTTCATTTTGTACTGCTTGTCTGCTTGCCCCTTCCTCATGACACTTAGTTTCACTTTCTTCTTGTGCAGATCTATTCCACTCCAAACAATCAGAAAAATATTGTTTCTATTCTATTCACTGAACTTCTTGAAACTTAGCACTGAAGGGGTTGATTTTGTATTCATAGGTTTGTAGAACAATAGGATTAAGGTCTTTTTCTCAACTCTGTTCATGTTATAACATTTTTGCTGTGAAGAAGAGGCATATGATCTCTGCTGAGTCAAATTCAGTTTTGAGAACTGCAAAAGTAAACCAAGCATCTGTGATAATATCTTGTAGGCAGAGAAACTGCCCAATAATCTTACAAAAACCTCTGGAAGAGCATGACATTGTGAATGGATTAATGGAATGTATTTACCAAAAAAAAAAAAAAACATATACGGCCTTATTCTACATAATTAAAAAACTAAGCTTTATTTCATGATGGAATAACCTTTGGATGGTAATATATTTTCCTCAAAAAGCATTTTATTTAAAAAAATCCGATTTAAATCAAAAAAATCCGATTTAAATCAAAAAAATCTGATTTTTTTTATTTTTTTTAAAAAAAACATTGATTTTTATCCACCCTGGCTTTAGATAATAGGAAATGTTTCCAGGCTACCAGATACTGCACTTTACTGTGATGCTTCCTGGAATCCAAGATCTCCTTAACCTCAAAATGTTGTTCCCCTTCAATCAGTATGGGGACGGGAGGAGGTTCTTGGGCTGGACGTAAAGGGGACAAATGTTCCAGTTTCAGTAAGCTAACATGAAACTCGGGGGGAATTCGTTGCAAATTCTTTGGCAATTCCATTTCAACCATGACTGGATTAATGATTCAAGTAATTGGGAAAGGCCCTACATACTTGAGCCCAAGCTTCTTTGACTTTTGGGGGGTTTGTAAATATTTGATAGAAAGGTGAACCATGTCTCCCACTTGATAAGCCTGTGCGGGGCACCTCTTTTTGTCGGCTTGGGCTTGATGTGCTTGATGTGCTTCATCTAGAGCTTTTTGGGTTACTGCCCAAGTCCCTCGTAATTGTTCGATCCACTCAATCAGAGAAGGGTTCTGTGGGTCATCCTGAGGAATTGGTTCTTTCACAAGCCCCATTTGTCTGGTGGTGGTGGTGGGCAGAGCTTAACCCCTGGGCGGAGGCTATCAATATCAGGAACTCTCTCCAAAAGTTGGAGGTGAATTGTACCCCCCTGTCCGAGATTATACGTTTCGGAGCACCATGTAACCTGTATATATGTTGAATAAACATTTTAGCAAGGGTTTTAGTTGAGGGGCTCTTAGGATATGGGATGAAATGCACTTGTTTGGAAAACAGATCAGTCACTGCCCATATGACTGTGTACCCCCCATTATTTGGCAGGTCTACAATAAAATCCATGGATATCTCTTTCCAAGGGGCATTGGGCCTGGCTACACTCTGAAGTAGACCAGGTGACTTCCCTGGAGGCCTCTTAGCTGAGGCACACACTGGGCAGCTAGCTACATATGCCTCTATGTCCTATGCTCTATGCTTACCTATAAAGCCCTACATGGCATAGGCCCGGGGTACTTACAGGACCACCTCTTGCCTTCCTCCCATCGTCTGATGCGCGCCCACAGAGCGGGCCTCCTCTGGGTGCCGTCAGCCAAAAGAATGTCGGCTGGCGGCCCCCAGGGGGAGGGCTTTCTCTGTCGGAGCCCCGACCCTCTGGAATAGTTTGCCCACCGACCTCAGGACGGTCCCTGACCTCCTCTCCTTTCACCGCGGACTGAAGACGTGGCTGTTCCAACAATTCTCTGATCGTGGGGTTGTATAGTTTTTATAATTTTAATGATTGTTATTGTGGATTTTAATCTTATTTTAATTATATTTATTGTGATTTGTATTGGTGACTGTTTTATGTAAGCCGCCCTGAGTCCTCAGGGAGAATGGCGGCATATAAATCACAAAAATAAATAAATAAATAAATAAATAAATAAATAAAAGTTAGCAAATCCCAAGAAACTCTGTAATTGCTTGTGGGTGCGTGGCGCAGTCCATTCCAATACAGCTGGACTTTTCCAGGGTCCATTTCTATTCCCTCATGTGAGATGTGATACCCAAGATAGTCAATTTTGCTTTAATGGAATTCGCACTTGGAGAGCTTGGCATACAGTTCAGCAGCCCTGAGTTTTTTCAGGACAGTACGCACCAATTTCATGTGGTTGCCCATGTTCTCAGAGTAGATAAGAATGTCATCCAAATGAACCAGCACCCCCTTATACAAATGCTCATGCAGAACTTTGTTGATCAATTGCATGAACACAGCAGGGGCTCCTTGTAGTCCAAAAGGGAGCACTCGAAACTGGAAACATCCCAGTGGATAGTTAAATGTTGTTTTCTATTCACCCCCTTCCTTAATTCGCACTCTGTAGTATGCCTCTCGTAAGTCAAGTTTGGTGAAGACTTTTCCCTTTCCTAGGTAGGCTAGCATGTCCTTCATGAGTGGCAGGGGGTAGACATTTTCCACGCAAATGGCATTGAGGTTCCTATAATCAACTACCAAGCAAAAGGAGCCATCTTTCTTTTCTCGGAAGAGTACTGGCGCTGCCACCCGTGGTCTAGCTGGTTGGATAAACCCCCATTCCAGGTTTTTGTCAATGAAGTTTCGTAATTCCCCCAGCTCTCGAGGGGTCATGGGGTAGATTTTTGGCTTAGGGAGCTTTACCCCAGGCAGTATTTCAGTGGTACAGTCCGTAGCTCTGTGGGAGGGCAGCACATCCGAGGCCCTTTCACTAAAAACTTCGCGAAGATCCCAATACTCCTTTGGAATCTCCTCCCCTTCAATATGGTCTATTTCCACCTCTGCCTCTTCGTGCTCCCCTCCATCCTCAAAGGGGGGGGGGTTCTCAGCTACTATGTACCAACTCTGCAAATCTTTAGGGACTCCCCCCCATGCTCTACAGTCCTTGTAGATGTCTTCATTCAGCCCATCCTTGAAACTCTCCAGTAGGGCCACTTCTGACCACTTGTCATGAAAGGTGCCAGCTCGCGAAACTCTTGGGTGTATTCTGCTACTGACCTCCAGCCCTGTTGGATACCCTTCATCCGCTCAGCTAGGTGGTCTTCAAACCTCCTCCTAAGAGCCCCCATGAACAGGTTGTAGTTTCGCAGCAGAGGGGAGTTGTTATTGTGGAGGACCACAATCCATTCAGCTGCCACTCCCTCTAAAGCATTCGTGATACATCTCACTCATGCTGCATCCGATAAGAAGTCCTCCCCCCAGTCCTGCATGTGATTCCACACTTGGATTAAGAAGAGCCCCAAGGTTTTTGGGTTCCCTCCATATTTTTCAGTTGGGGGGAAATTTTTGGTTTCTTCCGTCTGCGGGGTGAGGCCTGCAAGGCTGGGGGTTCCTGGGCTGCTGCATCCCTCGCTTGGGCACCCGAAGCCTGAGATGTTTCTTCCCCAGCTCCCTCTTCCTCTCCCCCACAAGCACCCTCCTCTGGATTCACTCTGGGGTAGTCTCCTCCCTTCCCCGCAGGGAATGCATAAAACTCATGGCTTTTCCGGCTTTCTTTGACATCGTGGAGGAGTTGCATTGCTTGAGCCATCATGAGGCTGTCCTTTTGCTCTTGCAGCCACACGGCCTCTCCCTTACGGGGTCTGGAGCTGGTTACTCTGTAGGGGGTCCTCGCCAGGTCCGGCAGCTTCCCTACTCCTCACGACCATCTGGCTTCATCTGGCTCCTCTCTCAGCTGTAGTATTTCCATCCACTCCGTGGCTTCTTCCCCCGGTTGGAACGAAGTCATTGCCGAGCCAGAAACTCCTATCTGATCTAAATCACTTTCTTGATCAGACATCCTGTGATTTTCAGCCCCCTCGGTAGTTGTCCGGGATGACTGAGAAAGAGATTCTGCTTAATGTCAGGTATGCTTTTTTCCAAGTCCAGGAAAGAATGACGCAGACTCCATTGAATATAGAGTAAGGTACTTTTACTAGAAATGAAGTGATCACAACCAAGGAAAAGCAGAATCAGAGGCAAAAAGCACGAAAGTTACAGATAGAAAGCATCCCCTCCCACTGTCCAATGTAAATCATCCAATCCAAAGGTCTCCCAGGGGTCAGATGGAAGCACACGTCTGGCAGTGTCATCAATCAGGAATGCTATGGCCGTTGACCCGATAACAGCTTCAAAGATGCAGCAATAAGTCTTAAGTATCACTTTCGATTCCTTCCTCCAGTGCTCTTATAACCCAACCTAACTTCCCCCCTCCCCCTGTTACTATGGCAGCCAAAGCAGGGAAAAGCGGAGGCTGACAATTCTGAACAATCGCAATTTTATTCAACACATAACACAGCATGAACAGAGTACAGCTCATCCTTGAGTTAGATCACAACTGAGCCCAAAATCTATGTTGCTAAACAAAACATTCGTGAAGTGAGTTTGTCCCATTTTGCAACTTTCCTTGCCGCAGTTGTTAAGTGAATTATTGCATTTGTTAAGCGAGTAACACGGTTGTTAAGCGAATCTGGCTTCCCTATGGACTTTTGCTGGTCAGAAGGTCGCAAAAGCTGATCCCATGACCCCAGGACACTGCTGCCATCATAAATATGAACCAGTTGCCAAGCATCTGAATTTTGATCATGTGACCATGGGGGATGCTGCAGCGATCATAAGTGAAAAATTGTCATAAGCCACTTTTTTTCCAGAGCTGTGGTAACTTTGAATGGTCACTAAATGAGCTGTTGTAAGTCAAGGACTAGAGTACCTGTATATGTTGTATCTCTTTAAAGAGAACGAAACTTCTTCTTTTGACTTATTTGCAGAATGACAATTTATATTGCAGCAAGTTTTTTTTAAAAAAATATCTCCTTTAATTTTTTTTTCTTACTGTCTTTTTCCAACAGCTTGCCTTTTGCAACATGGTTGTAATCAATAAAATGGTATTTGTTCACTAAGAATATAGAGATTTATGCTATTAAGAAAACCTTGGTTAATTACGGCAAGACAGGAAGATTTGATCTAATTTTTTTTTCTCTTCCTCTTTTTCCTTTTCCAAGTAGATCTAGTCTTTATTAATGTGTTAATTAGTGTTTGGTAAATTAATTATTAATGGTTAATTTAATCAATTAACTATTAGCTATATACTAGTTTTCTGATTTTTAGATAACGAATTAAGTGATATTTATCTAGGATACTGATTGAAAGTGATATAGATTGTTAAACAGATTTTGATCACTGAACGGACTTGAATTGAAAATCAGGGGTTAACTACATCTTAGGTCCTAGAAAAGCTATTGTATTATAAATCCACAGATAATATTTGAAGAAAGAAGTGTTACTTAGTGAATGTTAATTTGGAAAAATATTGAAAAAATAATTAGGGAGCAAAAAATAATCTTAAAAGAAATGGCAAACGTGTCATCTACAATTGTGAAAACAGGAAAAAAGACCCCTTCAAATCCCACCATAACTATGACCTCCCCAGCGATGCAAAAATCAACGGAAGGACTATCAAAATCTGATAAATCTATAGCAACCCCAACGCTTCTCTCTATGCAATCAACGCTGACGTTAATTCAAGAGACCATGATGGCTCTACAGGAAAAAATGTCAAGTAACCACACCGAATTAAAAACAGATATTCATGCACTAGATCTAAAAATGAATGAGATACAAACTTCAATATTCAACAACGAACAAAGGATTCAGAAGGCGGAGTCAAAAATAGAACAAAATGAAAAGAGAATAGATACGGTAGACCAGACATTGACAATGCAGAATAAGAATTTAGAGGACTCATTAGTCCAATTGGAAATGGATAGGGCATCGTTCTACCTCCGCTTCCAGAATGTTGTAGAGGACAAAGAGGAGGAGCTGGGAGAAAAGATGGCAGAATTGATCACAGAGGTGCTCCAACAGGATAAACAAGAGATTATTAGAGAATTGGATGAGGTATATCGTGTCCAAACAAATTATGCAAGAAGAAATAGATTACCTAGAGAAGTCCACGTCTGGTTCGCAAGAAAGAAAGAGATATATTATATAACATAGCCAGAGAAGAATCAATAACATATGGAGGAAAGGAAGTGATCATTCTGAAACAGGTGCCAAGAAGGGTGAGAGAGGCAAGAAAGGAATATAGATTTTTAGCGGTGCAATTGAATAAAAGAAATATTCTATTTAAATGGCTTCTTCCGGAAGGGATGTTAATTACTTGGCAGGGGAGAAAAATAAAAATCGACAGTCTGAGCACAGCGCAAGATTTCCTCGATCAATTAAGGGGAGCAGAGGAAGAACAAAGTAGCAAGGAGGAGATAGAATCAACAAATCCAGTAGAGGAGACCCCGCATCAACAGAACAAGAAGGAAGGAATCTCAGAAGAGAAGAAGACAGAAGAAGAGGAAGCTAAGGAGAAGAAAACAAGACCAGTAAGAGCCGTAAGAAACAAATAGAATCCAAGAACTAGAAGGGGAAGGGGAGGAAAGGAAGGAAAAAAAAAAACAACAACACACTAACAAACAATAAAAAAAACAGGAATGAATGATTTGAGATTAATATCAGTAAATGTCAATGGACTGAATGACAAGAAAAAAAGAAAATTAACACTCACAAAATTAGTAAAACAAAATGTAGATATAATTTGTTTACAAGAAGTTCATGTAAAAAAGGATGAGGGTAATTGTTTAGAGTATAAAAAATTTGGTAAAACATTTACATGGTTAGCAGAGGAAAAAAAAGGGGTATAGTAATGTATGTTAAAAAAGGGATTGAATCAGACTTAAAATATAAGGATACAAAGGGAAGAACCCTTATGATTGAAATAATGAGAGGTAATTCTAAAGTATTATTAGTGGGCATTTATGTTCCGAATAAAAAACAGGGAGAATATTTTAAAAGTCTCCACGAGCAATTGGGAAAAATGGAATACAATGAAATTTGCTTAATAGGTGATTTTAATGGAATTGTGGACCCAGACAAAGACTATAAAAGTAATAAAATAAATAAAAATAAAAGAACAAAGTTACCAAGAGCTTTTTTTGATCTAGTTGAAGAATTGAATCTAATTGATATATGGCGAATCCTACACCCAAACGATAGACAGTACACATTTTACTCCAACCCACAAAAGTCTTGGTCAAGAATAGACATGGCTTGGGTTACCATGAAGCTTGGAGCAGAAATAGCATCAGCAGAGATCAGTCCAAACATTTGGGCAGATCACAACCCCCTGGAGATAAAATGGAAAAATACAACAAGAAGGAAACATCAGAGATGGAGATTTAATGCGAATTTATTGAATGACAAGGAGTGTATTGATAAATTGAAAGAAGAAGTAAGGTTCTTCTTTAAAGAAAATGAGAATCAAGGAACATCTCCTGAAATCGTATGGGATGCGATGAAAGCGTATTTAAGAGGGGTTGTGATATCATATAGCGCATACAAAAATAAAGAAAAAAGAAAATCCTTGGAAGAGCTTTTAAAACATCTAGGAGAAGCAGAAAAAAAGCTCCAAAAAAATCCCGGAGATAAAGTTACAAAAGAAAATTGGCTGATGTGGAGGCATAAATTAAATATTTTAGAACAAGAAGAATTAGCACAAAAACTAAAAAGAACAAAACAATACTATTTTGAGAATGCCAATAAGACAGGCAGGTGGTTGGCTTACAAATTAAAAAAGGAAAACGAAAAAGGGACGATTCAAACACTAGAAGATTCAGAGGGTAACCTCCTAAACGAAGAAAATGATAAACTAGAAAGAGCGAGGGAGTATTATGAAACCTTATACAAAGCAGAGGAGGTCCCAGAAGAAGAAATAGAGCAATATTTGATAAATGCAGAGCTTCCACAAATAGCCGAGGAAGAGAGGGAGATGCTTAACAGGGAAATAACAATTGATGAACTTAAAACAGCCCTTTCAAAACTTAAGAATAATAAATCGCCAGGTCCTGATGGGTTCCCAGGGGAAATATACAAAAAACTTGAAGAAATTCTACATCCAAAGCTACTGGAAATTTTTAATGAGGCACTGAGGGGATCAAAAATCCCGGATTCGTGGAGGGAAGCGCATGTTACACTTTTGCCAAAAGAAGGTGCTGACCAAAAGCAAATTCAAAATTATAGGCCAATTTCTCTTTTGAACACCGACTATAAATTATTTATGACTATAATGGCGGAAAGAACCAAAAAAATACTAAATGCTTGGATATATAAAGATCAAAATGGATTCCTCCCAGGGAGACATATAAGGGATAATTTGAGAACAATATTAGATACATTAGTGTACTATGAGGAACACTCAGAAAAACAGATGGCCTTAATATTTTTGGATGCCCAAAAGGCATTCGATAATTTAAATTGGAATTTTATGATTAAACAAATTAGAATAATGGGATTTGGGATAAATTATGAAAAAATGATCAAAACTATATATGACAAACAAAGGGCGAGCATCCTGGTAAACGGAGATAGGACAAGAACATTTCAGATCAGGAAGGGGGTAAGACAGGGATGCCCCCTATCTCCGTTATTATTTATCTTGGCATTAGAAGTCTTGTTACGAAAAATTAGGAAAAACGAGGAGATTAAAGGACTGAAGATTAGGAAGGAGGTTTATAAAACACAAGCATTTGCAGACGACGTGGCCTTAATATTAGAAGATCCATTAGAATCTGGATCAAAAGTATTAGAGGAACTGGACAAATATGGAGTACTGGCAGGTTTTAAATTGAATAAAACCAAAACTAAAATATTAACTAAGAATGTAACTGAGACACAGAAACAGGAGATAGAAGGAATGCTGGGGTTACAGGTTGTCAAGAAAATAAAATACCTCGGAATTTGGATAACTGCAAGGTGTTCATCCCTGAAAGATGATAATTATACCCCCCTACTTCAAAAATAAAACAAGATCTGAACAGATGGAAGAGAATCAAATTGTCACTTATAGGTAAGATAGCGTGGATTGAAATCAGACAGAGATATTACAATAAAGTTCCAAAATGGCTCTCTACGATCGAGGCCTTGATCCACCCAAACAGATGGGGGATGGAGAAAATATGTAGATACAATGATATTTTAGATGGAGGAGGAAACCTTAAATCAAATGAAGATCTGAGAGACCAAGGCATAAATTTAGATTGGTGGACATATTTACAAATAAAGTCAAGATTCCAGAAAGACAAGGAAGAGTACGGTATAGAATCAGGATACAATGGGTTGGATAAAATTTTGATGGGAAGCGAAAAAAAAGTACTAGCTAAATTTTATAACTATTTATTAGATCAAGATAGACCCGAGGTTATAGCCAAAAATCAACTGAGTGTGTGGGAAAAAAATATTGGATATAATTTAAATTTTTATGATTGGGAAGAGGCATGGAACAAAAATTATAAGTTGACTAGAGCCGCATCATATAAAGAGAATCACTATAAAATGCTCCATAGGTGGTACTTAGCGCCTGCTAGACTATCAAAGATGTTCCCTAATATGTCCCCGAATTGTTGGAAATGTGGCCACGGTCAGGGCACCTTCTTTCACATGTGGTGGACGTGCCCCAAAGCGAAAAAATATTGGACCATAATTGGGAGATGGTTACAGGAAATAATTAGAGAAGAAGTAGAGCTGATACCAGAATTATTTCTCCTGGGAATAGCGAAGAAGAGACTTGGAAAAACAAAGGCCCACTTAACGATACATATAACTACAGCTGCCAGGTTGGCCTATGCCCAATATTGGAAGGAAAAAACCCTGCCACCAGAAGAACTCGTACTTAGGAAGGTATTAGAGTGTGCAGAGATGAGCAAATTAACTTATGAATTAAATAATGATGAAAACTCAGAGTACTATACTGTGTGGGAAAGGTGGTACGAATGGATGAATGAAAACCAAAAAACAGGAGTAAAAGGTGTGTTAAATAAATAATAACAAATGGTAAAAGTGACACCAAGCAATTTTATGTATATATGTTTAAACACTGCGTATCCGATGTAAATAGAAATGAAAACTTTTTGTATTTATAAAAAATTAATAAAGTATAATTAAAAATATATATATATACACGTGTCCCGGGATAATGAGGTGAGATCAAATTTGGATTGGTTACCGAGAACAGAGGTTTACTCTTCTGAGCTTTGTTTTCGGATTTATGCTGGATTCCACCTTCAGTGGTGGGACGTGGTGGCTCACTGGCTAAGATGCTGAGCTTGTCGATCGAAAGGTTGGCAGTTCAGCAATTTGAATCCCTAGAAGCCTCACCTATTTTATCCCCTTCTCTCCCTTTCAGGTGGGGAGGGGGAGCAGAATGTCTAAACTCCCAGCCTCCAGGCTAGATGAGTCATGTGCTGGCCACGCCCACACCCAAGTGGCAGTTGGAACAGAGTTCTTTTCAGGTGGGAAGGGGGAGTAGAACATCTAACTCCTTAGCATCAGAGTGTGTTAATAATAATGTAAGAAATACTAATGATCTGATGGTCATTTCGAAAAATCCTTTCTTAGCGAGCACCTAGAAGCCAAGAGGAACATACGTGCCAAATTTCAAGTTTGTACGCTTTATAGTTCTGGAGATTTCGTGATGATGCGTGAGTGGTATTTCACTTTTATATATATATATAGAAAAAAAACTGATCAGTTCAAGCTCTTCCCAGCATTAAGAACATGACTTGCCTTCTTCCACCCTCTTTTTCTCAAATTTCTAATCTAGCCTACATCTTTGGGATTCCCAGAGAATTTCCCATCCTAGTTCAGTGTGCTGCTGCTGCATAAATCTCTTTTTGAACTATACAGTGTATGTATACAGTCCATTTAGTGACCATGCGAAGTTACAGTGTCACTGAAAACAGTGACTCACAACCATTTTTTCACATTTATGACAGTTGCAGCATCCCTATGGTCATGTGATCAAAATTGAGCCGCTTGTTAACTGACTCATATTTATGATGGTTCCAGTGTTCCGGGGTCATGTCCCCTTTTTGCAACCTTCTGACCAGCAAAGTCGATGAGGAAGCCGGATTCTCTTAACAACCAGGTTACTAACTTATCAACTGCAGTGATTCACTTAAACAGCCGTGGGAAGAAAAATTGTAAAACGGGTCAAAATTCACTCAGCCGTTTCACTTAGCCACAGGAATTTTGGGTTCAATTGTGGTCGTAAGTCAAGGATTGCCTGTACATGTATAGGACACGAGCCTGGTGGCTCAGCAGACTAAAGCATTGTGATTAACACCAGCTGTCTGCAATTATTGCAAGTTCGAATCTCACCAGGCTCAAGGCTGACTCAGCCTTCCATCCTTTCTAAGGTAGGTAAAATGAGGACCCAGTTTGTGGGGGCAATAAGCTGACTTTGTATAAAATATACAAAAGTATGAAGGCTATTGCTTAACGCATTGTAAGCCGCCCTGAGTCTCTGGAGAAGGGTGGCATATAAATCAAATTTTAAAAAACAACAACAACACACAATTTTGGGGGGGACTACATTCCATTGTTTTGTGATTGTCCATTAAATCAAAGAGCATGTCAAATCATGGCAAATGATACAGATTACACCCTTGGTAATTGTCCAATGGTGTCCATTGATGTCATTTGCAAAATGATACCATTGTGTGAATATCATAAATCACAATGAAACTTGATTCATGGCATGCAAAATCCTAGTTGGATCAAGATCTGACAATTTGTCGTTACGCTGTTTAAGATTTCCTTCCCACCATTTATAAAAGCAATCGGAACGCACACAATAGGTTGCCTAGGCAACCACAACCAGTTTGGAACAGATCCGTGGAAATGTAAAAACACAGATATGATTTACAGTCACATATCAACAGGATCTTCCCAGCATCTCTGGGTCGTAGAAAGTGCTTAGAAACCGATCAAATCAAACTAAATTAATTAATGCATTTTCGGGACTCACACCCAGAGGTTCAGTTACCTTCCCTACCGGTTCGCAAATGTGAGTGTGCGCGCCTTCTGCACATGCTCTTTGCTCATGCGTACGCCATCCGCGCATGTGCACGTCCTCCAAAATGTGGCTAAATAGGATGACATTATGTCCAGGTGGGTGGGCGGGGCCTACCACACTCACCGCTACCAGTTCGCCAGAACTGGACAGAACTGGCTGAATCCCATTACTGCCTACACCTAGAGGTGTGTTTCAGCAGGTTCTGATCAGTTCTGTAGAACTGGTAGCAGAAATTTTGAGTAGTTCGGAGAACCGGTAGTAAAAATTCTGACTGGCCCCACCCCCATCTATTCTCTGCCTCCCAAGTCCCAGCTGATTGGGAGGAAATGGGGATTTTGCAGTAACCTTCCCCTGGAGTGCGGTGGGAATGGGAGATTTTACAGTATCCTTCCCCTGCCACGCCCACCAAGCCATGCCATACCACACCCACCAAGCCACACCCACAGAACCGGTAGTAAAAAGTTTTGAAACCCACCACTGTTTCACTGTAATGTTTTGGTCAGCATGAAACATAATAAGGTTGATCAAATTTAGTATGTGGGAGTGTAGCCATTAGAATTTTATCTGTGTTGGTTAAGTGTCAGCCTTACCAGGTAGACCAGACAGGAAATGCAACCAGATAAAGTAATTATACTTTACTGTAAAGTAGTGCAAGGTCAGACGATGTGGAGAGACCTGGCCCATAGATTCTGCCAAAAGTTGGACATGACTAAACTGTTAACATCATCATTGTCACTTTAATTGTAAAACTCCTTTAACACAATTTGGCAAGTCTGAAAGTACACTTGTCACTCCATCGCTTCCACAGGTAGTCCTCAGTGACCACAACTGAGCTCAAATTTACCAAGCAAGGCACTTGAGTTTTACGACCTTTCCTTTCACAGTTGTTAAGCAAACCATTACGGTTGTTAAGTTAGTAACACGGTCTTCCCCTTTGACTTCGAAAAATGGTCATAAGTCCCCCCCTTTTTTAACTGCTGTTGTAACTTCAAACGGTCACTAAACGAATGTTTGCAAGTCAAAGTCTTAATCGTATATCTGTGAATATAATTTTCTGAAGAGGTAGACACAGAAGTGCTTTGACTTACAGATTTTCCAAGAGGCGGCCATTATTGGAAATAGGATGCTGAACTTGATGACAAGAGACGAACTTGATGACGAGAGACGCCCTGTGAAACAAAATCTCGTCCTGCCTTCTAAATTACCCTATTTTTCGGAGTATAAGACACACCTTTTCCCCCCAAAAAAGAGGGTGAAAATCTGAGTGAGTCTTATACCCTGAATGTAGTCCCACCCAGCTTCTCAAACGGAGGTTTCAGAGGCTGAAAAAAGCATCAGAAACAAAGCTTCAGAAAAAAAGCCCCCAAACAGAGCTTCAGAGGCTTTTTTCCTGCTTTCAGAGGCAGAAAAAAAAGCAAGGCACAGAGCTCACAACCAAGGAACCTGTTGATAAAATTCACCTCTGGGAACAGCTGATTGGGAGTATTCCGGGAGGCTGATCCACCTGCCAATTAGCTTTTTTCTTATTTTCCTTCCCAAAAACTAAGGTACGTCTTATACTCCGATGCGTCTTATACTCCGAAAAATACGGTATCTCCCACTCTTGCCTAACAAGGAGCCTGGATAGCTCAGCAGACTAAAAGCCTGTTATTAACATTCAGCTGTCTGCAATTATTGCAAGTTCGAATCTCACCAGGCTCAAGGTTGACTCAGCCTTCCATCCTTTCTAAGGTAGGTAAATTGAGGACCCAGTTTGTGGGGGCAATAAGCTGACTTTGTATAAAATATACAAAAGTATGAAGGCTATTGCTTAACGCATTGTAAGCCGCCCTGAGTCTCCGGAGAAGGGCGGCATATAAATCTAATTAAAAAAAACAAAAAACATCTGAATGACTTGTGTCACTCATATCGAATGACCATAAGCAGGATCTTCCAGGTCAGATTGCTTCAGTACCAATCATATTTAAATCCTCACTTTATCTAAGCAAGACTTGTGGAAATTGCTCAGAACTGGAAGGTGGAAGGAGAGGTTGATTCAAATGATGACTCAGATTATAAAGCAGAGGTGGGATATACCAGGTTTCAGGCTGATATTTTGTACGTCTACTTTTTAAAATGAGTAAACATTTAAAACATCTGGTGGTTTGTCTAATAAGATCTTAGTTTTTGCTAAATAGGTGAGCACGTCATAGAGGTGTGCCTCAACTATTATTCTGGCTAGCGGCCATGTATTATAGTAGCCACATATCTGTAAGACATCTGGTTGCAGAAGGCTTTAATTTTCTTTTAAGTACAGCAGGAACACGTTGTTACATTCCTGCCTCTGTTAGGGAAATGTAAGAATTGCCCTGAAAAGCATTCACCCTTCGTGGCCAGGAAAAGTTTGGCTTTTACTTCTTTGAGCCCCAAATCTCAGATTCTTCCTTTTTAGCAGAGGAAGAGAAAACGATGCTTTACAGAAAGTGAATACAGGTAGTCCTCAACTTATGACCACAATTGAGCCCCAAATGTATGTTGCTAAGTGAGAAATTTGTTGACTTATACCCTATTTTGTGACTTTTCTTGCTGCATTTGTTAAGTGAATAACTGCAGTTGTTAAATTAGTAACACGGTTGTTAAGTGAATCTGGCTTCCCCACTGACTTTGCTCATCAGAAGGTCAGAAAAGGGGATCACGTGACCCTGGGACACTGCAACCGTCATAACTATGAGTCCGTTGCCAAGCATCCAAATGTAAATCACGTGACCGTGGAGATGCTGCAGCGGTCATAAGTGTGGAAAATGGTCATAAGTCACATTTTCAGTGCCGTTGTAACTTTGAACGGTCACTAAATGAACTGTTGTAAGTCGAGGACAACCTGTATAGGTAGTCCTCGCCTTACGACCACAACTGAGTCCAAAATTACCTTTGCTAAGTGAGGCCTTTGTTAAGCGAGTCTTCCCCATTTTACGACCTTTTGGCCATGGTTGTTAAGTGAATCACTATGGTTGTTAAATGAATCCTGTGATCATTAAGCAAATCTGATGTCCCCCATTGACTTTACAGGTAGTCCTTGACTTGCAACCATTCATTTAGTGACTTCAAAATTACAAAGGCATTGAAAAAAGTGACTTATGACCATTTTTCACACTTATGACCATTGCAGCATCCCCACGGTCACATGATCAAAATTCAGAGGCTTGGCAACTGGTTTATATTTATGACGGTCGCAGTGTCCAGGGGTCATATGGTCACCTGTGACCTTCTGACCAGCAAAGTCAATGGGGAATCCAGATTCGCTTAACAACCATGTTACTAAGTTAACAAATGCAGTTAATTCAATTAACAACTACGGCAGGAAAAGTCGTAAAATGTGGCAAAACTCACTTAACAAATCTTTTACTTAGCAACAGAAATTTTGGGCTCAATTGTGGTCATAACTCGAGGACTCGTCAGAAGCCAGCTGGGAAGGTTACAAATGGTTACGTACAAACACGAGTCTGGGACAGTCTCACTTAGTGGTGGTATTCAATTGGCGAACCGGTAATGGCAAACTGCAGGGTGGGTGACCCACCCATCCTGGTGCTATGCCGTCCTATTTAGCGATGTTTTCTACGCCGTGTGGAAGCCGCTCGCGCGAGCAAAGTGCATGCACATAAGGCACTCACATTTTCAGTGCGCGGCGAACCGGTGGTAAAATTATGTAAAACCCACCTCTGGTGTAACTGTCATAAATATATCCCAATTGTCAAGCACCTGAATTTTGATCACATGATCATGCTGTAATGGTCGTAAACTAGTCATAAGTCACTTATTTCAGTGCTGTTGTAAGTTCCCAACAATCACAAAATTTAATGCTTGTAAGTTATAGGTTACATTATTTTGTTAGGATACATTGCTGTTTCCTATGATTGTTCCTGGTTGAAGAATTAAATTTTAGGTGCAATCTGATCTGATTTCCCTAAGAGTAAGTTCTACTCTACTCTTAGTTCCCTAAGTGTGAACTAAGTAAGTTAGTAAATAACTAACTTACTCTTAGTACCCTAAGAGTAAGTTCTACTCCACCACTGATGCGGTGGCTCAGTGGCTAAGACGCTGAGCTTATTGATTGAAAGGTCGGCAGTTCAGCGGTTCGAATCCCTAGTGCCACGTAATGGGGTGAGCTCCCGTTACTTGTCCCAGCTTCTGCCAGCCTAGCAGTTGGAAAGCACGTAAAAAATGCAAGTAGAAAAATAGGGACCACCTTTGGTGGGAAGGTAACGGCGGTCCATGTGACTTTGGCATTTAGTCATGCCGGCCACATGACCACAGAGATGTCTTCGCACAGCGCTGGCTCTTCGGCTTTGAAACGGAGATGAGCACTACCCCCTAGAGTCGGAAACGACTGGCACATATGTGTGAGGGGAACCTTTACCTTTACCTTTACCTTTAAATTCTACTGAATTCATCTGGATTTCTGCTTGATAGGTTTATAAAATGGTTTAATGGCAACAATCCAAAATTGGCTAGCCTTTGCTTTTTTTAGGAAGTCCTTCCAATTTCCCAGTTGATTCTACCACCTGGGGTTTCCTAGTTGTTTCCCATCCGGGTAATAACCAGAGCTATTTTTTAAAAAAAAATGTACAATAATTATAGAATGTTAAAAAGAAAAATCAGAAAAAAGAGGGTTGAAAATGAGAAAAAGGAAAGGAAATAAAAAAAAAAGAAGGAAAACATCGAATTATGATTTCCGGCTTTCTTCCCAACCAGCAAATGTCATTTTTCCCCCTGTCTCTTTAACTCCTTTTTAAATCCATTAATCCTCCACTCTTTTCTTCTTTCAACTAATGTCCATATAAGGCTTCCTTATTTCAGAAGGCATTTCATCTACTCTCCACTCAAAAGACTTTCCAGGGATGCCATAAATCACTTTGGTTTTATTTTTGACATTGATGAATCTTTAATAGAAGTTATGGATCTCCGGTTGAGAACAATAGCATTATGCATTTGATTTTTCATAATTCATTCTGAGTTACGGCACTGACGGTCTGTATGGCTGGTTGGATGGTTTTTGTTTTTTTCTCAGAATTGACCTTTGTGGATTTAGGAATAACTTTTATTCCTTTTTTATTATGATTTTGTATACAGCTAGTCCTCAAGTTACAACCAGAGGCAGGTTCTGACCAGTTCTGGAGAACCGGTAGCGGAAATTTTGAGTAGTTCGGAGAACCAGTAAATACCACCTCTGGTTGGCCCCACCCCCATCTATTCTATGCCTCCCGAGTCCCAGCTGATCAGGAGGAAATGGGGATTTTGCAGTAACCTTCCCCTGGAGTGGGGAAGGAATGGAGATTTTACAGTATCCTTCCCCTGCCATGCCCACCAAGCCACGCCCACCAAGCCACACCCACAGAACCGGTAGTAAAAATTTTTGAATCCCACCACTTGTTACAACCATTCATTTAGTGACCATTCGAAATTACAGAGGCCCTGAAGACGTGACTTATGACTTATTTTTCACATGTACAGCCTTTACGGTATCCTCAGGGTCACATGATCAAAATTCAGATGCTTGGCAACTGGCATGTATTTATGACAGTTGCACTGTCCCCACGGTCATGTGATCACCTTTTGCAACCTTCTGACAACCAAAGTCAATGGGGAAGCCAGATTCCCTTAACAGTCTTGTTACTTAACGACTGTAGTGATTCACTTAAAGAATGTAGCAAGAAAGGTTGCAAAGCCCACTTAACAACTGTTTAACTTGACAACAGAAATTTTGGGTTCAATTGTGGTTCTAAATCAAGGATTACTTCTATTATTAATTGCTTGCTGATCGGAGCAATCCAAAGTTTTGGACTCTGTTTGAAAGATGGGTTTGAGATGAGTGGAGGAATGCAAATGCAGCACCTGTTAAGGAGAATATTTATAGCTCAGGGTTGAAATGAGGGATCCTTGGTGTTCTCTGACCTTGGTTGTTTTCTTGCAGATGTTTCATTCCCTTTTGATTAGCTACCCTGTTTCCCTGAAAATAAGACCCAAATGGAAAATAAGCCCTAGCGTGATTTTTCAGGATGCTTGTAATATTGAAGCGGGATTTGCTATTCCCAATTAGTTCCCGTCAACCAGTCAAGAGGCAAGACCACAGAGATCCAGAGAATACAGGTTTTATTGAATATTGCTAGCAATAGGCTCAGTGTAGTAACCTGGCAAAGACTGAGCCCCGAGCTACGCCCTAAGGCAGATTTTATAGGTTTGTAATCTAACAGTGACATAGTATAATTCAGTTCCGCCTACAGATAATACAATATGCATACAGACAGATAATTCTATGTGGGATTCACTGGAAAAGTACAAAAACAGAAGTTCTTAGTTTTGTGATACATATTCCATATATGGGTATAGTTTACATCTTACACAATATGTTCCAGTAAGTTCTATAGGGCGTACAACGGCCACACACAATAACAACTTTGGTACATCTTGTGGTTAGAATGGTTACAACAGAAGGCTACAAATGTCAAGTTCCCTTTAGGCGTACAGAAGTAAGAGAAAGGGCATTATGATTATATCTTTTATATAAGAGTGCAATGAAAAGTATAAATGATGTTATAAGCAAGACCTTTAAGGTACGTAAGACCCTCGGTATACCATTTGAAGGGCTCTGCTTCAAAATAAGCCCTACCCCCCGAAATAAGCCCCAGTTAAGATCATCAGCCAGACAGATGCAATTAGTACCATATTTCCCCCCAAAATAAGACCCAACCAGAAAATAAGCCCTAATGCAACTTTTGGAGCAAAAAATAATATAAGACCCGGTCTTAATTTTGGGGAAACACGGTAGCACTGATGGTACTACCTAGTTTGGGTAATGAAATGTTTGCAGGAACACATCCAAACTCAGAGAGCACCAAGGATCCCTCAAACTTAGCACCTTTCTGATTCATTCAAACGATCACGTCTATTTACAGGATCCTAGGTTGCAGCAGATAACACCTCCAGCTGTATTACCCTAGAAAATGACATGGCTGGTTTGATGAGTCACGGACCTGTGTGGCAGTTATGCTCCTGTACATTCAGAAACACCTCTTCAAATTGAATCTGACATACTAAACAGCCTATTCATTTCCTTCCCCCCCCCATCAGTTATTAACCATGAGTAATAATAACAATAATTAATAATAATGATAATTCTCAGGTTGCTCAACAAACCTGGGTTTACTGAATAACAACGCCGCAGCCAAAAAGCTTCTTTTGCTGAAAGTGGGTATATTCAATCTCCAGATCTGCCGCAGACAAATGCTGAGTTCAAGGTACAATAACACAAAGTCGGCGTTGGGAGCCGCTGCCTCCCAATGCTGTTTAAATAGTGGTGCCAACTATCCCTTCAATCAACTGCATTTCCGGGTCCGTGACTCTGCTGCTGCTGCGCAGTCTATGACGTCAATCAAACATGTCAAACAGTATGGCAGGCGGCAGGGTCCAGCATCAAGACACCTCATCTGTCCGTGTTGTGACCGGCCGCCTAACCCACCGCTATCAGCCCCGCCACCATGGCGTGCACCCCCCACCCATCCAACCCAGCAGGATCCGTGCAGGCATTCCATGGTGTCTGGTGCTCCGTTCCCTAAATCACTGTTGTGGTGAGGCTCCGTTCCCTAAATCCTGTTGTGTTGAGCTGTGGTGGATCTCGACAATAATGATAGAAAAATCCACAGACAATCCAAACTGCTTACTGTGCAACAACAAAGTTGAAACTGTTTCACATTTAATATGCGAGTGCAGCAAAATCACACAAACTGTTTACAAAGCTAGACACGACCAAGTTATTAAATTAAATTAAATCATTATGTAAAAAATATGACTTGCCTGTATCCGAAAAGTCATGGGAAGATAAAGTGAAAAAAGTTGTTGAAAATAAAAAGGTGAAGATCTTGTAGGACTTTTGAATTCAGACGTATTGTCATTTGGAACACAACACACCAGATATCACAGTTGTCGAAAACCGAAGCCTACAATTTATTGATATCACCGTACCACGAGACACCAGAGTCAAAGAAAAAGAACTGGGAAAAAATATCACATGACACCCATTGTCATCAGGGCACTTGGCACCATGTCCAAGAATTTTACAAAGTACTGTACAGCAAGAAATTGCAGCTTCCTGCAATAACACCAGCGGAACTGCAAAAGACTGCGCTACTCGAAACAACATACATTTTAAGAAGATACTTAGTCGATACCTAGGATGCTGGCAGCAACCCGTATCAACCATCAGCGCCAGTCAGTGATAATTGTGATACACTTTTAAATGTTCAGTTGGCTGAGTTTCATGTTTAATGAATAAAAGAGATGATAATAACAATAACAATAATAAAACACTTAAGCTTCTCCCATTTTTGGAGTCGGACATTTGCACAGAGATTCAGTCACAGATTGCATAGGATTTTGAATCGGGTTGACCTCTTCTTAAAAGGACTTCCCAGGATAGAGAGGTGTTAGATAACACCACAGATTACCTCTGCAGTGGCCTAGAGGTGGAGCTCTTGCCTCACAATCAGGAGGTTGTGAGTTCGATCCTAGGAAGAGGCAGATGTAGGGTCTCCTGCTTGGGCAGGGGTTGGACTAGATGACCTGCAAGGTCCCTTCCAACTCTGTTAATCTGTTATATAACTATTGCCTGTCTCAATGTAACAGATTAACAGAGTTGGGAGGGACCCCCTGCCCAAGCAGGAGACCCTACATCTGCCTCTACCTTGGATCAAACTTGCGACCACCTGATTTTTCTATGAAGATTCTCAGTCATCCAGGTCATGACTGTTTCAAAGGTGCTTTTTTTTTTTTACAAAGGCAACTGGATTGTTTTTTTTCCTTGAGGAAGAAGACATTTTGCTTCTCATCCAAGAAGCTTCATCAGTTCTGACTGGATGGGGGAGAGGAAATGGAAGGAACTAATATCTTAATTCCATTTTTGAGATCCAGGACAAAGCAAGGTCATCCTACAGTTGTCTGTTTATGTGGCAACTGACAGAAGTGTAAATTGAACTTTTTCCTTAAAGCACAGTCCAATGTCCTTAGCAATATTTAGGAATGCAAGCAGTTTACATAGCTTTAAGTGTCTGCTTGAAATATATATTTACCTGTTAATTAAATAATGTGAATATTGTAAGTATCGAATAATATAGTATTGAATAATAGGAATGTTCAAAAATTCTACCTCTAATAGATTGTGAGTCAAAGTTGACTTTTGGCTATTGTAGGTACATTTTATGGGTTAACAACTTCACACATAGTACTAAGTCAATGTTCAACTGTGATTTATTGTTCACCCAATTTACCTTAAACCATGTTTCTTAGAGATCCATTCCAAGAATTCTGCAAGCCACATGTGTGGAGGTCCCATATTTTTATACATTGAAATGATATTTTTAAACAAATATACCATCCTTTCTGCCCAAAAACACATGTTTTGGGGTTTACTGTTGCAAAAGTGTAATATTATTCATTGTGCGTTCCTTTAAATCAGGGGTGTCAAACTCGATTTCATTGAGGGCCGCGTCAGGGTTGTGTTTGATCTTGGGGGGGGTGGGGGGGCGTGGCCAGCTCAATGTCACTCGTGTCAGGAGCTCCTGTGGTGCCCCAAATGCTCTGCCAGCAAAAATGGGCTCCTGAGCTCCGTTTTCAGCTGCGACGGCCTTCTGCAACCCTTTGCCAGTGAAAATGTAGGTCAGGAGGGCTGCATTCAGCCCTCCCAAGCTTCATTTTTAAAATAAATTTTAAAAAGTTTCCTATTAGTAATTCAAAATTAAAAACATTGGACATAGATATGACATCACTGGTCCCAAGCATCTTCCAACACTTTAAGTTAATACATAATAATATATTCCTTACACCCTATACGTTATTTAAACATAGTATAATATTAGTCATTTATACCTTATTCCTATACAATTATACATATCTATACCTACATATACCTATCTATACAATTCACATACGTATTTATCTATAATAACGTATATAATTCTAGTCTAACACTACACATTTGTCTCGGCTATCCTCCTTTTATCTAACTATTCATAAAATTTTGCCCAGATTTTATAGTACAATGTTTCGCTTTTATCCTTGAGTTCCAAGGTGAGTCTATCCATTTCTGCGCAGTTGAAAATTTTTAGTAGTATTTCCTCTTCAGTTGGGGTATCTTTCTCTTTCCACTTCTGCGCAAGGGCTATCCGTGCCGCTGTAAGTATATGGAGTATATGGCTCCACCAGGAGCCTGGTGGAGCAGCGGACTAAAGCGCTGTTAAATAGCACTTACTTGCCAGCTGCCTGCAATTACTGCAAGTTCGAATCTCACCAGGCTCAAGGTTGACTCAGCCTTCCATCCTTCCGAGGTAGGTAAAATGAGGACCCGGATTGTGGGGGCAATAAGCTGACTTTGTATAAAAAAGAACACCGCTTTGGGGGGGGGGGCAAAAGCCCTACTAAGCAGGTATATACAAAAGTATGAAGGCTATTGCTTAACACATTGTAAGTCGCCCTGAGTCTCCAGAGAAGGGCAGCATATAAATTGAACTAATAAATAAATAAATAAATAAATATGGAGTAGTAGATAATTTATGTCTGTCTTTCTTTTTTTAATTGAAAAGTTTTAAAAATTTTACACATATTTTCCCCTCCCTCCTCCCCCCTCCTGCCCCAACCCTCCCCCCCGGACTTCCCAGAGGAAATACAGGGTATAGCATTTAACAAACATGAAAAAAAACATACACTAATTATCTATAGCTTTATCTCCCTCTTGCACTTTAACTCCCGTTGTTCATATCTAAATATAACTATTTAAACCAATTATCGCTTGAAAGTAATCGATCCAACTTTGTTCTTGTCCATTCTTCAATGATAAATCTTCTTTCTTCCACTATTAGACAATCAAAGCCCAATTACAATTAACCTTCACATCTCCAACCCTTACATATATTAACACATTAACAAAATATTTTAACCAATCTCAAATAAAATGTATTGTAAAAACCTTATTTTTACTTTTTACCGCATAAACTTATATTGATTCTTCCTGGAAACATTCCTTACTTAATAACTTTACATAAATTTATTTATCTTATTCTTTACAAATCCACTATGTATAATCAAATACCATCTTCACTATTTAATTTCTATAAAAATATTATAAAAACCTTCCCTCCACCCTTGCACCACTTATATTTTCCTTATAACCCACAAATTTATATTTATTCTTCAACAAAACATTATTTAATATAACATTAATGTGATTTAAAACAAAGTATAAAGGTTTAAGTAATATCCTTCTTCTAACCCATAAACTTATATTAAATGATCTACACTGTCCATAACTTTTATGTCCATAATATTGTTCTTTTAACCCATCAGCTTATATAAATTCTTCAACAAAGCATTCCTTAAAATATACTTCAAGACAAAAGTGAAAGTTTGGTCAGTGGCCCATAACAATTCAAACATAACATTACTTAATATAACTTTTCAAAACAAATCATATCCCTAAATATAAGTAAATCCTTGATTTTGCTATAATATAACTTTTCAGAACAAAACCAATCATATCCCTAAATACAGATATAATCAATCATTTTCACTATTACTATCCTCCCCAACAAGGAGGATTGTCATTTTTCCATCTCCATTTTTTCCTAACTTTTTTGCAAACCTTCTTCTTCAGTCTTATTCCTCCGCCTTCTTTTATTTTTATAGATTCTTGAATTTTCAACTGAAGTTGCTGTATCTTACAATCTTGTTCTCTTCACAAAGTAGTTCCTTTCGGTAAACACGCCTCTTTAACTGCAATTGAGAATCCATTTTTATTAAAAAATTGTAAAGTTCTACTTCAAATCCTCCTTCTTATGTTAGAAATCCCAACACCTCCTGACAATTTCCCAGTTAACTGTATCAAAGCCTCTGGAGAAACCTCTCCCAGTATTTCTTGGTTATGCTCCTTCAGACCTCTCAGCCTTTCCTTCTTAATTTGAAAGGCATCCATTCCATTTTCCAAAGGCACATTAATTTGGATTGCTTCTTCCACCTCTTCATTCAGCAGCTCACTGTTACTTGACATCTGAAATACCGATACAATATTTTCACTTGTATCTTTGTTGCAAATTTGAGTAAAATCCTTCTTGATTCCTTCCACTAACACAGAGGTAAATGATTCTAAAATTTCTTTAAAGAGATCCATAGTCAGTATTTGTGTATTTACTGATGTATATGATGGTAAACCTTCATCACTTTCAAAAAAGCCAGCCATTTTTTTCCCCTTCCTAATAAAACTTTCCCTTTATACTTTTCCAGCAACTAAATCAATTATTCCAATCCTTAGGTGGTACTTTTTATTTTTAAAAAAATAATTTTTAAAATCCTTGTCCTTTTAAAATATCCTCTTCGTTTAAACAGGGGCTTTCAACACGACATAATACTTTGTATCTAACTTTCATTTCTTCATGCCCTGTTAGAATCAAACACCATCTTACTTTCCCTTTCTTCCATAGAAATTCAGAGGGAGGTAATAGGCTTTTCGGAGTTAAAGTTTAATACTTGCAATTTTAATTTCTCCTGTGTTTGCTCTGCCAGCTTTCAAGTCAAAAATCTCTTGTTTTTTAAAATTGAGTTGCTGGGGTGGTTGCGGCCTCTAGTTCTGCTTAAAGCAGAAACATCCTGGGTCCGGAGCAATGACGGGCTTTCCGGGAAGCTCTCACCCTTTAATCCTCAGGTTAAAAAGAAACCTGGGGCTCTTGGGGAGCTCTACCCACACCCGTCGGCTCTCTTTCCCACCTTCTCCCAGTGGGAAAGTTTTCAAGCCGCTAGACAGCTGATTTTCGCTGTTCTAGCGGCTCTAACGGAGTCCTGGAGCTGGTGCTCACAAAGGGGCGTCCTTCGGCGCCGGCGGAGCCACCGGAAGTTCCAATTTATGTCTTTCTTGTATTTGCCCTCTGTCATTCCCAAAAGGAAAAATTCCGGTTTGGCTTCTATGTTTATTAACAAAATTTCATCCAACCAACTCTTTATCAGATTCCAATATTTCTTTGCCTTTGGGCATTCCCACCACGTATGATAGAAGTTCCCCAGAGCCACCTCGCACTTCCAACATGCTGACCAAGCTTCATTTTTGCTGGCAGAGGCATTGCGGGCTGGTCCTTCATAGTCTTTAGGGCAGCCCCACAGGCCAGATCTAAGCACCCTGTGGGCCGGATCTGGTCCCCGGGCCTTGAGTTTGACATCCTTGCTTTAAATTATGGTTTTAGTTTATTTGCCTTAATGTCCAAACTCTTTTTGGATATTTCAGAAGCTTAACAATAGCTTAGCAGGTATGAAACTAACTCTTAACTAAACTCTCTAAACTCCTGTCAGAACCTGCTAGATTTCACCCCTGTGCAGAAGGCACATGTGCGCGCAAAGAGCATGCACAGAAGGCCAGGTGCATGCATGGAAAGCATGCATGCACATGAAGCGAGTGTGCGCATGTGCGGCGAACCAGTAGTAACATAATGTGAAACCCACCGCTGGACATGCCCAATTCCTGCATCCATTCTTCATGTGTTTTAGCTTCCAATCCCCTTCTAATGCTTTTCCCGCAGACAACTCTTAATGTATGAGGGAATCCTGGTGTACTTTCATATTATCATCTTTGTCAAGATATTTTACTTTTCTCTTAGTGTTGTCTTCTTAGATTCGGCAAAGAATGTGTGGAAAACCCACTCCAAATAAGGCAGAATGTCTCTTTGAGGGAGATGAAAGTGGTTGCCGTTTTGTTTGAACTAAAGTTATCAGTTTTGGGGAATAGGTGTTAGAAATCCAGCTCCCCTATTCACAGTTTTGCAAACACTCCTGCCTATTTGTGTTCTATTTTTATTATTATTTCAATTTTTAAAATTAGTTTATCGAAGTATAAAATACAGAAATACAAAGAAAAATGAAACTAAGGGTAAAATAAGGGAGGAAACGGGGAAGAAAAAAAAAGTGTATGGTAGAGGGGGAAAAAGGCATTGACTTCCAACTCCCTTTGGTGCAGTAGAATAAGGTACAGGATACCTCAACGTTTTATTTTTATATAATAATATCCCAAGTATTCTGTTTCTTCCTTTTCTTTTATCTTAAGTGTCAATCTATCCATCTCAGCACATTCTAATATTTTTTTATGTGGGATCTGGTTTTTTTTATTCAGCGTATTTTAACATTTTCTATCACATTTACAATTTTTTTTTTCAGCATTCCAGCATCGGTAATGCTCATACATACATAACATACATAACAATCCTTATTCTTCCTTTAACTTTATACATTATCTTTAACATTTAGCATTTATCTCAAGCTACATTCATATTTAATCAGAGGTGGGTTTCAGCAGGTTCTGACCAGTTCTGGAAAACCGGTAGCAGAAATTTTGAGTAGTTCGGAGAACCAGTAGTAAAAATTCTGACTGGCCCCGCCCCCATCTATTCTCTGCCTCCCAAGTCCCAGCTGATTGGGGAGGAAACGAGGATTTTACAGTATCCTTCCCCTGCCATGCCCACCAAGCCACGCCCACCAAGCCATGCCACACCCACAGAACCAGTAGTAAAAATTTTTGAAACCCACCACTGTATTTAATCCTTACATCTGTTCTCTAACTATTTGTATTACATTTCCCAGACTAAATAATATTCTGTTTCCCCTCTTCTTTTAGTTCCAATATTAGCCTGTCCATTTTAACACAGTCTTAACACCTTTTTAATCACCATTCTCTCGGAGGGTGTACTGTCCTGTGTCCATCTTTGTGCATATGCAATTCTTGCTGCTGTTATTATGTGTAGGATAATATATTGAATTTTCTTACTATAGTTCCCTTTTTCATCCCTAATAGGAATCATTCTGGTTTTAGCTCAATTCGTTGATTCGTAATTTCTTCTAACCATTTTCTTGTTCTAATCCAGTATTTCTTAGCTTCTGAACACGACCACCACATACGGTAAAATGTACCTTGATTATGTTTACACTTCCAGCATTTGGCAGACAAATTTGGAAACATTTTGGCCAATCTAGCCGCAGGTAAATGCCAACGGTAAAACATTTTATATAGTTCTTCTTTATAGGCTGCCGACAATGTTAGTTAGATAGACTCATTACATGCAAAGCAAGATAGTTCAAGCCTTGATTTGTCATAATTTTGACGATTATGGCTTACAGCTCATGAAAACCCCAAATTCACAATCTCAGAAAATTAGAATATTGTGAAAAGGTTCAATATTCTAGGCTCAAAGTGTCCCACTCTAATCAGCTAATTAAGTCATAACACCTGCAAAGGGTTCCTGAGCCTTTCAATGGTCTCTCAGTCTGGTTCAGTAGGAATCACATTCATGGGAAAGACTGCTGACCTGACAGTTGTGCAGAAAACCATCATTGACACACTCCATAAGGAGGGAAAGCCTCAAAAGGTAATTGCAAAAGAAGTTGGATGTTCCCAAAGTGCTGTATCAACGCACATTAATAGAAAGTTACGTGGAAGGGAAAAGTGTGGAAGAAAAAGGTGCACAAGCAGCAGGGATGACCGCAGCCTGGAGAGGATTGTCAGGAAAAGGCCATTCAAAAGTGTTGGGGACTTTCACAAGGAGTGGACTGAGGGTGGAGTCAGTGCATCAAGAACCACCACACATAGACGGATCCTGGACGTGGGCTTCAAATGTCGTATTCCTCTTGTCTAGCCGCTCCTGAACAACAAACAATGTCAGAAGCGTCTTACCTGGGCTAAAGACAAAAAGAACTGGTCTGTTGCTCAGTGGTCCAAAGTCCTCTTTTCTGATGAGAGCAACTTTTGCATCTCATTTGGAAACCAAGGACCCAGAGTCTGGAGGAAGAATGGAGAGGCACACACTGCAAGATGCTTGAAGTCCAGTGTGAAGTTTCCACAGTCTGTGTTGATTTGGGGAGCCATGTCATCTGCTGGTGTTGGTCCACTGTGCTTCATTAAGTCCAGGGTCAACTCAGCCGTCTACCAGGAGATTTTGGAGCACTTCATGCTTCCTTCCGCAGACGAGCTTTATGGGGATGCTGACTTCATTTTCCAGCAGGACTTGGCACCGGCCCACACTGCCAAAAGTACCAAAACCTGGTTCAATGACCATGGGATTACTGTGCTTGATTGGCCAGCAAACTTGCCTGACCTGAACCCCATAGAGAATCTATGGGACATTGCCAAGAGAAAGATGAGAGACAGGAGACCGAACAATGCAGAAGAACTGAAGGCTGCTATTGAAGCATCCTGGTCTTCCATAACACCTCAGCAGTGCCACAGCCTGATAGCATCCATACCACGCCGCCTTGAGGCAGTAATTGATGCCAAAGGGGCCCAAACCAAGTACTGAGTACATATGCATGCTTATACTTTTCAGTGGTCCGATATTGTTCTATGTACAATCCTTGTTTTATTGATTCCATGTAATATTCTAATTTTCTGAGATTGTGAATTTGGGGTTTTCATGAGCTGTAAGCCATAATCATCAAAATTATGACAAATCAAGGCTTGAACTATCTTGCTTTGCATGTAATGAGTCTATCTGATATATTAGTTTCGCCTTTTAAGTTGCATTACTGAAATAAATGAACTTTTGCACGATATTCTAATTTTTTGAGTTTCACTTGTATTTTAATCCAATATTTTTTTGCCTTTGGGCATGTCCACCACATATGATGATAGGAACCTGGTATCTGATTACACTTCCAACATTTAGCAGATAAGTTTTCAAATTCCTGGCTCTTATCGGCATTCTTATGAAATATGGGATCTATTTTTACTTCTAAAAGTCAATTTTAGTCTTAAAGCTAAACTTTGGAAGCCCACTGAATGAGGAGGGATTGTGTAGCACAGCACCCATGGGATTCACATTCCTTGGCTCATGTGAAAGAAACCATTTGAAGATGAGGTGATTTATGTGATCCACATAAAGAGAATATATTCGGGACCCCATGTCAAAAAGCGAGACACGTTCCAATTTCAGATTGGATCTGCAAACAGGTTCTATATCTGAACTGATTTTGGAATCCATAGAAAAATCATTACAGGTAGTTCTCGACTTGCAACAGTTCATTTAGTGACTGTTCAAAGCAGTGGTGAGCTTCAATTTTTTTTATTACCGGTTCTGTGAGTGTGGCTTGGTGGGCATGGCAGGGGAAGGATACTGTAAAATCTCCATTCCCACCCCAATCCAGGGGAAGGGTATTGCAAAATCCCAATTTCCTCCCCAATCCAGGGGAAGGTTACTCCAAAATCCTCATTTCCTCCCCAATCCAGGGGAAGGTTACTGCAAAATCCCCATTTCCTCCTGATCAGCTGGGACTCAGGAGGCAGAAAATAGATGGGGGCTGGGCCACTTAGAATTTTTACTACCGGTTCTCTGAACTACTCAAAATTTCCACTACCGGTTCTCCAGAACTGATCAGAACCTGCTAAAACCCATCTCTGGTTCAAAGTTAAAATATCCCTGGAAAAAAAGTTGATATGACCAGTTTTCACACTTACAACCATTACAGCATCCCTGTGGCCATGTGATCAAAAATCCAGATGCTTGGCAACTGACTCATATTTATGACGGTTGCAGTATACTGGGGTCATGTGATCCCCTTTTGCAACCTTCTGACAAGCAAAATCAATAGGGAAGCCAGATTCACTTAACAACTGTGGTACTAACAACCAATGCAATGGTTCACTTAACACCTGTGGCAGGCGAGGTCATAAAATGGGGCAATACTCACTTAACAAATGTCTCACTCAGCAACAGAAATTTTGGGGCTCAATTGTGGTTGTACGTTTGAGGACTACCTCTACCATTATAGAATTGGGTGTTGGTCTTACCAGATACACCCTATCTGTAGAAGGTAGGCACGCCAGTCACATGTGGGTTATTGGCTTGGACTTCATCCAATGAGACCGGGTCTGCTAAAATTAAAAGCCCCGCCTTCTGCTTCCTGCTTCAGTTTTGAGATGAGGTAGAAACAGCAGACTGTCGTGACCGTAGGAAATTCAAGAAAAAAGTGAAACAACCACCTCCTCCCCAAAAGAGAGCCTGGGAACGGCCCCAAGAAGGGAGGGAATGACTGGCGTGCCTACCTTCTACAGATAGGGCGTATCAGGTAAGATCAACGCCCAAATCTATTATTGGTAGGCACGGCAGTCACATGTGGGACATACCAAAGCTGATGTCCTATAGGGAGGGACCAGGCCGGAACCGGGTATCACTTGCCAAATGCACTGACTGCAACACCCTTTGCCCAAAGGAAGCTTCCGCCGAAGCATAGATGTCCAGCTTGTAATGACGAATGAAGAGCGATGGTGACATCCAGGTTGCCGCCCGGCAAACCTCTTCCAAAGAAGCCTGAGTGGACCAGGCCGCAGATGTGGCCGCACTCCGAGTGGAATGAGCCATGATATTATGAGGTATTGGCAACCGCTGAGCTGAGTAGGCCGAAGCTATAGCTGCTCTGATCCAGCGACTAATGGCTGTGGCTGTCAGTTTAGATCCCATGGTCAGTGGCTGAAAGGCCACAAAGAGCGACTCCATTTGATGAAAGGACGAGGTGTGTGCAATGTAAATCTTGAGTGCTCTTCTGACATCCAGAGTATGCCAAACCTTCTCCAGATGATGCCGGGGAGAAGGATAGAAGCTGGGAAGCACCAGCTCCTGAGTCCTATGGAAGACTGAGTTAAACTTAGGGAGAAAGGTAGGATCCAGGCGAAGAATAACCCTGTCAGGGTGGAAGATGCAGAGGTCCTGTCGGATAGACAAGGTGGCCAATTCAGAGATACGACGGGCAGACGTGATAGCCACAAGGAAGGCGACTTTAAATGAGAGGAACTTAAGATCCACCTCATGCAGAGGTTCAAAGGGAGGTTTAGTGAGAGCTGACAAAACTTTGTTTAGATCCCAGGTGGGAAACCTATGAGTCACTGGCGGTCGAAGATTGGAAGCCCCTCTCAAGAAACTGCGAATCAGAGGTTCCTTGGCTAGAGAAGAACCCGAACCACAAGTGAGAATGGAAGAAATGGCCGCCACTTGCCGTCTGACCATGTTGGGAGCGAGGCCAGAGATGAATCCCTCGCTAAGAAATTCAACAAGTTGAACGACCAACACAGAGGTGGGAACTATGTTATGCCATCTGCACCAGCTGGAGAAAGAATTCCATGTGGCATCATAAATGCGGTTTGTGGATTGACACCGAGAGGCCTGAATAATCGAAATAGCCTTTGGGGATAACTTGGCCTCCGTTAGGATGCTCCGCTCAACCTCCAAACGGCCAGTTGGAATGATTGGGGGTCTGGATGAACCAGGCGACCCTGGAGGAGAGATATTTGGTTGTCGGGAATTCTCCAATGGGGAGTGACGGACAGTAAGATCAGATCCGCGAACCATGGTCTCCTTGGCCAGTGAGGAGCTATGAGCAGAAGCTCGGCCCTCTCCTCTAAGAGCTTCCGTATCACTCTGGGTATTAACGGAAGAGGAGGAAAAGCATAGAGAAGAACATCCGGTAGCCAAGGGTTGCACAAGGCATCCACTGCTTCCGCCCCGGGAGATGGGAACCGGGAAAAGAATCGAGGAAGTTGATGGTTGGCACCGAAAGCGAAGAGATCCACCGACGAGAGACCGAAACGACCCACTAGGTCCTGGAACAGCAGGGGGTGCAGGCTGCATTCTGCCTGATCTTTGAGAGAGCAACTGAGGAAGTCCACCTGAACATTGCTCCTTCCCAAGATGTGTTCCAATCGAAGTGACAGAAGAGGGATCTCTGCCCAAAGGCCTATCTGAAGCATCTCCTGCATGAGGGCTTTCGATCGAGTGCCTCCCTGACAGTTGATATGCACCTTGGCCATGGTGTTGTCTGTGAGGATTAGGACATCCTTCCCGTTGATGTGGGGAAGCAGAGATTTAAGGGCAAGGTGAATCGCCCGAAGCTCCAGAAGGTTGATGTTGAGTGAACGTTCCTGCTGCGACCAAGAGCCCTGAACCATGTGAGATTCTAGGTGAGCTCCCCAGCCTGAGAGGCTCTCATCCGTGGTGATGATCAATCTGTGAGGTTCACGGAAATTGCTTCCTATGGAAATCGCCTCCGACATCACTTCCGGGTGGGACTTCGTCGTCGCCGGGCGGCTCCTGTGTAGCTGCCGGCTTCGGCGTGCGTTAGAGCCGCACAACAGCTGTTGAGCGGCTCGGAAAATCACCTCTTTGATCTAGGAGGGGACTAGAGCCGGCGAAGCTCAGGTAGAGCCCCAGAAGCACCTCCAGGGGGGGTTTTTTTGCCCTGGAAGGTGCTCTGTGTGAAGGCTCCCTATCCACTTCGCTGAAGCTCCGCGCGCCAAAGGACCTCTGTCAGCAGCAGAGCGAGACGACTGGAGTAATCCCATCCTCAATTAACAGATCCTGCAATGACTTGAACTTTAGGTGAGAATCTTTCTTAAAGGGGAATTTTTTTAAAAGTTTTTAAGCCTGCTGAGGGATAAAGGAAAAGAAGCAGCAGTTTAAAATCTGGAGTGAAAGGAACGGAAAATGGCGCTTGGCTTAAAAAGCGGAAAACGAAAGTAGAAAGTGAGAGTGATAATTAACAGCTTTAGCCTGCCTGGCTTCAGTCTAAAAAGACTTTAAAGACTTTAAAGTGGAAAAATAACTTTGGTTGTTCCCCCTTCCTGCAAAACTGGGGAGAAAGACTGGATTTTTAGGGAAGGGAGGAAGATTTTCTTTTTTTAAGAAATTAAGGCGTTCCCCAGGCATGGCTTCAAAGAAAACTGGTGGGGATTCCCCTTCTCACCAGACAAAGGAGTTATCAGCCAGGCCATTAACTCAGCCTCAGAGTTCAATGCAAGGAGGAGGGAATGAGGATTTGAAAGCTTTTATGGCTAACTTAACAGCAACTCTTGCTAACCAGATTAAAGATTTGAATGTGAAGATTGAAAATAATCAAAATGAGATGAAGCAATTTGTAAAGGAAAAAAGTGACAAGTTGAATCAGAATGTAACTACAGTAGTAACTGCTCTTACTGATGCTTTGGTGGTGGTTGAAAAAAAAGTGGATGACCTAAATTTAGATGTGCAAAGGAACAAGAAAGATGCAGAGGAGAAATTTTTCAAGGTGGACGTGAGGAATCAGAAGATAGAGGATGAAATTACCATGTTACAATTTTGAAATATGGAGTTTGCCATAAGACTAAGGGGACTGAGGGAAAACAACAGACAGGATTTGAGGGCTGCTTGTGTGGACATATTGGCCAAAATTTCAAAAATGGAACCTGAGTTAATTGATAAAAGAATTGACAAGATTTACAGGGTCAATTCTCGAGTAGCGAGACAGAGGAATTTGCCCAGAGATGTTGTGATTTATTTCACTGACAGAACGCTGAGAAATAATATTTTGCAAAGTTCTTTTCATACCAGTATTCAAGCGGAGGGCAATCAAATTGGAGTTTTTAAAGAGTTACCACCTAAAATGTTAAGAGATCGGAAAGACTATGGTTTCCTGGCGAATGAATTGAAAAGGCAACAGATTCCATTCAGATGGGATGCACCAGCTGGGATTATTTTGAGATATGAGGATGTTAGATACCGTCTGAATCCGTTGGAAAAAGCAGATCATTTTTACCAGAACATTCTCAAAAGATCTCCAACACCACCACGTTCATCCACATTGTTATCAGTTGAAGGAGCCTCTCAAGACAAGGATTATGAGGAAGGGATTTTAGAACTCCCAAGGGAACAAGAACAACAGGTATTTCAAGTAATGGCAACGGAGGAAGTTTTAGGAGCAGAAGGTGGTCTAACAGAGGATTTTTTTACGGGCCTCCCAGAGCCCAGAATAAAACATTCCAGAGCGACAAGAGAGGTGGATCCGGACCTTGAATTGTTGATGCAAGAACCAAAAGACCAACGTATAACCCGTGCAGCAGAAAAGCAGAGATTAGAGAAGCAAAAACAACAGAGGTCCGAGGTGCCAGAAGAAGTGAAGGGGAAGAATGGGACACTACAAAAATCCGAAGCAGTGGGAGGGGCAAGACCTAAGACTTCTGTTGTTGAACAAAGCCTTAGACAAGTGTTCAGCAAGCTTCGTGAATCTTCTGATGGCAGTTAGATTTTTATCGTGGAACGTGAATGGTTTGAACTCCCCACAGAAAAGAAGGAAAATATTTCATTATTTGAAGCAATACAAAAATGAGATTGTTTGTCTACAAGAAACTCATATTAGAACCCAGGACCAAAAATATTTGATAAATTCTAAACTTGGAGCACATTTTACTTCTTCTAATTTGGCAAAAAGGAATGGATTAGTGTTGTATATTTCTAAAAGAATACCAGCTAAACTTGTAGAATCGGATGATGAAGGAAGATATATTGCGGTTGAAATAAATGTACAGAATGTTCAGTTGCTTTTGATAGGAATCTACGCCCCTAACCAGCAGCAAGAAACTTTTTATAAATTACTACACAGTAAAATATTGCAATGGAATTATAAGTCTTTTTTGATTATGGGAGATTGGAATGGAGTGATTGATATAAATTTCGACAAAAAGACATTGGCTAAGAAGGGGAATAAATTACCACAGACGTTCTTCGTATTGAAAGAAGAATTACAACTGAAGGATGTATGGAGAATTCATCATCCAAAGGAACATGACTTTACCTTTTTTTCTGATAGACATAAATCCTTTTCTAGGATTGATTTCATATTGGTTTCTACTGATTTACTTGCTAACACGACTAAGACTAAGATTTTTCCAAGAACTTTGACTGATCATAGTTCTGTATGGATGGAAATGGATTTTGGTAAGAGGGAGAGGAGATCCTGGAGACTTAATGAGAATTTATTTAGGTATGAGAAGAATATAGATGATCTTAAAAAACATGTGAAGGAATTTTTTCAGCTGAATTTGAATAAAGGTACACCTATTGAAGTTGTTTGGGATGCAAGCAAGGCTTATATGAGAGGTGTACTGATTTATATGAATTCTAAGCACAGGTCAATACGACAAAAGACAAGAACAGAATTGGAGGCAGAAATAAAGGAAAAAGAACAATTGCATATAAAAAATCCGACTGATGAGAAGCTACAGCAAACTATAAAACTTCTGAAAGACCAATTTCAAATATTGATAGCTGATCAGACGGTGACTAATTTGCAATTTGCCAGACATAATACCTTTTGCAATGCTAATAAGCCGGGCAGATGGTTAGCATACACCTTAAGAAAGCAGCAAAGTTCTCGTATAATAGATACTATTGAACATAAAGGAAAACAGGTCTTTCAACAGATGTCAATTCATCAAGCTTTCCTAGATTATTATTCTAATTTATATTGTAAAGATAATATTCAAGAGGATCTTATTGATGAATATCTTGGAAAGACGAGAGTTACAAAAATTTCATCGGAACAAAGAGAAAGACTTAATCATTTAATAACGTCTGAAGAGATTTTGTTTGCAATTAAACAACTGAAAACAGCTAAAGCTCCTGGGACGGATGGCTTGACAGCAGTATATTACAAGAATTTACAATCAGAATTGGTAGAGCATCTTAAGGACTTATTTTGCAGTATACAACGGGGGGGTAAAATACCCCCCTCTTGGAAGACGGCTTTTATTTCACTTATACCAAAGGAAGACGGTTCTTCAAAACCAGAAAATTTTAGACCAATATCTCTCCTGAATACGGATTACAAAATTTTTGCTAAAGTTTTGGCCAACAGATTGATGCCAGTTATTCAAGAGGTGATTCGTAGTGATCAAGCAGGTTTTATTGAGGGGAGGTACATGAAGGACAATGTGCGGCAAGTCATAGATTTATTGGAATATCTTGAGAAGAGTAAACAGATCCCTGCGGTGCTGGTATTTTTGGATGCGGAAAAAGCCTTTGATCGAGTCAACTGGGACTTTCTAGTAAAGACTTTGTATAAAATGGACTTTGGAGATCAGTTTGTACAAGCAATTGAGGCAATCTATCAAGAACAGACAGCACAAATGGTTATTAATGGAAGTCTAACTACCAATTTTCATATACAGAAAGGAACTAGACAAGGTTGCCCGCTATCTCCATTGTTGTTTATTTTAACTTTAGAAGTCTTGTTGAATTCTCTACGGGATTCGAATAAACTGAGTGGAATTGTCATAAGGCAAAAAGATTATAGGATGAAAGCATTCGCAGATGATCTGGTTGTAACCCTAACACGACCTTTGGAATCAATCATCCAGATGAAAAAGACTATTGAGGAGTATGGTTTGGTCTCAGGTTTTAGACTAAACCAGAAAAAGACTAAGATGATAGTTAAGAACATGTCGGAACCACAAAGGACTGAACTGGAAAGGGTGGCAGGCTTTGAAATAGCTACAAAGGTGAAATATCTAGGGGTTCAGGTTGCAGCGTCGAACATAAAACTTTTTCAAAATAATTATGAGGTTTTGTGGCACAAGATTCAAAAGGACTTTGAAATATGGAAGAAACTGCAACTATCCTTACTTGGAAGAATAGCAGCAGTTAAGATGAACGTTCTACCTAGATTTCTGTTTTTGTTTCAAATGATTCCAGTGCTTAAAAGTGATAAAACATTGGCCGAATGGCAGTCAGGTCTAAACAAATTTATTTGGAATGAGAAAAAACCAAGAGTTAAGTTTAAAATTATGCAAGATGTTCGTGAAAGAGGTGGCCTTAAAGTCCCAAACCTACGTTTATATTACGAAGCTGCAGTGTTGACACAACTGGGGGATTGGTTTGGAATAACCAAAAATGACATTCTGAATTTAGAAGGCCACGATTTGGATTTTGGTTGGCATGCATATTTGTTTTATGAAGACAAGTTGGATAATGTTTTTAAGAGTCATATATTGAGACAGGCGTTGATGAGAGTTTGGAAGAAGCACCAGTTTCAATTGGATTACAAAATACCTTTGTGGTTGGATCTTGGGCAGATTATGCCAAATATAAAGTCACTCGGGGGGATTTTATACAAAGAGATGCTTTTTAATGATGGGGGCAGATGGAACTTGAAATCCTTTAAAACTCTGTTGGAAGACGGGAAGAATTTAACTTGGTTGCAGTATTCTCAACTTCAATCGAGATGGAGAGAAGACCAGAAAATTGGACTAATGCTACATGAAGAAGATTTGGTGTTACAGATGAAACAGAAAGGGCCGATGCATATTAAGAGGGTGTATAATTTATTGCTAGAAAGAGATTCAGAGAGTGAATTAGTTAAGGATTGTATGATAAAATGGGCACAAAATTTTGCAGAACCAGTGATGTTAGAAACATGGGAAAAGATCTGGGTCCAGAATGTTAAATTTACACAGGCACAGAATTTGAGGGAAAACTTTTATAAGATGTTTTATAGATGGCATTTAGATCCTAAGAAATTATCATGTATGTATCCAAATGTTCAACCTAAATGTTGGAGGTGTGATTGCTTGGATGCTACATATTTTCATATTTGGTGGACTTGTAGAAAAGTGAAAGTATTTTGGATTAGACTTTGGTGGGTTATGCAGAATGTTTTAAAAAAGAAGCTTCAATTTTCTCCGCAACTGTTTTTGTTAGGTATAGTTAAGGATTGTTCACCGAGTGATACGAGATTGATTCTGTACATGATTACTGCAGCTAGGTTATTGATTGGTCAATACTGGAAAAAAGATAGTGTGAATGGATGTCAAAGATGGCTAGTTTTGCGGAAATGGCAAAGATTTCTGCGTACTTAAAAGATAGGACCCATGAGGTTTTTGTTAGGGAATGGAAAAAGTGGGTTGATTATGTGCAGAATAAATATCAAATTAAGAATCTTCAGTTAGCTTTTTGATAGAGGTTGAAGAAATATAGAATTAATTTTATTGTTATTACTATATTTTATTGTTTATTTTATTGTTATAATATGTTATAACATAATACTATGTTAAATATATATATTATATTATTGTCTAGATAATTATTAACTTGATATAAACTTATATATTTTGGTTATACTGCTGTCTTGAACAAAAAGAAGGGATAAATTTTATGTTTGAGTTAGGTTTAATGGGGCATTTATAAATTTCATTTGTTTAAGTTTTTCTCTTATTAGTAGAGAATTTTGGATTTATCTTATTTTTGCTAAAACTTATGATATATATTGTGGATCTCACCTATATTTAATGTTTGATAATGATTGATATATACTTATGTTTGCATGTAATGGAAGTCGGGGGGGAGGGTGGGAAAGGGGGGGGAGGGGGGGAAATGTGGGGTTAAAATTGTATTGTAAAACTTTTTCAATAAAAAAAAAAAAAAGAAATCGCCTCCGACATCTACCAATCCAGAGACCTGAGAACCCCCGGAGGAATAGAAAGACGGATCCTTGGAGATGCTGCGAGGTTCCTTTGGTAGGGCAGGAGGAACCACTGTAAAGATCTGCTATGGAGGCGAGACCAAGGGACAATGCCATAAGAAGAAACCATCTTCCCCAGTAAACTGGACAAATCTAGGAGGGAAGCTGACTTGTGCCTCCTAAAACAACTAGCTAGATCTGAAATACTGCGCTGTCTGTCAGGTGACAGGAAAACTTTGGAGGAAACTGTATCTATTACCACACCTAGATGTTGAAGGCGGGTAGAAGGGATAAGGTGACTCTTTTTCCAATTAATAGAAAAACCATGATCTTGTAAGATCGCGATGGCTGTATCTATCTCCCCTCGAGCCCTAGCCTCTGACTTGGAAAGGATGAGGATGTCATCCAAATAAAACAGAATCCTAATGTGAATAGTGGAAATGTGAGCCACAAAGGAGGCCCTTATTTTGGTGAATGCCCGAGGGACAGAAGACAGACCAAATGGAAGGGCCCTATATTGATAGTGTCTATCCCTATAACAGAAACAAAGGAATTTATGATGGGAGGAAAGGATAGGGATATGTAAATATGCCTCCGTAAGATCAATGGAAGCCATGAAATCACCTGACCTGATAGCTAACAAAATAGTCTGCAAAGATTGAATTTTGAACCGGCAGTAAATAACATACTGGTTCAGGGATTTGAGGTCAAGAATAGCTCTCCAACCCCCAGAGGACTTAGGGACTAAAAATAAACGAGAGTAGAAACCTCGCCCCTGTTGATCCTTGGGAACAGGTTGGATGGCATTAATTTGTAAGAGATGCTCAATGGCCAATTCAACTTGAGCTCTCTTTACTCTGTCTGAAGACAGAGGACAACGCAGAAAGAACTCGGGGGGATTGGAGCGAAATTCCAGGGATAATCCAAATCGAATGGTATTCCGAACCCAAGAATCAGAAATGGTGGAGTCCCATTGATCAGTGAAAAACGCTAATCTACCACCTATTGGGTGGTCAGAAGAGGAATTAACGTGATCTCCTGAAGGGATGGCCTCTGCCACCCCTAAAGAGCCTCCTGGCAGTAGCCCTGTATTGCTGTCTGACCTGACTGTCTTGCTGAGGGAAACTCCTGGGTTGAAAGGAACGCTGGAAATGTTGCTGGTAAAATCCTGAATCTTGGCCACAAAAGGAACCTGATCGAAAGGAACCCTGAGCACGAACCTCCGAACATCTGTAAAGAGAAGGTAATACCTTACGATGGTCCTTGGTTTCAATCAGCAGAGGTTCCAGAGGAGCTCCAAACAACTTCTCTCCTGCATACGGGGAAGATGCCAAACGCCATTTAGCCCAGACATCAACCTGCCAATTCCTGAGCCACAGAAGACGCCGAGACGTGACAGGGGTACCTGTGGCTTTTGCCGAGAATCTAGCAGCATTGAGGGTAGCATCCGCCGAGAACTCTACAGCCGCTAGAATTTTATTTAAATCTTGGTGGGATCTGGAATCAGAAGCAGGGAGTCTTTCCTGGAGCTGTTTAATCCAAAGGATAGTAGCCCTATTAAAGAAGGAAGCTGCTGAAGAGGCTTGAACAGCCCACGCAGAGGCTTGATGACCCTTAATGAGAGACCATTCTGCTTGCTTGTCCTCTGGTTTTAAGGATTCCTCCGCCAGCCCTGTAACTGGGGAAGAAGATGCTAAAGCGACCACTGGTAAATCTACCGATGGCACCTGTAAGATAGATGAGAATTCGTCAGCCACATTGTAAAATCATTTATCCAAAGAATTGGGAACAGGTCCAGTGCTGGGAAAGGACCATTGTTTTTGAATAACATCCGTGAACAATTTGGGAGCAGGAATGGATTCCGAGTGGACCGTAGGCTGCTGGAACACTGTTGTAGATGGATCTGTAAAAGCGGAACTAGGATCAGGTCTGGGGGGAGGAACACCAAGATGGGTAGTATTTTGAGCCTTAAACAATAAGGAACGAAACATTTGAGATCTAAATAAACCTACAAAGGCAGGTTGATCCGGTTCCAGACTTTCATCCTCTGAAAGATCCTGGTCTGGAAGAATTTCACCCTCAGAGAGAGATTCCTGGGAAGCAGAGTGAGATGAATCTGCCCTTTCACAATGAGAAATGTTCTGTTCAGGAGATTGAGGCCTATGTGAATGACCATGGGGGCTTACTGAAACAAATCTTAGAAGAAGCTCGCTGAGAAAGACGATCCGCTATCCCTTGACGAATTGCAGCAGAAATCAAATTAGCTAAGGCAGGTGAAATCTCAGGCAGAACCTGATCACTTCTAATATTGCTTTCAGCTCCAGAAACAGAAGCAGTTTCAACAATGATCTCCTGAGGAGCGTCCTGAATCACCACTTGAGGCTGGGCGGGGCCCGTTGGAGAAATAGGGAACACAGAAGCAGCCTCTGCTGAATATAAACCTTCCTGCAAGGACCTATCTGGGGGCAACGAAGGAGAAATAGAAGGCCTGGCCACAGAGGTTTGATCTCCTGGGTCAGGAACAGTAACAGTGGAAGGAGCATCCACATGGACTTGAGCAGGGTCAACTATTGTACCTGACTGAGCCTTTTGAAAAACTTTTTCCAGGGCTTTATGGCGCCTTGCCTCCTCCCTAGGAAACTTGGAACCCCTAGGATCATCTTTGTGAGGCGTCTTAGAAGGTCTGGGAGGGGCCTCAGGCACAATCTCGTCAGGATCTGCCTGTTGTTGCCTCTTTTGTTTAGATGCAACTTTGGAAGGAGCCGTTTTATTAGTACCCAGGCTTAGAAATTAAAATGCTGGGATTTAAAACAATCTCTCAATATAGATCACTCATACCCAGGCTTAATTGAGTGCTGGGATTTCACAAGAAGGAGAGGCCCAGAAAAAAACTTCAAGAAGAGAAAAAGTCCCAAATACTTGCGCTTTGAAGCCTCCACATGGAGAAAGCCATAATCGCTAGCTCACTGGCTTAGCGCTATCAGGATGGGAACGGTAAGGCTTTGGCGCCAAATACAGCAACTCACAACCACTTGTCATCTGCCCACGCAGTAGAGAGAAAGGGCGAGGAGGCTCCTGCAGACGTGGCGGAGCAAGCTCGTGCGCGCTGCGATATCAGAAAGCCAGCTGGCAGCTTGAAGCTGCTCTGGCAGCTAGCAAACTTGTAGGCAAAGCCCACTGACAATTTTACAATCCCCGAATAATAAAATAAAATAAAATAAAATTAAAACTCCTGCAGGCACGACTATCTCAATGAAGACTGAGTCGAAAAAACTGAAGCAGGAAGCAGAAGGCAGGGCTTTTAACTTTAGCAGACCTGGTCTCATTGGATGAAGTCCAAGCCAATAACTCACATGTGACTGGCGTGCCTACCAATAATAGATTAAGAATAGAAATAGCAACGGAACAGAACAGAACAGAATTGGAAGGGACCTTGGAGGTCTTCAAATCCAACCCCCTGCTCAGACAGGAAACCCTATACCAATGATGGCTAACCTTTTCCGGACCGAGTGCCCAAAGCATGGATGTGTGGGGGGTATGTGCACGCCTGAAACCCCAAAATGCAATGCATCCCCCCTGCTTACTCGTGCAGCCCCCCGCACGTGCCCTGTGCCCTGCACACGCGTGGCAGAGACAACCAGCTGGCCGGCGGGATGCACACACGCATGGGCGGCAGAGCTGAACTGGACAACGGCTCGCGTGGCCACAGAGAGGGGGCTCTATACCATTTCAGACAGAAGATTGTCCAGTCTCTTCTTAAAAACATCCAGTGTTTGAACATCCACAACTTCTGAAGGCAAGTTGTTCCACTGATTAATTGTTCTCAATGTCAAGAAATTTCTTTTTACCGTAGTTCTAGATTGCTTCTCTCCTTGATCAGTTTATTGAATGGAGTTTATATGTTTATAGGAGGGTATCAGGTTTTGTACAGCAGCTCAAGAGATCATTCATACCACCCCCTTCTCCTGTTCCCACCCACCATAACAATCCTTTGAGGTAGGCTGGGCACCGAGAAACTGGCCTCAATATTGGATTTTTCAAGTGCCAGTCCAACATATTAACCAACAAGGATCAATGTCAAAGGCTGTAAAAACCTCAGGGTTTTTAAAAAAATCATTTGGAAGCTTTAAAGACGTGAAAACAACAATAGCAACAGCCTAAACTGGTTTTCACAGCCAAGTGTGTAGAGGAAGGAATCCCCCAATCGGACCCACAAAAATGAAGAGAATTTCCAGTCCCTTCCAGTTTGTGCCATCTTCCCTCAGCTTTGCTAAACTCCCATTTTCGAGCTGTTGTCCTGTTCATAGAGAGGATTATCATCCCTCTCAGTGTCCATCACAAGTCACAGTATGACTTACGCAAATTGCATACCAATGCAGTTTGTGTCATGGGTGTGATGACTTCAGCCTGCATAGGATAGGACTGACCCTCTGGCAGGTGCCTTTTGTGATCACCCTGGGGAAAAATGAAGATGCTGTTGGCTCCCTGGGGTATCAGTTCTTCCAACCACAAAGTCTTGGCTAAGAGAACGTCTCAGCCTTCAGAAGAAAGCGACGTTTCCAAAGTTGCCAAAGTAACAATCTTGTCAAGCGCAATGCAGAAAAACGTGTTATTATTGCCTTTGCAAGTGGCAGTAAGGAAGAACAAGCAGCAGTGGGGAACACAGAGAAGCTGAGTTAATCTTATCTTCCCATTTTATGCAAATGATCCATGCAAACTGATGTTGCCTTAAAGCAGAGGTCTTCAAACATGTCAGCTTTAAGACTTGTGGACTTCAACTCCCAGAATTCCCTAGTCAGCTATGCTACGCTGGCTGGAGAATTCTGGGAGTTGAAGTCCACAAGTCTTAAAGCTGCCAAGTTTGAAGACCTCTGCCTTAAAGCAATGGGCTTAAGGCTAAGTAGACATAATAAGATTTATTTATTTATTAGAGTTTTAGCTCACTTTTATTACTTTATATGTAACTCAAGGTGGTGAATATAGTAATATTCCTCCTCTTATTTTCCTCATAATATCAACATCAACAACAACCCTGTGAGGTAGATTGGGCTGAGAGAGAGTGACTGGTCCAAAGTCACCCAGCCAGCTTTCATGCCTAAAGTGGGACTAGAACTTTCATTCTCCTGGTGATTGGTCCTAAGTCTCCCAGCCAGCTTTCACTACAAAGCAAGACTACAATTCACCGTCTCCTAGCGATTGACCCAAAGTCACCCAGCCAGCTTTCATGCCTGAGTTGGGACTAGAACTCACAGTCTCCTGGTTTCTAGGTCAACATCTTAATCACTACCCCAAAGTACTCTACAGTACTTGCAGTGGGAATCTAAGCTCAGCAGTGCAAACTTCAAACTGATTTATGTATGACTCCAAACATACTTTTTATTATTTTTCCCATTTATCTGTGTAATTGTTTGCTTATTTATTTGGCTTCTGTACTATACTTCCTAGAATAATTTGCAAAAATGTGTGATGAGACATGAGGTCAGGAAGCCCTTGCTTAATTATTGTAATGCTCAATTACTGAGTTTGCCTTTTCTGAATTTGTGGTTCTGCTTTTCTAATTGTGCACCAGTGGTGGGTTGCTACCGGTTCGGCCCGGAGCGGGTGAAATTGTACCTGCGGCGGCAGGAGGCTCCGCCCACCCGCCCAGACATCTCTGCACATGCGCAAAAGCTTCTGCACAGAAGTGTCATGCATGAGCGTGTGCGCGTCCACAAGCAAACCGGTAGCAGCCAAAATTGAAACCCACTACTGTTGTGCACCCTTATAGATAGAAATATTTTTGAGCAGAGATACCCCCCCAAGACACATGGATATATAGTAATAGCAATAGCACTGAGACTTATATACCGCTTCGCAGTGCTTTTACAGCCCTCTCTAAACGGCTTACAGAGTCAGCATCTTGCCCCCAACAATCTGGGTCCTCATTTTACTCACCTTGGAAGGATGGAAGGCTGAGTCAACCTTGAGTCGGTCAGAATCGAACTCCTGGAGTGAGCAGTGAGTTAGCCTGCAGTACTGCATTCTAACCACTGTGCCACCACAACTCTTAGGTAGTCCTATAGGTAGTCCTTGACTTGTTGTTGTTAGTTGCGAAGTCATGTCTGACTCATCGTGACCCCATGGACAACTTTCCTCCAGGCCTTCCTGCCCTCTACCATCCCCCGGAGTCCATTTAAGCTCATGCCTACTGCTTCAGTGACTCCATCCAGCCACCTCATTCTCTGTCATCCCTTTCTTCTTTTGCCCTCAATCTTTCCCAGCATTAGCCTCTTCTCCAGTGAGCCCTTCCTTCTCATTAAGTGGCCAAAATGAGGCACTACTTACTTAACAACTTCCTCGCCTAGCTATGGAAGGTTGAAACTAAATTCGGATTGTAAATCGAAGATTGCCTGCATATAGCTAAAACATATGAAGAACAGCTGCTGGAACCAGGTACGTCTAGTCTGATGAAAAGGAGGACTAGGGGTTGACATGATAACAGTGTTCCAATATCACAGGGGCTGCCACAAAGAAGAGGGAGTCAAGCTATTCTCCAAAGCACCTGAGGGCAGGACAAGAAGCAATGGGTGGAAACTAATCAAGAAGAGAAGCAACTTAGAACTAAGGGGAAATTTCCTGACAGTTAGAACAATTAATCAATGGAACAACTTGCCTCCAGAAGTTGTGAATGTGTGAATGCTCCAACACTGCAAGTTTTAAAGAAGAGATTGAACAACTGTCTGTCTGATAGGGCAAGCTTGTCAAACTGGCGGCCTACGGGCCGGGTGCATCACGCACAGGCCACGCCCACCCTGGCTCCACAAAGGCAAAAAAATATGTTACATGACGCAATCAAGTTTCATACCCCTGATATAGGGTTTCTTGCCTGAGCAGGGGGTTGGACTAGAAGACTTCCAAGGTCCCTTCCAGGTCTGTTATTCTGTATTCTGTATCTTTTGCAAACCACCCAGGTATATAATCATAATTTAGAGCAGAGTACCCCAACCTTTCTGGGTTGGGGGCCCAGGGGGGCGGACGGAACAGAAGCCTTTATGTGTGCATATGCACATGTGAATGGGGCTGTGAGTGAGGGCGTAACGCAAATGGGGCCATTAATAGAATAGAATTCTTTATTGGCCAAGTGTGATTGGACACACAAGGAATTTGTCTTTGAGTACAAAGCTCACCGCGATGCTAGCGCCCACTCAACACTTGCTGAAACACTAGCATGAGTAGGGTGTGTGTGCGTGCCAGTAGTGCTGCCAGTTCGGTTTGGGCGAACCGTTAGTTCCAACCATCAGCTGGCCCCGCCCACCCACCCGCCCCCACCCTATCCTGTCCTATATTTCCTTCTTTCTGATTCAGCTGATTCAGGCACCACAGCTGATTTCCGTGCCTCTGCTGTTCTACTTACTGGGATGCCTTAGAAGGTAATGCGTATGGTGGGACAGAGTGGGTGGTGCATTGGGATCACCTCTGTCTGGGAGTTGCTCAAATTTGCTGCCAGGAGGGTGAAGAGCAGCAGCATGGGCAACCATTTGGCAGCCAGCACAATGCCCGCTGCAGCTGAGAAGTGTCCCGGTGGCAGATAGGCCAGCAGGCAGGGCAGCTGGAGGCTGGGGCATGCTGAGAGCTTGGCCTGTTGCAGTTGTGAGTAAGCAGACAGTGGGATGGAGAGGGCGGGGCCAGCAGAAGCTGCACTCCCACTCCCATTGGCCCCTGCGCTCGCTGCCTCCTGCACTTAAAAAAAAAATAAGACCTTCCCAAAAATAGCCCAAAAGAAAATAAGACCAGGTCTTATTTTCAGGGAAACGTGGTATGTAGCATTGTGCGGGAAAACTTCAGAGCTGGTTTTATTTCTTCAGTGCCGAAATGGTGTATCCAATAAAGTTTTACTTTGGGGATTTAAAAAAGAAGAAGAAGAAGAAAGTAGCGCACACGCAAAGTGCACACTCACCGAACCGGTTATTAAACTGGTTGCAGCCCACCACTAGTGCGTGCGTGCACTGGCCAGCCATTCACGTCACCCGGTAGCCAACAGGTCACAGCCTAGTAGCAGGCCGGGGCCCATAGGTTGGGGTCCCCTGATTTAGAGTCTCCCTAAATCAAATTAGAAAATGTAACAAACAGAAAGGAAAGCAAAAGGAAACAAGGGGCTGGATCGGGGTGCATCCTTACCACATGGCTCCCAATGAATTTCTTTTCCTTGCAGTTCTATGTACTGGGGGTTATTCTGGCCCCAATCCGGGTTGTGTTGGCCTTTGTGGTCCTCTTCCTTATCTGGCCCTTCGCCTTGCTCCAAGTGGTGGGACTGCCTGAGGAAACCTTGCAAGAACCCTGCTCCGGATGGAGAAAGTAAGTAATGGGTGAGGGGGGGCCCGTCTCAGCTCTCCTTTGGACTGTTTGCCTGCAGCCCTCTTAATGCCTCCTCCTTTTTTCCCCCTTCTTCTTCCTCATCCCTTTTCAGCACAGTTTCTCATGGTTTGGTCTACTGGCTGAGTCGCCTGATGTTTTTCTTGCTTGGGTTCATGCGGATCCGGGTGCGAGGTCAGAGGGCATCCCGTCTTGAAGCACCCATTCTGGTGGCGGCTCCTCACTCCACCTTCTTCGACCCCATTATTTTGCTGCCCTGCGATCTTCCCAAGGTGGTGTCGCGCACGGAGAACCTCCATGTGCCAGTCATTGGAGGTAAGGTTGCTTAACATCGCTGGGGATGAGTGTAAGTAGGGCAAGGAGACCCACGTAGGCAGTAGGTCTTACCTTTGGAAGTTTTTCCATGCATTGCATCTCTGTAGCTGGTGCACCTTGCAAGACCATGTGGTTTGGGCTTTTGCTTGTCACTTTCTGGATATTTTAATCCATTCTGAAATGGAACCTCTGGGATTCTAGTCCTCACGATGGTGAGGATATCTGCAGTGGTTACTGCAACCAGTAGTTTAACAGAATAACAGAGTTGGAATGCATCTTGAACCCTGAAGGAAAGCCGTTCCACTGATTAACTGTTCTGTCACAAAATTTCTCCTAGATTGGTTGTTTCCTTGTTAAAAGTTTCCTTTTGTCTTTCCTGATTCATCCAAGTTTCAGTTTCATCAAGTGGCTTCTGGTTCTAGACAGAGGGGGAAAGAGCTTTTTCCTTGTCCCCTGTATCCACATCATACATAATTTTCCCCCTCAATAACATCCCTTCTCAATCACCTCAGCTTTGTAGGGTGAAAAAAAAATACAGTACTTAAAATATTGGACTTCAATGAGATGAAGTAGGGAAGGAACTGAGGGCTTCTTGGTGTTCTCTGAGCTTGGTTGTTTTCTTGCAGACGTTTCATTACCCAAACAAGGGAACATCATCAGTGCTCAAGGGGGAGGAAGAAGGAAGGAACTCTTCAGACTTTGTGTCAATTAAATTAAATTATTCTCCTAAAATAGGTAGCTCCTCCTCACTCCTTGCAACAGAATTTCCCTGCTCTTGGACCGAAGCTTGATTTCACCCTCAAATGACAAAAAGAATGACATTTGTGGACTTAGATTTTTACTGCCATATTGGGGATGCAAACATCCAACTGATTGTTAGATGGCAGCAAAGGGTTGGCATATCTGTATATCTTGTTAGATATTTTTTTATTGTTTTATATCACATATTCCATTTCTATGTTGAACAGTGTGTTTTCTAGGTGTCCAAAGTATTAACACATAAACATCATCATAATCATTATAACCATATATACATAACCATATATGCGATAATATCAATCGTTATTGAAAAGTGTACTATCGTCCATTATAGTATTGATTATATAACCACCAAAATACTTACTCATCAGTTTTTCTTTCTCATGTAGTCCATATTTCACATAAATCCACTCCTCTAACCTCAGTATTTGTCACTTAACCATTTGTAGAATAGTTCCCATGTTGTGAAATATTCCGAGTCTTATTTTCCTTTGATTTTTAGGGTTAGCCTATCCATTTTTGCACATTCCAGAATTTTTTTGATTATAGTATCATCTATAGGGATTTCTGTATTTTTCTAGTATTGTGCATATACAATCCTGCCTGCTGTTAGGACCGTGATGGCGAACATATGGCACACCTGCCACAGGTGATACATGGATTTTTGGGCCTTTGGGGGGGGGGTCTCTGGGGGTTGGGGAAGGCTGTTTTTGCCCTCCCCAGGCTCCTAGAGAGGCTCTGGAGCCTGGGGAGAGCAAAAAAACGGGCCTACTGGTCCCACCGGGCCATTGCGTGCCAAAAGAAGGGGGAGCGCGGGGGGTCACGCATGCATGTGCAGTGGGCGGCACGTATAGAATTATGGTTGTGGGCACATATGCGTGCAACCCCCCCCCCCAGCTTTTGGCATACAATGACAAAAAGGTTAGCCATCACTGTGTGATGTGAAAAAAATACATATGTGTATTTTTTTCCAGTATTTTTTTTGCTTTGGGACATTTCTACCACATATGATAATATGAGCCTGGTATTTGATTGCATTTCCAACATTTAACAGATTTATTTTTATACATATTCACTAATCTTGCAGGTGAATAATGCCAGTTATAAAACATTTTATAGAGGTTTTCTTTAAACACTCTTGACATTGTGACTTTATGATTTCTGTTCCATAATTTCTGCCACCTGTCCAAATCTATTGTATAGCCAGATATCTGCATATCTTTGCCACTATGAAATGGAAGCAAATGCTCTCATGGCTTGGATTTTGGTCACCCTGATTTGCTTGTTCTAAGACTGTCACTACCTTGTGCTGATTTTAACACTGTCATTCGCTGAAATGAATGAATTGAGAATGAAAATGAGATGAATCTTTGGACTGATCCAGCAGGAGTTTATGAATTTATAAAGCATTCGTTCCCTTGGATGCTTTGGATATCATGAAGCAAGGGCCATAAAGTAGTCCTCAACTTTCCTTCACATTTGAGTCCAAAAATTTCTGCCGTTAAGTGAATTTTGCCCCATTTTTACGACCTTGCTCGCCACAGCTATTAAGTGATCTGTGCAGTAGTTAAAGGTGGCGGTTGATACCCCTAGGCTGATCTGTCCCCCCCTTCAGAGACCCACAAAAACACAGCCAGTCGAGGGTTAAGAATCACTTGGCACAATCCACAGTTCTTATCTCAAACTTGGCAGCGATATGCACACCGTCTGCCAAGGCCTTTATTAATTTACACAAACAGAAAATCACCTACGTAGCTTTGCCGTTCATTTAGCTTCCAAGACTACGAGGTTGCTATGTTGTTTTGTTTGTTCGTCACAAAGATCCTGGCCCACCGTCCTGTCTTATATAGGAGGCTGTAGGTGTGGTCCGGTGACTCATTGATCCTGTGACTCCAATCCAGTGACTCAGGTCTATTTCCTCATACATCGCCGCAGCTGCAGTAATCTTTTCTCTCGCCTTCTTTGGCGTGCGTCCAGGAATGACGTCTCTCCCTCACTCTCATCTGAGACACCTGTTTCCCCACTACTTGGCTCTCTTTCAGCTGGCACCTGAGATGGTGCCAGGGGGGGGGGGGCTGGGAGATCTGGCTGGCTCCTCTTCCTCCTGCTCAGAGCTTCCTTCCTCCAATGGGATAGGCTCAGCGGACGGGGCCACAACACTATCCCCCACCGCAGGGCCCTTCCCCCGGGTCTGACGGTCGGGATGGGGTCGGGACGGGAACTGTTCGTGGAAAGCCCGCACCAGGTCAGGGGCCTGAACGGCAGACACGTCCACCCAGGTGAAATCCTCGGCCCCGTACCCTTTCCAAGCGATGAGGTATTGGAAGCGCCCCTTCAGCCAACGGGAGTCCCGAATACTGTCCACCTCATACGTCGAGGCGTCGTCCTCGTCAGCTGCGGCTGGGGGGGCGGGCGGCGGAGAAGGCTCGCGGGAGTCTCAGGGACCAGGAGGGACCGATGAAAAACGGGGTGGAGCCGCATGGAGCGGGGTAGAGTCAACCGATAGGCCACCGGGTTGATGACCGCCTTGATGGGGAAGGGACCGATAAAGCGGTGGGCCAGTTTCCTCACCGGCTGGTCCGTGGGGAGGTGTTTCGTGGACAGCCACACCCGATCTCCAACTTCCAGCGGTGGTATCGCCCGGCGGGCGCGATCGGCGAACCGTTTATACTCCTCTTTCGCTCGGATCAGCTGCCGCCGCACCAGTTGCTGCACCGCCTGCAGCTCCGAGAGGAAGTCCCGGGTCTCAGGAACAGGGGAGTCCATGATGGTCAACGGAAAAAACCGTGGATGGTACCCGACGTTGGCATGGAACGGTGTCATCTGGGTGGAGGTATGTTGGGAGTTGTTAAAAGCGAACTCCGCCAGGGGTAGGTACTCGGCCCAGTTGTCCTGCTGCTGGTTGACAAAACAGCGGAGGTACTGCTCCAGTATGCCAATGACCTTCTCCGTGCCCCCGTCAGTCTCCGGATGGTGCGACGACGACAGGCACACCTGCACCTCCAGCACAGCCATCAGGCTTCTCCAGAAGCGGGCCGTGAACTGGGCCCCGCGGTCCGAAACTACCCGATCCGGCAGGCCGTGGAGGCAGAAGATGTGTTGCAGGAACAGGCGAGCCGTGATACGGGCCGAGGGCAGGCCGCGGCACGGGATGAAATGTGCCATCTTCGTGAGCGCATCCACCACCACGAGGACGGTCGTGAACGTAGCGGACAGGGGCAGGTCAGTCAGGAAGTCCATGGAGATGGCTCCCCACGGTCTCTCCAGTGTCGGCAGCGGCTGGAGGAGTCCAGGAGGGGGGCCGGACCCGGCTTTGGCCTGTCGGCACGGCACACAGGACGTCACGTAGGCGTGCACGTCGTGCCGTACCCGAGGCCACCAAAAAGTCCGCGTCACTAGGCTCAAGGTCTTAAAGAAGCCGAAGTGCCCCGCCGCGGGGTTGTCATGGCACTGGTTCATGACGAGGGCTCGGAGCAGACTTGTGGGCACGTACAACCGACCCCGGTGCCTGAGCAAGCCCTCCTCCACGGTCCATGGGGACGCGGGGCCGACGTCCGCTCTCCGCTGCTGCGACCAGTCATCCCATCGCTGCGCTTCCAGCACCTGAGTCCGCAGGTCCACCGGTTCCTGGACCGCGGCCAAGGAGTCCGCTGGCAGAACCCCCGGGGGGGAAAGGGAGTCCTTGGGGCAAAAGTATTCCGGCTTACGGGAGAGCGCGTCCGCCCTCTGGTTGAGGTGGCTCGGAATGTATGTGACGTGGAAGTTGAACCGGGCGAAAAACAACGACCATCGGATCTGCCGCTGGTTCAAATTCCTGGCCGTGGTGAGGTGCTCCAGGTTCCGATGGTCTGTCCGCACCTCCACCTGGTGTCGGGCCCCCTCGAGGTGATGTCGCCAAGCCTCGAACGCGGCCTTGATAGCCAGCAACTCCTTTTCCCAGATGGTGTAGTTGCGCTCGGAAGGAGTGAGTTTCCGGGAGTAGTAAGCGCAGGGAAAAAGAGTGCTGCCATCCACCGGAGCCTGTAGCAGCACCGCCCCAATCGCCACGTTGGACGTGTCTGTCTCAACCACGAACGGACAGTGTGGATCGGGGTGCCTCAGGACCGGCTCCGTGACAAAGGCCAGCTTGAGAACCTCGAAGGCCTGCTGCTGCGGGGGCCCCCACCGGAATGGGACCTTCTTCCGAAGGAGCTGGGTCAACGGCACGGTCAGGGTAGCAAAGCCCGGGATGAAGGTCCGATAGTAGTTGGCGAATCCCAACAGACGTGGGGGTTCCCAACTGCGCAAGGCCGCCACCTTGTGTGGGTCCATCGCGATGCCCTCGGGGGTGATGATGTGCCCGAGGAACTCTATGGAAGTCTGGAAGAAGTAACATTTCTCCAACTTCGCATAGAGCTGGTGCTCCCGCAGGCGCTGCAGGACCTGGCAGACATGCTGGAGGTGACTTTCCGGGGTCCGGGAATAGATTAAAATGTCATCCAGGTAGATCACCACGAACCGATCCAGCATGTCCCGGAACACGTCATTCATCAAGTGCTGGAAGACCGCGGGGGCGTTGGTCAACCCGAACGGCATGACGGTATATTCAAAGTGTCCGTATCGGGTGCCAAATGCCGTCTTCCACTCTTCCCCCTCTCGCATCCGCATCAGGTTGTAGGCTCCCCGGAGGTCGAGCTTGGTGAAAATCGAGGCCTCCCGCAACCTCTCCATCAGCTCCGGGATCAGCGGCAGGGGATAGCGATTCCGTACCGTGATGGCATTCAAGCGCCGGTAGTCGCAACACAGGCGCAAGTCCCCCGTCTTCTTTTTCACGAAGAGGACTGGGGCCGAGAGCAGGGAGGTCGAAGGCCGGATGAACCCACGGGCCAGGTTCTTGTCCAGAAAGTCCCGTAAGGCGGCCAGCTCGGGCTCCGACATGGAGTACAGGCGTCCCGAGGGCAGGAGCGCGTTGGGCATCAAGTCCACCGCGCAGTCGTAGGGTCGGTGCGGGGGCAAGCGATCCGCCTCCTTCTCGCTGAACACGTCGGCGAAGGATGTCAGCTCCGGAGGCAAGGAGACGTTTGGGGCGGAGACGTCCTGGCCGGCACAGGTGTGGCGAAGGTGGTCGACACACTGCAGGCTTGGGAACGAGATGGCATTTCTCGACCACGCCACCTGAGGGTCGTGCGCCCGAAGCCAGGCCATCCCCAGGACCAAGGGGAAGTGCAGGTCCGCCGTCACATAAAACTGGATCGCCTCCTCATGGTTCCCAATGGCAAGGCGCAAGGGCTGAGTAGCGAAGTTGATGGGCCCCGCCACAAGTTCCCGCCCATCAATAGTTTCGACTCTCAACGGAGGGTCCACTGGAACCAAGGGAACCTTGTAATGGGCCACAAAGGCCTGGTCCATAAAGTTCGTGGTGGCCCCCGAGTCCACCAGCGCGTGCGCCTGGAGCCCCTCCGACCGGTTAGCCAACAACACCCGGATGTTCAAAATCAGGTGCCGAGGGGGCTCACAGTCCACAGCCGTCGCCTCCGGCGGGGCATGGTCACCTGCCTGACCCAGAGTTTCCCCTAAGCCAGGCCTGACCCGTTTCCCGGCTGGTCACGCCGAGGCTCCGGAACAGGCTTCAGCGGTCTGTGGCGCCTCCACGCGAACCAGCTCGTCCTGCATCTCATCGCAGAGGCCGTCCTGGAAGGCATCCATCAGCGCCGCCTCATTCCAGGCCGAATCCTGGCCTAACAATCGGAACTCCGCAATATAGTCCTGCAGGGGGCGCTTGCCTTGGCGAAGGTCCTTGATGCGCCTCGCTGCCGTCTGCACCCGGAGGGGGTCCTCAAACATGGTGCGCAGGTGTTGCAAAAAACCCTGATAGTCCAGAAGCAAGGGGCTGTCTTGCAACAACAGGGGCGTGGCCCATCGGGCGGCAGTGCCAGAGAGGGAGCTGATAATAAAGGCCACCCGAACCCGGTCATCCGGAAAATCCTCCGGCCGCATTGCCATGTACAGCTGGCACTGTCCCAAGAATGTCCTGCTGCCAAGAAAACTTATCTGGCATGTTCACTGGGCATCTTGGACAGGGAAGGGGAGCAGGTGGAGCTGCTACAGGAGCATTTCCCAAAGCAAGTTGTGCAGTTAGCTGTGCTACTTGCTGTTGCAGAAGTTGATTGGCCTCCAGCATCTGCTGTACCTGCTGCTGCAGCTGTTGGTCCATCGTGGGTTAACGATGGAGTTTTGGGTGACGAACAAGATGATCTGTCCCCCCCTTCAGAGACCCACAAAAACACAGCCAGTCGAGGGTTAAGAATCACTTGGCACAATCCACAGTTCTCATCTCAAACTTGGCAGCGATATGCACACCGTCTGCCAAGGCCTTTATTAATTTACACAAACAGAAAATCACCTACGTAGCTTTGCCGTTCATTTAGCTTCCAAGACTACGAGGTTGCTATGTTGTTTTGTTTGTTCGTCACAAAGATCCTGGCCCACCGTCCTGTCTTATATAGGAGGCTGTAGGTGTGGTCCGGTGACTCATTGATCCTGTGACTCCAATCCAGTGACTCAGGTCTATTTCCTCATACGTCGCCGCAGCTGCAGTAATCTTTTCTCTCGCCTTCTTTGGCGTGCGTCCAGGAATGACGTCTCTCCCTCACTCTCATCTGAGACACCTGTTTCCCCACTACTTGGCTCTCTTTCAGCTGGCACCTGAGACGGTGCCAGAGGGGGGGGGCTGGGAGATCTGGCTGGCTCCTCTTCCTCCTGCTCAGAGCTTCCTTCCTCCAATGGAATAGGCTCAGCGGACGGGGCCACAACATAGGCTTATGGTCATGGGGGATTTCAACCTGCCATCTATCGGTGAAACATCTGAGATAGCCCAGGAGTTCATGGCTTCCATGACGGCCATGGACCTGTTCCAGGTAATTCAGGGCCCGACCCACATTGGTGGACACACCCTGGACCTAGTTTTTGTCTCTGGTCAGTGGTTGAGCGGTCTAGATATTGGGGATATAGTTGTGGAACCCTTGTCATGGACTGACCACTCGCTCCTTCGACTCGACTTTCAGACCGCTGCACCTCACCGCAGGGAGGCGGAACCGACTAGGTGGTTCTGCCCCAGGCGCCTGATGGATCCTGATAGGTTCCAGACGGAGCTTGGGCCATTTCCTGAGACACTGACACACGACTCGGCTGAGGACCTGGTGGCGGCCTGGGATAGGGCAGCCAGTGGGGCCTTGGACCGCGTCGTGCCTTCGCGGCCTCTGACCCGGCGCCGAACTCACTTATCTCCTTGGTTCACCGAGGAGCTGAGGGAGATGAAACGCCGGAGAAGACGCCTAGAGAGCGGTTGGAGGGCCAGTCGCTCTGAATCTGACTTGACACTAGTAAGAGCTCATATTAAGACTTACTTAGTGGCGATAAAAGCGGCAAAATCTAACTATTTTGCCGCTCTTATCGCGTCATCAGATAATCGGCCAGCCGCCCTGTTTAGGGTGACCCGCTCCCTCCTCCATCCGGGAGCGCGGGAGGATCCCTTGCAGGGTCGTGCTGAGGATTTTGTTCAATATCTGGATGATAAAATAACTCAGATTCGGGATGACTTGGCCGTTGACTGGGTTAGTTTGGGCGGGGTGACTGAGGCAGGTCTTGAGAGTGTTATCTGGGCTGAGTTTGATCCTGTGGCTCCCGAGGACGTGGAAAGGACCTTGGGAAGACTGAACGCAACCACATGTTTATTGGACCCGTGTCCCTCCTGGTTGGTGCTGGCCTCCCGGGAGGTTACACGAGGCTGGCTCCAGGAGATAATAAATGCTTCTTTGAGTGAGGGTGCCCTACCGGCCGCCTTGAAGGAGGCAGTGGTGAGGCCCCTCCTCAAGAAGCCCTCCCTGGACCCGGCTATTTTGGCTAATTACCGTCCAGTCTCCAACCTTCCCTTTTTAGCAAAGGTTGTTGAGAGTGTGGTTGCGTGGCAGCTCCCTCGGTACCTGGATGAAGCTGTCTATTTAGACCCGCTCCAGTCCGGCTTCAGGTCTGGATACAGCACCGAAACGGCATTGGTCGCGTTGGTGGATGATCTCTGGCGGGCCCGGGGTAGGGGTTACTCCTCTGTCCTGGTGTTATTAGACCTCTCAGCAGCTTTTGATACCATCGACCATGGTATCATGTTGCGCCGGTTGGAGGGACTGGGGGTGGGAGGCACCGTCTTACGGTGGTTCTCCTCCTACCTCTCCGACCGGTCACAATCTGTGTTGACAGGGGGGCAGCGGTCGACCCTGAGGCGCCTAGTGTGTGGGGTGCCGCAGGGATTGGTCCTCTCGCCCCTCCTGTTCAACATTTATGTAAAGCCGCTGGGTGAGATCATCCGTGGTTTTGGGGTGGAGTTCCATCAGTACGCTGATGATACGCAGCTGTACATTTCCACCCCAGACCACCCCAACGATGCCGTGGAAGTGATGTCCCAGTGCCTTGAAGCCGTGTGGGCCTGGATGGGGAGAAACAGGCTTCGACTCAACCCCTCCAAGACCGAGTGGCTGTGGCTGCCGGCGTCCCGATATAGCCAGCTGACACCATCGCTGGTTATTGGAGGCGAATCATTGGCCCCCACGGAAAGGGTGCGCAACTTGGGCGTCCTCCTGGACCCACGGCTGTCTTTACAGGATCACACGACAGCTGTGGCCAGGGGAGCTTTCTATCAGGTTCGCCTGATACGCCAGTTGCGGCCCTTTCTAGATCGGAACTCCCTACGCACAGTCACTCAGGCACTCGTCACCTCTCGCCTGGACTACTGCAATGCTCTCTACATGGGGCTCCCCTTGGGGTGCACCCGGAGGCTCCAACTGGTGCAGAATGCGGCTGCGCGGGGGATTATGGGAGCGACGGGACGCTCCCACGTGACACCTCTCCTGCGCAAGCTGCATTGGTTGCCGGTGGACTTCCGGGTGCGTTTCAAGGTGTTGGTGATCACCTTTAAAGCGCTCCATGGCTTAGGACCAGGGTGCTTACGGGACCGCCTTCTGCTGCCAATAGCCTCCCACCGGCCGATGCGCTCCCACAGAGAGGGCCTCCTCAGGGTGCCGTCAGCCAGACAATGCCGGCTGGCGACCCCCAGGGGGAGGGCTTTCTCTGTGGCAGCCCCTACCCTCTGGAACGATCTTCCTCCAGAACTGAGAACAATTGCCGACCTCCGGACTTTTCGTCGGGCCCTAAAAACTTATCTCTTTCAGCTCGCCGGTCTAGCCTGACCCCTGTTGAATTTTTAAGATCTTGTTGTATTGTAGGGTTGTGGTATTTTAAATATTTAATTGTTTTAATCTTAGCCAAAGTTTATATGGATTTTTAAAAATTTTTAACTTTTATGTACTGTTTTTTATCTGGCTCTTCACCGCCCTGAGTCCGCAAGGAGAAGGGCAGTATATAAATCTAATAAATCAATTAATCAATCAATCAACTAATTGTTTAGCGAATCTGGCTTCCTCACTGACTTGGCTTGTCAGAAGGTCGCAAAAGGGGATCATATGACCCCAGGATACTGCAACCCTTATAAATATGAACCAGTTGCCAAGCATCTGAATTTTGATCACATGATCACAGGGATGCTGCAACAGTCATAAATGTGAAAAACACGTCATAAGTCACTTTTTTCAGTGCCATTGTAACTTTGAATTTAAGGTAAAGGTAAAGGTTCCCCACACACACATGTGCTAGTCGTTCCCGACTCTAGGGGGTAGTGCTCATCTCCGTTTCAAAGCCGAAGAGCCAGCGCTGTCCGAAGACTTCTCTGTGGTCATGTGGCCGGCATGACTAGACGCCAAAGGTGCACGGAATGCTGTTACTTTCCCACCAAAGGTGGTCCTTATTTTTCTACTGGCATTTTTTATGTGCTTTTGAATTGTTAGGTTGGCAGAAGTTGGGACAAGTAACAGGAGCTTACCCCATTACACGGCACCAGGGATTCAAACCGCTGAACTGCCGACCTTTCGATTGACAAGCTCAGCATCTTAGCCACTGAGCCACCACATCCCTTTTCACTTAACCTTGTCACTTAACGAACTGTTATAAGTTCGCATCCTTTGGGAAAATATTTCTCAGGCCAGTTGCCCGGCAGTGACTCAGAAAAGCTTTGCATCCACTTGTTCCTCTCTTCCCCCTGTGCTCATCCCCTCCAGCCCTGCTGAGATTCAATCAGGCCATCCTGGTTTCCCGCCATGATCCAGCTTCTCGGAAGAAGGTGGTGGAAGAAGTGAAGAAACGAGCAACATCCCAGGGGAAATGGCCACAGGTAAAACATGGAGGACCTGATCCATTAAGTTAGCGCCTTTTGAGAATTTGGGAAGGTTAAAGGCAGTGGTAGGATTCAAATTGTTCCATTACTGGTTCTGTGGGCATGGCTTGGTGCACGTGGCTTGATGGGGCAGCTCTTTGCTGTGACTGACATTGAGTTGGGCACATCCACTCAGTCACATGACCCCCCCCCTTCCCGAGGAGGCCCTGGGAAGGCCAGAGCCGGGGAATGGCTCGTTCCCTGACCCAGCCGAGGCGGGCAGCGGGTAGCAAGTGGGCAGAGGCTCCAGGGCCTTGGGGAATGGCACGTCCCTGAGCCCTGACCCAAGGCGAAGGGCGAGCGGGCGACATGCTTACCTTTGGTGAGCTGAGCAGAGCGGGCGAGGCGCAGAGGCGACTGGCAAGGTGATTAGTTGGGCTGTGTGGCAAAAGACAACATATAGGGTGGGGTGGGCAAGGCAAACGTCGAGCAGGTGGGTGGCCGGGGCCGGGGCCAGCCAGAGGTGGTATTTATTGGTTCAGTAAACCAGTTAAAATTGCCCCTACCGGTTCACCTGAACTGGTTCAAAATGGCTGGTTAAAAGTTTGGAGATCCTCTCTGATTTGTGTGACCTGTTTCTCCAGGTGCTTTTCTATCCCGAGGGGACCTGCTCAAACAAAAAAGCCTTACTGAAGTTTAAACCAGGTAAGACATCAGCAAGCCTGTTCAACGGGTGTAAAACAATGGATTGGTTTACCAATCCAATTAACTAGCATCGGAGATTGCCCCACCTAAAAAGACAACTCTTTTGATTTGAATGAAAACTTGTGAGTATCCTCACCCTTCAACCTTAAAATATATGTACCTTAGATTTCTCTTCAGCACTCCAATGAAAAAATGGTAAATCCCTGTGGATTTTACTCCGCTAGTCATTGCCAACTCTAAGGGGCGATGCTCATCTCCATTTCAAGGCCATTGAGCCAGCGCTGTCTGAAGACATTTCCACGGTCACGTGGCCAGCATGATGTCACGGAGCGCTGTTACCTTCCTGCCGAAGTGGTACCTATTTATCTACTCGCATTTGTGTGCTTTCAAACTGCTAGGTGGACAGCAGCTGGAGTGAGGACGGGAGCTCATCCTGTCACATAGCGCTCGGGTTTCAAACCTGGGTTGCCAGCTTTCTAACCAATAAGCCCAACCCCTTAATCACTGACCCACCGCGCCACCCTTTCAGCCCTCAGGACAGATGAGTAAATCTTAAACGTGTGTGCTTTATGTTCTCAGGTGCCTTCATATCTGGTGTTCCCATTCAGCCGGTCCTCATTCGCTACCCCAACTCTGTGGTGAGTTTCTACGAACTTTAGGAGATAGTCTTAACATTGTAATAATTACAGGTAGTCCTCAACTTACAGCCACAATTGGGTTCAGAATTTCTGTTGTTAAGCAAGATGGTTGTTAAATGAGTTGTGCACAATTTTGCAACATCTTTTACCACAGTTGTTAAGTGAACCACTGCCGTTGTTGTCTGTGGAGTTTCTCAGCCATCCGGGTTATGGTTGTCTCCAACAGCCTGCCTCTGTGTTCAACAGTGAAGGGAAACAGGGCAGAAAACATCTTGCAGAAAGCACAGCTATACAACACAGTCCCTTCAGCAGTTCCAAGAAGGCTCCACACCTATTTGCACTATTCGGTGACCCTGAGGACACTGACTATCTACAGGGGGCCTCAACGACTATCAAATCAAATCAAGTTTATTACAGTCAAAAAAACAGAGACCAGAATAAATAAAAAACACTCAAGGAATATCCAGTTGAAAATTCTAGAATAAAGTAATAAATAACAGATAAAATTATATTAAAGTCACAATTTGGCATCCAATCTGTCAGTTACATACATGACCTAACTATACTATAATATCAATCCTTGAAACCATGAGGCCCATACTGATTAAATACTGTAATGCAAAAGGGTTTGCTACATTCGTTGTGTAAAATAGCTATGGTGGATTAATCATGTGTCTCTGACGAATCCCCAGTGCTGCTGCTCAGAATCTCGCCACCTCCACTGTAATCAGTCTGTTCGTCCTTAAGCAGCCACTGGAGATAGATTCTCGAAAAGGATGCAAATGACCAGCTGTCTGCAATGAATGTAAACCCTTCCATTCCCCACCATCCAGTTGGAGCTGAAGAAGCTTCTTGGATGAGAAGCAAAATGTCTTCAAAAAAAGAAAGTCCAGTTGCCTCTTGGAAAAAAGCACCTTTTGGACACTGCTTCCCCAAAAATAAGACCTAACTGGAAAATAAGCCCTAGCATGATTTTTCAGAATGCTTGTAATACAAGCCCTACCCCCAAAATAAGCCCCATTTAAGATTGTTAGTCAGACAGATGCATTTAGTACCATGTTTCCCCGAAAATAAGACCTAACTCAAAAACAAGTCCTAATGCCATGATGGTGAACCTATGGCACATGTGCCACAGGTGGCACGTGGAGCCATATCTGTGGGCACATGAGCACTGACCTAGCTCAGCTCCAGCATGCATGTGATTGCTGGTCAGCTGATTTTTGGGCCTTCCAGGCCCACCGAAAGTCAGGAAACAGGCTGTTTCCAGCCTCCGGAGGGCCTCCGGTGGGGTGGGGAAGGCCATTTTTGCCCTCCCCAGGCTCCAAGAAAGCCTGGGGAGGGTGAAAAAAAAGGCCTACTAGGCCTACTGGTAACCTTTTTGCCATCATGTGCCAAAAGCGGGGGGAGCATGGGGGGGTCGCTCACGCATGCATGGGGGACAGGAAGGCATTGAATTATGGGTGTGGGCATGCAGGCACAGGACCACCCCGTGCTCCCCCGCTTTTGGCAAAAAGGTTAGCCATCACTGCCCTAATGCATCTCTTGGAACAAAAATTAATATAAGACCTGATCTTATTTTTGGGGAAACACGGATAGGTCACACAATCATTAAGCAATCTAGCACTCACCTCCATATGGGCTTTGTCAGAAGCCATCAGGGAAGGTTGCATATGATGATCACGTGACCTTGCTGAAAGTATCATAAATACCTGCCAGTTACCGAGCGCTCAAATTTTGATCACGTAACCATGGGGACTCTGCAATGCTCATATGTACAAATGTCAGTTGTAAATTACTTTCGTCGATACCATTGTAACTTTGAACGGTCACTAAATGAATGGTTTTAAATCTGCTTTTTGTCTGTATTTCTGAAGCTGGTTTTTCTAAGTAAATGTTAAGCTACAGTGTCCCAAAGGTGCTTTTTTCAAGAGGCAACTGGTTTTTCTTTGAAGACTAGAAAGTCCAGTTGCCTCGTGAAAAAGCTTCTTTGGGACAACCATGACCTGGATGACTGTGAACCTCCATCGATAATAAGTTAGATCAGTGTTATGGCCTGTTGGCCACCGGCCCCTCCAATAGCCAAATCAGAGGAAGAGGAGGTGTGGGAGTCAGGGTCAGCATCAAAGGCAACCTGAGAACTCTGAGGGGGGAGAGGGAGTGGAGCTGGCAGAGAGAGAGAGAGAGAAAGACAGAGGTGGAGCATGGGCCATCTGTCAGCCCTTAGATGGAGAGTCAACAGCCCCCAGGTCTGGAGGTGGCTGATGAGGAAGAAGAGGAACAGCTGGATCTAGTGCCTGATGCGCAGAGGACAGGAGAACAGTGGAAAGCTGCGGGCCGATCCTTCGGAAGGAAGAGTCACCACTGCTAGCGAAGCCCCACCCTAGCTCTGGGGATAAAAGACAGTGGGCAGAGATGAATAGCTGTGGCAGACAACTACTCATCTTCCAGCCGGACCAACTTGTTAGCCTGCGATGAGAGAGAAACTTTTTGCCAGGGCTGCTGGCACTCCTAATTAAAGAATAGTTAACTTCAGAGGGTTTGTCATGTTTGGGAAGCCGGGTCAAAACACAGTGTCTAACTTCTTAGTGCTTATAAAAATGGCAGTGGAGAAGTGGCTGAAGAGCCTTTGGAGGTTTTATTGTGTCCTCGGGGTCACCTGAGTAGTGCAAATGGGTGTGGAGCCTTCTTATGGATTATATGGATCTCTATTATGGACTCATTATATTACGGTGGCCCCTTATGGACCATGCCACTTTGTTAGATAAAACCAAATATCTCCTTTTTTTCTTTCTTTTTTACAGGATTCAACCACCTGGGCATGGAGAGGACCCGGAGTGTAAGTTCCTAATAATGGTTTTATAATAGTGGCTGGTCATATGTATTCCTCTTGTCAGTGAGACCAAGTCTGAGTCATCTTCCATTTCTTCTTCCAGGTTAAAAGTCATCTGGTTGACTGCATCTCAGCCTTGCACGACTGTAGAAGTAGAGGTATGAAGAAAAGAGGGGAGATTGTGATCATTCCTCTTGGGGTGATCCCTTGGTGCCTTTTCTGCCTCACAGCACTGAACTGTACTTGGTTCAAAGTTCTGTTTTATTTGCAGGACTTACCGTATTTTTCGGACTATAAGACACACAGACATTTTCACCCCCTTTTGGGAGAAAAAAAGTGTGTCTTATAGTCCAAAAAATACAGTACATTTTTTTTTCTGGAGCTGGGATCTCAGTTTGGCTTTGACTGGTGTGTTGGGGGCCCACTCTCCAAAACAGTGGATGGGAAATTTCTCCTTTCTTCCCTGTTAAAAATTACAATTTCATGTAGACTTGGGCACTCAGGTTCCAGTCTTCAGACTGGCCTACAATCTCTCTTAAAGTTGATGCCATTGTCTTGACAATCCAGGCTTTTGCATACTAAGCTCAGTTTTCCAGAAATTAAATTTTCCTTAATTCTGATTTTCTTTTCCTTTCCAGTTTCTCCCAGTTTATCAACCCAGCCCCGAAGAGGCTGTGAACCCCACACTATATGCTAACAATGTCCAGAAAGTGATGGCCAAGTGAGTTGGAGATGCTTTTTGTAAATGGGGAGTTTGGGGTGCAACAGAAGGAAAGATAGGCTCAACGTTATGAGAAATGGTCAGAAGATGTTGTGACTGGTTTGGGATCCAGGTTCTGCGTGCTGCTGAAACTGAGCTCTGAAGACTTGAGAAGGCACCTGGAAAAACTGAATTCATAGTAGAGAAAGTCCAAGGCTCTTCATAAGTTGAACAGACTAGAACAAGGGTTGGCAACCCACAGCTCTGGAGCTGCATGTGGCTCCTTCATCCCTCTGCTGTGGCTCCCTGTCACTCAAAATATGTGTCGCAACCACTGATATGCGACACCCACTGGCACGCAATTTATTGATCTTTTCAACCCCCAGTAGGCCAACCATGGATAAATAAGTTTTTTTATACATAGCATAAAGGTAAAAAATGATATATGCAGTGTTATATTCATTTTAGATGTCAAAAGAGTTTTGGGGCTCCCGGTGTTTTCTTTTCTGTGGGAAATGGGTCCGAATGGCTCTTTCAGTGTTTAAGGTTGCTGACCCCTGGACTAGAAGAGTTGGCCAGTTCATTAATATTTATGGCAAAATCCATCAATGTAGAGCAGGGGTGTCAAACTCAAGGCCCAGGGCCCGGATCCAACCCGCGGGATGCTTAAATCCAGCCTGCGGGGCCGCCCTGGAACCAGCAAAGGACCGGCTCATGGTGCCTCTGCCAGCAAAAACAGAGCTCAGGAGCCCATTTTCACTGGCAGAGCGCTTGGGCCACCACAGGCGCCTCCAGCACGAGCGATGTTGAGCTGGCCACACCCACCCTGGCCCCCCAAAGTCAAACACAACCCTGATATGGCCCTCAATGAAATTGAGTTTGACACCCTGATGTAGAGATTTCCCCATTTTCCTAGGCTTTGAATCTGATCTACAGGATGCTAGCTTGGAGTTCCTGATGACCTCAGCAAGAGACTAGAAGCCAAAATTATTTCTCTGGAAAATACACTGAGGTGTAATGGGAGAATTACTGCAGCTGTAAGGCTGATTCTTGGTGCACATGGATAAGATGTTTCTCCTCTTGCTTGATGAATCTGTGTTTCCCCATAAGACTCTTCTTGTCCTTACATTGTTTCCTTCTTTAACTAGAGCCCTGGGGATCCCTGCCACAGATTGCGAATTTGTGGGCAACCTTCCAGTGACTGTTGTAGGGCACTTGAGAGTAGCCTTGGAGCCACGCATCTGGGAACTAGGGAAGGCTATCCGGAAGGCCAGGTGAGAGGTCACCAGGACAAGGAAAGAGCTTTGGTGGATGAAATAAAGGGTTGAATCTCATCCTTCATTCAATGTGGATATATAAAATAGTCTGTCACTCAAGGTGGCCTATGAACATACTCAGATCACGATGAAAATGAAAAAAAAAAATGAATGAGAAATGAAAAATAAAAAAAATGAAACAACAAATACAATTCCACTAAAATGGAAATATGCTTGCCGACTTGCCTGAGAGGGCAGGGTAAAAATGTAAAATAAATGAATCAAGGGTTGAATCTCATCCTTCATTCAATGTGGATGCTCCAAGAACAAGACAGGGCTCTTTTGCTAGATTATGGGTCAGCCTCTCCTGCTGTTAGAGAGGAGCAGCTGAGGTACTGCTTCTGTTCTTGGAAATCTAATGATGAAGGAGTGGTAGCTGTTAGGGGCACCAGAGGTTGACTAGCATAGCATTAACATTGGCACAAGGTTTGCTTTGTGAGCAGCAGATCAGGTAGGAGTGGAATGACACCTGGGAAAGAACCTGGGAAGATTGTCCAGGTTGGTGGGTTTATAATGTCCAGTTATATTCCACTTAATACAATGAAGCACACCAGAAAATCAATTGTATGTTTTCTTTCTTTCTTTCTTTCTTTCTTTCTTTCTTTCTTTCTTTCTTTCTTTCTTTCTTTCTTTCTTTCTTTCTTTCTTTCTTTCTTTCTTTCTTCCTTCCTTCCTTCCTTCCTTCCTTCCTTCCTTCCTTCCTTCCTTCTTTCTTTCTTTCTTTCTTTCTCTCTCTCTCTCTCTCTTTCTCTTTCTCCATTCCCCTCCCTCCCTCTTTCTTTCCTTCCTTCCTTCCTTCCTTCCTTCCTTCCTTCCTTCCTTCCTTCCTTCCTTCCTTCCTTCCTTCCTTCCTTCCTTCTTTCTTCCTTTCTTTCTTTCTTTCTTTCTCTTTCTTTCTTTCTTTCTTTCTTTCTTTCTTTCTTTCTTTCTTTCTTTCTTTCTTTCTCTTTTTCTCCCTTTCTCCCTTTCTCCCTTCCCTTCCCTCCCTCCCCTCCCTCTTTCTCCTTCCTTCCTTCCTTCCTTCCTTCCTTCCTTCCTTCCTTCCTTCCTTCCTTCCTTCCTTCCTTCCTTCTTTCTTTCTTTCTTTCTTTCTTTCTTTCTTTCTATGTTTTTCTTCTGTATATCGTTACTACATTGAAAAATTCTAATGAAAATATATACAGTATAAAGTAGTATGTCACTCAAGGTGGCCTATGAACCAGTTACAGGGATAATTGAGGAAAAAAATGGTTAAGTAAATCAGGGTTCAGCTTTACTGCTGTGGGAAAAACAAATACAATTCCACTAAAATGGAGGTATGCTTGCCGACTTGCCTGAAAGTGCAGGGTAAAAATGTAAAATAAATGAATGTATTTTTTTCTAAAACCCCCCCCTCCCTTTCCCATCAGCGAGTATGCAAATTCATTCTATTCCAGTAAAGCTAATTTGCATTTTTGTTTGTTTGTTTGAGAGTTCCAGAAAAATCTGTTATCACTGGATATTGTATACTACTAAAAAAAGCAATGTTTTTCTTTTAGTCTTTCCTACCTCAAAATATTTTAGCCACAAGCGACCTCAGTCCAGCCCCGGTGAATTCCATTGACTTTTATCTAGTGCCAATGTGCCTTGACCATTAGTGGATCAAATTTATGTAAGATAACATTAAATAAACTTTTAGTATTTTCCAACACTATCCCAGCTCCTGGTTTCTTGCACCTGACAGAGGCCTCTTTGTGGTTGATGCTGCTAAGTGGACTAACAAGCTTTCCAGGTCTCATTCCTTTTCATCTTTGCAAATATATCAATTGACAGATACCCAACGGAGGGGATCAAATACAACTTGGATGCATTTCCTGTTGGCACTTCAGGGCAGGTGGGACCAAGTGAGCTTGCCCACTGGCTGGAACTGGCCTGTCCTAAAGCTGTGGAAGAGATCTGTGTCTATTTCCAGCAGGTAAGATAATAGAATAGAATAGAATAGAATAGAATAGAATAGAATAGAATAGAATAGAATAGAATAGAATAGAATAGAATAGAATAGAATAGAATAGAATAGAATAGAATAGAATAGAATAGAATAGAATAGAATAGAATAGAATAGAATAGAATAGAATAGAATAGAATAGAACAGAGTTGGAAGGGACCTTGGAGGTCTTCTAGTCCAACCCCTGCTAGAAGAGGAAGAGGAGTACAGGTAATCATTGATTTACGACCACAATGGAGATCAACATTTCTGTGGGTTCAGTGAGTTTTGCCCCATTTTAGACCTGGCTTGAAACTGTGGTTAAGTGAATCGCTGCGGTGTTCAGTGAGTAACATGGCTGTTAAGCGAAACGGCTTCCCCCCATTGACTTGCTTGTCAGAAGGTGGAAAAGACGATCCTTGACTCGGGGACACTGCAACCATCATAAATAGGAAGCTGTTGTCAAGCATCGGAATGTACAGTCAGGTCCAGAAATATTGGGACATCGACACAATTCTAACATCTTTGGCTCTATACACCACCACAATCTAGTTGGAATGAAACAAACACAATGTGCTTTAACTGCAGACTGTCAGCTTTAATTTGAGGGTATGTACATCCAGCTCAGGTGAACGGTGTAGGACTTACAGCAGTTTGCATATGTGCCTCCCACTTGTTAAGGGACCAAAGGTAATGGGACAATTGGCTTCTCAGCTATTCCATGGCCAGGTGTGTGATATTCCCTCATTACCCCAATTTCAATGTGCAGGTAAAAGGCCCAGAGTTCATTTCAAGTGTGCTATTTGCATTTGGAATCTGTTGCTGTCAAAACTCAAGATGAGATCCAAAGAGCTGTCACTATCCGTGAAGCAAGCCATCATTAGGCTGAAGAAACAAAACAAACCCATCAGAGAGACATTAGGCGTGGCCAAAACAACTGTTTGGAATATTCTCAAAAAGAAGGAACGCACCAGTGAGATCAGCAACACCAAAAGACCCGGGAGACCACGGAACAACTGTGGTGGATGACCAAAGAATTCTTTCCCTGGTGAAGAAAACACCCTTGACAACAGTTGGCCAGATCAAGAACACTCTCCAGGAGGTAGGTGTATGTGTGTCAAAGTCAACAATCAAGAGAAGACTTCACCAGAGTGAATACAGAGGGTTCACCACAAGATGTAAACCATTGGTGAGCCTCAAAAACAGGAAGGCCAGATTAGAGTTTGCCAAACAACATCTAACAAAGCCTTCACAGTTCTGGAACAGAATCCTATGGACAGATGTGACCAAGATCAACTTGTACCAGTGTGATGGGAAGAGAAGAGTATGGAGAAGGAAAGGAACTGCTCATGATCCTAAGCATACCACCTCATCAGTGAAGCATGGTGGTGGTAGTGTCATGGCGTGGGCATGTATGGCTGCCAATGGAACTGGTTCTCTTGTATTTATTGATGATGTGACTGCTGACAAAAGCAGCAGGATGAATTCTGAAGTGTTTCGGGCAATATTATCTGCTCACATTCAGCCAAATGCTGCAGAACTCATTGGACGGCGCTTCACAGTGCAGATGGACAATGACCCAAAGCATACTGCAAAAGCAACCAAAGAGTTTTTGAAGGGACAGAAGTGGAATGTTATGCAATGGCCAAATCAATCACCTGACCTGAATCACATTGAGCATGCATTTCACTTGCTGAAGACAAAACTGAAGGGAAAATGCCCCAAGAACAAGCAGGAACTGAAGACAGTTGCAGTAGAGACCTGGCAGAGCATCACCAGGGATGAAACCCAGCGTCTGGTGATGTCTATGCGTTCCAGACTTCAGGCTGTGATTGACTGCAAAAGATTTGCAACCAAGTATTAAGAAGGGAAAGTTTGATTTATGATTATTATTCTGTCCCATTACCTTTGGTCCCTTAACAAGTGGGAGGCACATGTGCAAACTTCTGTAAATCCTACACCGTTCACCTGAGTTGGATGTACATACCCTCAAAATAAAGCTGACAGTCTGCAGTTAAAGCACATTGTGTTTGTTTCATTCCAACTCCATTGTGGTGGTGTATAGAGCCAAAGATGTTACAATTGTGTTGATGTCCCAATATTTCTAGACCTGACTGTAAATTACGTGACTATGGGGGTGCTGTGTCGGTCATAAGTGTGAAAACGGTCATAAGTGTGAAAAATGGTCCATAACTTACTTTTTTTCAGTGCTGTTGTAACTTTGAATGGTCACTGAATGAACTTTTGTAAGTGGAGGACTGTCTGTATTGTGTGCATAGGCTAGAGTGGTTTCTTTCTTCATTCACCCTTTTGCCACGTTTGCAACTCTTTCATACTTCCTGCTTCGATTCCCAGGATTCCAACGGAAACATGGATGCCCGGGAAGTGGCCTTAGCCCTAGAAGCTCTACAGGGAGAACATGACCCACAGCAACTGACACATCGGGCTTTTGAGGTAATGGCTCTGATTAGCTTTGAGGGGCAGAGGAAATGAGCTTGCAGAAGGTCGGGTGAGATGTTTAGCAAGGACTTGGATCAGTGGTGATATCCAAATTTTTTTACTACCGGTTCTGTGGGCATGGCTTGGTGGGCGTGGCTTAGTGGGTGTGGCAGGGGAAGGATACTGCAAAATCTCCATTCCCACCCCACTCCAGAGGAAGGATATTGCAAAATCTCCATTCCCACCCCACTCCAGGGGAAGGGTACTGCAAAATCTCCATTCCCATCCCACTCTGGGGCCAGCCAGAGGTGGTATTTGCTGGTTCTCCGAACTGCTCAAAATTTCCGCTACCGGTTCTCCAAAACCTGTCAGAACCTTCTGGATTTCACCTCCGACGTGGATCCCTGCTGGCTGGGGAATTCTGGGGGTTGAAGTCCTCACACCGTCAAGATGCCATGATTGAAAAACACGGAGTTAGTACTTGGACAAAGAGCACCTGGACATGCCAGGGCTACCCTAGAAAGTTTTTTTAAAAAATCCCCAAAAAGACAGTAGCAAGCCACTTTCATGTCCCAAAGATGCTTTTTCAAGAGGCGACTGGACTTTCTGGTTTTTCTTTGAAGACGTCCAGTCGCCTCTTGAAAAAGCACCTTTGGGATAACCGTGACCTGGATGACTGAAAATCTCCATAGACATTAATAACCCACTTTCATATTCCAGTTGAGAAAATTACAGGGATCTGTCCATAAAGTATTCAAGAGTTAAGCTCAATTCAAGATCTTTCTCTCATGTGTAGGAGTTCTCACAGTGTCAGTGAAGTACAACTGATGGCAAATCTGTCCATTGCAATTCCCCTCCCTCCCCACCCCGGCTCTTCCGTACCAAAGGGAGGGGCAGGAAGGAAAAAATACAGATTGATTGATTGATTACATTTCTATACCGCCCTTCTCCCGAAGGACTCAAGGCGGTTTACAGCCATGTTAAAACAACCCAACACAAAAATTAAAACTATTAAAATAATTTAAAGCAGTTTGGCCGTTATTAAAACCCCTTGCTAAAACCCCTTTAAAACCAATTAAAACCCATTTTAAAATTTATCTATTCGGTCAGGCCGGCTTGATGGAACAAAAGAGTCTTCAGAGCCCGACGGAAGGCGCAGCGGTCGGGAATCCTTCTTATATCCAGGGGCAGTTCATTCCATACGGCAGGAGCCCCCACAGAGAAGGCTCTCCCCCTTGGGGTTGCCAGCCGACATAGTCTGGCTGACGGCACCCTGAGGAGGCCCTCTCTGTGAGAGCGTATCGGACGGTGGGAGTTATTCGGTGGCAGAAGGCGATCCTGTAGGTATCCCGGTCCTAAGCCATGGAGCGCTTTGAAGATGGTGACTAGCACCTTGAAACGCACCCGGAAGACCACTGGGAGCCAGTGCAGCTCACGCAAGAGGGGTGTTACCCGGGAGTGACAAGTCGCTCCCATAACCACTTGTGCGGCTGCATTCTGGACCAGTTGGAGCTTCTGGGTGCTCCTCAAGGGGAGCCCCATGTAGTGAGAGTTACAGTAGTCCAGACGGTAAGTGACGAGGGCATGAGTGACCGTGCGTAAGGCGTCCCGATCCAGAAAGGGACGCAACTGGGAAATCAGGCGAACCTGATAAAAAGCCCCCCTGGCCACGGCCGTCATATGATCATCTAAAGACAGCCGTGTGTCCAGGAGGACGCCCAAGTTTTGAGCCCTCTTTGAGGGGGGCAAGATCTCATCCCCAATAGCCAGCAATGGTATCAGCTGGCTATGTCGGGGTGCCAGAAACCACAGCCACACTGTCTTGGAGGGGTTGAGTCTGAGCCTGTTCCTCCCCATCCAGATCCGCATGGCTTCCAGGCAACAGGACATCACGTCAAGGGCATCATTGAGGTGGTCCGGGGTAGAAATGTACAACTGCGTGTCATCGGCATACAGTTGACACTTCACCCCAAAACCACAGATGATCTCACCCAGCGGCTTCACATAAATGTTGATCACGAGGGGCGAGAGGACTGACCCTTGCGGCACCCCACAAGTAAGGTGTCACGACCTCTGTCCCCCCCCATCAACACAGACTGCGTACAGTGAGAAAGGAGGAGAACCACCGCATCACGGTGCCTCCCACTCCCAATCCCCCTAACCGACGCAGCATGATACCATGATCGATGGTATCAAAAGCCGCTGAGAGATCGAGGAGGACCAGGACTGAGGAGCATCCCCTGTCCTGAGCCCTCCAGAAATCATCAACCAATGCAATCAATGCCGTTCCCGCCCTGAAACCCGACTGGCACGGATCCAGATAGACAGCTTCATCCAGGTACAGATGGGTTTGAATATTGTTTCTCTAAATAGAGCTTGTTCCTCAAACACAGCAGTCTCTAGAAATTTTTCCTCACAGCTTGCTAACTTTGTAAACATCACTTGTCAGAAATTATGGATAGTCCTCCACTTATGACCTCAATTGAGCCCAAAATTTCTGTGGCTAAATGAGACAGTTGTTAAGTGAATTTTGCCCCATTTTACAACCTTTCTGGCCACAGTTGTTAACTTAGTAACACAGTTGTTACATGAATCTGGCTTCCCCATTGAACGTGCTTGTCAGAAGGTCACAAAAGGTGATCACGTGACCCCAGGACACTGCAACCGTCATAAATATGAGTCAGTTGCCAAGCATCTGAATTTTAAATCATGTGACCACAGGGTTGCTACAATGGTCGTGTGAAATATGGTCATCAGTCACTTCTTTTCAGTGTCGTCGTAACTTTGAACTGTTGTAAGTTTATTTATTTATTTATTTATTTATTTATTTATTTATTAGTTCAATTTATATGCCACCCTTCTCCGGAGTCTTAGGGGGGCTTACAATGCGTTAAGCAATAGCTTTCATATACCTGCTTAGTAGGGCTTTCGACCCCCCCCCCAGCGGTGTTCTTTTTTATACAAAGTCAGTTTATTGCCCCCACAATCCGGGTCCTCATTTTACCTACCTCGAAAGGATGGAAGGCTGAGTCAACCTTGAGCCTGGTGAGATTCAAACTTGCAGTAATTGCAGGCAGCTGGTGCTAGTTAACAGCACTTTAGTCTGCTGCACCAACAAGGTGCACCAAGGCTACCTGTATTGGATACTTGTGAATTTCTTGGAGTGGTTCCAGTTCTGGGTGGCGAGTGAAGCCCAACATCTAGAATATTTTGTCAGTGAGGTGGTCAAAAATATGGAAGGGGGAAAGTTGGTAGACACAGAACTTAAAGAGCAGTGGTGAAGTCCTACCGGTTCGCACCATTTCGGGCGAACCGGTAGTGATAAAAGCTACTGGTTCGTCCGAACTGGTATTTCTGATGATCAGCTGTGCCGTGTGATTTATATTCACTAGAAAGCAGGAAATCCTGCTTTCTAGCAATTCTAAATCGTGCGGCACAGCTGCCCCCCCCCCCCCGTCACTGTTCTACTTACCTTGTTAAGTGTCCTTTTTCCACATGAAGCGCGCATTTGACATGTACTGCGCATGCATGGGCAGCGAACTGCAGAGGATTTCATCACTGCCTAAAGAGTGGAAGACATGGTGGACATCAGCATGGACATCAAAAGAAAAGATCAGTAGGAACTGTAGATTTAAAAAAGGTGGAGCTGTGAACGTCAGAGCTAGATAGGTTTTGTGAAATGTCTTTCGGTTTCATTCCTTTGTCAAACTCTTCTTTATATTGAATTACAGTGAAATGCTAATATGATTTTATAGTCATGTATTTACTGGCATCTTCCCTGTCAACCAGCTATTCTCAGAGGTGGAGGCCAAGACAGGAACCTCTTGTCTGCACCAAGATGGATTCTGTGCCATTTTGCGCCTCCTGCTGGGCACTCCAGTTGTGGACGGAACTGAACTATATGGCCGACTCTGTACTGAGGACCACAGCCGGGACGGGCTTAACCTTGGTGAGATGGGGCAGGGAGATGAAATGACAGGATGGGAAGGAAGCACCCAACTGTGTACAGTAGTAGGTCATCCAAAGGATATTCAAAATCCATGCAGCAAGTCATGGAAGAAACAGATGGACGGAAAGGATACAGGGAGTTGAGAAAGAGGAAAACTGTTATTTTCTGGCCACTGATACGATATGGAAGCACCATGAGGGAAGCACGATTTGGATAAGAAAATTTGGGGGGGCTCATAGGCCATACTTCCCACACCAAAGCTTGTTTCTATAAGCCATGGAGACCTCCAAGATCATGATCCTAGGTCAATGATGGCTAACCTTTTTGCCATTGCGTGCCAGGAGGGGGGCAGGGGGATTGCACGCATGCGTGCCCACACCCATAATTCTATGTGCCCCAGCCCCGCGCTCCTGGAATGTGATGGCACGGTGGGCCCAGTAGGACCGTTTCTCTTTCTCCCTAGGCTCTAGAGTTTGGGGAGGGCGAAAACGGCCTTCCCCACCCCCCTGGAGGCCCTCCGGAGGCCAGAAACGGCCCATTTGCCAAGTCCCATTTTTTGCTCTTCCCCAAGCTCCAGAGCCTTTCTAGGAGCCTGTGGAGGGCGAAAATGGCCTTCCCCATTCCCCCAGAGGCTCTCTGGAGGCCGGAAACTGTCCATTTGTCAACTTACGGTCCCACCAGAGCTGAGCTCGTGTGCCCACTGATATGGCTATGCGTGCCACCTGTGGCACGCGTACCATAGGTTCGCCATCACAGTCCTAGGTCTATATGGCAATTCTTCCATTTATAATTATCTGAGTTGCGGTGTATTAAGGAAATGTGGGCAGAAGTGCACTTGTTTAGCCTCTTTTAAGCCAAATATGTCCATTTTGTCTTTCAATACCCTCAGCAATCACCCAAAGGATTGAAGAATCATGAACATGATTCATTTGTAGCTCAGGATTGAATCAAGGGGTCCTTGGTGCTCTCTGAGCTTGATTGTTTTCTGGCAGACGTTTCCTTACCCAAAGTAGGTAACATTATCTGTGCTAGACTAGATATGACCTAGTTTGGGTAAGGGAATGTCTGCCAGAAAACAACCAAGCTCAGAGGGCACTAAGGACCCCTGAAGTATCATTGCCATACTGCTGGGGGTTCACAGGGGTTCGGGAGAACCTCTAGCTAAGATTCTGTGCAGTTCTGAGAACCCCCAAATCCCACTCCTGGCTGGCCCCGCCCACCACACCCCACCCTTCCCAGGAGTCCCCACGCGGCCTGTTTTGGATGCAAGTAAGTGCAAGGCACAGACGGAGGCTCAGGGAGGGAAAAAATGGGCCTACCAGAAGTTCGGGAAGTCCAGAAACGGTCCTGTTTCCAGCCGTCAGAGGGCCTCTGGAGCCTGGGGACGCCATTTTTGCCCTCCCGGAGGCTCAAGGAAAGCCTCCAGAGCCCAGGGAGGGCAAAAACACCCACCTGCCATGGTGCAGGAGGCTGACTAGGCCACGCCCACCATGGCCACACCCACCCAGCAACCGGGCAGAGAACCCCTTGCTAAAATTTTTGAAGCCCACCCCGATCATTGTCACACTACTTGTGGCTGTAGGAGATCTAAGGTTTAAAAGATGGCCTCTGGTTTCCTGCTCCTCTAATCATGGAAGCAATAAGGAAGGTGCCCAATTAAGGAGAGAAATGACTGTCCACATGTGAGCTCTAAAATGTAGGCCCCCTATTATAGAAGGTGGTGGTTACAGAACAACCCTGTGGTTTTCTTCGCAACTTTTTTGGGAGTGGTTTGCCATTGCCTTCTTCAAAGGACTGAGAGGGAATGGTTGGCCCAAAGTCACATATCTGGCTTTGGGCCTAAGGGATCAGCATCTAATTGAGTTTGGCTGATCTCGAAAAACAGCAGGGCCAAATTATACCTGGCTAAGTTTTTGTCTGAAAAACATACTGGAAGTCTGAAAAACATACTGGAAGAAAGCAAATGGCAAACTCACTGCAGTCAACAGGGGCTGAACTGGATGTGTGGCATCTTTGCCTGATCGGTGGGGGGCGGGGGGGGGGGGTGAGGAGGAAGCGAAGGGTTTGATTTTCTTGGTCCTTGGAGGGGAAAACCACAGAATAATTTCTAGGTTAGGAAGTCAGAAACACATCCTAGAAAAACGGCACAGTGGTAAGCCACTTATGATAGATACTGCAGAGCATACTGGTGCTCAGAGGTTTTTGGAGATTCTCAATCATCCAGGTCATGGTTGTCCCAAAGGTGCTATTCCAAAAGACAACTGGACTTTCTTGGGGGGTTTTTCTTTGAAATTCTGGACAGCGTGGACCACCAATTTGAAAGAGGAGGTCAAAAAGGCCATCTAAGGTAGTGGCCAAAATTGTGGAAACCTTTTGGGAAAAGTGTATTTTCTAAGACTAGCTAATAACACCACTTTTTGGGGGGAATAGTACCATAAAATTATATATCAATGGAAAGACAATTTAATAAGGTGACCAATCGTCCTGCTTTAGGGAGGACAGTCCTTCTTTTGTAAGTTCTGTCCTCTCTCGAAAAGTGTCCTCCTACATGTCCTCGTTTTCAATATTTGAATACTAATCTGTAAATCTCCGTATTCGATCGATGCCGATCCAATCCGTTGCATGTGATGTGACATATTTGTATTTGACATGATGATTTGTCAAGGCTTGGTACAGTGCGGCGAGATGCAATTATGAGACGCATGTGCTCCGCACAGGAGAATTGTTTTGAGAGTGTGCCGCACGCAAGAGTGCGCTGTGCGCAAGTGGCTTTGTTTACTTCTTACCGAAACACGACATGGCACACGCGCACACATTAGACTCACTTCTTTTTTTTTCTTCAACTTCTTTTACAACTTCTTTTATTGTAAAAAAGTCAGTCACCTTAAATTTAATCAAAAATGTAATGCAATAACTTTTATGAAGGATTTGCTATTAGAATAGCAGTTACAGTATAAAGAAGAAAAGTGAACCACGTAGAAAAAAAATGAGATATACAAAAATTATCACCACATCAGTTAATACTTAAGTTGGGTAAATTGGATGAATTACGGCCTTACAACATCTTCCCATGGAGTGAACCAAGTCTTTCATTTCTGCAGGTGTTATAACGTGAAACCAAGATTGAATGATGGCTTCTATTAACTGGGTTTTATTGCTGGGTCGCTTCTGACTAACAAATTTCTTTAGTTGGCCCCATAGATTTTCAATTGGGTTAAGGTCTGGGCTATTCCCAAGCCATTCCAGCAGTGGAATATGATTGTCTTGAAACTCCAAAAAAATAAAATAAAATTGTGTTATTAGCCATCAAACCTCAAAAATACACTTTTCCCAAAAGGTTTCCACAATTTTGGCCACTAGTGTATGTTAAAATTGAACATCCCTCTCTTAACAGTATATGACACCACCTATCTCCTGTCTTCCACACCCATTTGAACTCTGATTCAGTTGACCCTGAGGGTACAGATAAACCCCCAAGTGGCCTCAATGAGAACTAAGGACCAGATGACTGCAAAGAATATAAATCTTTCAATTCAGATTTAACCAGTCAGTTAGAGCTGAAGAAGGTTCTTGGACGAGGAGCGAAACATTTTCAAAGGGAAAAAAAACCCCAAGAATGTCCAGTTGCCTTTTGGAAAAAGCACTTTTGGGACATTCTTGTTGTCATCTAAAGCAGAGTTCCTCAATCATTCTGGGTTGGTGGCCCAGAGTGGGGCGGGCAGGTGCCTTTATGCATGCACGTGCATGTGCGAAAGAGGCTGCGAACACCAGTGTGATGCTTATGGCAACAGTCGTGGGGAGTGTGTGTGCACACATACACACACTGACCAGTCACGAGGCCCAGTGGCCAACAGGCCACAACCCAATAGCAGGCCATGGCCATGGGTGGGCTGCTGAGGGTTTGCAGGGGTTCGGGAGAACCTCTAGCTAAGATTCTGTGCAGTTCAGAGAACCACCAAATCCCATTCCTGGCTGGCCCTGCCCACCCCGCCCCTCCCAGGAGTACCAACACGGCCCATTTTGGATGCAGGTATGTTCAGGGTGCACACGGAGGCTCGGGAAGGGCGAAAAACAGGCCTACTAGAAGATCAGGAAGGCCTCCAGAGGGCCTCCAGAGCCTGGGGAGGCCATTTTCGTCCTCCTGGAGGCTCGAAGAAAGTCTCTGGACCCCGAGTAGGGCAAAAAGAGCCCCCCCCACCCCCGCCGTGGTGCAGGAGGCCAACTAGGCCACGCCCACCCAGCAACCAGGCAGAGAACCCCTTGCTAAGTTTTTTGAAGCCCAGAGGTTGTGGACCCCTGATCTAAAGTCATGCTTGATTCAAGAGAGACTTACCTTCTGTTATGCCACCTTTGGAGTCCTTTTTTATAACGACGCAATTTGTTTTCCTCTTTTTTGTAACCAGGTCAATTCCAGGACTTCTCTCTCCATCACCCCGACTATGCCCGTCTGTTCAGCACGTACCTGCGCCCCCCTCCAGCCTGCGCTCTCCCCAAGCCTGCCCAAGCCTCCACTTACACTAACGGTGTCTCTGCCATCCCTCCCAAAAGCAAGAGTGACTGAAGCTCTCCCCTGCCTATTAAGCCATGTGTATCCAACGACCGTGAAAACACCCCCCCCCCCCACACACACACAGACACACAGCCATGCCACACACCTTTGGCCACAACAGAGTCCCGTTCCTTGCTTGCTCCCTGCTGTTGGGGTGGTTAGGCGAACTGGGGCTGAGATTCTTCCCCCCACCCCCCGCTCCCCGTCTCAGGGCAAACGAAAATGGGGAAATCACACAGCTGCAGTTTTTTTGGGGGATTGGGGCTTCTCTGGGTTTATTTTAGAGTTTTGTTTGGGGGGGGAGGGCAAGGGACTAGGATTTAATCCTATCCTTTATTTTACGTTGTTGAGTTCCGTTTTGTTTTCGTCAAGAGGAAAGGATGAACCGAAGGATGAGATAGCATCGTTTTTTGGGTTTCATTTTCTGTTTTGTAAAATATAAGAAAGTGCTATTTTATATATAAGATAAACATCTATAAGTTTTCAGTTTTATTTCTTATACACATGCTATAAAATGTACATTTTCTTATACATAATTAATCCTACATATACATATTTTCCTTAAAGAAAGCATTAAAATAAGGCATTTTAATTACATTCGGAGTTGCTCTTCTACCCTTTCTTTCCTCATTTTGCAACAAACCTTCTTTTCCTTTCTCCCTCCTCTCCTCTCCTACTTTCTCCTTCCTCCTCTCCTACCTCATCCTACTTCCCCTTCCTTTCCACCACTCCTCTCTTCTTTTCCCCCTTCTCACCTTCTCTCCTACTCCTGTCCCCTACCCTTCCTTCCTCTCCTTTTCCCTTTTTTCCATTCCTCTCCCTCCCTCTCCTCTTCCTACCCTCTACTCCTCTCTCCTTTCTATCTTCTTTGCTGTGGAATATTCTCTTTGTTTGGTGTCCAAGCAACTCCTGTATTCTAATAGTATATACTTTCTTTCAATTTCTTTTCAGATTTATTCTATCAGTATTATCATAATTGTACACTTATTCTTATTATCTTCTTTCTTTTCCCTTCTCCCATCCCCCTTTTACATTTACTCTGGTATCATCTGGGTTTCTATTTCTTTTGTATACTCTCCCTCGTTTAACTTTCTATTCTCTAAATCATTTATCTATCCTCTTATCTTCATATTTCTTTTCTAACCATATATCACATGCCACGGCCGTCATATGCTCTTCTAAAGACAGCCATGCATCCAGGAGGACGCCCAAGTTGCGAGCCGTCTCTGCGGGGGCCAATAACTCGCCCCCGATAGCCAGCGCCCCCGATAGCCAGCGATGGAACCAGCTGGCTATATCGGGATGCCGGAAGCCACAGCCACTCGGTCTTCGAAGGGTTAAGTCGAAGCCTGTTTCTCCCCATCCAGACCCGCACAGCCTCTAGGCACTGGGACATCACTTCAAGGGCATCGTTGGGATGGCTTGGGGTGGAGATGTACAGCTGAGTATCATCAAATACACATCTTCTTTACTATATCTCTCTGGGAGAATACCCAATAAAAAAACCTCTAGTTTTAATTCTATAGATTTATGTAATATTTCTTCCAACCATTTCTGTATTCTAGACCAATAATTTTTTGCTTCTAAACATGACCACCACATAATGATAGTATGATCCCGGCAAATGCTGATTTACCCTTAAACATCTTTGCTAATCTTTCTGGTGGCATATGCCACCTATAAAACATTTTATATAGATTTTCTTTATATGCAGTTGCCATTGTCAGTTTATAATTCCTTTCCCATAGTTGTTGCCATTTCTCTAATTCTATTGCATATCCAACTTTTTTCACCCATGTTACCATTGTCTCTTTTACTTCTTTATCTTCCAATCTAATTTGCAACAAATAATTATAGTCTTTTAATCATTTTTTCATCCTTTCCAATCATTATCTGATCCAACTCTGATTCCCCCAAATTAAAACCATATTGTTTCAAGTCTTTATCATATCTTGATTGTATCTGCAGCCGTGTATACCAGTCGGTCTCAATCCCTTGCTTTTCTAAATCTTGTTTCTGTTTTAATTCTCCCTTCTCTGTTACAATGTCTTTATATCTTACAATCTTGTCCATGTTAATCATATTTGGATGTGTCAACGCTTCTATTGTTGAAAACCACATTGGTACTTCCCAGGGGTGGGTTCTATTTTTTTTTTATTAAAAAGTTTTAAACATTTTTACACATATTTTCCCCCTCCACCCCCCTCCTATCCCAACCCCCCACCCCCGGAGTTCCCAGAGCAAATACAGGGTATAGCATTTAACAAACACACACACACACACAAAAACCACACGCTAACTATCTATAGATTTATCTCCCTCTTGCACTTTAACTCCCTTTGTTCATATCTAAATATACAGTCAGGTCCAGAAATATTGGGACATCGACACAATTCTAACATCTTTGGCTCTATACACCACCACAATCTAGTTGGAATGAAACAAACACAATGTGCTTTAACTGCAGACTGTCAGCTTTAATTTGAGGGTATGTACATCCAGCTCAGGTGAACGGTGCAGGACTTACAGCAGTTTGCATATGTGCCTCCCACTTGTTAAGGGACCAAAGGTAATGGGACAATTGGCTTCTCAGCTATTCCATGGCCAGGTGTGTGATATTCCCTCATTACCCCAATTTCAATGTGCAGGTAAAAGGCCCAGAGTTCATTTCAAGTGTGCTATTTGCATTTGGAATCTGTTGCTGTCAAAACTCAAGATGAGATCCAAAGAGCTGTCACTATCCGTGAAGCAAGCCATCATTAGGCTGAAGAAACAAAACAAACCCATCAGAGAGACATTAGGCGTGGCCAAAACAACTGTTTGGAACATTCTCAAAAAGAAGGAACGCACCAGTGAGATCAGCAACACCAAAAGACCCGGGAGACCATGGAACAACTGTGGTGGATGACCAAAGAATTCTTTCCCTGGTGAAGAAAACACCCTTGACAACAGTTGGCCAGATCAAGAACACTCTCCAGGAGGTAGGTGTATGTGTGTCAAAGTCAACAATCAAGAGAAGACTTCACCAGAGTGAATACAGAGGGTTCACCACAAGATGTAAACCATTGGTGAGCCTCAAAAACAGGAAGGCCAGATTAGAGTTTGCCAAACAACATCTAACAAAGCCTTCACAGTTCTGGAACAGAATCCTATGGACAGATGTGACCAAGATCAACTTGTACCAGTGTGATGGGAAGAGAAGAGTATGGAGAAGGAAAGGAACTGCTCATGATCCTAAGCATACCACCTCATCAGTGAAGCATGGTGGTGGTAGTGTCATGGCGTGGGCATGTATGGCTGCCAATGGAACTGGTTCTCTTGTATTTATTGATGATGTGACTGCTGACAAAAGCAGCAGGATGAATTCTGAAGTGTTTCAGGCAATATTATCTGCTCACATTCAGCCAAATGCTGCAGAACTCATTGGACGGCGCTTCACAGTGCAGATGGACAATGACCCAAAGCATACTGCAAAAGCAACCAAAGAGTTTTTGAAGGGACAGAAGTGGAATGTTATGCAATGGCCAAATCAATCACCTGACCTGAATCACATTGAGCATGCATTTCACTTGCTGAAGACAAAACTGAAGGGAAAATGCCCCAAGAACAAGCAGGAACTGAAGACAGTTGCAGTAGAGACCTGGCAGAGCATCACCAGGGATGAAACCCAGCGTCTGGTGATGTCTATGCGTTCCAGACTTCAGGCTGTGATTGACTGCAAAAGATTTGCAACCAAGTATTAAGAAGGGAAAGTTTGATTTATGATTATTATTCTGTCCCATTACCTTTGGTCCCTTAACAAGTGGGAGGCACATGTGCAAACTTCTGTAAATCCTACACCGTTCACCTGAGTTGGATGTACATACCCTCAAAATAAAGCTGACAGTCTGCAGTTAAAGCACATTGTGTTTGTTTCATTCCAACTCCATTGTGGTGGTGTATAGAGCCAAAGATGTTACAATTGTGTTGATGTCCCAATATTTCTGGACCTGACTGTAACTGTTTAAACCAGTTCTTGCTTGAAAGTAGTTAATCCCACTTCATTCTTGTCCATTCTTCAATAATAAGCAGGTCTTCTTTCTTTCAGTATTACATAATCAAAGCCTAATTACAATTAACACAGCTCCAACCCTTACATATGTTAACACATTAACAAAATATTTCAACTAGTCTCAAGTAAAATGTATTGTAAAAAACCTTATTTTACTTTTCATCCCATAAATTTATATTGAACATAAACTTATTCATCTTATTCTCTACAAATCCACTACATAACATTAATGTGACTTAAAACAAAATGTAGAAGTTTAAATAATATCCTTCTTGTAGCCCATGAATTTGTGTTGAGAGATCTACACTGACCTTAACTTTAACATCCACAATATTTTCCTTTTAACCCGTCAACTTTTATAGATTTTTGAACAAAACATTGTTTAAAATATACTTCCAGGTTCTAATTTTTTTTACTACCGGTTCTGTGGGCATGGCTTATTTTGTGGGCGTGGCTTGATGGTCATGTGACAATTATTTAGGATTTAGCAGAGGTACTCGTCTATCAGGCTTTTAACTGCTTGCAGAGCTGTACCAATCTACCCATTTATTTTTTGCAGGCACTGGTCTACCCATTTATTTTTGCAGGCACTGATCTACTCATGTATTTTTGGAGGCACCGGTCTACTCATTTGTTTTCTTTTAACACTGATCAGCTGTAGGGCGGTCCTTTGAAGCCCCGCGGCAAGAGTTTAAACAGTTTTTTTCCCTCTAGCCATCAGCTGGGACTCAGGAGGCAGCAATAGATTGGGGGTGGGGCCAAATAAAAGGTAAGAATAATGCGGGGGGGGCAGAACCGGTTCGGTGATGTCATATCATCACTGCTACCAGCTCGGGAGAACTGGGCCGAACCGGGAGGAACCCACCACTGGTACTTCCATATAATGTTTTTCTTTCACTCTTTCCCATACTACCAAGAAGCCATTCCTTACACAATGTCTCTGGAAATATCCGTGAATCCGATTTTTTCCATACCATAAGAAAGCTTGCCATCCTAGTTGTAGGTCATGTCCTTCCAAAGTCAATAGTCTTGTATTTCTCAATAAGATCCATTCTTTAATCCAAGTTAACATCACCGCTTGATGATACAATTCCCAATTTGGTAGACCAAATCCTCCTCTAAAGCTGGAGTCTTGAAGCAATTTAAGGTTAATTCTCACTTTTGTCCCTTGCCATATGTATTTCCACATCACTTTATTCAAACTTTCAAAGTATTTTTTCTCCAACTTTATCGGAATTGTTTGAAAAAGAAACAACAATCTTGGCAATACATTCATTTTGATTAATGCTATTCTCCCCATTAAAGATAATTGTAATTTTTTCCATTTTTCCAAATATGTTTCAATTTGATTTCTTAATTTATAATAGTTATCTTCCTTCACTGTAATACATCTTGAGGTTAATTGGATACCCAAATATTTCACTTTTTCCACTATTTGAATATCTAACTTCTCCATTAATTGCTTCTTTTGTTTTGCTCTCATAGTTTTAACTATAATTTTTGTTTTATCTTTATTTATTTTCAATCCAGCTAATTTTCCATATTCCTCTATTTGCTCAATTAACTTTGGACCTGTTTCTATTGGTTCTTCCATAAAGAATACTAAATCATCTGCAAATGCTTGTAGTTTATACTCTTCTTTTTTAATTCTCATCCCTTTTATTTCTTTGTCTTGTCTTATTTTCCTGTTTAAAATTTCTAGGGTCAGAATAAATAATAGTGGAGACAATGGACATCCTTGTCTGGTTCCTTTTCTTATATCTACTTTCTCTGTCATTTCACCATTTATTATTACTTTAGCTAACTTGGTCTTTATATATAGTCTTAACCATATTGATAAATCTGTCCCCAAAGTCCATCTTTTGTAGTTGTAAAATCATAAATTGCCAATTCACATTATCAAATGCTTTCTGTGCATCTAAAAATAACAATGCCATTTGTTTCTCTGAATGTGCCTCATAATATTCCAATGTATCCAAAATAATTCTTATATTGTCTCTAATTTGTCTTTTAGGCAAAAAACCATTTTGGTCTGGGTGTATAAATTCATTTAACAACCTCTTCAGTCTTTCTGCCATAATTGATGCAAATATTTTATAATCTGCATTTAATAGTGAAATAGGTCTATAATTCTTTATTTGTTGTAGATCTGTTTCTTCTTTTGGTATAAGAGTTATATATGCCTCCATCCATGAGTTTGATGCCTTGGCTTCTATTAATAAATCATTACATACTTGTAACAATATATTACTTAGTACGTCTTGCAACTTTTTATATACTTCTGCTGGTAGCCCAACTGGTCCTGGGGTTTTTCCATTCTTCTGCCTTTTAATTCCCTCCAACAATTCCATCATTGTTATTATTTCTTCTAATGCTTTTTTAAATTGTTCTGGTATTTTAGGGGTCATTACCTTTTCCAAATATTCTATTTTTTCTTCTGGTAGCTGCTCTTGTTGATATAATTTCTTATAATATTTCTCAGTTATCTTTTTCTTTTCCTCATTTTGGTAACATATCTTTCCCCCTTGATCTAATAATTGAGTTATCAGTTTCCTTTCCTTTTCCTTCTTCATTTTGTATGCCAGCCACCTTCCTGGATTATTTGCATTTTCAAAAAAGTTTTGCTTTGATGCTTTTATTTTCCTTGCCAATTCTTCATTTTCTATTAAATTCAATTTATGTCTCGCCAAGTCCATTAGGTTTTTAGTTTTTTTGTCTTGTGGGGTTTTTTTTTTTTTTGCAATTCCTTCTCTAACTTCTTACATTCCTGCTCCAACTTCTTTTGAGTTTGTCTGTCCTGTTTGTTTTTTTTCCTGCATATGTCATTGCCAAACCCCTTATATATGCTTTGCTAGTGTCCCATACATTTTTCAGTGATGTATCTTCTTTTCTATTTTCTTTGAAGAAAAAAATCAATTCTTTTTCCATATATTGTGTAAAATCTTTCTCATTTAATAGGCTTTGATTTAATGTCCATCTCATTCTTTTTCTTTGTCCTTTCTTTTTTTTTATTGAAAAGTTTTACAAAAAAGAAACAACATTTTCTCCCCTCCTGAAATCTCCCACCCCCCTTCCCTCCTCCCCCCCCCCCCCCCGACTTCCCAGAGCAAAATACAGGGTATTAAAAAAAACACTCATAAACTAAATTAACCTAACCATCCTTAAGTTAAAAAAAATCCCCCCCCCCTGAAACCTTAACTCCATTATAGATAACACAATATATCTTTACATTCATTCATACGCAATTTGATATCTTCGCATCTGGTACTTATTTTGAATATAGTCAATCCATTTTCTCCACTCCAAAATATATTTTTCCTGTGTATGATCTTTCAAGTATGCTGAGATCTTCGCCATTTCAGCTAAATTCGTTACTTTCAGTGTCCATTCTTCTATAGTAGGCAAAAAGTCTTTCTTCCAGTATTGTGCTACCAACAGCCTAGCTGCTGATATTAAGTTTAAGATCAATTTAGTCTCTAATACTGTACAATCAGTTGTTATACCCAATAAAAACAATTGTGGAGTAAATTTCAACCTCCTTTTCAAAACATTCTGCATTACTCACCAGATTTTTATCCAAAATGCTTTGATCTTCTTACAAGTCCACCATATATGATAATAAGTTGCATCATCACAATCACATCTCCAACATTTAGCTTGCACATTTGGGTACATACATGACAATTTCTTAGGATCTAAATGCCATCTATAGAACATTTTATAAAAATTTTCTCTTAAGTTTTGTGCTTGCGTAAATTTAACATTTCTAACCCAAATCTTTTCCCATGTTTCCATCGTTATTGGTTCCTGAAAATTTTGTGCCCGTTTTATCATACAATCCTTGACCAGTTCCGTTTCTGAATCTATTTCCAATAATACATTATACAACCTTTTAATATGCATTGGATTCTGGTCCCTGATCTGTTTTACCAGGTTTTCCTCATTTTGCATGACACCAGTTTTTTGGTCTTCCCTCCATCTAGCTTGGAGCTGACCATACTGAAACCAAGTATAAATTATCCCTTCTTCTTCTTTCAGTACTTCTAAAGATTTCAACTGTAATTTACCCCTTTCATTAAAAAGAAGCTCCTTATAGGTAATCACCTCCATTTTTTGTTCTATACTTATATTTTCTATTGCATGTCTAGGGTTTGCCCATATCGGTATCTTATAGTTTAACTTATATTGATACTTTTTCCAAACCCTTAACAAAGCATTCCTAATTATATGACTTTTAAAAATCTTATCTACTTTCTTTTCATATAATAGGTAAGCATGCCATCCATATAACAAATCATATCCTTCTATACTTAATATTCTTTCTTCAGTTAAATTAAACCAATCACTAATTTGCACTAACACAGATACTTCATAATATAATCTTAGGTTAGGCATTTTCAACCCCCCTCTCTCACGGATATCCTGTATAATTTTTAATTTTACTCTAGGTTTTTCCCCAGACCAAATAAAAATATTAACTCCTTTCTGCCATTCCCTCAAATGTCCATCTTTCTTAAGCACTGGTATCATTTGGAACAGAAATAAAAACTTGGGTAATATATTCATTTTTATTGCTGCTATTCTTCCCAATAGGGATAGTTGCAATTTTTTCCAGTTTTCCATGTCTCTCTGCACTTTTTGCCAGAGGACTTCATAATTGTTTTTAAATAACTTCGTATTTGAGGCTGCAACATTTATTCCTAACTATTTAACCTTTTTAACTATTTCAAACCTTGTTATTCTTCCCAACTCTTCCCTTTGAGATACTGACATATTTTTAGTTATTATCCTGGTTTTATGTTGATTTACTTTAAATCCAGAAACCTTACCATATTGTTCTACTACATCCAACATATATGAAGCTGTTTTTATAGGTTGAGTTAAAGTAACAACCAAGTCGTCTGCAAACGCTCTTAATCTATAATCCTGTTGCCTAATTACTATTCCTTTGAGTTTATCGGATTCACGTATCTTATTCAACAAAACTTCTAAAGATAAAATAAATAACAATGGCGATAAAGGACAACCCTGCCTTGTTCCTTTCTCAATCTTAAAGCAATCTGTTAGGCCTCCATTAACAATTATTTGTGCTGATTGTTCTTGATATATTGCTCTAATTGATTGTACAAACTGCTCTCCAAATTGCATTTTCTCTATTATTTTAAACAAAAATTGCCAATTCAATCTATGAAATGCCTTCTCTGCATCCAAAAAGAAGAGCGCTGCAGAGACTTGGTTGTTTTTTTCCAAATATTCCAATAAATCTATAACTTGTCTCACATTATATTTCATTTGTCTCCCTTTTATAAATCCTGATTGGTCATTATGAATTATTCGTTGAATAACTGGCATTAATCTATTCGCTAATATTTTAGCAAAGATTTTATAGTCAGTATTCAAAAGTGAAATTGGTCTAAAGTTTTCAGGCTTGACACAATTCTGATCATCTTTTGGAATCAGTGAAACAAAAGCTGTTCTCCAGGAGGGTAGGATTCCTCCCCCTAATTGGATCTTACAAAATAAGATTCTAAGTGGTTCTACCATTTCAAATTGCAAGTTCTTATAATAGACAGCTGTCAATCCGTCTTTTCCTGGTGTCTTACCTAATTTTAATTGTTTAATTGCTGCAATAATCTCTTCAGAAGTTATTGGTTGGTTCAGACCTTCCCTTTGTTCTAGAGTTAATTCAAGAGTATTATCCTCCTTTAAATATCTATCTATATCTTTACCTTGTATTAGATCTCCTGCTTACAGTTTTGTGTAATATTCTAAAAAAGCTTTTTTAATCATATTTTGTTGATAAACTTCCTTACCTCTAAATTCTATCTTACTGAATAACTCGTGACTTTTGTTATTTCCTTAGTACATAAGCCAACCATCTACCTGGCTTATTGGCATTACAAAATGTATTATGTTTAGCATATTGCAAAGTAGTTGCCACCTGATCAGCCATTAACATATTAAATTCCCCTCGCAATATATTTATTGTTTCCTTCACTTTTTTATCTCATGGGTTACATATTAATAATTGTTCCTTCTTTTTTATTTCCTCCTCAATCTCTTTCCGCCTTTTAGTTTGCTTTAATCTATGTCTATTATTCATATGTATTAAAATTCCCCTCATATAGGCCTTACTTGCATCCCATACCATTTCCATAGAAGTACCCTTATGCATGTTAATAACAAAAAAATCTTTCATTTGTTTTTTAAGTTCATTCACATTTTCTTCATATCTAAATAAATTTTCATTCAATTTCCAAGATCTCCTTTCCCCCCTCTCCTGTTCCAAATCCAACCAAACCGGACTATGATCAGCTAAAGACCTTGGGCATATCTTCGTCTTCTTTACCCTAGAAAGAAAATCATTTGTAATTAGTATGAAATCAATCCTAGAAAAAGATTGATGTCTGTCCGAAAAAAAAGTAAAATCTCTTTCGTCAACATTCCGTTCTCTCCAGATATCCCTCAGTTCTAACTCTTCCATTATTTCAAAAAAGGATTTAGGTAATTTTGCACGTGTAAAAACTTTAGATGTACTCTTCTTATCTTTCAAAGTATCTATTCCAGTCACCCATTAACATAAATGATTTATAATCCCAGTGTATTATTTTAGAATGTAAAAATTTATAAAAATTATCTTGTTGGTTCGGTAATAATAATAATAATAATAATAATAATAATAATAATAATAATTTTATTTCTATACCGCCCCTCTCCTGAAGGACTCGGGGCGGTGTACAGCCTGATTAAAAACACAAAGACAGACAGAATTTAAAAATAATTAAAAATATTAAATAGTTTGGCTCAATTATAAAACCCCAATTTAAAATCCCGCATTTAAAACCAATTTAAAATACATTGCTAGCCCAGCCTGGCGGAACAACAAGGTTTTGAGGGCACAGCGAAATACACGGAGGTCAGACATTTTATGCATTTCTGGGGGTAATTCATTCCAAAGGGCAGGGGCTCCCACAGAGAAGGCCCTCCCCCTGGGTGTCGCCAGCCGATATAATTTGGCCGATGGCACCCTGAGGAGACCCTCTCTGTGGGAGCGAACTGGCCGGTGGCTTAGGACCAGGGTACTTACGGGACCGCCTTCTGCCACCAATTGCCTCCCACCGGCCGGTTCGCTCCCACAGAGAGGGCCTTCTCAGGGTGCTGTCAGCCAGACAATGTCGGCTGGTGACCCCCAGGGGGAGAGCCTTCTCTGTGGCAGCTCCCACCCTCTGGAACGATCTTCCTCCAGAGTTGAGAACGATCTCCGACCTCCGGACTTTTCGTCGGGCTTTAAAAACATATTTCTTTCAGCTTGCCGGCTTAGCCTGATCCCTCCTAAATTTTTTAGAGTTTTTAGAGCTTGATATCTATTTTAAATTAATTTGTTTTAATTAGAAGGGCAGTATATAAGTCTAAATAAATAAATAAATAAATAAATAAATAAATACTGGTGGCAGAAGACGGTCTCAAAGGTACCCAGGTCCAATGCCATGGAGCGCTTTAAAGGTGGTAACCAACACCTTGAATTGCACCCAGAAGACCACCGGGAGCCAGTGCAGCTCGCGCAGGAGGGGTGTCACATGGGCATAACGGGTTGCGCCCATGACCACCCACGTGGCCGCATTCTGGATCAGCTGGAGTCTCTGGGTGCTTTTCAAGGGGATCCCCATGTAGAGAGCATTACAGTAGTCCAGTCGAGAGGAGACAAGGGCGTGAGTGACCGTGCGCAAGGCGTCGTGATCCAGAAAGGGCTGCAACTGGCGAATCAGGCAAACCTGATAAAAAGCCCCCCTGGCCACGGCCGTCATATGCTCTTCTAAAGACAGCCGTGAATCCAGGAGGATGCCTAGATTGCGAGCCCTCTCTGTAGGGGGCAAAGATTCACCCCCAATAGTCAGCGATGGCACCAGCTGACTATATCGCGACGCCGGGAACCACAGCCACTCAGTCTTGGAAGGGTTGAGTCTGAGCCTATTTCTCCCCATCCAGACCCGTACGGCCTCCAGGCAGCGAGACATCACAGCAAGGGCATCGTTGGGGTGGTCTGGGGTGGAAATGTACAGCTGAGTATCATCAGCGTACAGATGGACTCTCATCCCAAAACCACGGATGATCTCACCCAGCGGCTTCACATAAATGTTGAACAGAAGGGGCGAGAGGACCGACCCCTGCGGCACTCCCCATACGAGGCGCCTCGAAGTCAACCTCTGCCCCCCTGTCAACACGAACTGCGAGCGGTCAGAGAGGAAGGAAGAGAACCACCGTAAAACGGTGCCCCCTATTCCTAACCCCCTCAACCGCTGCAGCATGATACCATGGTCGATGGTATCAAAAGCTGCTGAGAGATCTAACAGGACCAGGACAGAGGAATAACCCCTGTCCCGAGCCCTCCAGAGATCATCTACCAATGCGACCAGTGCCGATTCTGTGCTGTACCCCTGCCTGAAGCCCGACTGGTATGGGTCTAGATAGATAGCTTCATCCAGGTGCCCAGGTAGTTGTTGTGCCATCACACTCTCAACAACCTTCGCCACAAAACGAAGGTTGGAGACCGGACGATAGTTAGCTAATTCAGCCGGGTCCAGGGAAGGCTTCTTGAGGAGGGGCCTCACCACCGCCTCTTTCAAGGCAGCAGGAAAGGCACCCTCACTCAAAGAAGCCCTTATAATCCCCTGGAGCCAGCCTCACATAACCTCCCGGGAGGCCAGTGCCAACCAGGAGGGACACGGGTCCAATAAACATGTGGCAGCACTAATCCTACCCAGAACCCTGTCCACATCCTCGGGAGCCACAGGGTCAAACTCCTCCCAGATAATGTTCTCAAGACTTACCCTCGCCTCCTCTCCCAGACTCACCCAATCGGAGTCCAAGCCTTCCCGAATCCGAGCGATTTTATCATGCAGGAATTGCACAAAATCCTCAGCACGACCCTGCAAAGGATCCTCCCGCACTCCCCCCCGAAGAAGGGAGTGGGTCACCCTAAACAAGGCGGCTGGGCGGTTCTCTGCAGATGCGATAAGAGCGGAAAAATAGGTAGATTTTGCCACTTTTATCGCCACTAGGTAGGTCTTGATATAAGACCTCAACTGTGTCCGGTCGGAATCGGATTGACTAGTCCTCCAAATGCTCTCTAGGCGTCTTTTCCAACGCTTCATCTCTCTCAGCTCCTCAGAGAACCAAGGAGCCAATTGAGATCGGCATCGGTTCAGAGGCCGCAAAGGCACGATGCGGTCCAAAGCCCCGGCAGCCGCACTCTCCCAGGCGGCCACCAAGTCTTCAGTCGAGTCGTGTGCCAGAGCCTCAGGAAATGGCCCAAGCTCTGTCAGGAACCTTTCAGGATCCATCAGGCGCCTGGGACGGAACCATTTAATCAGTTCCATCTCCCTGCGGCGGGGGGAAGCGGCAGGAAAGTCCAAGCTAAGGAGAGAATGATCTGTCCATGACAAGGGTTTAATGTCTAGATCCCCTCTACCAAGATCATTCAACCACTGACCAGAGACAAAAATCAAGTCCAGAGTGTGTCCCCCTGTGTGAGTGGGGCCTTGAACTAATTGGGTCAGGTCCATGGCCGCCATGGAAGCCATGAACTCCCGAGCCACCTCTGACGCCTCACCTGCAGATGGCAAGTTGAAATCCCCCATAACAATAAGTCTGGGGGTATCAACTGCCACCCCGGCAATAACGTCGAGCAGCTCGGGCAGCATCGCCGCTACGTGGCAGGGAGCCAGGTACGTAGTCAGTAAACCCATCTGCCCACCCCAGCCCCACTTCACGAGGAGGGACTCACATCCGGCTATCTGAGGCACAGTGGTCTCCCTCGGATTAAGACTTTCCCTAATAATCGCCGCCACTCCCCCATCCCTCCCCTGAGCCCTTGGCTGGTGAAATGCCCAGAAACCTGGTGGGTACATTTCAATGAGGGGAACCCCCCCCCTCGTGGCCCAACCAGGTCTCCGTAATACCTGCCAGGTCTGCACCCCCCTCCAAAATAAGATCACAAATGAGGGGGGCTTTGTTAACAACAGATCTGGCATTACATAACATCAGCCGCAGACCCAGGGCCTGAGGCTCTGTGCAACCTAGGACACTAGTAACGCATCGGGGCCTGGAGTGCACAATTGCTCGTAAACAGCGTATGCGCACCCCCGGAACATGATATGGCCCCCTGCGCCCGTCATATCTGCTCCTCCCACTCACTATTTCAATTGCACTGCCCTTTCCGAGACCTCACTGTTCCTCAGTCAAAGTTCCCTCTGCGATCTCTCTGCCATGCCCAAGTGTCCCCTCATCCCACTCGGTGGCTTTATGAACCCCCCCAGGTCCATCTTTACAACCCCCTCCCCACCTCCCGGGTCCTCTTAAAATTTTCTTTAAAAATCCTGATAAAAAACCTCTCAACCCCCTCTTCATTGCATGCCATCTCTCCGGGTTCCAAACCCCGTCATCGAGATAGGCCCTCAATAACGTGGAGGGCCAGGCCTGTGAGAGGGGGGAGTCTCGCAGCACAAGAAGGTCGGCTTTTGGGATCATCAACCGAACCAAGGAAGGGAAAAATAAAGGTCAGTCTGGCAGTCCATCAAAGTCCAAAGAACCCAGTTGTTGGGGGCAATAAGCTGACTTTGTATAAATATAAATATAAATATACAAGAGTATGAAGGCTATTGCTTAACGCACTGTAAGCCGCCCTGAGTCTCCGGAGAAGGGCAGCATATAAATCAAATTTAAAAAAAAAAAGGAGAACCAGGCATAAAAGGTCACAAAATGTCCATTTCGTAGGGCTGGACTCCACTGTCCTCTCACGACAGGGAGAAGGTCCAATGTTCTTTTTTTTTTTTCTCCCTCCAACAGAGGCTAATGACCAACCATCCTCTCACGACAGTTGGTCCCGTTACAGATGGTTATCGGGAATGATGTTATGTTTTCTCCGTTGGGATATAGGAAGTCCCTCAGCCCCCTCATAATGGTGCTCGGTCTCTCCCACCAGCGTGGGCATGAGTGTAAACATGGTAAGAAGTCCAAAATGTAGCGGTTCATAAATCCCTACCCCATAAAGAAGGGGGGGAGGGGAAGGTGGGGAAAGGGGGGGGTAACAAAGTCCCCAGAGGAGGGTATCATCTCCTCCTCCGCCCTGGCTCTATTGCTTTAAGTGGCAGGGGGGAGAGGGGGGGCTACTTGCGTTACTGCCAGAGCCGCCATCCTCCCCCTAACCCCTCGTCATTGATGAAATAATAAAGACCGCAGCCAGGAAATTCCCTACGGCCAAGTCAGGTTGCCACCGCCATCGCTATCACTGTTGCTGCCGCCGCCATTGCCTCCGTGGCGCTCCATGATGTTCTACGGCGCTGCCACCGCCAGCATGTCTTCGCGGTGCTCCAAGGCAATTCCGCAGCGTCTAAGGTGTCCCAGGTGGTTCCACAGTGCCGCCACCGCCATTACTTTCGCAGCGGTCCTAGCGCCTCCAGGGCCTCAACCATGCCACTACCCCTCGCACCAACCATGTTGTTTCTGGGGGAGTAAAAGTCCTCCCCAGGTTGGGCAGGGGCTCTCCTCACTGGGGCTTGGGTCGCAGCGGGATTTTAGCAACTCTACACCTCCCAAAACAGCCGAACAGCCCCCATTGTCAGAATGGGAGCTAACCCAGCACCGCCATCTTTGAGCATGCGCAGAGGGATTTTAAGTCACATGTGACCTGGGAAGCATGTGATCTGGGAAGCATATATATTCCAATTAAAAGCATGTTTCCATTTTGAGTTAATAGTTCTATTGCTATATACCTGCCATGAACTAAATTGGCCGTTAGTCCTTTCTTTACGTAAATAACTATTCCATTCTTCTTCTCTAAAGTTGATGCCACAAAATGAGTCCCTAATCTTGAATTTATTAAATATTTTTGATCTGATAATTTAATGTGTGTTTCTTGTAAGCAAATAACATCATTCTTAAATTGTTTCAAATAATGAAATATTTTCTTTCTCTTCTGTGGTGAATTTAAGCCATTGACATTCCAAGATAAAAACTTAGTTGCCATCCTTGGCGCCTCGAAGCTTCAGGAGCATTCGCTGAATTTCTTCTTCCATCTTACTCTTCAGCCTGGCCCCTCCCACTGCTTCTGTTTTTTGAGATTCTTGAGTTAAATCTTGGACTTATTGCACCTTTGGTTGTTGTTTTTGGTTTTTTTTTTAATTGAAAAGTTTTATACAAGTACAAATATTTAGAAAAAATATAAACCCCTCTCCCCCTCCCCCCTTCAACCCCCCCATCCCTCCCCCCCTTCAACCCCCCCTCCCCTCCCCCCCGACTTCCCAGAGTAAAATACAGGGTTTATTTTTTTTCGAAAAAAAAGTAAACTAATCATCAACATTAATCTATCAAATTTCTACTTTACAAACACCATCTAAATCTTAACTCCAATATAATAAAAAATACATTTCTATAATTCTTCTTCATTCATACGCAATTTGATGTCTTCTTATATGATATTTATTCCGAATGTAGTCAATCCATTTCCTCCACTCCAAGATAAATTTTTCTTGCGTATGATCTTTCAAATATGCTGAGATTTTAGCCATCTCAGCTAAGTTCATTACTTTTATAATCCATTCTTCTACAGTGGGCAAAGAGTCTTTCTTCCAATATTGCGCAACCAATAATCTGGCTGCTGTTATTAAATTTAAAATCAACTTCATCTCCAATAACGTACAATCATTTATGATACCCAATAAAAACAATTGTGGTGTAAATTTCAACCTTTTTTTCAAAATATTTTGCATTACCCACCAAATCTTTATCCAAAATGCCTTGACCTTCTTACAAGTCCACCAGATATGAAAATAAGTTGCATCTTCGCAATCACACCGCCAACATTTAGCTTGTACATTGGAATACATACATGACAACTTTTTTGGGTCTAAGTGCCATCTATAAAACATCTTATAAAAATTTTCTCTCAAGTTTTGTGCTTGAGTAAATTTAACATTTCTAACCCAAATCTTTTCCCATGTTTCCATCATTATTGGTTCTTGAAAATTTCTAGCCCATTTAATCATACAATCTTTAACCAACTCTGTTTCAGAATCTATCTCTAATAATACATTATATAATCTTTTAATATGCATAATACCCTGGTCCCTAATTTGCTTTACCAAATTTTCTTCGTTTTCCATAAGACCAATTTTTTGATCCTCCCTCCACCTTGCTTGAAGTTGACCATATTGAAAGCAAGTATAAATTATCCCTTCCTTCTTCAAGAGCTCTAACGATTTAAGTTGTAATTTACCCCTTTCATTAAATAAAAGTTCTTTATATGTAATCACCTCCATCTTTTGTTCTACACTTATATTTTCTATTGCATGTCTAGGATTTCCAACATATATAAAACTGTATCTATAGGTTGCGTTAATGTAACAACTAAGTCATCCACAAACACTCTCAATCTGTAGTCTTGCTGTCGGATCACTATTCCTTTAAGTTCTTTAGATTCATGTATCTTTTTCAATAAAATTTCCAGGGATAAAACAAACAGTAAGGGAGATAATGGACAACCCTGCCGTGTTCCCTTCTCTATTTTGAAACAATCCGTTAAACTTCCATTAATAATTATTTGTGCAGTTTGTTCTCTATATATTGCTTTAATTGAACTCGTGAATTGCTCCCCAGATTGCATTTTATCTATTACTTTAAACAAAAATTGCCAATTTGGTCTGTCAAAAGCTTTCTCTACATCCAAGAAGAAAAAAGCTGCAGAAATCTGATTGTTTTTCTCCAAATATTCTACCAGATTTATTATTTGTCTCAAATTGTATTTCATATATCTCCCTTTTATAAACCCTGATTGATCATGATGAATTATTTGTTGCATAATTGGCATTAATCTATTTGCCAATACTTTAGCAAAAATCTTATAATCAGTATTTAAAAGTGAAATTGGTCTAAAACTTTCAGGTTTAACACAATTTTGATCTTCTTTAGGAATCAATGATATAAAAGCTGTCCTCCATGAGGGTGGGGTTACTCCCCCAGATTGAATCTTATTAAAAAGCATCCTAAGCGGTTCTACCATTTCCATCTGCAAATTCTTATAATAAATAGCTGTCAATCCATCCGTTCCCGGTGTTTTACCTACTTTTAACTGCTTAATTGCTAACATAATCTCTTCAGAATTTATTGGTTGATTCAAACCTTCCCTTTGCTCCAGAGTTAATTCCTGAGTATCAACCTCTCTAAGATATCTGTCAATATCCTTACCTTGTATCAAATCTCCTGCATATAATTTCGTGTAGTATTCTAGAAAAACTTTTTTAATCAAGTTTTGTTGATAAACTTCTTTACCTTTATATTCCATCTTACTAATAGTACGTGATCTTTGCTTTTTCCTTAACACATAAGCTAACCATCTACCTGGCTTATTAGCATTGCAAAATGTATTATGTTTAGCATATTGCAAAGTAGTTGCAACTTGATCAGCCATTAACATCTTAAATTGCTGTTTTAGTATACTTATTGCTTCTTTTACTCTTTTATCTCCTGGATTATCAATTAACAATTGTTCCTTCTTCTTTATTTCTTCCTCAATATCTTTCCGTTTCTTTATCTGCTTTTGTCTATGTTTGTTATTCATATATATCAACACTCCCCTCATATAAGCCTTACTTGCATCCCAAACCATTTCCATAGAGGTACCTTTATACATATTATTAACAAAAAACTCCTTCATATGTTTTTTAAGTTCATTCACATTTTCTTCGTATCTAAATAAATTTTCATTTAATCTCCAAGACCTCCTTTCTCTTTTCTCCTGTTCTAATTCCAACCAAACCGGACTATGGTCAGCTAAAATCCTTGGAAATATCTTGACTTTCTTCACCCTAGAAAGAAAATCACTTGTTAGCAATATAAAATCAATCCTAGAAAAAGATTGATGTCTATCAGAGAAAAAGGTAAAATCTTTTTCATCTGGATTCTGTTCTCTCCAAACATCCCTCAATTCTAAATCATCCATAATTTCAAAAAAGGGTTTAGGTAGTTTGGCACGCAAAGCAACTTTAATCGTGGTCTTCTTATCCTTAAAAATATCAATTACTCCATTCCAATCACCCATTAAAATAATTGATTTGTAATCCCATTGAGATATTTTGGTATGTAAAAGTTTATAAAAATTTTCTTGTTGCTGGTTCGGTGCATAAATCCCAATCAAAAGCATTATTCCATTTTGAGTCCTTAATTCAATTGCTATATATCTTCCTTGGTCATCTGCCTCTATTAAATTTGCTGTCAAATTCTTTTTTATGTATACAACTATTCCATTCCTTTTTTCCGGAGATGATGCCACAAAGTGAGTCCCTAATTTTGAGTTAATTAAGTATTTCTGGTCTGTTGATCTAATATGTGTCTCTTGTAAGCATATAATGTCATTATTAAATTGTTTCAAATAATGATATATTTTCTTTTTCTTTTGTGGTGAATTCAAACCGTTGACATTCCAAGACAAAAATTTAACTGGCATTTTGCCCGACTGAAGCCTATAGAGCATATCCTGAAGATCTTCTTTCACCTTTATCTTCGGTCTTGCCCCCCCCACACACACACACACTTCTGATTTTGTATCCAAGTGTTGTTGTTGTTGTTGTTTAAAAGTTGATCTTGTCACACGTTATTCTGGTTTTGCTCTCGGCTCCTCCAATTTTGACAGGTCAGGTGACACTCCTTCCAGTTGACTTAAAGGAAAGGGAAGTGATGCTAGTTCCAATTGATTCTGGTCATCTTGCTTCTTAGGTTCTCCAGCCACCGCCTCAGCATATGTTAAAGTCTGTTGCTTTCCTTTTTCTGCTTTTTTATTATCCTCAGGGGGGTGTCCAGCTTTTAATACACTGCGATAAAATTCTCTTGCTTTCCCAACGTTATTCAGTCGATATCTTTTCCCAGCATAGTCCACTATTATGCCTGTTGGTACATCCCATCTGTACACTATTTGCTGTCTTCTCAGCTCATCCACTAAAAAACCGAAGTTCTTTCTGTCTCTCAGCATCTTGGGAGGAATCTCTTTCAACACCTTGATTTCCTGTCCAGACACCTGTACTTCGTTATTATAAGAAGCTTGCAATACATCATTTCTAATTCTTCTGTCAGTAAAATATATCACCACATCTCTTGGCAGGTTTTTATTTCTTGCAATCCATGAGTTAACTCTGTAGACTTTGTCCATCTGGCCAATTATTTCATCCTTCTTCAACCCAACCATTGATGCAATAACTTCACCACATTTCTCTCTTAAGTTCTCCCGACCATTCTCTTTCAGCCCTCTCAATCTCAAAGCAAACTCCATTGATCTGTATTGCATCATAAGAACATCACTCTCCAACCTTTCAGATTTGGTCTGGAGTTCTCCCATTTTAACCTCCAAGTCTTGGGTAACCTCACCAATTTCTTCCACTCTTTCATCAAGCTGCACAAGATGTTTGGACAAACCAGAAACAGCCAGCACAATATCTTCTCTTATTTCATTGTGCTTCTTTTCAACAATCTCCCTAATTTCTTTTAAGTCTTTTAAGTCATCCTCAAATTTCCCCAATCTCTCTTCTATTTTCGCTGTTTGGGCACTCACAATTTGCTTTATAAACTCTTTAAGTTCATTCATAGAATCCTCTTTACTTGGTATCTCAACCGGAAGTTGAGCCTTTTGTGTCACAATAGAAACTATAGGAGAAGCTCCTCCTGTTTTAGTTGTTGCTGGCTTGATCTGTTTAGAAGCCATTTTAATTTCCAAAAAACTTTTCTCCTCTTCACCCCACTTTGCAATTACTTAGTCTTAAATATCACCAAATCCAGTCCAAATTACTTTAAGCTGCTGCTTTCAATGTCCTTCCCAAGTTATTTCCTTCTGGCAGCTTGCTTTATCTTTAAAAGTAGGAAAAAAAATCTCTTTCAGTACTCACTTTCACTTCTCAGCACAGTCAGGATACTCTTAATTAGGCACTTCCTCTTTCAATTGAGCTCATTCAATGCAAAGTACACAGGAGTTAAGCTTTGTAATTTTGTTGCAAGCTCTCCTGTTTTCACTCCGTCTGCTGCAGAAATCATTCAAGCTGTCAATTTGCTTGCAGAGCTGGTCGCGACATCTAATGCTGATTTCGCAGCAGCGCTTCGAATCCGGAGATCGTTTCCCTGGGGAGCCCACCTTTCGAGCCCCTGGATTTAATCCCAGGGGCTTTTTTGGCGGCTCTACCTGCCGGAAACTTCTCTGCCCCCCTTCTTTTCCCGAAGAGGGGTCTGCAAAACCGCCGGACAGCTGTTTTTCGCTGTCGGGGGCGATTTTACGGAAAACGAAGCCGGCGACCTAAAAGGAGGTCGTCAGCGATGTCCGCGGCGCCAACCGGAAGTCGGTTGTTGTTTTTGTTGTTGTATTTGTTTAAAAGTTGATCGTGTCACACACTCTTCTCTTGGTTCCTCTGTCATGTTAGTTGTATCAAGCACTGGTCCTTCTATACCCTTTAATGGAAAAGGAAGATCTTCTTGCACTTTTCCTCCAGCTGCCACTTCAGCATAAGTTTGTGTCTGTTTTCCATTTCCCTCTTGTTGTAATATCTCTTTTTCTTTTTTGCCCCCCCCAGGTGAAGATGGGTGTCCAGCCTTTAAAACATTGACATAAAAATCTTTTGCCTTCCAAACTGTATTCAAGCGGTATCTTTCTCCATCATAAGTCACTATTAGGCCTATTGGAACATCCCATCTTTACAGTAGTTGTTGCCTTCTCAGCTCCTCTACCAGGAAGCCAAAGTCCTTTCTATTGCTTAACATTTTAGGAGGAATCTCTTTCAAAATCTGGATTTCTTGTCCAAACACCTGGACCTTATTTTTATAGGAGGCTTGTAAGATATCATTTCTAATTCTTCTATCAATGGAATAAATCACCACATCTCTTGGCAATTGCTTTTGTTTTTCCACCCATGAGTTAACTCTGTAAGCTTTATCAATTTGATTTTTCATATCCTCTTTTCTTGCTTCAATTAGTGCTGCTATAGCTTCTGCACATCTATCTCTTAGATTTTCCCGACCATTCTCTTTCAATCCTCTCAGCCTCAAAGCAAACTCCATAGATCTATATTGCATGCCTAATTCTCTATTTCCAGCAGCTTCAAGTCAGTTCAGAACACAAAAAGTCTCAGCAGACACTTTTGTTACTAACTTTCACTTTCGTAATTACAGCAAAGACGCCATTAGGTACTAACTTCCTCTCAATTGGCTTCAGTTAGAAACAATGTAGCTCGGAGTTAAGCATAGATACTTTCTTGCCTGCACTCCTGCTTCCGCTCTGTCTGCTCTTGGATTCTTTTAAGCTTCTTATTGACTGCAGAGGTGGTCACGACGTCTGGCTCTGCATAAGCAGAGTCGTCCCGGCTTCGGAGCTTCGTTGGGCTGAATGGGGAGCTTACCCTTCAAGCCCCTGGAATTGCTCCAAGGGGCTTTTTGGACAGCTCTGCCCCCCCCAACTGCTCTCCTCTCCTTTTCCCGAAGGAGAGATTTTGAAGCCGTCAGACAGCCGTTTTGCGCTGTCAAAATGGCTTCACAAAAACACAGGGCTGGCTGTTTGCAAAGACCGTCCGCAACGTCCTGCGGTGCCAAACGGAAGTCCAGTTCCTTACCCAGTTCCTTACTCAGTATGAACCTCAATCACTTGCTTTTTCCTGGAGCTCCACTCTTTGGACTCTCTAAGTCTAGATATTTGGTAGTTTTTTTGCTGGATTTCTCTTCTAATGAGCAAGCGAAGGGAGGAATTTTTGCAGCGCTGATCAGCTGTAGAGCGCTAGCTTCGGCGGTGGCTCAAAGCACCTCTATCGACCCAGCGGTGTGATCGTGAGTTACTGGAGGGTGGGTTTGGGGCTGTTTTGTCGGCCTCGCGCCGTTTATATTGTTATTGCTGTGGGTTTGGCTGAAAGGCAGAGGCTGGTGCCCTTTTGTGCTGTTTTTTTCCTGCGAGCAGCGGAAAGAGCGTGCGTGGGAGGCTGTGTTGCTCAGTCTCACGCTAAGAGAATAGAGAGTAGCCTTGTGTTGCCCTGGCTCAGCTCTTCCCTGTATTGCCTCAGGATAAGCTTAAATGATCAATTGCGCTAATTTGGAGTGTTTCTGGGGCTGTTCTGTCGGTCCTAAGACTCCCTTCCCCTTTAAATTGTGTTAATTGCGCTTGTTTTGCACTGGGGCTGAATTTTATCTCTGCTACGCTTGGCGCCAATTTCAGAGTGGGGCTGTTTTATCAGTCCTTTACCAGGGCCGCCATTTTGTTCCCGCCTTCAGTGCTGAGTCATTGGGCGCCATTTTGTGTTTAACTGGGCCCTTTTACATTTATTTTCATATGCCTGTCTGTTTCTTTATTGCCTTTTTGCATCTTTATTCCTGCCTTTATTGATTGCCCTGATATTCCCTGTTTATTTCAGGTTCCTTGGGGGGCAAGGATACAGTGAATCTTCTGATTGTCTGTACATTCTTACTGATTCTAATCATGGCAGAATGCAGCCGCTCTACTGGGAGTACCAAAGCTCCATCTCAGCATAAAGGAGGATCCAGCTCCAGCTCCTCCCCTCCCTCCTCTGTTTCTCTTTCTGCTGCTGCAGAGAAGGATGCCCAGAGAAGGCACATGGCCCTCAACAAGCGATTTGATAAAGCAAAAAGGCAGGCTGAAGCCATTGTGCATCCCCCTCCCTCTGTCTTGCCTGTTCCACTTGATCTCATTCCAGAAGAGTCTTTGGAGCAGCCTACCATTCAGGACTCCTCTGCTTGGTCCCCAAACATCAATTCCTCGAATCAGGGTGTCCAGTCCATGGTAAGAGAGGTTTTTACACGGGAACTGAAGTCTCATTGCCTGCTGTCACTCAACCCTCTGCCACATTCACTCCTACATCGGCTGGGCTCCGCCCTCCAGAAGGTCAGTCCTTTTCTATGCCACCTGAGATGTGTGACATGATAGCCCAATCGGTGGCTAGAGGCATTGAATCCGTCTTCTCAGAAAGAGGTATTTTGGTTCCTTCATCTTTACCAGCCCCGACCAGGCCTTCCTCAGGTTCTTCTTCGCACTTGGCCCAGGAGGCTCCTGCTTCTTCCAGGTCTCCTTCTCATTTGCATCATAGTGACCAGTCCTTTATTGATGATGATGAGAACCTGGACTTCTGTCTTTCTGATGATGAGGAGGATCCTTCTTCCAGCAGTTCTCCTTCCACGGGACTCTTCCATCATGAAATGTTCAAGACTCTGCTGCACAAGGCCAAAGTCACAGCAAATATGGGTCTGATTCAGCCTCCACCGATTCCTTCTTCGGAGTCTTCTGGTTCCAATGCTAGTCTTTTCACCGAACGTGTCGCCCAACAAGACACAGTTCCGTCTCCCAAACTTTTTGTGGGCACTGTTCAGCGTCAATGGTCGCAGCTGGGTTCCATTTCCAATCCTAGTGGTTTGGATAAGAAGTTGTACTCGGTTGAGCAAGAGTTTGAAGAGCTTTTGAAACTTTCTGTCATCGATCCTCCCATGGCCAGCCTGACTTCTCCCAGCATCCTTCCATCTGATGCTGCTGAAGGCCTTCGTACGGAGGATAAAAGGGCCGAAATATCCACGCGTAAGACTCACCTGGCCTCTGCATGGGCCATCAAGTCGGCTACGGCGGCTTCCTTTTTCACCAGGACCTCCCTCATCTGGCTTAAACAGATGCAAGCCAGAGCATCCACACAGGATACCTGCTTACAACAGGATATTAGCAAGATAGTTGCCACCACTGAATACATGGCAGATGCGACACTCAATTCTGCCAAGTTCGCATCCCGCGCCATGGCTTCCAACATCTCTTCACGTCACCTCCTTTGGCTCCGTCACTGACAAGCGGACATGAAGACCAAGTGGCGTTTGGCTTCTGCCCCCTTCAAAGGGGGGGGTTCTGTTTGGTGAGGCTTTGGATCCCGTGTTAATAGAGGGCAGGGACAAGAAGAAGGTCCTTCCCCTTTCGTCCAGGCGATACGACAGAAAGTCTTCCTTTCCATATCGGAGGCAGTCCTTTCGTCCCACTGAACAAGGGTTTCAGGCCTCACAACGTGCGGGTCTTCCGACAGAACCCAAGACCGCCAATCCTACAGGGATCATGGCTGTCCTTCCCAAGGCAACTGCCCCTTCAGAGGATCCGGGTTTCGACCCTATCGCAGAAAATAACATTGTATCTCATTCACATCCCATCGGTGGTCGGCTCGCGCACTTCGCTGAGGTCTGGCACTCCACGACCAGAGATGCATGGGCTGTTCAGACGGTGTCCATTGGAGTCACCTTGGAGTTTGTTTCTTCCCCCCCATGCAGATTTATTCAATGCTCTATTCCTGCAGACCCTGCCAAGAGGGCCTCGATGGAAGCTGAGATTCTGCATCTTCTCTCCATTCAGGCCATTGAACCGGTCCCCACAGAACACCAGGGCTCTGGGTTCTATTCCATCCTTTTTCTGGTTCCAAAGAAGTTGGGGGGTTATAGGGCCATTTTGGATTTGAAGCGCCTGAACATTCATATTCGTTATAGGTGCTTTAAAATGCATTCCCCCCATTCCATACTGAGTGGCATTAGATTGGGGGATTTTTTGTCATCCATTGATCTCCAGGAGGCCTATTTACATGTTCCCATTAGACTTTCCCATAGGAGGTTTCTTAGGTTTTGTTACGGGCACGCACATTATCAATACAGGGCCATGCCCTTTGGCTTTTCCTCAGCCCCCCGTATATTTACCAAGCTTTTAGATGTAGTGGTGGCCCATTTACATTCCTTCCCTATCAGACTGCAGTGCTATTTGGATGATATTCTTATTCAATCTCCCTCGTTTCAACAAGCCCAGGAGGATGTTCGACTCACCATCAAAGCCCTACAACAGCACGGTTTCACCATGAACTGGGAAAAGAGCCAGCTACGTCCTTCCACAGAGTTAGTTCACCTGAGAACCCGCATCGATACAGCGTTGGGTCAGGTATTTCTGTCGCAGGAAAGATGTTACAACATCAGATCCACGATCAGGCAGGTCAGGGCACTTCTCAGGGTTTCACTTCTCCGGCTCTCCCAGTTGCTGGGCCAGATGATTTCGTGCCTGTCAATTGTTCCCTGGGCAAGACTGCAGTCGAGACCTCTTCAATGGCTCCTTCTGCCAAGCCAGAAGGCAGGCAACAGCAACTCATCCATTCGGATCCAAATCCCTCCCAAGGTCCTCAAGTCGTTGCTCTGGTGGACTTCTCCCGCCCTGGAGAAAGGGTCTCCCTTGCTTGAGCCGCGCCGTCTAGTGATCACCACGGATGCCAGTCTGGTGGGCTGGGGGGCCCACTTCAACTCCCAGTTCATTCAGGGACGCTGGACTGCCAACGATCTCCGCAACAACTTCAATTGGCTAGAGTTGCGAGCTGACCATCTAGCTGTCTGTCACTTTCAGAGCCACCTGTCCGGACATCACATTCTTCTTCGGACGGACAATGTCACGGCAAAAGCTCACGTGAATCGCCAGGGCAGCACCCGTTCCAGGCTCCTCATGGACGAAGCTGCCCAGTTGGGCCTTTGGGCAGAGAGGCACCTGCTCTCCTTACAAGCGGAGCACATAGCGGAAATCCACAACACTCGTGCAGAATGGCTCAGCCGCACCGACATCGATCTGGCGGAATGGCAGCTGCATCCCTCTCTATTTCATCAGATCGTGCAATTCTTCGGCCTGCCAGCGGTGGATCTCTTCGCCACCCCAGCCAATGCTCAAGTGACCCGGTTCATCTCCAGGTACTGGACACCAGGAGCAGAAGGCACCAACGCCCTACGCTGCCGGTGGCCTCCGGGTCGACTCTATGCCTTTCCTCCCATTCCCCTGATTCCGACGGTCGTTCGGAAGATATTGGAAGAGAGAGCAGAAGTCATCCTAATTGCTCCCTTCTGGCCCTGGAGACCATTGTTTGCAGATCTCAGGGATCTCTCCATCGCTCCTCCCTGGAGGATTCCACCAGACCAGGTTTCCCTGTGGCAAGGGGCCGTGATTCATCCAGACCCCCAGTGGCTTCAGCTAGCTGTTTGGCTATTGAAAGGGACCTTCTAAAGCGAGAGCTTTATTCCGAAGAGGTGATAAACATTCTCCTTGCATCTCACAGAAGTTCCACCACTCGCATCTAGAAAGCCACCTGGTCCACATTCCGTCGATGGTGTAATTCGGCTCACATCGATCCCACTCAGGCCTCCATCCCACAGGTTTTGCAATTTCTACAGGTGGGTTTCAAGACAGGTCTGGCGGTCAATACCCTCAGACGACAAGTGGCAGACCTGTCAATTGTTCTTTCCTGCAAGGGCCACAGGTCCCTTTCACTTCATCCTCGTGTCAGGTGTTTTCTCCGAGGAGTATCCAATTTATGCCCACCTGTAGTCCATAGATATCCTTCCTGGGACCTTTGCCTGGTCCTACAGGCACTTATGGACCCACGCTTCGAGCCTTTATCCACAGTCAGCCTGCAGTTTCTGTCCTTCAAAGTCGCCTTCTTAGTTGCTATCACTTCTGCTTGCAGAGTCTCCGAACTTGCCGCATTCTCAGTCAACAAGGATCTGTGTTCCTTTCACTCCAATCGAGTCGTCCTTCGTTTGGACCCCACCTTTCTCCCAAAGATCAATTCCTACTTCCACAGATCGGAGGAAGTTGTTCTTCCAGATTTTTGTCCTCGTCCCGTTCACCATTCTGAACATAACTGGCATAAGTTGGATGTTCGTTGCGCACTACGTACTTACATTTCCCGGACAGCTTCCCACCGCAAGTCAGAATCCTTGTTTGTTTCATTTCAACCTACCTCACTCGGCTCCAAGGTTTCTTCATCCACCATCGCCAGGTGGCTCAAGGCATGCATCTCCCTGGCCTACGAGCATAGAAACAGTCAGCTTCCTGGCCATGTTACAGCACATTCAACTCGTAGTGCCGCCACCACTGCGGTCAGGGCCACCCAGGCTTCTCTTCTTGAGATATACCAGGCAGCTACCTGGGTATCTCCGAACTCATTCATCCGTCACTACAAGTTGGACAGATTTGCTTCAGCCGAGGCGGACTTTGGTCATAGGGTTCTTCAGCGTGTCCTCCATATGGAGGGCAACTCCACCTCCTCTGCTTCTTCCCACCCTAGGGATATTTAGCTTGGGTATATCCCACTCAATGGATTCTCTAAGCAGCGCAAGGGAGAATGAACATTGGACTTACCTGAAGGTTCTTTCTCCTTGCGCTGCGGGAGAGTCCATACTCGCCCTAACTGTGTTTCCTGTTTAGGGTTTTGTTCCTTTTTCCTTTATTTATGTCTCGCTCAGGATGTCAGTTTCTTTGGATTCGGACTTTGTGCGGAACTGGGCTAAACAGGAAGAGGAGGTGTGTTTAGTCTAATTTCTTACTCAGTAAGAGGCCAATCGGATGAGGAACCTCTCACTCAATGGACTCTCCTGCAGTGCAAGGAGAAAGAACCTTCAGGTAAGTCCAATGTTCATTTCCTTTAAATTTCTTTCCCTCCAAGCATCCTGTAAACTTAATTCATCTACCATTGCATAGAATGTTTTCAGGAGTGTCTTTCTTGGTTTTTTATTCACTTGTAGATTTATAATCTAACTCATTATCAACAATCACATTAAAATCTCCAATTATGCAAATATCTTCATATTCATATTCTAATATTTCCCAGTGTAATTTTGCATAAAATTCTTCTTGATTTTCATTTGGAGCATATATACCCACAAGTAATATTTTTTTATAGTTCATTACAATTTCTACCATTAATACTCTTCCTTCCCTATCCTCATATATTTGTTTGGATTGCATTGTCTGTTTGATGTAAAATGCTACTCCTCTTTTGCTTTGACCACACAGCATGAACAAACGAGATGATACCTCCCGCCTACCAGCCATTTGGAAACCCGCCCTTATTGACAAACGAGTCCCTAACACGAGGAATGACACCAGACCCACACTCACGAGAGCCACACAGGATGTCACCACACATCCATGCAGAAAGCAGACTCAAACCCACACTGATGATGAGGCGCGACCAAGGACCAGAAGCCAGACCGCAGCTGCATCATTAGCCACTTTAAACCCCTCCAATCCATACATGAAGCAGACTGACACCCACCATGAAAAGTTAGCACGGCCACAAACAAGAAGCCAAACAACAGCAACACAGCTCACCAGCTCAAATCCCCCTGCAACTCAGACTAAGCCGAGCACAACCAAGCCCCCACCCAAACAGAACACACCCCCGGCCAATCAGAGCACAACAAACCCCCCATCCAATCAGAGCACAGCCAAGCCCCCAACCAATCAGAACACACCTCCACCCAATCAGAACACAGCCAAGCTCCCACCCAATCAGCTCCCACCCCCACTAGCAGTTAAAAGGAAGAAACAGCAGCAATCTCACATTGCTCCTGGAAGCACGAAGCCGAGAACACCAGCCTGAAGATGACGAATGAGACTTCGTCAAAACATCGCCAAGACACATCCAATTCTACGCGGGAGAACACCCGAATAACCAAAGACCTACATATATACATATACATATACATATACATATACATATACATATACATATACATATACATATACATATACATATACATATACATATACATATATATATATATATACACACACACACACATACATACTTTCTTTTTTTAAAAAAAGGCATACATACGGAGACAACTGTTTGCAGTCTGGATTTTTCATTTTACTCACGATTGCAAAAGGAGATTAAATATTTGCAAGGTATCCCTTACTACCTAACCAGTGGAAAAATGGCATTTAACGGGTAGTCCTCGACCTACAACCACAATTGAGACCAAAACTTCGGTTGCTAAGCTAGACATTTGTTGAGTGAATTTTGCCCCATTTTACGACCTTCCTTGCCAGAATTCTTAAGTGAATCACTGCTGTTGTTAAATTAGTCACACGGGTTGTGAAGTGAGACGGTTGCTTAGTGAATTTTGCCCCATATTATGACCTTGCCCGCCACAGTTGTTAAGTGAGTTGCTGCAATTTTTAAATTGGTAACACGATTGTTTATTAAGTGAATCTGGCTTCCCCATTGACTTTGCTTGTCAGAAGATTGCAAAATGGGATCACATCGGTGGTGGGATTCAGCCGGTTCTGTCTGGTTCGGGTGAATCAGTAGTGGCAACTGCGGGAGGCTCCACCCACCCACCCGGACGTAAGCACTACACATCCGTGAAAGGCTGTGTGCATGCACAGAGGAGGCAAGTGCCAGCGAACATTTGCAAACCGGTAGGGAAGGTAAGTGAATCCCACCTCTGGATCACATGCCCTGGTACACTGCAACCGTCATAAATATGAGTCAGTTAAGCATCTGAATTTTGATCACGTGAGCATGGGGGTGCTGCAAAGGTTGTAAGTGTGAAAAACATTATTTTTTTCCCCGTGCCATTGTAACCTTGAACGGTCACTAAATGAACTGTTATAAGTCGAGGACTACCTGTATAACATCCTGGGGCACTGTTCAAAATTGGGAAGGGAGAGATCTCACTCTTCCTTTTTTTTGCCCCCCACCTTCCTAGTCACGTTAATTGTGCTAAGTATAAGAGATTGATTTTACTGTCCTGACCGGCTTGATTGAAATATAGCCGTGATGGATAAGAAGGAGACAGAGTTTGGGATTATTAGAAAATACCTTATTTACTTTTTCTTGAAATGTTCCCATATTATTCAAGGACTGTTTTTTTTTCTTTAAAAAAAAATTGCCCAAACCCACACAAACATTCCATTCCTGGAAGCCATAAAACCGCTCTCATTCATCTAGCTGTCCTCCATGTGGGTATAACTGCGATACCCATCATCCCCGACCACTCCTCCCCTTATCCCCAGGCACTGCACTTGAGTTTTGGAAAGGCTGCTTTTGCTAAAAATACTAAGCAGATCCTCCTTCTTTCTCAAATTATAAAATCCCCCCCTCCCTGCCCCATAAATTTGAAAGCGACAAAACGTGACTTTCTCTTTAATTGTGCCGCACAGTTGTTATTTTTCCCCTTTTCTACCCTCTCTGTGTTTCTAATAAGTTTATGAAATCGGCATCGTTGCCTAGCTGGGCATTCTCCAACTTGTCAGGAATCATTCTCTCATTTTTGGGTTGGGCATTTCTTTCATCCACAGTTCACCCCAAATTCAATCTGAGATGGATGTAGGAAGACAAAACCATTTTTTTTTCACTCTCTGAAATTAGCAGAAATCAGACGGCTTCTGACTCCTTCCTGCAGAGACAGTCAAGGGATTTTAAAAATTGTTTTTAATTTGCCAAGAAGCATGAACAACTGGGGTGGATGGGTGGTGGTGGGGAGATGTCCTTCTTAAAAAGAAGCGCTTTTTTAGAAAGTTACAAAGACCAACAAAATCTTTTCGCCAGCTGCATTTTGAACAATGATGGGATTCTGGAATCTCAGGTGAATGAAGGTGACACTTATCAGTGCAGGTTTTTTTAAAAAAAGACTTTTCTGGGATTGCTGATGACAACCCACTTAGGAAAAGAGGACCAGTTACTGGTTGTGAAGACGCTTGCTCCTCCGAGTCCCCATGATGTTGCTCTTTCTCTTGTGATAACGGTGGACGGATGAGTTAACTTCCAAGTTTGTGTTTGCGAGAGGGATGGCGTTCTGGGATAATTGACCCTTGGAGCAATGCCTGGGCTTAACTTGCTTTGCAAGGTCCATGGGTGAAAAGCTGAGCATGTCCCCTTGTTCCATGATGAGAAGCAACTGGTCGCTGTGAGGAGAGAAGTTGAGCTTGGAGGCGAGTAATGAAGAGAAACTGGACAGCTCTTCATCCTCTTCCTCCTCTTCCTCTCCTTCATCTTTGAGAACACCTTCCATGGTTTCTCCAGGGAGGTCTGGAAGCACCACATTCATCACAGTGACTCTCTTGACCAGATCACCTCCTACCTGATTCCAGTTACTCATTTCTTTGTCTGGAGTTACTGGCTCCCAACAGACTTTGGATTCACCTCTTAGAATCGTAGGGTTGAATTCAATGTTTCCATGACTGCTGTTTCCTTGGAGGCTAAGGGGTGGTGGAAACACACTAGTGGGTACAGCAGTATGATCTCCATGGGGACCACTGTTCTCTCCATCAGCCTTGCTCATAGATATATAGCCGGAAGCATCTAAAGTAGGTTTTAGGCATTCATCATTTTCCATCTGTGGTGGGACCTTATCCTGATCTGAGAATGGTCCCTGAGATTCCTGGAGTTTCTCAAGGCTGCTCTGGACAATCAAAGATGGTGGCTCATGCCTGGAAAAGGTGAAATATGGTGGGTGTTCAGAATCTCCATCTGGTAGCTGGCCTTCAAGCTTCCCTTCCTCGCTAGAACCACCTAAACACAATGGCTGCATATTTTTTTCTGCCCAGCTCGACACTTGCTTTTAAACTAGTCTCTTGATGAGTTTCCAACACAGCTAGTTCAGTTGATTGTTGGCCCGCTTGTCTAACACAACTCAACTGTTTGTGCAGGGCTAAGTTATCGACGAGAAACCATGTGCTCCTCGCTTTTGTTTTTTGTAGACACAGTCTTCATTTGTTTTACATTCATGTGGGCCTTCGTGTGGGCTGCGGTCTTAGCCCCTTGACTAATAAGTTTGTGACCAATTCCTGAAAGAGCTGGTGTTAGTCTGTCTTGTCTTGCTATACTTCGACCACAAGGCTTTACATTTTCAAACTGAATTGCAGTAACATTAGATTTCTGAAGCCCTTGGATCTGGTATTGATCTTGGCCTGCTATTCCTTGGCAGCTCTCTTGTTTATCACGTTCAAACTGAATGATTTCCTGACCGCTGACTTTTCTTTGAGTGTCCTGATAAGATCTCATTTTCCTTTCCTGATAGTGGAGCTCCACTTTACTTACAGGACTTTCAAGCCCCATGTCTTCCTGACTCTGAGGTGGATTTATGACCTGTTCATTCAGTTCTCTGCGTTCACCGAAACTCAACGTTAGATGCTTTTCCCACTTGTGGTTCCCTACTAACATCATATGGTCTTGTTTACTATGTTCATCCTGGCTTGAAGGAGACACTTGTGCTGCCCATACAATTTTCACTTCTCCTTTTTGATTACCATCCTGGGTTGGTTTTACATTATTCCAAATTATATGAATTCCATTCTTCACGGGTGCTACAACTGCATGGCTGCCTTTCTCTGTGGTCTTAGGGGACACTACTTGATCCTTCTTCTTTTGTTCCTGGCTGATACCTTGCTTTGAAGAGATGAGTCTTACCATTTCTGGCCTTGCTCCGCTATCCTTTGGTGATGCTAAATGACTACTAAGGTTGCTGTTTCCTTTCACGCTCGGAAAGGTCTGAATTGGGGTTTCATTATGAGTTTCATTCATAATTAGATCTTTTTCCTTGGATTTCTGCATGTCTCGTTCCTCTGGAGTCTTCAAGGTGGGTAGCAAATTCCCCTCCTGAGAGTCATGACTGCAGTATTCGCGAGGAGATAAGCTTGCTCGGACAGTCTTTGGGAGAAAATCTCTGTCTCCCAGTTTTTGTCATGCATGAGAAGCTGGCGGAGAACTGACGGTGAAGTTGGCCAACTCTAATTGACTGGCTCTGGTGCCCTTGTTCGCGGAAGACCTTTTTAAAGCCTGTCACAACATGTATTCTCCTTTGCCATTACCACTGACGTCATCTTCCTCCTCAGATTGTGATGGAGTGGAATCCGAATGGGAAGTAGGATAGACAGAAGGGTCTCTTTCCTCTTCAGATAGTGCCAGAAGTCTCTTCTCAGTTAACTGAAGAGAGACAGAGACAGAGGGGTTAAATCAAGATCATGTGAAGTACTAGTAACTGCTCTATAAAGCCTTAGTAAGGCCACACCTAGAATACTGCATCTAATTTTGGTCACCACACTACATTAAAAAATATGTCGAGACTCTGGAAAGAGTGCAGAGAAGAGCAACAAGAATGTTTAGGGGCCTGGAGGCTAAAATATATACAAAGAACAGTTTCAAGAATTAGATATGGCAAGTCTAGTGAAGACACGATAGCAGTGTTCCAATATTTGAGGGGCTGCCACAGAGACGACGGGGACAACCTATTTTCCAAAGCACCCACAGGCCAGATAAGGAACAATGGATGGAAACTGATCAAGGAGAGATTCAACCTGGAAATAAGGAGAAATTTTCTGAAGTTCCCTTCGGAAGTTGTGGGTGCTTCATCACTGGTGGCTTTGAAGAAGAGATTGGACAACCACTTGTCCAAAATGGTATAGGGCAGTGATGGTGAACTTTTTCGGCACCGAGTGCCGAAAAGGGAGTGCACGCTCGTCTGGGCCACAACCCGGAAGAGGAGCCGTCCAGGGCGCATGCACGGACCTAAAAATGAACTTCCGGTTTCCAGTGCACGCGTACGCACCGGCAAGCTAATCTTCCGGGTCCCTGGTGGTCATGCACACACGACGATCAGCTGGCTGGTGCGCATGCTCACACAGGAAAAGGGAAGACCAGGTCTTCCAGTTTACGGCACTGCTGCACGTAAAAAAGCCAGCTGTTTGTCACATGTGCATGCGCACCAGAAACCCGGAAGAGGAAGGTGACGTTGTGCGTGCCAGGTAACATGTCTCTGCATGCCACTTCAGGCACGCGTGCCTTAGGTTCACCATCACGGGTATAAGATCTGCTTGAGCAGGGAGTTGGACTAGAAGTCCTACAAGGTCCCTCCAACTCTGTTCTTCTATGGACAAGGAAAGGAGCCGATATAAACAGAATCTCCACAGTGTAGTGGGGAAATCATTGCTAACATTGCCCTTCAACTATATCAACTGTACTTTACGTCTATCAATAGGTGGAGGGCTCAGTCTTTTGAGGACCAAGCCCTGCCAATTTAATGGGGTTTCATGGTGATGTGGAATCTTCTGTATGGCAGAAAATGCATAATGTCCCTTTGTTGTTGGATTATCACTTCCTGTTCCCAGTTGGACATGACCATTTAGATGGTGACCAATAAGAGGCGTCTACATATAATTCTAATGAACTGGTGAGTTCCAGCAAATGCTTCTGGCTTCCTCAAGAACTTGCCAACTGAATGGAGGCTTCAACTGGGAACAGGAAACCAAGACTATGTGGTACTTTTGGTCTTCTGCTGTTTTTCTGCCTTTGCTTCTGCCCCCAACTCTCCATAGAGGCCCCGTACTGGGTGTCCATCACCCTTCTCCTGCCTCTGCAAAGGTCTGAGGGAAGGGCCAAGTTGCCACCCTGGCAGGGTGCTGCCTTTTTGAAGGTGGGTGAGTTCCCAGCAATGTTGGTCTCTGATCAAGCCCTAGATCCGTGATGACGAACCTATGGCATGCGTGCCACCTGTGGCACATGGAGCCATATCAGTGGGCACGTGAGGATTGCCCTAGCTGAGCTCCAGCTTGCATGCGCACGCTGGCCAGCTGGTTTTCGGGCCTTCTGGGTCCAACGGAAGTCAGGAAAAAGGCCATTTCCGGACTCCGGGGGGTTGGGGAAGGTCGTTTTTGCCCTCCCCAGGCTCCTAGAAAGCCTCTAGACCCTGGGGAGGGTGAGAAACGGACCCACTGTGCCATCACATGCCAAAAGCAGGGGGGTGCGGGGGGGGTCACATGTGCGGGGGGGTGGGGCGCATTGAATTATGGGTGTGGGCACGCAAGCATGCAACCCTCCCATGCGACCCCCGCTTTTGGCACACTACAGCAAAAAGTTTAGCCATCACTGCCCTAGATGGAGGCAGGAGAAGTGGCGAGGTGTCCTCAGCTCTTTCCCGTGGATGCCTTGGTGGCTTGTTCAAGATTTGGGGAATGACTCACGGCTGACAGCTTTGAGTACAATGGGAAGAGGTGAGCTTCATAACCCAATTCAGACTAGTTTCCCCCCAGTGTTGCAGAAACTTGGTATGGCCAGTCTAGAGAAAAGAAGGATGAGGGGGTGACACAATAGCAGTATTCCAGTATTTGAGGGGCTGCCACAAAGAAGAGGTGGTCAACTTGTTTTCCAACGTACCAGAAGGCAAGACAAGAAACAACAGACGGAAACTAATGAAAGAAAGAAGCAACCTGGTATTAAGGGGAAACTTCCTAACAGTCAGAACAATTAACCAGTGGAAGAGCTTGCCTTCAGAAGTTGTGGGCGTTTCATCACTGGAGGTTTTAAAGAAGAGACTGGACAGCCACTTGTATCAAATTGCATAGGGTCTTCAGCTGGAGCAGAGGGCTGGACTAGAAGACTTCCAAGGTCCCTTCCAGCTCTATCCTGATTGATATCAGTTTGAACAAGACTAGGGAGCCTCAATAGGAAATAAAATTTCTGTAGCCAATTCCATCTGAACTGATCTATAAATATGTTCAAACTCTGATACAGAAGTGATTCCCATGCAGTGGTCTTACTGGAATAATACCTGGGTATCCATAACTGAGAACTTCCCCACCCCCAAATTAACACTTGGGAGAGTCACAAGTATCTATTGTCAATATCTGAGTGACAGGCATGCTACAGCTGGGTTTCACAAATTCCCTACCGTTTCATTCCCCCCCCCCTTTAATTATGTAGTTCTGGACAGCTGGAAAGGATCTACCTAGATATACCTAATTACCGACGGTCATTTTATTCTCACTTTTAAAAACAAATCAGTTACTTTTTGAATTAACATGGCACTTAAAACTCCAGGAACGCACAAAAAGGTCCTTAACTAGCTTCAGTCCAAGATCTAAAATTGTAGAATGGCACCCTTGCTTCCAATTCTATTCTGCATGCCCTCCTCACTGCAGGATTGCAATCCCCCCCCCCCGGTTCAAATTTCATTTCCTTGTATTACCTGGCTAGGTGTCAAGTTTAACTCCTCTGCTAACTCTTCTACCAGGTCCAAGAGATCCTGGGTTTTCTCTGGAGACAATAAGTCCACCATAAATTGTGGATGGATAACAGCTTCCACCTGCCAGAGAGAAGAAAAAAGAGAATGGCATGATAGGCCAGCTAGAGGATAATCACAAAAGGCATCAAATTCTTTCACAGTCAAACTCACTGGTATGAACATAATTACATCAGCGGTTGGTTGCACATATTCTTACCACTGGTTCGCCCTGCGCGCATGGTCACTTTGCGCGCATGCACAGCTTCCGCACCTCAAAAATGTGGCTAAATAGGACATCTTTATGCTGAGGCAGGTGGGAAGGGGCGGACTTACCCACAATCTACCGATTCTCACAAACCAGTACGAACTGGCTGAATACCACCACAGAATTACATTCACAATAACAAGCAGCAACAAAAAGTGAGAAATTGGCTGGCAGAAGAGATTGCACACTCTATTCCAGTGATGATTAATCTTTTTGGTGCTGAGTGCCCAAAGTGCACGTGTGTGTGAATGCATGTGTGTGTGGCCGAACCCCCAAAATGCAATACGAGCATCCCCATGCATGCACGTGTATCCCCCGTGCATGAGCCGCACCCTCCCACATCTCGTTTTGGCTTCCAGGTTGGTGCAGGAGACTTTCCAGGCCAAAATGGGGCATGGGGGGGTTCCCATGCACCCCGTTTTGGGCCTGGAAAGCCTCCTGCACCCCTCTGTGCATGTCTCCCCACATGCGCCCCATTCCCTGCACATGCGCGGCAGAGACCCAAAGACCAGCTGGCTGGCAGGAGGTGCATGTGCATGCACAGTGGAGCTGGGTTGGGGTGACAGCTGGTGTGCCCACAGAGAGGGCTCTGCATGCCACCTGTGGCACACATGCCATAGGTTCGTCATCACGGCTGTATTCGTTTAATAAATCCAGAATAATACAGGCAGTCCTTGATTTATGATCACAATTGAGCTGAAAAATGTCTCTTGTTAAGCGAGACTTTTGTTAAGTGAGTTTTGCCCCAAAAAACTCTTGCCACAGTTTTTTAAGGGAATTGCTGCAGTTGATAAGCTAATAAACTGGTTATTAAGTGAATCTGGTTTGCCCCCGTTGACTTTGCTTGTCAGAAGGTTGCAAAAGGGGATCTCATGATGTCAGGCCATAGCAATGGTAATAAATATGAGGCACTTGCCAAGCATCTGAATTTGGATAACAGGATCGTGGGGATCCTGCAAAGGTCATAACTGTGGGAAAATGTTCGTAAACAGTGCCATTGTAACTTTGAATGGTCACTAAGCAAACTGTTGTAAGTCGAGGACTACCTCTAATTGAAACTGCTATGGAAAATCAGGAGAGGAACATAATGGATAAGGTAAAGGTAAAAGTTCCCCTCACACATGTGCTAGTCGTTCCCGACTCTAGGGGGTGGTGCTCATCTCCGTTTCAAAGCCGAAGAGCCAGCGCTATCCGAAGACATCTCTGGTCATGTGGCTGGCTTGACTAAATGCCAAAGGCACACGGAACGCTGTTACCTTCCCACCAAAGGTGGTCCCTATTTTTCTACTTGCATTTTTTATGTGCTTTCGAGCTGCTAGGTTGGCAGAAGCTGGGACAAGTAATGAGAGCTCACCCTGTTACGCGGCACTAGGGATTTGAACTGCTGAACTGCCGACCTTTCGATCGACAAGCTCAGCATCTTAGCCACTGAGCCATTGCATCCCTGTACATATTTCCCTTTAAAATGGCCTCCGCCGCCCTTCGCCACAAAAAGACCTGGATATTTCAGCTTCTTCCTTTCTGATGACTTCAGTAGGTCATTCTTCCATCCCCTTTAGCTCTCCAGAGTCCTGAAACAAGTATTTGGCCATAATTGAAGGAATGTTTCTCAAGTGGGGTTAAGTCAAGACTCGTTTGGAAAAGCAAAATCGATTGGTAAAGGGAAGATCACATTTGGAATGGCATCGCTCAACAGATGGATAGCTGCTTGCAATAAGACACAGACTCTTGTGACACAGATAGCAAAACCAGTTTGGCGAAGCAACAGGGCTAGTCTGCTGATGTGAGTCCAATGGTCTATTCCAGGGGTGTCATATTCAAGGCCTGTGGGCTGGACCTGGCCCACAGGATGCTTAGATCTGGCCTATGGGGCAGCCCTAGAAACAGCAAAGGACTGGCCCATGGTGCATCTGCCAGCAAAAATGGAGCCTGTGTCTGTTATGCTTCCTTCAGTATCCAGGAAAGGAAAACCCAGACTTCATCATAGATTAAAGTATGGTACTTTTACTAGATATGAAATGAACGCAACCATGGAAAGCAGGATTCTGAGGCAAAAAGCGTGAAAGTTACATATAGAAAGCATCCCTTCCCACTGTCCACCGTAAATCATCCAATCCAAAGGTCTCCCAGAGGTCAGGTGGGAGCACACGTCTGGCCGTGTCAGCATCCAGGAATGCAGTGTCCGTTGGCCTGATAACAGTTTAGGAATTGGTTTAGTTTCTTAGATTCATTCAAAGCTCCGCTACCTAAACCCCCCTCCCTCCGTTACTATGACAGCTAAAGCAAGCGAGGCTGACAGTCTGGGCAGGCCGTACATGGCCCTCCTGAGCTCCATTTTCCCTGGCAGAGGACTGGAGGAGGATTCCCCCCCCAGCCCAGCCCAGGCCAGGCCACCACAGGTAAAACACAACCCTGATGCGGCCCTCAATGAAATCGAGTTTGACACCCCTGGTCTATTCCTTTCCACCCTCTTTATCTTCTGCCTCTCACATGCCAACTATTCTTGGAGGAAAGAAAGAATAGCTGCCCATGGTCATCATGATCATTTTCATGATCATCATCATACAATCTATCTACAAATTACAATTTAACCCTGTGTATCATGCTAAATCCCCATTTTAAAAGAATACTGTGAATTCTCCAAAGAAGAGAAGCCGCAAAATGATGCAGAATAATGTACGTAAAGGTAAAGGTTCCCCTCACACATATGTGCTAGTTGTTCGCGACTCTAGGAGGTGGTGCTCCTCTCCGTTTCAAAGCTGAAGAGCCAGTGCTGTCTGAAGACGTCTCCGTGGTCATGTGGCTGGCATGACTAAACGCCAAAGGCGCACGGACCTCTGTTACCTTCCCAGCAGAGGTGGTCCCTATTTTTCTACTTGCATTTTTTTTTACGTGCTTTCGAACTGCTAGATTGTCAGAAGCTGGGACAAGTAATGGGAGCTCACCCCATTACGTGGCACTAGGGATTCGAACCGCTGAAAAACCTTTCGATTGACAAGCTCAGCGTCTTAGCCACTGAGCCACTGCATCCCTTATAATGTACTACAGTAATGTACTACGTTATATTATTAATTAATTATTAATGTACTATACTACATTAGTACATTATTAGGTAGTTACATTACCTAATAATGTACTACAGAAGAACAAATCCTCCCGCCATTGGATGTTCTTTGTTACCTTACAAACAAATTCTTCATCATCAACACAACTGATCAATATACTGAAGCAGGCAAGGGTCTAGGAAAACCCCTTCCTCCTGGTCCAGGGTATCTTGGCACATCCCTTGTTCTTCTCATCTTCTTCTTCCTCCCAGCTGGTGTTCAGGCCTTCCATGATCTCTGCGTACTGGTGCATAGCTTCAGCAGGGATCTCCCTGGGTGCTCCTGGGTTGGAAATACTGGGCGGGCACCTCTGGCAGCGTCAAGGCTGTTGGCTCTTGGAAGCTGACTTCTTTGTAGGGGTGAAATGCTCCCGATTCGGACCGGATCGCCTGATCCGGTAGCGATGGCGGCGGGTGGTTCGGAGAACCGATAGCAAAAATCCCTGCGCACCCCCCATGCCCAGCTGAGCTGCGCAATCATCAGAGGCTGCTTTTTTTACTTTTAAAAGCATTTTTTCTACAACCTCTTTGGCCGAAAAAATGCTTTTAAAAGTTAAAAAAAAGCCTCTGATGATCGCGCGGCTCAGCATCAAAGCATTTTTTTCTGCAACTCCTTCGGCCGAAGAGGCTGTAGGGGAAAAAAATGCCTTTAAAAGCCTCTGGCGATCCCAGCTGACTTGCCTGATTGTCAGAGGCTTCTAAAAGCATTTTTTCTGCAACCTCTTTAAGGTTGTAGAAAAAATGCTTTTAAAAGTAAAAAAAAAAAAGTTGGCCACACCCACCCAGTCACATTTCCCCCCCCCCCTGCCACCAAGCCACACCCACAGAACCAGTAGTAACAAATTTTAGATTTCACCCCTGCTTCTTTGGGATGTACACTTTTTGGGAAAAGAAGGATTGGGGATTCAATGCTGAAGAAAATCCCACAGGTGAACTTTTTCCAGTCCCCTGGAATAGTATGATATAGTCTACTCAGTCCTACAGCTAACCGACCAAGGGTCTAGGACAATTCGCCATGGCCAACTTGCCATGGCCAATTTATGGGATAACTTGGGTGGGATAATTCTATGCTACATTAATCATTTCATTCAGTTACTTTTAGTAATGGTGATCACATTTTCATTGAAATTATTATAACTCTTGTTACAATACAGCCGTGGTGGCGCAGTGGTTAGAATGCAGTATTGCAGGCTATTTCTGCCGACTGCCTGCAGTTTGGCAGTTCGATTCTCACCGGCTCAAGGTTGACTCAGCCTTCCATCCTTCCAAGGCCGATAAAATGAGGGACCCAGATTGTTGGGGGCAATATGCTGACACTGTAAACTGCTTAGAGAGGGCTGTAAAAGCACTGTGAAGCGGTATAAGTCTTAAGTGCTATTGCTATTGCTATTGCTGGATTGACTGACTTTGTTTTATTATTATTGGCCAGTGTTCTGTCAAAATTTATTTATTTATTTGTTTAAACTTTTATATCGCCCTTCTCCCAAGGGACTCAGGGCGGTGCACAGCCATAATAAAAACAACATATACCACAAAATTTAAAAACAATTTAAAACGTATTAAATAATTTGGCCCTTATTTTTAAAAACTCCAAAATTAAAACTATAACTAAACTTTTGTATCTGTTGAATTGTCCCGTGGTGAGCTGGTTGTGGCAAGTTCGCTATGGCAAGTTATCCCGTTCCGGACCTATGATTTCTGGTGGATGGCCTGGGGAAGAACTAGATGTTAGCTGAGGAGAAAACAGAAGACTTTTCCACAGTTTTCAAGGCACTGTTTGAAATGTTCTTTTCCTTCATTTGGATCGGCCAATGGAAAGAGTCACTGAAGCTTCTCCAATTGGATAAGTTCAGGAACTTATCCAATTGGTTTCTGCCCAGGTAAATCCTAAATCGGTTTTCACTTATGTGTAGCATCTGAATATGGCGGGAACTCCCAATTCTTGCTGAGAATTCTGGGAGTTGCAGTCCCAGTATATCCAGAGAGCATTGGGTTGGAGAAGGCTAGGCAAAGAGAGGTCTGGGTTTGTATTAATGATTGTACACAAAAAAGCTTAAACTCATATCTGAGCAGTCATAAGCAGGTTTGGGAAGCCGAGACACGCAAGAGCAAGGATTCTAACAACTTGAGTCCCTACCTAATGCTTTGCCTTTATTCAGGTCAATAGAAGCAACTATACAAAATTCCCACATGCACACACAATGTGTTCCATCGGCATAATGACTTTTGGTGTAATATGTGCTAGCTGCTACTGTACTTCAGCAATAGCATTTTTAAAAAATCTCTGGAATTCTTATGATTTGCGCAGTGCTGCAGCTCAGGGGTTACTTTACATTCCTACTCCCTAGTTGTCCTCTTTGCTTGAGCTGCTCTTGCCTTCTGGCAGCTCTTCTCATGCGTGCATTAGGAACAGGCTCCTGTTCCTCTGCCTCACTCCTATCAGCCTCTGGAGGCTCTGGAGTCTGCACCTCACTCCCTGATGGCCCTGGGCCCATCTCTGCCTGTGACGCAGAGCCCTCATCCGGGCCTTCCCCAGCCTCCAGGACTGGCCCATGTTCTTCCTCAGCCTCATCGCTGTCCGACTCTGCTGTCAGCTCCACAGGCTGTTGGAGGACCACAACAATTCCTTGTATGGTATTGAAAGAGGAGTGAGTTGGAAAGTAGGCTGTTGAGCACACTTTATATCCCAAACACATCACTTAGAGAACCATTTTTCCCCAGGATTGCAAAGTGGAGTGGTATAAACACATATCCAAGAAAGCATGGAGACTAAGGCCTGGTTCACATTTGATAAGACCACACCTAGAAATACTGGATCCAGTTTTGGTCACCACACTGTAAAAAAAGATGTTGAGACTGTAGAAAAAGTACAGAGAAGAGCAACCAGGATGATTAAGGGACTGCAGGCTAAAACCAGAGGTGGGCTGCTGCCGGTTCGGACCATTTCGGGCAAACCAGTAGTTGCAACCCGGTGCTATCCAGTCCTATATTGCCGTTTTCCTGAACCCATGCACATCAGTGGTGGGCTGCCCTCAGTTCAGACCAGTTCGCAAGAACCAGTAGTAAAACCATCGGGAGGCCCCAGCCACCACCCCGGATGTCATCAGCGACCTGTGTATGCGATCCGGTTGCAAACCCGTAGTAAACGTAAGTAGAACCCACCCCTGACACACATGCGCGGAAGGCTGAGTGCATGTGTGGAAAGTGTGGGGGGGGGGTGAAGCGAGCGTACGCATGTTCGTGCTCACATTTTTGGTGCTGGGGCGAACCAGTTGTTACAATTGGCAGCAGCCCACCCCTGCCTAAAACATACGAAGAACGGTTACAGGAACTGGGCATGGCTAGTCTAGTGAAGAGAAGGACCAGGGGAGACATGATAGCAGTGTTCCTATACTTGAGGGGCTGCCACAGAGAGGAGGGGGGTCAAGCTATTTTCCAAAGCATCTGAAGGCCAGACAAGGAATAATGGATGGAAACTGATCAAGGAGAGATTCAACCTGGAAATAAGGAGAAAGTTTCTGACAGAGCAATCAACCAATGGAACAGAAGTTGCCTTCAGAAGTTGTGGGAGCTTCATCATTGGAGGCTTTCAAGAAGTGATTGTACTGCCATTTGTCAGAAATGGTATAGGGTCTCCTGTTTGGGCAGGGGATTGGACTAGATGACCTACAAGGTCACTTCCAACTCTGTTAATATAAACTAATCTGTAATGCTGGTTTTGTCCACTTAACCGTAATTTATGGAGTCAGCAGCACTTAAACAATGCTGCAAGTCCTCATGGCTTCTGTATATGCATGAGTCCTGTCAGAGTGGCAATCAGCCCCGTTCCCATCCTGGGGTAATTGCTCTTAATTAGAGGTGGATCGTGGCTATTTCCTTCAGTATACGTTGCAAGAAAATGAACCGAAATACATTCTAATGAAAAACTCGTATTTATTGTAAAGAAATAAAAACAATCTTACTAATTTAATTAGGTTACATTTTGGAATCGTTCCCAGCCTGACCTCTCTTGGCAGGCGAAACAAAGAAAAAGTTTTAGAGAAGAAAGAAAGGAATGTAGACATGCACAGTAGCTTACTGATAAGGGTCTGGCAAGCTATGGTAAATCTAAGAGTCCAAAAATAAAAGCTCAGCTGGTAAATACAGAAAGGCAGTGACAATCCCCTTCTTTGCCAGTTGAGTGGATATCAGGTACATCATCAAATAAGGCACATCTTCTTACGCAGATACTCGTGTTGAGCTGCTGGAAGTGGTTTGTTGAGCATGTCTGCAATCTGATCATGTGTAGATATATACTGCAATTTTACAAAACCTTGTTTCACTAATTGTTTGATATTTCTATAACGGATGTCAATGTGTCTGGACCTAGAACCTGTGAAATGTGATTCAGAAATATAAACCACCGATTCATTGTCTTCCATCACTGTGATCGGTCGGATCGGACGTGTCCAGATATCTGTGACCAAAGCATCAAACCACGTTAGAGAATTACATGCATCTGAAACACAAGCATATTCAGCTTCAGTAGATGAACAAGATACAAAATTCTGTTTACGCACTTGCCAGTAAACAGGACATCCATTTAAGAACATCATATAACCTGAAGTACTTTTACGTGATTTCTTATCACTTGCCCAATCAGAATCTGCATAACAACATAATTCTGCATAATCAGTATGTGTTGGTTCTAACAATAACTTCATATGTTTAGTGTGCTTTAGGTATTTCAATAATTTCTTAACACATGACCAATGAAACTGTTTTGCCTTACCTACATGTCGAGATAAGAGATTAACACTGAGTGCAATGTCTGGTCTTGTCCAACTACTAATGTATAACAGTGATCCAATAACTGACCGATAAAGTGTTTGATCCTCGAACTCAGGACTTGGTTCATGTGTCAAGTTGTGAAAATCTGTTTGCATGGGTGTCTTTGTTGTGTTAGCATCCTTCATGTTGCAATGATGCAAAACTTGTTCAATTTTATCTTCTTGTGAAAGACTAAACCCCTTCTGTGTTTTTTCAATCTGAACACCTAAATAAGTGCTAATATGACCTAAAGATTTCAATGTGAAGTATCTCTGCAAAGCTTTGGCAAAAATCTCACTCATTTGCTTATTTGGACCAATACAAACAATGTCATCAACATAAACAAGAACTATCTCATATGCATTGTTAGATCTTTTTGTGAACACACACTCATCACTTTCGGACTTAATAAAGCCCATTGAATTTAGTTTGTCAGTAAGACATAAGTACCACATTAAACCAGACTGTTTCAGACCATAAAGACTTTTGTTTAGAAACCAGGTATCCCCTTCTTGCTGTCGGAATCCTGGAGGACCTCTCACGTAGATCTCTTCATCTAAGTCAGCATATAGATAAGCGGTATCAACATCGAACTGGAAAACTTCTAAACCAAGGATAGTTGCAGTGGCTAAAGCAATTTTTACACTTTCAGTCCGGACTGTCGGTGAGTAGGTGCTTGTGTAGTCCTCAGGATAACGTTGAGTGAAACCATGAGCTACAAGTCTGGCCTTATACAATGACTCACCATTTGGCTTCTTTTTGATTCTGTAGACCCATCGAGTGCCAATAACCTTTTTATTTGCTGGAGGTTTTGCAGGCGTAAATACCTTAAGTTTCTTTCGACTGTCCATTTTAGCCTCCAATGGATCATACCACTTCTCTTGCTCTGAATCAGGAAGATGTTTGATTTGTGTGAACGTATCAGGAGGAAGTGTAACATTACAAATCAAAGGCAAGGGTGTTTTTGTCAGTTGCCACAAATACCGCTGTGGAGGGATTCCCTTTGTGGCCCTCTTGGAACACCTCGGAACAGTCGTCCATTCTTCTTCCGTTTGTCCTCGTCTTCATCATCGTCGCTAGCGTCAGCATCCGCGGCTTGTGAAGACAGAACACCAGGGTGAGAAGAACTAGTGGATGGAACATTTGCCTGTGAATCTTGGTCATCAGGCTGCATGGCATCAGCAACATCATCTTTAGGAAAATAAACTCCAGGATCATTGGAATGAATCCTGGACCAGTCAGCATCTTCCTCAAAATTGGTGGATTGAGAAGTCACTATTACATGTTTAGAGGCAATAAATTTGCTCCATTTTGAGTTGTCATCAATACCCATAAATCTCAGTCTCTTTGCTGCTGGACCTCCTTTCCTTCTTTGAGCTAAGGGAATGTTCGCCATAGCGTATGAACCAAAAATATGGAGGTTCTTGAGATTGGGCTTTTAGTCATACAACATGAAGAAAGAAGTCTGATTTATTATACTACTCCAAGTACGGTTGACAATGTAATTTGCATATTTAAGAGCTTCACCCCAGTATGGGTTACTGAGGTTGGCATCTTCTAGGAGACAACACATCATGGTTTGCAGGACCCCCTGTCTCCTCTCTGCGACTCCGTTATGGGCCGGCGTGTAGGGAGCCGATGTCTGATGGAGAATTCCATTCTTACGCATCCAGCCCTGGAAACACTGAGACATGAATTCGGCACCACGATCACTCTGGATTCTGGCGATGCTTACTCCGTGTTGGGTAGAAACAAAAGCTGGAAAGTCTTTAAAGATCTGAAAGGTCTCAGATTTTTCTCTCATTGGATATACATATCCATATCTAGAGTAATTATCAACAATTGTTAAAAAATATTTTCTACCACCAAGTGTTGGTGGAAATGGACCAACTATGTCAGTATGAACCAAATCAAAAATGCATGTTGACAGGCGTGTAGCATGTTTTGGAATGGCTGCTGTTTTGGATTTGGCCTTTTTGCAGACAGCACAATCCAAAAACACATTACACTCCTTTAGATCACAACCTTTTGCGAACGCCAGCATTTTCCTAAGAACCCGGAAGCTGGCATGCCCCAATCTTCTATGCCACTTATGGATGCACCTGGAATGCAAAGGTTTACCAGTTAGTGAATTTTCAACATTAACAGTTTTATGAGGAACCTCAGGCTTGCTCTGAGCAACCTGTTTCCCAATTTTCTTTTTGTTGGCTTTAGGAGCCTTCGGAGTAGCAACAGGATCTCTCACTGGGACATCTCTCTGGGCCTGTGCCCCAGTAAACATCAGGGATGAGTGCATCAAGCTCTTCAACATAAACAGTTCCTTTTCCTTTGACCTGACAAGGATGATTTGAAAAAGAGTAAAGTTCACATAGTTCAGGCTCAGGCTCGTGCATCTCTGTGAAAAGTTCTTTTCTGTAAGTAACATGCAAGGCTGCACCACTGTCCAAAGTCCACAAAAGCCATCTGTCGTACTCTGGATGAGGTTGTGGATCATTGGTTAAAGCCAATGTGGTGAGTGGAGCTTGTGAATCATGCCTGGGACCACGACGACCTTGTCTTCCGCCTCTGCCTCTGGAGTCTGTTCCTCTGGGCTGTTACGTGACGGGAGCTGGAACTCGTTGGGGACAATCCCAGGTGGCATGTCCCACGCGATTGCAGATGTTGCATCTTGGCATCCTTGGAACATAGGTTCTTCCTCGGAAGGGACGCCTCGCTGGAGCTCTTGATGCGGGTGGTCCTCTCAAATGTGGCGTAGCTAACATCAGTGCTTCTTCAATTAAAAGTCTGTATACATTGTCCACTGTGCGTTGAGCAATAGGCACTTGGTTAATCTTTGTAATGGCATCTTTCCATTCATAATTCAAAGAGTTAATGATAATGCTGATCATTTGAATATCTTCAATAGGATAGCCTCTTTCTCTTAATTCTTTCCTCAGTCCTTTCAGTTCGGTTAAATGTCCTCCAATTTGTTCACCAGGTTTCAATCTCGAACCATGAAATTCAGCCATGAGCAAACATGAAGACTCAATTGAGACAGGCCTGTAGCAATTTTCCAATTGGACCCAAATTTGTTGGGCTGTTGCATCAGGCGGAAATGTAACCTGCAGTTCAGTATCTATGGACATCAATAATGTTGTGCAGGCTTTAGTCTCTAAGTCTCTTATTGCAGGCGTCTATGGTTGGGCAGGAGGGTTAAACACCATACGATGGGTGCCTTCTCTACGTAGCAAAAGTCCAACCTCACTGACCCAGGCCTTGTAATTCTGCCCTGACATCTTTAATTTTGACTCACCAGCCAGTGGAGTAACAGAAGATGCCTGTTGAGGAATGTGCATTTGAAATGCTGGCTGTGGAAGTAAAGGCACTTGTTGCACTGGAGGTGTACCAGGAGCTGGTCCTGGTTGTACAGCTGGAGGCACGTGTGCATGCATTTGTGGCTGCTGTGGCATTTGAGCTGTAATATTAACATGGTCTGCTGGAGACACAGTCATTTGCCTTTGCTGCATTAAGTGTTGTGGTGCTCCATCTAAAAGGATGCCAACACCACCAGGGGGTGCTAAAAATTGAGCCTGTGGAGACACTTGTGGCATTGCAGTCTGAATATCTGAGTGAATTAAGGACATGTCTGATAAAATCTGCTGCAACAATTGTAATTGTTCTCTCAAATTGCGATGCATTTCAGCTTTCTCTAGTAAATTACTTTCACCAGCAGATGGTGCTGCAACTTTAGTTTTAGGCAGCTCAGATAATTTTTCTGCATTCGTGGCATATGTAATTTGAGGATAGAGAAGGTCATGTGACAATTGTGACGTGTACACAGCTCTCTGTTCTGATTTGCCTGACACAAAGTCCACCAGGGGGTGTGTCTTTGGCTCCAAAGGAGAAGGCAAAATGGCATTTTCAGGAATTTTAAAAGCACGAGACTCTCTCTTAATCTGGCTCAAATCTAGATAAAGCCATTTTTGCCTGGGATAGCTCACGTTCAAGAATTTCTGTTTGATCACGATAGCTTTTTATAGCTAGCTCATTAGGGGTGATCTTGGAGCTCTGAGGAAAGTAATAAATTGTTTCTTTCTCTGCGTGTGGGGAAAATGCTCTGCCCTTTGTAGAAACTTTGGTCTTGCACCAAGCGTTTCAAAATCAAAAGGTTCTAGGAGGACAGTTTGAGAGCATGCATAAATAGAAGGGGGAGTCACTGACCTCGGTCATAGTATGTTGCCTTCAAAAGCAGCTTTTCTGTTATTTTCCTCCTGAAGCCTCTGTAACAGCATTTCATTCATTTCTCCTACTACTCCCACAGTTCTTTCTTCCAGCCGGGTGGCTGAGGTGAGCGGCTGGAAATTTGAAAGTCTTCTTTCTTCTATCTCCTCTTGGTCAGAGAGGTGTAAATCATTGATAGAAAATGCTCTGGGCTGCATTTTGCCCTTTTTCTTCTTTTTTGGCATTTTAGAAGTTAATTTAATTAGTGTTCCGCAGTCACTAATCAATCATCTACCTAATTAGCCTAGACGGTCATCATCAAAAGTAACAAGCAAGGAAAAAAGCCATAAATCAACCATCCTCTGCTACCATTGTCAGAGGGGCAATTAGCCCCGTTCCCATCCTGGGGTAATTGCCCTTAATTAGAGGTGGATCGTGGCTTTTTCCTTCAGTATACTTTGCAAGAAAATGAACAGAAAAACATTCTAATGAAAAACCCATATTTATTGTAAAGAAATAAAAACAATCTTACTAATTTAATTAGGTTACATTTTGGAATCGTTCCCAGCCTGACCTCTCTTGGCAGGCGAAACAAAGAAAAAGTTTTAGAGAAGAAAGAAAGGAATGTAGACATGCACAGTAGCTTACTGATAAGGGTCTGGCAAGCTACAGTAAATCTAAGAGTCCAAAAATAAAAGCTCAGCTGGTAAATACAGAAATGCAGTGACAAGTCCTACCCTGTTTTTCAACTCAGATACAATATGACTTAAACATTCCTTGCTAGAAAAATAATTGATGGGTGGGATCAATAAAGCTACCGTCTCTCAGCTGCAACCATCTTGGTAATTACCAGACACCACAATATGGAAAATGCCACCACCTAGTGGTTATTTGAAGACTTGTTGCTTGTATATGGTTCTAAGCCATGGTTTACTTTAGCTTTTATTATTAATAATATATTTATCATTCTATGCTTTTGTTATAACTGGTAGGTTTATAATCCACAGGTATTCCTCAATTTACACCCACAATTAAGCCAAAATTTCTGTTGCTAAGCAAGACACTTGTTGAGTGGGTTTTGCTCCTATTTACAAGCTTTCTATGAGCTACGGTGGTGCAATGGTTAGAGTGCAGTACTGCAGGCTACCTCTGCTGACTACCGGCTGACTGCAATTTAGCAGTTCAAATCTCACCAGGCTCAGGGTTGACTCGGCCTTCCATCAGTGGTGGGATTGAAAAAATTTAGCAACTGGTTCTTTGCCTGGTTGCTGGGTGGGCGTGGCCTACTCATCCTCCTGTACCATGGTGGCGGGGGGGGGCATTTTCACCCTCCCCAGGTGCTGGAGGCTTTCCTTGAGCCTCAAGGAGGGCAAAAACTGCCTCCCCTGGGCTCTGCAGCCCAGAAACGGTCCCGTTTCCAGACTTCCAGAACTTCTGGATGGTCCTTTCTCGCTCTTCCGGAGCCTTCGCTCAGGCCCTGCATTTACCTCGCATCCAAAACGGGCCATATTGAGACTCCTGGGAGGGGCGGGAGGGGTGGGGCCAGCCAGTCCTTGCAACTACCGGTTCGGTGAACCAGATGTATAATTAGCATCCGGTTCGCCTGAACCAGTCTGAACTGGCTGAATCCCATCCCTGCCTTCCATCCTTCTGAGGTTGGTAAAATGAGGACCCAAATTGTTGGGGGCAATATGCTGACTCTGTAAACTGATTAGAGAGGGCTGTAAAAGCACTGTGAAGTGGTATATAAGTCTAAGGGCTATTCCTATTACTTTCTTGCCATAGTTTCTTGCAGTTGTTAATAACACAGTTGTTAAGTGAATCTGGTTTCCCCACTGACTTTGCTTCTCAGAAGGTTGCAAAAGGTGATCATATGACCTTGGGAGATTGCAACCATCATAAATATACACCAGTTGCCAATCATCTGAATTTTGATCACGTGATCGTGGAGACGCTGCAACAGTCATAGGTGTGAAAAACGTTAAATCAGGTTTTTCAGTGCTGTTGTAACTTCGAACGGTCCCTGAAACGAATGGTTGTAAGTCAAGGACTCTGTAGTTTGCTCATAAAACCATGCTTTACCAATGGCATTGTTTGGATTCACACATACAACAGGTAGTCCTCAATTTACAACCGTTATGGAACCTGCCCATTAGGGTTGTGAGTCAGGATCTATTTTTACTACCTTTTTTTGTGGCAGTTGTTAAGTGAGTATGATGGTTGTAAAGCGAACCCCATTGTTTGTTATGGGGTGTTTTTGCCAAAAACTGGAAGTCAACCCAGGTTTTTGGCATAAAATGTTATAAAATTTTTCACATGACTGCAGGATGTGATGAATAAATGGGATCTGGCTGCCAGGGGCCTGAAATGCAGTCAGAGGACCATGCGGTGGGGGGGATGGGGACTCAGCCATTGCAATTTTGGAATTCAGTCATGAATACCTTTGGGGTATTTAAATTAGAATGGCCACTGTGTAATCGGTCATAAGTCAAGGACTATCCATAATCCCAAATCAATCAAACTACAAACATGGGCCCACCTCACAGGGCAATAAAGGAATCTTACTGCAAACAGGGCCCTAATTTTTGTTGTGGTCTGCCAGCAGCCTGTGAAGCTGGCAGCGGAGCCAGACAGTGAGGAGGCTGGGGAGGAACATGGGCCAGTCCTGGAGTCTTGGATGAGGGCTCTGCGTCGGAGCCAGAGATGGGTCCAGGGCCATCTGGGATTGATGTGTGGACTCCAGAGCCTCCAAAGTCGGACATCAGAGAGGCAGAGGAACAGGAGGAGCCTGTTCCTAGTGCATGCATGCACAGAGCTGCCAGAAGGCAAGAACAGTTAAAACTAAAGGGACGACTCAGGTGTAAGGTCTGGAGATGATTGGCCCCTCCCATAAGGCTTAAAAGAGGAGCAAAGGCACGTGGGCCCTTTGCAGGAAAGCAACATTGTTAATTCTGTTCCCAGTCGGTATCTCTGTTTGATTCTGGACTCCGTGTGGCTTTGCCAAGTAGGTCTTTGGCAGCCTGTCAACGGAGATAAAGGTTCGTGATTATCCTGAAGGACTTCTCCAGAAGGAGTTTTTGCAACTAATTGGGACTCAGCTGTGAATGACTGTAAATCACAGCTGTTGCAATAAAAGAGGTTTTTGGGACTACTTGTGTGTTTTAATAACTCAGGAAGCTGAGGTCACGACAATTTTCTCATCATACCTGTTGTTGACTTACTTCGGATAATCCTCCGAGTGGCTTCCCTGGGGTGAATAAACCATTTTCTCAAACATCAGATGTTTGGGGGTGGGGGTAGGCAGTACCTTGCTGTTGTCCAGACTCAGGGATGGGGGACATTGTCGGCTTGGTGGGTTTGGGGACCGGGTTTTGGAACTGGGAACAGGTGGCCAAGAGTTTAATCTTTTGGATGTGCTGTTCTTCGGCTTCAAATTCCATGAACCTTAGGGAAGGATGGAGATGAAAAAGATTGAGTAAGTCAGTCAAACATCTTAAACCCACACCAGAGATATATAGTGTAAATTGAGGGGGCCCCGGGGGGATATAAAAAGGGAGACTTGGAGTCAATTCTCACTTTTCTGCCATTTCATAGAAGATCATGCATTCAAAATTGCTGCTGTGCTCCCATTCCTGCACAGGACAAGGGACCCCATCCTCTAAGGTCATGTTGGGATGAAGGCGGGCCAGTGAACAGAGGACGGAGCTGTAGGGCAGGATGGCAATATTGTATATCAACAAGATTTCCCAATTCCAAACAGTCCTCTTCACTGTAATGAGGTACCATCACCCATAGTAGCATCTCCCACCACACGACTTTCCGTCCCACCCATCCCTCTTTCCCCAAGCCCTCATCTTCAAGACCCCCTCAGAGTACCTTCTCAGCTTCTTGGCCTCTCCAACAGTGTGTCTAACTGGTCATGGCGTTGTGATAGAAGTGTAATAGATATAAGTGTACAAAACAAGAAGAGAGTAGCAAGGGGTGAAGGAACCAACATTTTGAGGTGCACTTAAAAAAACAATAAGACAAAGACGAGGGGGAAGTTAGCAATAGATTGTACAAAGACTCCTATGAGGAAAAGCAGAAGGAAACTTTGCAGCTCCAGTAAGAGTGGGTTTCCTTTGGGCCAAAATTTTTAGAAACTTGTTTTGGGGGGTGCTGATTTTAATTTTGATTCTGCTTCATTTCTTGACATCACACAAACATTTGACACAAGCACACTTAGAAACATAGCCGCGGCCTGAATTTAAGCCATCTAGTTTAGAATATTGGTGATGTTGCAGGAAATCAAAGGACTCAGACTTCGAGATCAAGAGAAGCTTTATTTTGGCCAAAGGTTCAGACAGAAAAGATAACCATCTAACATCTGAACAACGTTCTGATTAAGACACACATTCTTATAGTCTTCAAAAGCAGCAAAAACGTATGTTAGATCATTCCTATTGGCTAGGCCCCCTATTGCTGAGCAGAAAAGCTGATTATAACTTGCGTCTGAGACACAGGTATCATGCAGGAAATACTAGTTTCATATTGACTGATGTGGTTTTAGCTTCTGCGCTTAGACACAGAAGTGAGAAAGCTAGCTAACTCTGTGGTTTGACAGTTTGAACTCAGAAAATGTCTCTTACAATAGCTAGGTGAAGGGACCTTTAGAGGTCATCCAATTCAACCCCGTATCATTTCACTCTTATGTTCAAATCTCACTTTACGTCCTACTTTACTCACCCCTTTAAGACTCTATTTTTTTTTAGCTACAATTGAGTCTTACCTATTACAGAGCTTAAATCAGCAATGCAAGCATATAATAATTGGCATAACCTAATCAATTCAGGATAAAGATATATAGTAGTGAGAAGGAAAAAGACAAGTAATACATATGAAATGACTTTCAAATCTCAATCTCTGAAGGCACTTTCTCCCGTCCCCCCAGGTGCGAGTTGTACATATGTTCCTGCATCAGAATCTTCATCTTCATCAACGGGATCGGAGCCAATCTTACGGTCAATAAGGTTTTCCATCAAAACCAACTCTTTCTCAACCCTTATCTCCTTTATTGACCTCATAACTAGCTGTCTGAGCAGAGGTATTGCGCAAGGAATAAAGGCCAGGCCTGCCACGGCACATAACAACAGGAATAACATCTGCTTAATCCAGCCGGTCCCAGGCAACCAAGAAAACCACATGTCCGTTGCTTGTAACCTCTCACCCATCTTGGATGCTCGGTCCTGCAATTCCTTGGCAATCTCTCTGACCACACCTGACTTATTCATGTAGAAACAACAGTCTTCTCCCAGGAATAAAACACAAACCACCTTTCTCAGCTGTTAAAAGGTCTATGGCACGCCGGTATTGTAAAACCACTGCTGCCAAATAATCTATTTGGTCTTGGACCTCAACCAAGGTCCCAGCAATTTGGTTCAGGCTTTCTTGGAATTCCTTTGACAATTGCCTAAACTGTATTATGGAGTGTGTCATTCCTCCTACACCTGTTCCAACTGCTGTCCCTATCCCCAGGATTGCTAATAGTGGGATTAAGAGTGGCACCCTTTTCTGAACATGCCCCATGAGGGGGACAGGGATAGTGTGCTCTGAGGGACAGTGTGCTCCTGAGGCTCTGGCTCACAGCTCGGCCGAAGACCTCTTGGCTGCTTGGGATAGGGCGGCCGCAGGAGCATTGGATCGGGTCATGCCTTTGTGGCCTCTGACTTGGCGCCGATCTTGTCTGGCTCCTTGGTTTAATGTAACCAAGCAAAATGTAACTATTTTTCCACTCTTATTGCATCATCAGATAATCGCCCGGCCACCCTGTTTAGGATGACCCGCTCCCTGTTCCTACAGGAAGCACGGGAGGACCCCTTGGAGGGCAGAGCCGAGGACTTTGTACAGTATCTGTATGACAAAATCGCTCAGATTTGGGAACACCTGGACTCTGACGGGGCAGTTTCGGGGGGGATAATGGAGGCAGGTCTTGTGAATATTATCTGGGAAGAGTTTGACCCTGTGGCTCCCGAAGACGTGGACAGGATACTGGGTAGACTGAGCGCGGCCACATGTTCATTGGACCCGTGTCCCTCCTGGTTGGTGCTGGCCTCTCGGGAGGTTGCACAAGGCTGACTCCAGGGGATTATAAATGCTTCTTGAGTGAGGGTGTCTTCCCCGCCACCTTGAAAGAGGCGGTGGTGAGACCTCTCCTCAAGAAGCCTTCCCTGAACCCAGCAGTGTTGGCTAATTACCGTCCAGTCTCCAACCTTCGCTTTGTTGCAAAGGTTGTTGAGAGTGTGGTAGCTCCCTCAGTACCTGGATGAATCGGCTTATCTGGATCCGTTCCAGTCGGGATTCAGGCCTGGATACAGCACGGAAACGGCATTGGTCGCATTGGTTGACGATCTCTGGAGGGCTCAGGACAGGGGCCTCTCCTCTGTCCTGGTCCTATTAGATCTCTCAGCGGCTTTTGATACCATCGACCATGGTATCATGCTGCACCGGTTGGAAGAGTTAGCGGTGGGGGGCACCATGCTACGGTGGTTCTCCTCCTTTCTCTCTGACCGGTCGCAGTCTGTGTTGGCAGGGGGGCAGAGGTCGACCCCGAGGCGCCTTATATGTAGGGTGCCACAGGGGCCGGTCCTCTCGCCCCTTCTGTTCAACATTTATGTGAAGCCACTGGGTGAGATCATCTGTGGTTTCAGGGTGAAGTACCATCAGTACGCTGATGATACTTAGCTGTACATCTCCACCCTGGACCACCCCAATGATGCCCTTGAAGTGATGTCCCGGTGCCTGGAGGCCGTACGGATATGGATGGGGAGAAACAGACTGAGGCTCAACCCATCCAAGACCGAGTGGCTGTGGTTTCTGGCGTCCTGATATAGTAAGTTGGCGCCACCACTGACTATTGGGGGCGAGTTGTTGGCCCCCTCGGATAGGGCTTGCAACTTGGGTGTCCTTCTGGACTCACGGCTGTCTTTAGAAGAGCATTTGATGGCTGTGGCCAGGAGGGCTTTTTATCAGGTTCGCCTGATTCGCCAGTTGCGTCCCTTTCTGGATCGGGACTCGTTAAATACGGTCACACATGCCCTCGTCACTTCCCGTCTGGATTACTGCAATGCTCTCTACATGGGGCTCCACTTGAGGAGCACCCGGAGGCTCCAGCTAGTCCAGAATGTGGCTGCGCAGGTGGTTATGGGAGCGACGTGGTGCTCCCCTGTGACTCCCCTCCTGCGTGAGCTGCACTGGCTCCCGGTGGTCTTCCGGGTGCGCTTCAAGGTTTTGGTCACCACCTTTAGAGCGCTCCATGGCTTAGGACCAGGGTATTTACGAGACCGCCTTCTGCCACCAGTAGCCTCTCACCGACCAGTACGCTCCCATAGAGAGGGGCTTCTCAGGGTGCCGTCGGTCAAACAGTGTCGACTGGCGGCCCCCAGGGGGAGAGCCTTCTCTGTGGGGGCACCTGCCATCTGGAACGAGCTCCCCCCGGAGATACGGAGGATCCCGGATCTGCGCGCTTTCCACCATGCTGTCAAAACATTCCTATTCCAGCAGGCTGGCCTGGCCTAACTTCTCTTTTAAATTGCTTTTTAAATTTTAAATCTGTCTAAATTGGGGTGTTTTTGTTTTTCTGGGCCAAAGTATTTAATGCATTTTAAGTGGTTTTTAACGTTTGTATTATATGTATTTTATCTTTTGGCTGTTCACCGCCCTGAGTCCTTCAAGAGTAGGGCAGTATATAAATTTAATAAATAATAATAACAATAATAACAATGGGGAGGCGGCTCATCCCCAGCCTTTTGAATGTGTTATAAAAGTCCCCTTGCCACTTGACTTCTGCCACTTTGGTTCTCCATCTACCACCTTTCTCAAGGACTATTGTGGCCCTGGTCCTGACCCAAAGATCTGGCTCAACTGGAACAGCATTGTAAGATGAAGGACCAGCAGACAAACACAACCAGCACTTTTGACCTAGGGCAGGATCAAAGTGATTAACTAGGCTTTGACTTAATTCCAGTATTCTTAACATGTAGTTCCCTTTTCTCAGTTGTTGTCCCTTTGTTCTACCCCACTCTGTTCTGGGATTGTCAGATGCTTGTCTTTAGGTCTTGGGGTTGGCTTAGGTCCAGGGTACCGACTCCATCTATTGATAATACGTCGTTGGCGGGAGCGGACCTGTCTCAAAGTGTCCTCACCCTGTGACCTGATCCTGCCCTGTTCTTTGGGGTTCTCAACTTCCCTGGATCCTCCCTCAAGGGCAAGGGGGGGTCACTCGGGCATTCTCACAACATTGGGAACTACTGTTCAGGATGTCATCACTCAGTAGGCCCTTTGCCAATAACAGCCAAAGCCACAAAAAGCTCATAATTGTCCCCCACACAAAACCTATCCAATCACAATTCCCTTAATCTACAAAATCACCACATCAAGAAGAAAGTTAGGGTTATATGCGACTTGGGAAAAGGCAATATCAGTCTTAGGTATCCCACAGAACCAACCTTTATTTGTTAAATACAATGTCCACAGTCCTAGAACTAATACAGTGCCACAGAGAGCCCACTCCCAGGTTTCCTCAAACATAAGTATCTCCAGGAGTTTCGTACTGCTCTCTGTCACAGTCAATGATTTTTAGGCTGAGCACCTGTCTTTCTGGGGAGAGGGCAATTCCAGTAGAATGAATATCCAATACAGCAAATCACAATAAGGGCAAGCACACTCACTAAAGCAAGAGATAGTGTAGTTATGGCTATATATGCTCGACTTTCCATCCCCTGACAGGTGGTCAGATTTCCTAATACATTTTACATCTGACAAATGGAACGTTGTCTTCCTCCTCCAAATCTTCAGCCGTACATGGAGGGTCAACTTCCAGTGTGACGCCAGTAAGGCCTCTTCTGCCCCGTATGTAGCCTGCCTGTTGCCGGTAGGACAGTTATAGGGGGCGCTTCCTTAAGCGTACCACTAGGGGTCGGGCCTGGTCCTGGTCTGCCTCCCAATACTCCTCAGCAGCTGGCTTAACTCGTGTCCAGTGAATCCAAGACTTGGATTCCAACACTTTTACTGCAAGTGGAGAACACATGACCACGTTATACGGGCCCTTCCACCTAGGCTTTAAATTTTCTCCTTTCCAGTGTTTTACCCATACTCTGTCTCCCACCTGAATATTATGGCTAGAGGTGGTCAAAAAGGGTGGGCTAAGGGACACACAATATTGTTGGATTTCTTGTATTTGCTTATTTAATTCTCCCACCATCTGATTCACCCATGAGGCTCCTATTTGACGTAGGTGTTAGGGAATGGCTATTGCCTAACTGGTTGGGTTGGCAATATATATATAAACCATCAATGCATGTTTGCAGTCAAAATGTAATGTATAGCTTTAAGACTGTAATGCTGTATTGCATCATACTGTATTCTGATTGGCTAGCTCTGTAGCCAATGTACTTAAGAGGAAGCTTGAATCATGGCTTATTTTTTTCTTATTACATTATTATTGCTACCTCTGCTCCTCTCTGCCTGTTCTCTCTGCATGATCACTGATTGATCATTGCTACTTGTTGTTTTCTACTGTTTTACTGATTGTTTTACTGCTGTACTTGTTCCTGTTTGCAACTCCAAAAAGAACTGTTTTATTGCATATGACTACAACAAATGGTAAGAAGACTTTGTTCTTGGAATATCCCTGGATTGACAATTTAACTATCTTTATCTGTGTATGACCTGGATTGTTTATTGGACTTTGTTTTACTTTTTCCTAAAAGTAAAAGAATATCACAACTCATTGTGTCTGTGTATTGACAGTGCTTATTCACAATCACCCTCAGCCATTTCTCATATGCACAACCTTGTTACTCAAGGGTTACTCTGCACATATTCCTTTACAGTAGGTCCCCTATGTGATTTCTCAAGTTTGTACTTATAACTGGTGGCCTCCCAAACGTCATTTCAAAAGGGGATAACCTAATCCCTTTGCGTGGACTACATCACACAGACCAGAGTGCCAGGAGTAACGCATCCACCCATTTAAGGTGGGTTTCAAGACACACTTTGCTCACCTTTTCTTTAATGGTCCTATTTAATCGTTCAGCATGGCCCACATTTTCTGGATGTTGAGAACAATGAAGTCTCCAGTGGGTTCCTAAGGATTTTGCTAGTTTTTGGATTACTTGGTGTACAAACTCAGGACCACTGTCTGATGATATGAATGAGGGAACTCCATATCAGGGCACAATTTCCTTGAGTAGGATTCTAGCCACTGCGTTTTTATATTTACCAGCAGAGCTATTATTTCTGAACTGTCAGACTTACCGTAGTTTGCCAAGTTTTTCTTATCAGTACCTACTGTGCACGTACTGCATTCTTCTCTTCTAAAAAAACTTTCCTTTGTTCTCCAGCCAGCTAAGGTCAGGCTGGGGATTCTTTGCCAACATGTAATCTAATTTAGATAGTGAGATGTCTTTATTTTCTTACAATAAATATGAGTTTAATTAGAAGATGTATTCCAGTTTTATTGGTCAAAGTACACACAAGGAGAACGTCACGATCCAACTCAAAATGAGGGCAATTACCCCATGCAAGGTAATGGGGCTGATTGCCGCTCTGTTTTGTCTTGGTGGGAAAACATTCAGGCCATCCAGTATAATTGCACACCATGATTAGCATTGCCTTATAGAGTCCACACTTGGGCATGTCTGTGAAATCAACAACTAGTGAATCCATAGGATAATATCCCTTGGGCTGACTTCCAGGTGGGAGACTAGGACCTTGCCTTGAATTAACTTGAGCACATGTGTTACATCTCTCACTTGCATGAGTACATAGTGAGTGGAGGCGATCGATGTAAACTATGCGCTGAAGTGCTTCTGCTAACACAGTCTTGCCCATATGTGTTGTTGAATGAGAGACTTTTACTACTGGCCAGGCTAAATTGGCGGGCACAAAAATTCTTCCGTCTGGGAGTACATACCACTTTCCCTGCTCATGTCTCTTCAAATCTACAGTTCCTCTGCTTTAGAATATCTGGGACTCAGTCCCCTTGGCATTTCCAATGCTACATAAGCTGTCATGTCAAGGTGGCCCTGATCATCTCGGGTTGCTGACAGTCTTGCTTCTCTATTGGTGGCCCTGTTCCCTCTGGCTATTTCATCCTGCCCCTTCTGATGCCCCTTGCAATGCATCACCGCTACTGTCTTTGGCATTTTGACAGTGGCTATGAGTCTCTCGATTAGAAAGGGATGTTTAATTTCTTTTCCTGAGGCTGTTAAGAGCCCTCTCTATTTATAAATGGCAGCACGGACATGTAAAGTGAGGAAGGCATATTTAGAATCAGTCCAAATGTTTACACTTTCATTCTTTGTCCTTTCAAGTGCCCGGATCAAAGCCCACAATTCTGCTACTTGGGCGCTAGTGCCCTTTGGGAGTGGTCCACTTTCTATGACTTGGTCAAGTGAGACTACTGCATAACCCGCATAGCGTTCTCCTGTTGAGATGAAACTTGACCCATCAGTAAACAAATTATGGTCTGTTGCTTTCAGCGGCACATCAGTTAGGTCAGGCCTGCATGAGAACTGGCTCTTGATGACCTGCATACAGTTGTGTTCAATTTCAGGACCCGGTACTGCCAAGAGAGTGGCTGGATTTGGGGCATTTGTTTGTTTCAGGGTCAATTGTGGGTTCTGAGTGAGGAGAGCCTGATACTTGTAAATTCTGAGGTTTGTCAGCCATAAATGGCCCTTTGTCTCCTTGAATTGCGTGGCTGGTGTAAATGGTGGTTGGCTGCCGAAAGGTTAATTTATTAGCTTCCTCCATCAAAAGAGCAGTTGCGGCCAGGATTTTAAGGCAATGTGGCCAGCCCTTCGCTACTCCGTCAAGTTGCTTTGACAGGTAAGCCACAGGCTGTTGCCAGCTTCCCTTTTCTTGAGTCAGTACCCCAAGTGCCGTATTATTCTTTGAGTCAACATATAAATTAAAAAGCTTCTCTAGGTTAGGAAGTCCCATGACAGAAGTCTGAGATAATTTTGGCTTTAAGGTTTTGAATGCCCGTTTTTGTTCCAGGCCCCAAACAAAGAGTTCTTTTTCTCCCCCCTTTGTAGATTCATAGAGTGGTTTGGCTAACAGGGCAAAATTCGGGATCCATATTCTACAATAGCCTGCTGCTCCCAAAAATCCCTGCAATTCTTTCCTGTTAGTTGGAACAAACTCCGTGACCCCCTTTTATTGGGAATACTCTTAATTCATTATACAGCATCATAATAAGGTGGGGTTGGGGGTGGTTACATGATCGGGTTCCTTTTCTGTTTTGTTGAGGTTGGCCTCCTCCAATTCCAGAAGACTTTTGGTTTCACTTACCAGAACGTCCTTCCTATTGGAGGGAATAAAAACTTTGCACATTTGCAGAAGGGAGGGGAGACATTGGACACAACAACAAAGCAAAACAAGCAATATGATTATAGATACAATAGTTGGCATAATTGATTTTAACCAAGAACCATCCGGGAGCCACGACCATAGGGCAGCCCAGATGTCAATAGCGTCAGGTCCATCAGATGATAAAGGATTGTTTTTGATCATGTTTTCCATATGTTCTATGGTGTGAGTGATGTTATATTGATAGTCAGATACATAGGCACAACAATGTGAATGAATAAGGGCACAGACGCCTCCTTTAGCTGCCAGCATAATATCTAAGGCATATCGGTTTTGTAAGACCACCTCCCTGACCTCAGCCAGTTCTTTGTTCATCAGCTTCATCACCTTGATAGTCTCATTGAACATATGTACTGTCCAATTGTTTAGTAAATGAAGATCCCGATAGTTCATTGCTACCCCTAGATTGGGCAAAATGCCTCTGGATATCTGAGTTTTTAATGAGCCACCCAATGTCAATGGTTGATCGTTCGTGGTGATCCTCTTGTTACGGAGGCGGCCCTGTGGCAATGTCACTACAGGATATGTGGCCGGAACAAGAAGGCCAAGAGTACATATGCCTTTCCAGTCTTTCGGCACCTGTCAGTATGCTTGTTGGCCACAAAGAAGCCAACACTGACTCAGTTCGTATAACCCCCCCCCCCCCCCGATGAAGCATTGGCGAAAGTCACAATGGCTTCCATAGCGGAACAAGCCCAATATGTGCTGACATTGGTCCATTGATTGGAACTGTATTCTATAGTATTGTCTGTGGTGTTTGTGATTTCTGTCGGATTGTTTTTTATATGCGAACATCTGGCCGCCGAATCCCATGTAATGGTCTGATAACAATTAGTATAAGTCCCCAAGTACTTGGCATTAGTGGACAGGCCGGCGCTGCTGAAACAAAAACGGGCCGGCTCTAAAATCCGGGTAGGGACAGCATACGTGTGCTTAAGTAGGGCTGTTGTCTGGGGCCACAGGGATGTCCATCCGGTCTCATTGAAAGGCACACTATGAAGTGCCAGGCCTGTTTTCCCATCAGAGGGAATGTGCATGTAAATCCAACAGTTAGTTTTATTGAGAAGTAAAGCAGCCTTATTCAAATCTCTCACAAATGCGTTGCTGGCCCATGTCCCTGGGTCACTGGCCTCAATATCATGTTTAAGTGACCATATATGGGCGAACACAGCGAGCAGGAGTCCATATAATTTCGCCATTGTCTTTGACTGCAGCGTAAGCCTGACCCCAGGTGATGAGAGAGGCCGGGCCTTTCCACGTAGGATCTGGAAGACGGCGATAATAAACTTGCGGTTGTGGAGAGTCTATAGGAGAAGCAGAAAAATGCTGACTTGCGGCAGTTGACCCGGGGGTGCCGGAAACATTGAGGAAATTTAGGGTAAACAAGACAAGGTTCAGGGTATTTTGTATTCCAGGCAAGCCGGGGGTATTTTACCCTTTCTGTTTGATACGAACATCAAGGGCCTTTTTAAGAGTCTGATTAGCCCGTTCCACAATGGCCTGGCCAGTGGAGTTGTATGGGATTCCAAACTTGTGCAAGATGGACCAACGGTGGCAAAACTGTGCAAAGGCAGCACTAGTATATGCAGGACCGTTGTCCATTTTTATTGGCTTGGGGTTGCCCAGAATACTAAAAGTCCGAATACAATGATTGATGACATGTTTGGTGGCTTCACCCCTCTGCGGGGAGGCCATGATGAACCCTGAGTATGTATCAATAGAAACATGAATATACTTCCGGGGGCAAATGATGGATACAAGGTGACATCCATTTGCCATAATTGACAACTCTCTGTGCCCCGGGGGTTTACCCCCAGGGGAACAGAGTGCACTTGCAAGCTGCAAGTGGGACATTGTTGAATAATAGCAGAGGCCTCTGTGGCAGAAAGAGAAAATTGTTTCATTAAGGCCTTACGATTTTGGTGAAAGTAAGAGTGGCTAGCCCACGGGGTAATGGGGGACAAAGAAAGAACAGAGAGATCAAGGGGCCCGTTTTTGTTCCAGGCCCCAAACAAAGGGTTCTTTTTCTCCCCCCTTTGTAGATTCATAGAGTGGTTTTGTTGCAGCAAAAAGATAGAGACCAGGCCAAGCTCTTCAATGCAGGAAAGAGTTTATTGTGCACGGTTCAAACCGCCCTAAGGCAAACAAAAGTCTGAACCCCGAAGAGTTCCTCGGGACTAGTATTTATATCATTTAAACTACATATACATATCAGAGAACTTTGCTTCTAACACGTAGAAACTAACCTTCATCAATTTGCACGGATCAAAGAGAAAAGGAAATAATAAACACCCCCTGACACATTCATGTTATCTGGGAAGTGTCTTAAGACAAAACATAAGAAGATTAGGGACAGGAAGACGCCTCTAGGGCAATAAAGGAAGCGTCAGTTGTTATCTGGCAATATACATGACATTTGGGGTGCAATAAACAGTAAATCACAGGATGCATTTGTTTTGGGTCAAGACACCCTTTACAGATAAGGACATACCTTGGTCAAGCCAGCAACCTTTTATGGCTCAGGAGAGGAAAGTTACCCAGGGCCAAAATGTTAAGTCCCTAATATTTGAGGTACAATCCAATATCAGAATTTGTGCTGCCTTAGTTTGGCTAACAGGGCAAAATTCAGGATCCATATTCTACAGTAGCCTGCTGCTCCCAAAAATCCCTGCAATTCTTTCCTGTTAGTTGGTTCTGCAATCCGACAGACAGCTTCCTTCCTCTCATGTCCTATCATTCTCTGTCCTTGACTTATAGTGTAACGTGGTGGTCTCCCATGAGAAATAAGACACGCAAGCAGGTATCTCGGGATGGGAGCCCGGAACAAACTCCGTGACCCCCTTTTATTGGGAATACTCTTAATTCATTATACAGCATCATAATAAGGTGGGGTTGGGGGTGGTTACATGATCGGGTTGCATATAGGTGAGGGTAGTCACGTAGGCAACTCCTGTGCCCATGCGAGAGTAATCACGTAGGCATTTCCTGAGCCGTTGGGACTTTCAGATGGCGTGTTGTACTTCAACATCCTAATTCCCTATACGTGCTAAGATAAGACCTACTGACAATTCTGTTATTAGGTGACTTATTATTCCCACAGTGTAACCTAGGTATTTAACCTGGGGCTTCACCAACTGGGCTTTCTGCCTTGAGGCACGATATCCCTTGTCCATTAACACATGAAGCAGTTGGTTGGTATTGTCCCAACATGTTTCCTTCGTTTGCCCAGTTACTAATACATCATCTACATATTGGAGTAGTACATCTCCATCTTCGCAAGGCTGGAAATCTTCTAGGTCTGAGGCTAAGGCTTCACCAAAAAGGGTAGGTGAATTTTTAAGTCCTTGGGGAAATCTGGTCCAAGCATACTGCCTCTTTTGACCTGTTACTGTGTCTTCCCATTCAAAAGCAAACAGTTTCTGACTGTCTCTATGTATTGAGATGGTAAATAAGGCAACCTTCAAATCTACCACTGAGAACCAACTGGCCGAGGCTGGAATCAAACTCAAGAGAGTATATGGGTTGGGCATTACAGCATGGACAGTGACTGTGGCCTGATTCACAATCCGCAAATCCTGAACTGGTCTGAAAGAGCCATCAGGTTTTGGCATGGGTAGAATTCGGGTGTTCCAAGGGGATTGTATTGTCCTTAGAATGCCTGCTCTTAAATATTTGGCAATATGATCTTGAATTGCCTGTGCAACAGGGCGAGGATAACTTTTCTGCCTGAGACGGACGGGCACTGCTAGAGGCTTCATTTGTATAATTATTGGAGCATGGTGTGCAGCATGTCCTGGTGGGTTATCTTCTGCCCATAACTCCTGTACTTCAAACTCCTGCCAGGTATCGGGGACTTGGCCCTCTTGAGCCAACATTACTTGCCATATTTCATCTGGGGGGTGCCTCATTACTAATGCCATCTTGTCTTCATCAAAGGACAGATTAGCTCCCATCTTACATAGGATGTCACGTCCCAGAAGAGGAACTGGACACTCAGGCATATAGAGAATCTGGTGTTCTCTATTTCTTCCATCTAGGGAACATTTCAGGGGTTTCAACACGGGGCGACAATTTATGAAACCATCAACCCCTTGGATATTTATTACATCATTGGAAAAGGGAGCCAATGGCTTTGTAATTACACATCTAGATGCCCCTGTGTCTACCAAGAAGGTTACATTATTGCCCCCTATTTTCATTCGGACCAAGGGTTCGGGGGGGCTTGACTTAACCCTGGTCTCCTTCAGTCATCAGGCCACTCATCCACTGCGGCCAAGCCTATGGCTTCTGCCCATTCTTGGAAGCAACTTCACCTTCTGCCTTGGAATCCACGGGGACGCACTCCTCTTCCCCTTTTTCCTCTCTGAAAATCATAGATCTTGACCTCCTGAGTCAAATGACCACAGCCTCTTCCTCTATTTTGTCCATGTCCCTGTCCCTTTATTTTGACCTCAGGTCTCTTGGGACATTCTTGTTGCCAGTGGCTCTCTTCCTTACACCAATTACACCTGTCTCTTTCCCAGGTTTTGGAATTGTTTGACAAAGTGACTGCCAACAACTCAGCCTTGCGTTGCATCCTATCATCCCTCTTCTTTTCCTCCACTTTGTCTCTATTCACATAGACTTTATGGGCAATTTCCATTAATTGACTCATGCTCATCTCTAAGGTGCCCTCCTGCCTCTGGAGTTTCCGCTTTATGTCCGGGGCACTCTGGGATATTGTTAGGGATAAATGCCTCCCCTGCTTCTCCCCTCCTACCTAGCGCAGCACCTCAAGGGTTAACTAACACACCTCAATCCTCCTCCCACTCCCATGAACCCCACTGACCTGTAGCTACTCCCACCGGGTATATAAGCTCCATACCATGTGCTCCTCCCGTTGTTGTTCCTTTACCTGCAGAAGGAAACATATGTCAATAAAGGATGCTTTGATCAGACACACGTGTATTGTGGAAATTTATTGGGTCAACCATCGCCTCTCACTCTCACAAAATGGTAGCAGAGGATGGTTCCCTGACCCGAGGAACAGAAGACAGGAAAAGGAACGACCACCTGGAAGAGAAGAGGAACAAACCCCTCACCAGGGCCAAAAGGAAAAGAATGGAGGACGAACGACGGACGAACAGGAGCAACCCCCAGGCACGATCGCCCGAGAGGTAGGAAGAGACAAGCGCCCCCGAGACCGACTCATCGGACGATGAGAGGGGAGCGAAGGGAGCAAAAGAAACAAGGAGCCGCGATCCCAGCATCAGCAAGCTCAGGCGCGATCTGCTGTGCCTACTGGGATCATCCGCCGCCGACGAAGAGCTCGTGGCCAGCATCGGCAAGCTCATCGGCGGCGACAGAGGACGAGCCACGAAGCAAGGACATGACCACCCGGTAAGCAGCCCCCCAGCCGAACCCACCAGCCAAAAAGGGGAGAAAGATGCCGCGCTCACATTTGAACGGTGGCCATCTTGGACCACGTGCCCCGAAAAAGTGGCCGACCGCCGGCCAATCGAAAACGAGTATTCAAAATGGCCGGTGGTAAAACCGAAAAAGCCCCTAAAAAATGAAAAATGGGGCGAATACTCTAGAGGGGACAAAGAATCGGGGACAGAAGAACCCCCGACCGAGCGGCAGGTGGAGGAGGCCATGAAAGTCCTCACCGCCGCATTCGGGCCCAAAACAAAAAGGGCCGGAAAAACACCCGAAGCGCCTACCGAAGCCAGAGGCAGGGGAAGGGGGCTCTTAAACTACCGACCGGGCGCTGCAGACACCGTCAGAAGACCGCCAGGGCCGCTGCAACCCCCAGCCTACCTTCACCTACCGCTACCGAAGCCGCAGATGACGGACCGCGACCGCCGGGACCGGCAATCACCGCCGCCGCCGCCGCTGCCGCCCCGAACTTACCAAGCGAAGCCAGACCGCTGTCCGGATGATGAGGGGACTTCGAACGACCATCGCTGGGCCTCAGGACCGTGGCCGGACCGCCACCCGACCGGAGGAGGCCTTCCCACCGGAGCAGCAGCAGCGAGCTCCTTCCTCGATGAATCCATGGCCGGAATGACTCTCGCGCATGCGCAGAGCCACCTGTGGACAGAAAGAGAAAAAAAAATCAGGGAGGGATTTTTGAATTGCCTAACAGCATACCTATGCCTTTCTGTGAGTTCCCAAGCCTGCAGCACCATGGACAGACTCCCAATGTAAGTAATAAGGACAATGGTGCTGGGAACTTGCCTAATGACTTCCCTAAACTTAAATTAGATGGGACAAATTTGCTGGAATGGTACCAGCACCTGCAAGTTGTACTTTTAAAGGAAAATGTCCTAACTTTTGTGACTAACCCCCCAAATAGACCCTGGACTCTCGAGCAAGACTGCCTACACCACAAGGCTTTCTGCATACTAATTACTAGCATTTCCCCCTCTATGTACCTTGGTATAGGGCAACACCTGACTGTCTCTGAGATAACTTAGAAAATGTTTAAACTATTTTATAACGAGAGCGTGGCTGCCACCAGTAGAATTTCAAAGGACTTCTACTCAGCCAGGATGAAGGCAGGGGCCACCATGGGGGAACACTTAATGGGGTTAAGTGCCACCAGAGCAGAGTTACAATTGAGGGGGGAGGTGGTCTCTGAACAAACAAGGAAGAGTGTGGTCATCAACTCCTTAGACCTCTCATGGGAACCCTTTATCTCCTGCCTGGACATCACAAGCCTAGGCTACCTATCAGTTGAGGGCCTATTCAACAAACTCATATCTGAAGACAACATGAGAAGGGATAGGCAGCCAACACACAGGGATCACAAGTATACCAGGAGGGTGGCCTTCCAAGACAGGCCATCAGAATCCCCAGAGTGTTTCATATGCGGATCCAGGGGGCACTATAAACGAGACTGCCCCCGGAACCACAGGGAAAGGGAGAGACGTGAACACAAACACCGCTACCAAGACAGACAGTCACCCGAGAGCAGGCACAGGAGCAGAGAATCACCCTCCCCCAGGGACCGAAGGGGGAGCAGAGATAGCTCCAGGGACAGCAGGAACGGGTCCTCTTACGGGATAGGTGGACGCACCCAAACCCACACTCCAGATAAACTGGACACGCTGTGGCTCATCGACTCTGGGGCAACCAACCACACCACGTGCGACAAACAACTACTCACATCATTCAGGGAAGAGAGTTTTCAAATCAGAGTAGCTAACCAGAGCAAAGTACAAGTGATAGGGAAAGGCGAGGTGACACTGCCAGGGATAGGGAAGATAGAGGGGGTGCTGCTAGTCCCCAAGATACCCCACAACATACTAGCGGCACTGAAACTCAGTAGGGAGCTAGGAATAGAAGTATCCCTCAAGGATGGGGACATAGCCATGAAGAGAGGGGGTGAGGCAATAGGGAAAGTCACGATCATGAGGGGGTTACCCTACCTGCACGCAACACACACAAACGCACCGAGCATCAACACCAATACCAACACGAACAAACCACAACACCCAAAGAAGATAGACACAGGCAAACCCATACACAAAGATTGCGCACACCTACTACACCGCAGACTAGGCCATGCGAGTTTTCCGGTACTGCAAAAAATGTTGGAATGTAGCGAAGGTATCACAATAAAAAACTGCAAAACCTACCTGGACTGCTCGGTGTGTAAATGCTCCAAGCTAAAAACCGCACCCAGACCCAAGAAAGCCATACGCTCAACCAAGCGCCCTTTTGACCTAGTACATATGGACCTGGTGGGCCCCCTGAAGCCGTCCATAAAACACAGGAAGAGGTTCTTCCTTACCATAGTTGATGACTACAGCAGATACGGCTTCATCTACACCCTGAGACACAAGAGTGAGACTTTTCAAAGATTTAAGGACTTCTACAAAAGGGTAGAGGTGCAGAATGACACCAAAATAAAACAAATAATGACAGATAGGGGCTCAGAGTTCCTATCTGGCGAATTCTCCAGATGGCTGAGGTCAAAGGGCATAGTGCACTACACTTCCTCCCCTTTCTCAGCGTTCCAGAACGGGGTTGTAGAACGCAGAAATTCCACCCTGCAAACAATGGTCAGATGCGCCCTAGAAGACTCCCAACTCAGCCAACATTTCTGGGCCGAAGCACTGGCATACTCTACCTACACACTAAATAGGGTATGGTCCAGCGTGCTAGGCAAAACCCCATACTAGGTAATGTACGGGAAGAAGCCCCAGATAGCCCACCTGCACATCTTTGGGGACACAGCTGATGTGCACATCCCAAAGCAGCTACACAGAAAGGGGGACAAGGTGTCTAGGCGCCTAAGGTTTATGGGGTATGAACCAGGGACCAAGGGGTTCAAGTTCATTGATAACAACCGCTTCATAGTATCCCGAACAGCCAATTTTCATGAGCAGGCGAGTTGGTCCAGAATACACCTGAACGAGATCCAACCACACCTGGAGGCAGCTGCGGATAACCAAGTGCCACCCGAGTCCAACGCACACGCCAAACCAGCAGAAAGCAAGATCAGGCCGAGGCACAAAGAAATCAAAATAGGTGAGTAGAAAGAAAAACACCCCAAAATCAACGTAGATTCACTCACCCAGAAGGAAGCCAGGTACCTGCATGACATCGAGACAACACCCACGAGACCAGCCAGAGCCACCAGAAATCAGATCCCCAAGAGGCTGAGGGACTACGTGCTACACACACACTCCAACCCCGTCAGTCCAAATTCCTATGAGGAGGTGACCAAGCTGCCCACCAAGGAAAGGTTAAGGTGGGAGGATGCCATGGAGAGGGAAATGGACAGCCTCAGACAGTTAAACGTCTTTACCCCAGCCAAGGCCCCAGAAGGCAAGAGCACCACTGGAACCAGGTGGGTGTTCAAGGTCAAGACCTTGGAAGACGGTGGGGCCCTATACAAAGCTCGCCTTGTTGCCCAGGGGTTCGCACAGAGGTACCCCGAGGACTATACAGACACTCCCCCACCGTGAGGGCAGAGAGCGTCAAAAGCGCCCTAGTCATCGCCACACTCCTAGGCCTGGAAGTGCAACAGTTTGATGTGCAAACCGCCTACCTGCACACCAAGCTGGACAAGGAGATATATGTCAGGGCCCCACCCGGAAAAAGCACCCAAAGAGGAGAGACCTGGCTGCTAAACAAGAGCCTATACGGGCTAAAGCAGTCAGGAAAACACTGGTACGAATGCCTACTCAGCGTACTCGAATCCCTGGGGTTCAAGGCCACATCTGCAGATAATTGCTTCTTTATAAGGAAGACCGGCAACCTCCCTGAATTCGTGCTCGTCTACGTAGACGACATTCTTTACATGGGCAGACAGAAAAGCGAGTGCGAAGCCTTCGCCAACAAATTAGGAGAACACTTCTCACTCAAATCCCTAGGAAGAATAAGCAAATACCTAGGGGTGCAGATAAGCAAAACAGACAAGGGCTTCCGGCTAACCCAAAAGGAGAAAATCATTGAACTACTCCACAAGTGCAACATGGCCGAGGCAAAGCCATGCAACACACCCATGCACGCCGACTTCCCGAAGAATATGTACAATGAATCCCCAGAGTTCAAGGACAATACTCTGTACAGATCCACCCTCGGCTCACTACTGTACATTGCGAACTGGACCCGACCTGACATCGCCCTATCCATCAACCTCCTCTCCAGGCATGTAAGTAAACCCACAGAGTATCGCTGGGAGGCAGTCAAGAGGGTGCTCCGTTACCTCAAATATAGCTCTGAAGCCTGCCTACTACTGGAACCCAAGGCCTCCAAGCAACCATCCCTCACCTGCTACGCAGACGCTGACTGGGCCGGAGACACAAAGAGCAGGAAAAGCACGTCGGGCTACATTCTCTTCCTGAACAACAGCCCAGTACACTGGTACACCGGAAAACAGGTACTAGTCGCCACATCCACAACTGAGGCAGAATACATATGCCTCTCAAAGGCCGCCAACAACTTAGTCTGGTTCGATGACCTCATTTCCAGCGTCTGGGCCGAACCTCAGTACCCCATCACCATTTTTGAGGACAACAAGGCAGCCATCGAAATATCCAGGGCAGATGCAGTTGGCCAGAGGTCTAGGCACATTGACATAAAGCATAAGCACATAAGGGAACTCTCCAAGGTAGGATTCATAAACACCACACACTTAGAGACAAAAGAACAGGCAGCAGATATCCTCACCAAACCACTCCAATCCAAACAGCACTCCTACCTCACTACCAAACTAGGTGTATTGCTCAACAGCACAGATAGGCCAGAAAACACATACCAGCAGGCCAGGCATTTAGAGGGGGATTTGTTAGAGATAAATGCCTCCCCTGCTTCTCCCCTCCTACCTAGCGCAGCACCTCAAGGGTTAACTAACACACCTCAATCCTCCTCCCATGAACCCCACTTACCTGTAGCCACTCCCACCGGGTATATAAGCTCCACACCATGTGCTCCTCCCGTTGTTGTTCCTGTACCTGCAGAAGGAAACATATGTCAATAAAGGATGCTTTGATCAGACACACGTGTATTGTGGAAATTTATTGGGTCAACCATCGCCTCTCACTCTCAGAGATATGAAGGCCATGGCTAACATGCGGGCATTCTCGGGATCCAGGGGATTGATTGGAGTGTATGTCTTATAAGTCTCAATAAGCCTTTCAAAGAAAGCCTCGGGGCTTTCCTCAGTCTCTTGTATTACCAGGGAAGGCTTGGACATGTTCACTGGAGGATTAGCAGCCTCTTCTAATCCTTGAAGGATCAGTGCCTGATAATCTCGGAGGAAGACCATGTCTTTATAGGGGTCCCACTGTGGGTCCCGTCTTGGAAACCGTTGGTCTAATACAGCCTGGAGGCTTCCCCCATCCGTGGGTTTTAGAATTCTACCAATGGCACTACTTAATCTCTCTCTCTCTTTTCACCATTAAGGAGAGCGATCATCAACTGTTCCAAGTCCTGCCAGGTAGGATTGTGGGTCTTGATGATGACTTTAAACAGGTCCACAACCTCTTGAGGTTTAGCTGACAGTGGTCCATAATGTTGTTTCCAGTTTAATAGGTCTGTTGTAGTAAACGGGACATACTGGAACAGAGGCTGAATCTCTGTCTGGCCCTGACCATCTATGATTCTTTGATCTACTTGATGGAGTGGGGCCAAGGATTGGCTTCTGGTTCAGGCAGCAATGAGAGAATCCACTGGGGCAACAGAGGAGGGAATCTACGAGAAGCCCCTTCCAACTTAGGTGTCTCCCTCTGTCCCTCATGCCCTACTGCCTCTTGGACTTGGCTATTGTCATCATCGACATTTGGCTGTTGTCCTGGTTGACAAAGGGGGGCATATGGAGGGGGGTCTCCTCTTCATAGGGTGCAGTCTTTAAGATAGGTTTCTTTTCAGGGTGACTCTTTCTGGCCTGACATTTGGGATTTCCGCTCATTCGAGCCACGCAGACTCACATGACTTCTACTCGGCATTTGCAAAGCCAGTCACGGTTCTGTTTCACTACTATTTGACACTGGTCAATATATTGGAACTGGTCTGGGTGGCCACTTTCTGGGTCTGTTACGATCTGATGTACTTTTGAAATGATATCTAGGTTAAAACTACCCTCGGACTTCCATCCTGCATTAAATATTGGCCACTCATTATCACAGAACTTCTTTAAGTCTCCGGGATTGGCCTTGGGGTCTCCATAATCCCCACTGAAACCTTTCTTAAAATTCTTCAACATACATTGAAGAGGTGTTCGGGGAACATTTCCTCCACCACCCATTTTCTAAGACGCTGCCACTGACCTGCGGTGCTGAACACTCAACGGTCGCCAACAGAAACTGCAATGGCTTAACCATCCACACAGCTCTAGGGTCTCATTAGGATACGCCGGTTCCGTTAGGAAGGGACGCTCCCAGACCCAGGGGGGTGATCAGGCCCCCTCTTCCACTCTCAAGTGAGTGGACCTACAATTCCCACAATACTTGCCTGCAGGCGTCTTCTTTTCTCAGCCGGGGTTATTTATTGGCTTGTCTTGATCTCGTCCAGTTCTTGGATCGGTCGGAGGCCACCGAGTACCCCAGAGGGGTCGTCTGCCTCCTCCCAGAGAAAATTCTCAGTGGCGCCTGAAGGTTGGGCTAGACAGCCTCGATTGGGCACTGGTCGGTCCGTGCCGTCCTCAGCGAAATATCGCTCCAAGTCCCGGCGGAGTCACCATAAATGTTGCAGAAAATCAAAGGACTCAGACTTCGAGATCAAGAGCTTTATTTTGGCCAAAGGTTCAGACAGAAAAGATAACCATCTAACATCTGAACAACGTTCTGATTAAGACACACATTCTTATAGAAATTTTTTAAAGCTCATGTCAGAAACCAGAGACTTGAAGATGAAATTACAATGATTCAATTTTGGGCTATGGAGTTTGCCTTAAGACTGAGGGGAATAAGGGAAAATAACAGAGAAGATTTGAGAGCAGTTTGTGTAGAGGTATTGGCTCAGATTCTAAAGATTGATCCCCAGCTAATTTTTAGCAGAATTGACAAGATCTACAGGGTGAACTCTCGTGTGGCAAGACAAAGGAATCTGCCTAGAGATGTTGTGATTTACTTTACTGATAGAAGATTGAGAAATGATATTTTGCAAAAATCTTTCCTTGCCAATGTTCAACTTGATGGTAATCAAATCGGTGTTTATAAAGAGCTACCACCTAAGATGTTAAGGGACAGGAAGGATTATGGATTTTTGGTGAATGAATTGAAAAGATGTCAGATTCCATTCAGATGGGATGCCCCAGTTGGCATAATTTTGAGATACGAGGATGTAAGATACCGTTTAAATACTGTGGAAAAAGCAGAACACTTCTATCATAACATTCTTAAAAGAGCCTCAACATCCCCACGTTCATCCACGCTGCTAACTGTAGAAGGAGTTGTTAAAGATAAAGATCTTGAAAGTGGGATTGAGGAATTGTCTAGGCAAGTAGAACTAGAAGCAATACAAACCCAAAGAGCAATAGAAGAGTCTCAAGGAGCAGTAGGTGGTTTTTCAGATGATTTTTTTACAGACTTCCCAGAGCCTAAAATAAAGCACCCCAGAAGTACAAGAGAGGTGGATCTGGACCTTGAACTGTTGGCGCAAGAACCAAAAGATCAACGTATAACTCGTGCAGCAGAGAAGCAAATGTTAGAGAAGCAAAAACAGCAGAGGTCCACTGTACCACAAGAAGAGAAGGGGGCAAATGGGAAAACTCAGAAATCAGAAGCAGTGGGAGGAGCGAGACCAAAGACTACTGCTGTGCAACAGAGTCTTTGGCAATTGCTCGATTCGCTTCGTGAAACCTCAGATGACAGTTAGATTTTTATCATGGAATGTGAATGGATTGAATTCTCCACAGAAAAGAAGGAAAATATTTCATTATTTGAAACAGTATAAAAATGATGTTGTTTGTTTGCAAGAAACTCATATTAGAACTCAGGATCAAAAATATTTGATAAATTCTAAATTAGGTTCACATTTTATATCTTCCAGTCCTGGGAAAAAGAATGGATTAGTGTTGTATATTTCTAAAAGATTACCAGCTAAAGTTATAGAATCAGATGATGATGGAAGATATATTGCAATTGAAATAAATATACAGAATGACTCACTGCTTTTGATTGGAATCTATGCCCCAAACCAACAGCAGGGAACCTTTTACAAATTATTATATGCTAAAATATTGCAATGGAATTATAAGTCAATTTTGATTATGGGAGATTGGAGTGGCGTGATTGACACAACCTTAGATAAAAAGACATTGGCTAAAACAGGGATTAAACTACCACAGACGTTTTTTGCGATGAAAGAAGATTTAGAATTGAAAGATGTTTGGAGAGCTCATCATCCAAAGGAATTGGATTTTACATTTTTCTCAGATCGACATAAATCTTTTTCTAGGATTGATTTTATGCTGGTTACATCTGATTTACTTACTAAAACGACTAAGACTAAGATATTTCCCAGGACTTTAACGGATCATAGTCCGATATGGATGGAAATGGAATTTGGCAAGAAGGAGAGAAGATCATGGAGACTGAATGAGAATTTGTTTAGATATGAGAAGAATATATTTGAACTTAAAAAACATGTGAAGGAATTTTTTCAACTGAATTTGAACAAGGGTACACCTATTGAAGTTGTTTGGGACGCAAGTAAGGCATATATGAGAGGTGTACTGATTTATATGAACTCTAAGCATAGGTCAACTCAACAAAAGATAAGAACAGAATTGGAATTAGAAATAAAGAAAAAAGAACAACTACATATAAAGAATCCGACTGACGAGAAACTACAGGAAACTATAAAACTTCTGAAAGATCAATTTCAAATGCTTATGGCTGAACAAACGGCAACTAATTTGCAATTTGCGAAGCATAACACTTTTTGTAATGCTAATAAGCCAGGTAGATGGTTGGCCTATACTCTGAGAAAACAACGAAGTTCTCGTATAATTGATACTATTGAATATAAAGGTAAACAAGTTTTCCAACAAAGTTTAATACAACAAGCTTTTTTAGATTATTATTCCAACCTATATCATAAAGATAATATAAAGAATGAGCTTATTGATGAATATCTTGAGAAGAGGAGAGTTACTAAAATTTCAAGAGAACAAAAGGAAAGAATGAATCATGTTATAACTTCTGAAGAGATCTCATATGCAATAAAACAACTGAAAATAGCAAAAGCTCCAGGGACGGATGGTTTGACAGCAGTATATTACAAAACTTTACAAGCAGAATTGATTGAACATCTTAAGGATTTATTCTGTAGTATACAACAGGGGGGTAAAATACCCCCATTGTGGAAGATGGCCTTTATTTCACTGATACCAAAGGAGGATGGTTCTACAAAACCAGAAAATTTTAGACCAATATCTCTCTTGAATACGGATTATAAAATTTTTGCAAAAGTTTTAGCCAACAGACTGATGCCAGTTATCCAAGAGGTGATTCATCATGATCAAGCTGGTTTTATAGAGGGCAGATATATGAAGGATAATGTGAGGCAACTCATAGATTTATTGGAATATCTTGAGAAAAATAAACAGATCTCTGCAGCGCTGGTGTTTTTGAACGCGGAAAAGGCCTTTGATCGAGTCAATTGGGATTTTCTAAAAAAGACTTTGCTTAAAATGGACTTTGGGGATCAGTTTATACATGCAATCTCAGCAATTTATCAAGAACAGACAGCACAAATTGTTATTAATGGGAGTCTAACGACTAATTTTAATATACAAAAAGGAACTAGACAAGGTTGTCCGCTATCCCCACTGTTGTTTATTTTAACCTTAGAAGTTTTGTTGAATTCAATACGGGACTCGAATAATTTGAATGGAATAGTTATAAGGCAAAAGGATTACAGAACGAAAGCATTTGCAGATGATCTGGTTGTTACCCTAACACGACCTTTGGAATCAATCATCCATATGAAAGAACTATAGAAGAATATGGTTTGGTTTCAGGATTTAGACTAAACCAGAAAAAGACTCAGATGATAGTTAAAAACATGTTGGAACCACAAAAGAGTGAACTGGAAAGGTTGGCAGGCTTTGAAATAGTTACAAAGGTGAAATATCTAGGAGTCCAGGTTGCAGCTTCTAATATAAAACTTTTTCAAAACAACTATGAAGTTTTGTGGCGTAAGATTCAAAAAGATTTTGAACTTTGGAAAAAACTGCAACTATCTTTACTTGGCAGAATAGCAGCAGTTAAGATGAACGTTCTACCTAGATTTTTGTTTTTGTTTCAAATGATTCCGGTGCTTAAAAGTGATAAAATTCTGGCTGAATGGCAATCAGGACTAAACAAATTTATCTGGAATGAGAAAAAACCAAGAGTCAAATTCAAAATAATGCAAGATGTTCGAGAAAGAGGTGGCCTTAAAGTTCCAAACTTACGTTTATATTATGAAGCAGCAGTGTTGACGCAAGTGTGTGATTGGTTTGGAACAACAAAGACTGAAATTTTGAATATAGAAGGCCATGACTTGGACTTTGGTTGGCATGCATACTTATTCTATGAAGATAAGTTGGATAATGTATTCAAAAGTCATATATTGAGACATGCTTTGATGAGAGTTTGGAAAAAGCACCAGCTTAAATTGGATTATAAAATACCTTTGTGGTTGGACCTTGGGCAAATCATGTGGAATATAAAGTCACTCGGGGGGATTTTATACAAAGAGATGCTTTTCAATGATGGGGCAGATGGAGTTTGAAACCTTTGAAAACTCTGTTGGAAGAAGGGAGGAATTTAACTTGGTTGCAGTATTCTCAACTTCAATCGAGATGGAGAGAAGATCAGAAAATTGGTTTAATGCTACATGAAGAAGATTTGGTGACACAGATAAAACGCAAAGGGCCGATGCATATCAAAAGGGTTTATAACTTACTGTTAGAAAGAGATTCGGAGAGTGAATTAGTTAAAGATTGTATGATAAAATGGGCACAAAACTTTGCAGAACCAGTTATGTTGGAGACATGGGAAAAGATTTGGGTTCAGAACGTTAAATTTGCTCAAGCACAGAATTTGCGGGAAAATTTTTATAAAATGTTTTATAGATGGCATTTGGACCCCAAAAAACTGTCATGTATGTATCCAAATGTTCAACCTAAATGTTGGAGGTGTGATTGTTTGGATGCTACATACTTTCATATTTGGTGGACTTGTAGAAAAGTGAAAGCATTTTGGATTAAACTTTGGTGGGTTATGCAGAATGTTTTGAAAAAGAAACTTCAATTTTCTCCGCAATTGTTTTTGTTGGGTATAGTTAAGGATTGTTTACCGAGTGAAACGAGATTGATTTTATATATGATAACTGCAGCTAGGTTACTGATTGGACAATATTGGAAAAAAGATAGTGTACCTACTATAGAAGAATGGACACTGAAGATGGCTAATTTTGCGGAAATGGCAAAGATTTCTGCATATTTAAAAGACAGGACCCAAGAAGCCTTTGTTAGGGAGTGGAAGAAATGGGTAGATTATGTGCAGAACAAATATCAAACTAAGAAGTATCAATTAGTATTTGATTTATAATTACTTTTACTATATTATTATCTAGAAAAATTTTTAACGTTAAAAATAAGTTTATGTATATGTTTTATTGTTAGCATATATTTCATAGAATAATTTTATATATATTTATTATACTGTTATCTAGAAAAATCTTAATGTTAAAAATATTTGTAAAGTTTATATATATAATTCATGGTTAGCATATATTTGATAGAATAACTTTAAAGTTAAAATTTAAAGTATGTTATCTGGATTTCACTTATATTTTTGTTTAACATTGATAGATATATAAGAATAATGTTTTAGTATTAGTGAGGGAAGCCTAGTGAGGGAGGGGAGGGGAGGGGAGGGAAGGGAAGGGAAGGGAAGGGGGGTGGGGGGAGGGGGGGGAAATGGGGGGAGAATGAAAAAATTGTATTGTAAAACTTTTTCAATAAAAAAAAAAGACACACATTCTTATAGTCTTCAAAAGCAGCAAAACACAGAAATATGTTAGATCATTCCCATTGGCTAGGCCCCTTATTGCTGGGCAAAGAAGCTGATTATATCTAGCATCTGAGACACAGATATTATGCAGGAAATACTAGTTTCATATTGACTTATGTGGTTTTAGGTCTGCGCTTTGACTCGGCGGTGAGAAAGCTAGCTAACTCTGTGGTTTGACATTTTGAACTCAGAAAATGTCTCTTACAATAGCTAATTGGAGGGACCTTTAGAAGTCATCCAATCCAACCCCGTATCATTTCACTCCTTACTTTACGTCCTACTTTAGTGAGACTAGAAAATCAGGTTTACCGTATTTTTCAGAGTATAAGATGTACCCTTTTCCCCCCTAAAAGGGGGTGAAAATTTAGGTGTGTCTTATACACTGAATGTAGCCCCGCCCACCCACTGGCCCCCAACCTTTGGCCTCTGCCTCGCAGCAGTTACCTCCTTGTAAGCAAAGAGCAAGAAAAAACAGCTCCTTTCAGCTTCAGCACAGCCTAATTAGCACAAGTTGATTGGATCAGCCTCCCGACTCTCAGCTGATTTGCTCTCAGCTGTTTTGTGCAACGCTGTGCTGCTTGCTGTAAAGAAGTAAATTGCTTGAGCAGATTTTTTTCCCTTGTGTTAATCAAGCTATGCTGAAAACAAAAATGAAAGTAAAGCAGGCTGTTTGCTGCAACAAGGCAAAACTGCTCGGAGGCAGAGGGAGATTTCTTTTTCTTCTTTTCCTCACCAAAAAAGGTAGGTGTGTCTTATACTCCGGTGCATCTTATATTCCGAAAAATACTGTATGTCCTTTGATGAACAAAGCAGCATCAGAGACCAAGATGTACGTTACAGAATTGTTGGGAGGATGCTACTTGAATGCTGAAGAAGAAAGGTGGCATATAAATTAACCAAAGAAACAAACAGCTTCTGGTTGCCTATCCTTAGATGTATAGATCTGAAATTTTAGATGTACCTCTTGTTTTGGAGGTAAAGTTGAAATCTCTGTAAAAACTGACTAACTGGGCTCAGTTTACATCCTGGATTGCAGGTTTCACAAAGAGAAATTTGAGACGTGGAGCAAACCAGTTCTTAGTTTGCTACCAAAGCCATATTGCTTTGGGCCAAGCCATTTTCCTCTCTCAAGTCTATTATTCTAACGGGTTAAACTGAGCACCTTTTGAAAAATAGGATTCCCCCCCCCCCCCAACAAATAGGATTCTCACTGGCAGTTTGTCCCAGTGAAGGATAATTTAATTTTAAGTGTCTTAATCCCAACTCATAGTCTAGGTTCATATACTGCTTGATACCGTGGTTTATCAGAAATCACTAAACCATGAAGTCTAAATGTGTAGCTGGGTTCACCCAACAAGCTAAACCAAAATCTAATACAGTCCCTTAGGGTTTGATATATTGGCTGAACCCTGTCTGTATCTCCTTATCATCCCAAATCAAGATCAGATTTCCAACCTATGGATCTTGCCCACCAGGATCCTCACATGAAAAAACAAGCAAGAGCTTCTGCATCAGGTGTGGCTGGGAAATGGCGTCTTGCCAAAGCCTTGTAGCGTTGCCAACGCTGGTAATTCTCATAAACTCCCTTGGACATACAAGCAAAAGAGGTGTCACTGGAAGGTGATCCTTGAGCAGATGGGACAGCCTCAGGTGCTCTGGTTTTCCGACCACCTGGCTCCTCACCGGCTTTCATTAACAACACAGTGCAGATGCCCGGACCACCAGATCCATCCCAGCGCTGGATGGCCCAACCCAATGGCATCCCTGTCAGGAAGAAAGTCTGAGTTTGGGGCAGTTCCTCACTACCTCCCATAAGAGGTCCTTCACGTTTCAGTTTGATGATCAGCTTGCTTCCTGAGGTCAGCAGTAAAGCAGCCCCAGGAAAAGCTGGCAGTAGCAGTGAAGGAATATTTGGAGGGCAGGATGAGAGGCCAGGGCCCTGGGTATGATTCTGGGAAGTCATGATCCTATAGGAGAAAGAATCTTAAACAAATTGAGCTGGACAAAAAAACTGGCAGCCCTTTGCTCTCGGTTAGGTCCTGCTGTAACAACATTAGTGGAAGTGGATTGGATGCTGGGTCTTCTGGGAAATTCATGAGGCCGGCATCTGGTTTCCAAGAAGACCGTTCATTGTTGACTTGACTCTAAGTGCAAAGGTTGAATAACGGTTCCAGAACTCGGATGTCTTGGTGGTTCTAATAAGGGGGAAGAAGTTTAACGTTCTACCTGCAGATCTGACCTGAATTTTCATACAGTGCATCTGTATTTATAATTCCCATTATGCGACCATAATGGAAAATACTTTCAGACGCCATGGTTCCTTCAGCCAGAAGGAACATTCTATTCCCGTGATGGCGAACCTATGGCATGCGTGCCACAGGTGGCACACAGAGCTATATCTGTGGGCACACCAGCCATTGCCCTAGCTCAGCTCCAGCATGCATGCTTGTGCTGGCCAGCTGATTTTTGGTTGGCCCCGCCCATGCCACCCCTCCCCTCCCAGGAGTCTCCATGTGGCCCGTTTTGGATGCCAGGTAAGTACAGGGCTCACACGGAGGCTCTGGGAGGGTGTTTTCGCCCTCTGCGGGGAAGTGGGAGGTCGAATTCTCTGGAGCCTGGGGAGGGCAAAAAACAGGCCTACCAGGCCCACCGGTAACCTTTTTATGGTTGCGGGCAAAAAGCGGGGGGAGTAGGGGGGGTTGCGAGCACATGTGGGGGGGGGCATGGGGGGCATTGAATTATAGGTGAGGGCACGCATGTGTGCGACCGCCCCATGTTCCCCCCACTTTTGGCACGCGACGGCAAAAAGGTTAGCCATCACTGTTCTACTCCATCTCAATAGTACTTCCTGAGGGCCTTTTCTCTCAGGTCTTTTACCTCTTCATCTGTAAACAGGAATAGGTTACAATAAAGTATTGGGCTCCATGATTAAGATTCATGCCTGATTGTTGCCCTGTAGACAACATAGCACTTCTCAAGGTAAAGAAGCAAGTTTTAGATATTACTTTTGGTTCAGTTGATAAATCCTTTTTCTAGCTGAGACCTTTTAAAAAAATAATAATACAGGAGCCCTATAAAGTTACATATCTTTCCCCAAATGTGATCTAAATCCAGTTTACCAAAACTGAAACAGCAAAAAGGGGGTGAGTATAGTTTCTGTTTGTGAGGCGCAGTTTAATACATGATGTCTCTTCTGACATCGGGCAGTGAATTGTAGGCACGTTATCCCCTTGAGGGCAGCCTAGAGACCCTTACAGTTTGAAACTGTTTTAACTATCATATGGCCTCTATTAACAGAACTTTTGAAAAATGTAAGTTTGGAGAAAGTGTCACAGGTAAATGTTCTCCCTGGGCACCCTCCACAGTGTACACTGGCAAGTCAGGGGTTAACCACCCTAGGCAAACCTAATCCCTTTTATCTCCCCCTCCCATTACCTGTAACTCCGCCTCCAGGGTATTTAAGGTCTCCTCCTGTTGTTACCACCATTGTTCCTGATGATACCTGTAATGAAACAGACATGAATCAATAAAGAACTGCTTCTGATAATTATACCTGTGTGTCTTCGTATGTTATTGGGCCCCAACTCGATCCAAGTCAACAAAATGGTAGCAGTCGATGGTTGGGCAACCCAATAACCAGAAGACATGCCAAAAAAACTGCAAACGAGGTCAGAGACCAAAAGGCGGGAAGAACAACAAAACCCAATTGAAGACATGGCAACACCAATAACCTCTGAAGAAGAAAGAGAAAACAGCCCCGAAGACTATTCATCGGATGATGAACAGGGGCAAAGAGACCTGAACGAAGAAGAATCCCAGCAAAAAGACATCAGCAGACTCAGGCGAGAAATGATGAGCCTGCTAGAAACCCCCGCAACAGACGAAGACCTCATAGCCGGCATCAGCTACCTCATCCAAAGCCGGGACGAGGCCAGAAAGATCCAAGGACGAAAAGCGAGACAACCGGACACAAGCCCGGTAAGAAAAACCCCCCAAAACAGTTACAATTTAAAAGCAGAGGGGGGAATTCCCGCGCAAAACCTGAACTGGTGGCCATCTTTGAACACGTGGCCAAAAAAGATGGCCGACCTCCAAAAAATCAAATCTAAATATGCAAATCCGCTAGCCAATGAGATGCCCGAACCCCAAAAACTACAAAATAATAGTGACTCCTCGGAAGAAAGTGAGGAATCACCCCCCGAGGACGTCCCTAGTGATCGGGCGGTGGAAGAAGCGATAAAAACGCTCACCGCCGCTTTCGGGCCAAAAATGAAAATATTAAGGGGGCTTCCAAAAAACGCCAAAAAACCCAAAGGGGAAAAGAGAAGACCCCCCAACTACTTACCAAGGGACGCGGACACCGCTGAGGACCCACCGACGCCGCAGCGCCCCTGGGCGCGGTACGCCACCCCACTCCCAAGCCGTGCCTACCGGAAAGGGCGCAATGGAGGGAATACTCACCGCCGCCGCCGCAGAAAGAAGCCAGGGGTCGTCCAGCGGAGAGGACAGCCTTCCCAGGCCATCGCTGGACATCCGGAGCCGGAGCAGAGGCCTACCCATCCTGGAGAAGCAGCCAAGCCGGAGCGGAGACGGAGAGAACCTTCCCCGACGAAGTCCCAGCCGAAATGAACTCCGCGCATGCGCAGAAGCTCCTGTGGATCAAGAAAGAAAAAAAAATGCAAGGAGGGACTTTTAAATTACCTACCAGCGTTCCTGAGCCATTCTGCTGTTTTCAACATGTCAAACACCATGGACAGCAACACCCACCTGTGAGTAACACACAAAATAACACAGGAAACTTACCAAATGGGTTCCCTATATTAAAAATGGAAGGTTCAAATTTAATGGAGTGGTATCAGCAGCTCCAAGTCTTACTTTTAAAAGAAAATATGATGTTTTTTATCACTGACCCTCCTGATAGGCCATGGACATTTGAACTGGACTGCATGTACCACAAGGCATTTTGCCTCCTAATTTCTAGCATATCACCCACCATTTATTATAGCATTGGGAATGACTTAACTGTATATGATGTTGTTCAAAAAATATTTGGATACTTTTACAGTGACAGTGTAGCCACCACCACAAAAATTTCCAAGGACTTCTACTCAGCTAGAATCAAACCCGGGGTGCCAGTGGGGGAACATTTGATGGAATTGAATGCAGCTAGAGCAGAATTGCAACTAAGGGGAGAAATTGTATCAGAACAAACCATGAAAAGTATCATACTTAATTCGCTAGATCCTTCCTGGCAAACATTTCTCACACAACTGAACATACTCAGCCTAGGCCACATGACAATAGACAGCCTCTCCAATCTATTAATAGCAGAGGACAATCACAGAAAGGAGCATCAGGTGACTTACAGGGAACATAGATAAACACGAAGAGTGGCCTTCACTGACACCTCTCGCGACTCCCCCGAGTGTTATAACTGCGGGTTAAGGGGTCATTACAAAAGGGATTGCACCAAGGGCTACAAAGATAGGAACAAACATGAACCACGCAACAAACACACGGATAGGCGCCACCATGATAGCAAAATGAGGCGAAGGGGTTCACCTAGGCCCTGGGAGAGGAAAGGAAACAGGGACAACTCAAAGGATAGCAGGGACGGATCCCTATGCAGGGTAGGGGGACCCACACCAGAAACCACACAAGATAGTAAGACAAACGAAAAGGGGTCCTGGTGGCTCATTGACTCGGGCCACCAATCACACCACATGTGAAAGGGAGCTTCTCTCTTTCTTCACAGAGGAAGATTACTTAATTAAAGTGGCAAATCAAAATGATGTAAGAGTGACCGGGAAAGGTAATGTGACTCTCCCCAACTTAGGAAAACTAGAAGGGGTACTACTGGTACCAGAAATACCCCACAACATACTCGCCTCCTTGAAACTCAGCAAGGAGGCAGGAATAGAGATTAGCATCAAGGAAGGGAGGATCACCATGACCAAAGGCAATACAACCATAGGGAAAATCATGATTAGAGCGGGGCTACCCTACTTTTACGTAGATAGAACTATCACTAAGGAAGACACTGAGGGCAACAAAGAACAAGAGAAAGGGGACATCCAACCCCACAAGGAAGGCACACAAAACACAAGGAAAGTTAATCTAGGGAAGCCACTCCACGATGAGTGCGCGCATCTGCTACACCGCAGGTTAGGGCACGCCAGCTTCCCTGTTGTTCAGAAAGTTACTGATTGTACAGAAGGTTCAAGAATAAAAAACTGTGAAACCTATTTGGACTGCTCTATATGTAAACGCTCTAAACTCAAGGTAGCTCCCAGACCCAGAAAAGCCACACGCTCAACAGATCACATATTCGAGATGATACACATGGACCTCGTAGGCCCCCTAAGGCCTTCCATAAAGTATGGTAAGAGGTTCTTTTTAACTATAGTAGATGACTACAGCCGTTACGGCTTTGTGTACACCCTGAAACACAAAAACGAGACCTACCAAAAATTTAAAGAATTCTATAAGCGTGTAGAAACACAACATAACACAAAGATTAAGAAAATTATGACTGACAGGGGATCAGAATTCCTGTCTAATGACTTCTCACGCTGGCTGAGGTCAAAGGGCGGCCTGCATTTTAAGTCCTCGCTGTTCTCACCTTTTCAAAATGGCATCGTAGAACGCAAAAATTCCGCATTACAAACAATGATGAGATGCGTCCTCGAAGACGCTGGGCTAGGCCAACACTTCTGGGCCGAAGCCCTGGTTTACTCTAATTATACAATCAACAGACTCTGGTCCAGTGTGCTAAACATGACACCCTATGAAGTCATGTACAATAAAAAACCACGAATATCCCACCTCCACATCTTTGGGGTCACAGCAGATGTACATATACCAAGGCAGCTTCGCAGAAAGGGGGACAAAATATCAAAGTGACTCAGATTCATGGGCTACGAGACAGGCACGAAGGGATTCAGGTTTATAGACAGTAATAATAGATTCATTATCTCCAGATCTGCCACTTTTCACGAGCAAGCTAATTGGTCAAAAATACACCTAAACGAATTACAACATCAGGTAGAAAACAGCCACCAGAAACCAGACAATGCTGACCACCCAGACAATAACCACACACAAAAAACACACCAACCCAAGCAGAAAGTAGACTCCCTCACCAACAAAGAGGCAAGGTACATGCACGACGCGGAGACCCTGCCAGGTAGGCCAGTCAGAGCCAATAGAAGCCAAAGGCCCAAAAGACTCGAAGATTACGTCATGCACCTGCAGACAGAACCCATCACCCCTGAGACTTACAATGACATAACTAAACTACCACTGGAAGAAAGACAGAAATGGGAGGCCGCAATGGAAAAGGAAATGAACAGTCTTGAGGAGCTAAATGTATACACGCCATCTAAGGCACCAGAGGGTAAGACTGTCATTGGAACAAAGTGGGTCTTTAAAGTAAAGACTTTAGAGGGGGGTCAGAACCTGTATAAGGCCAGGCTCGTAGCACAGGGATTCGCCCAAAAGTTCCCTGATGATTACACCGAGACATACTCCCCAACCGTAAGGCCCGAGAGTGTCAAAAGCGCGCTGGTCATCGCAGCCACCCTAGGCCTCGAAGTGCAACAATATGACATCCAAACAGCCTACCTACACGCCAAACTAGATAAGGAAATTTACGTGAGAGCTCCACCTAGTAAAAACACCACCAAGGGTGACACCTGGTTGCTAAATAAGAGTCTGTACGGGCTTAAACAATCAGGTAAACAGTGGTATGATTGTCTGGTCAAAGTGTTAGAATCCCTGGGGTTCAAGGCTATCTTAGCCGATAACTGTCTTTTCACCAGAAAGAACAATAGGGGCATGGAGTATGTTCTCATATATGTGGACGATATATTATTCATAAGCAGAAACAAAGAGGACTGTGATGTTTTCGCAAGTAAACTGAGCAAACATTTTTCTCTCAAATCATTGGGAGGCATCAGTAAATATCTTGGGGTATATGTCACCAGGTCACCCAAGGGATTTCTCCTATGTCAAAAAGAAAAAATCAATGAACTTCTCATTAAATGTAATATGGCTGGTGCCAAACCATGTGAGACCCCAATGCTAGCCAATTTTCTAAAAAATGTGTATAATGACTCACCCCAATTCCAAGAAAACACCCTATACAGATCCACGATAGGTTCCTTGTTGTACATTGCCAATTGGACACGACCGGACATTGCCCTGCCAGTAAACCTACTCTCGAGACATGTAGCTAACCCCACAGTATTCCATTGGGAAGCGATTAAGAGAATACTCAGGTACCTAAAGTACAGCATCAACACTTGCCTCAGATTAGAACCCAGTACCAACAAAAAACCTCTCCTCTCCTGCTACGCTGACGCTGATTGGGCAGGTGACACCAGGAGTAGGAAAAGCACCTCTGGATATGTTTTCTTTTTAAATAACTGCCCAGTATACTGGTATACCGGCAAGCAAAATCTCGTGGCCACCTCCACCACTGAGGCAGAGTACATTTGCTTATCCAACCTCATATGGTTCGATGAGCTGCTGACTAACATCTGGGCCGAACCCACGCATCCCATTCAGATATTTGAAGACAACAAGGCAGCAATAGAAATATCCACCTCAGATGCTGTGGGTCACAGGTCAAGACATATAGATATCAAACACAAGCATGTAAGGCAATTTCACAAATCCGGTGTCAGCTTCTCAGTGCTGACATAGTAAAGAGGGGGTTAAATTCCTGTGAGATTATTAAGAGAGAGTGCCGTAGAGTGATTTAGATAATGACCAATAGGATAAGGAAGCAAGCCAGGAAAGGGAGGGATGATGGAGCAGAGGTCATTTCCTGGCTGCATATGAGTCCGTGAAGACGTTGTTCTAACAAATAAAAGTTTTTTTTCTTTATTATCAAAATGTGAGTGGCATCTAAATTTCGTTCAGACAACTCTAGCATGACAGACAGCCAGGAAAAATAATAACATCTTCCTGTTTTTTAAAACAAAAAGAAATGCTCTCTTCAGAAGCTTTTCTTCTAAAAATATGTATGCATTCCTGAGCTACTGCCGACGTTGGCAGACCTTCAGATGTCTCCGAAAATAAACAAACCTTATCAGAAGCCATGAAAAAAAAAAGCCATCTCCACCAGAGGTTTGCCTCAGAAAAGGAAAAAATTATGATGCCTTTTTGCTGGACTCCAATCAAGTGGCAGGTAAGGGGGGAAGTTTCTATGGCTCTCCAAACAGCAGCATAGCCCCCCCCCCCCACACACACACACAAGGAAAAAAAATGAGAGAAGAAAGCTCCAAAATGCACTCAGGGCTTCCCTCCCTGCTCAGCAAGCGACCCAGCCCAGCCACGGCATCACTCCCCTGCACCCAAATGGGAGATGATGAAGAAGCCCAAGGGCACCGTGGGCAGGCTCACAGACCCCCGCAATGGGAGGAGAGGCCACTGAGGCTGGAACCACCCCGATTCAGAGGGAAATTCGATGGGGATCCGGACCTGCTAGCTCAATTTCTCGATGCAGCTGAGATTTACATCGGGCGCTACGCACACCTTTACCCTTTCCCCAGGGCCCTGGTCAGTGCCATCGCAGAAGGTCTAGAGGGAGAAGCAAGGAGCTGGTCAGCGGCCCAGTACAAATACAGGGCCCCCCAACTGCAAGATGCAGATGGTTTCTTACAATTGCTGCGAGCCCGTTTCGAAGAAACAGGGGACAATCCCTATGTAGAAGATGAGCTCAGGCACCTAATGCAGAGGGGGAAGCCTGTCCAAGAACATATCCATGAGTTCAGGAAAGTTGTTGGGACTTTACCTCCTTTGCCTGAACGACTGCTAGTATACTTCTTTAGAACAAGTTTAGATAAGCAAATCGCCCAAGTGACTGCTTATCGAGATATTCCGAACCGACTGTCTGACTGGTTCCGGATAGCAACGCAAGTTGAAAGAGGGCTACGTGCCAACAACATGCTAAAACAACCACAGGCAAAGGAGAAAACCCAGCTGAACCAGGAACCGTCGATCAGACCAGAAACTACAGCATCACGGGCCACCCAGAGGCCATCCACCCCACGGAGTCCACTGAGGTGCTACAGGTGTGGGGGAGTTGGGCATTTGGCAGCAGCGTGTGGAACCCCGGGGCCAAAAACAGGGCCCCCGGCCAAGGTACGACTGGAACGAGGACCCGGGCACACCACCAAGGCACCATTAAGACTTTCCCCGACTGCAGAAGTTTTTGCCCATCTGACTGAAAATAGGGGGAGCTCCGATGATGCGAATCGACCCCCCAAACTGTATGAGGGCGATGACGATGGTGAAAACGACCCAATGGTGAGCGCACCCATCCACCCTTTTCTTTTCCCCATATGCCTAACAGCCCCAAAAACAGGTACCCAAGGGACTTTTCAAGCCTTGGTAGATTCGGGTTGCACGAGGTGCCTGATTAACCTACCCACAGTCCTAAAACTGGGGATCCGGGCTAAAAGGCTCAGCCACCCAATCCGTTTTCAGCAAGTTGATGGATCCCTACTAGGGGGGGCGGATGCCACACATTTGACTGAGCCGGTGAAGCTGGAGCTAGCGGATCACTGGGAAATGATTCGGTTCATAATAGCCCCCAAGATGACCAACCCAGTCATACTGGGACTCTCCTGGCTGGACACCTTCCTCATTGGAGGCAGGCTTTTCATGCCTGCCAGCTTCTCGGCGTGTTAGAGCCACCGTGCAACAGGCAGGCGGCTCGAAAGACCTGCTCCTTAACGGGAGGAGCAGGGAGAGCTGCTGGGGGTGAGGCTGGGCCCCCCTGAGTCGCCCCAGGAATTTTTCCTTTGTCCTGGGGAAGGCTCAGAGGGATGGCTCCCTCCATACCCCCGGGGTATGCTCCGCGCCGAGAAGGTCCTCCGCTAATTAGCGGAGCCAGATGCTGGGAGCAACACCGCAATTGAAGTGATAATTGGAGCAAGCTGGAAAAGAAAGAAGATAAGTTAAAGCAAGTATGGATTTTTTCCTACTGATTTTTTGGAGGAGGAAGGAGGGGAAGGGGGAAGGAGAGGAAGAGAAGTGAAAGTTTTTTAAGATGGCGACTGGCTTTGTTTGAAGCAAAGTGAGAGTGGAAATGGAGCAGAGTCCAGTCCTGAAAGACTTTGAAAGAAATATTCTGTTACAGAAAAAGAATTTAAAGGAACAAGGCTGAGTTAAATAGATTTTTTCTGGGGGTTTTTTTCCTTTTTTTCTCTCTATTGAAGTAAGAAGGAATTTTTTTGGTCCTTTTTAAAAGTAAAGATGCCTAAACTTAAAGGAAGGGGGGGCTCCCCCTTGAGTCAGATGAATGAAGTTGAAATGACTCATTTGCAGAGACTTACAGAACTGGATTTAAAAGAGTTAATTACAAGGTCCCTAGAGAGTGTGGTAGATAAGATAAAAGGATCACAGAAGGATCTTGAAGAATTGGTTTCTGGAAAATATGACCAACTAAGTCAAATTGTTGCTCAAGTAGCTTCAGATCTTTCAACTGCGGTGGCTGCAATGGGGAAGAAAGTGACTGAGATTAGTAGTAAATTTGAAGCTCAGATACAAGAATTACAAACGAAACTTCTGGAAGCAGAGGCCAAAAACCACAACATTCAGAATGATGTTATTATGCTTCAAATTAAGGCTATGGAACCTGCAATTCGGCTAAGAGGTATAAAAGAAGACAACAGAGAAAATTTAAGAATAACCTGTGCAAAGGCCTTTGCAGAATTATTAAAGATACAAGATGGACTAATTTTGGGTTCTATAGAGAAAGTTTACAGAGTTAATTCGCGTTTGGCTAAACAAAGGAATCTGCCTAGAGATGTCGTTGTTTATTTCACTGATAAAAGACTGAGAGATGATATTTTACAAAAGTCTTATTCTGAGAGAGTGCACGTAGCAGGTACACAAATCAGGATTTTTAAAGAGCTACCATCGAAGGTTTTAAAGGACAGGAAAGATTTTGATTTCTTGGTCAAGGAACTGAAGAGAAGTAATATCCCATTCAGATGGGATTTTCCAGTTGGTATAATTTTTAGATATCATGGTGTGAGACATTGTCTGAATACTATAGAGAAAGCAGAATATTTTTACCAAAATATTTTTAAGGGAGCACCGGAATATCTCAAGAATAAAACATCCAAAACAGAGTCTACAAAATGTGAACAGAAAGAAGAAAATCAAAGTGTGTTAAAAGTAAAAGGAGAATTTGGTGGTTGTCCAGAGGATTCTACTATGGATTTTTCTGATGAGAAAATTGAACACCTCAGTGATCTTGGGGGATCACAGGACCTTGAACTGCTGGAGGAAGATTCAAAAAATAAAGTTTTATTTCGAAATGACCAGCAGCAGAGGTCCAGTACTTTTCAAGAAATAGGGGGTGATGCTAATCGACAGGAAGAAGTTAATGAGGAAATTCGACTGGAAACCACAGATGATAAATTTAAGGAGTATCGTGAATCGTTTGATACTGAATTAGAAAGCATTGAAAGATTTGGATAAAATGGATTATAAAAAAATCTTTTAAGACATATAACAATCTGTTATCAGTTTACTTTGAGTTGGATTAACATTAAACTTATATATTAAAATGGATTACAAAAATTTTACTATGTAGTTTATCCTGGATTGGACATGATATCCTGAGTGTTGATAGATTGCTGCAAAATTAGCAGCGATCACTGGTTACCCAATTATATATTTTTTATGGAACTCATCTAGGAGAAGACTATGTAATTGAAAATACTTTATAACCCGAAGGACTGAATTGCAAAGGGTGGCAGGATTTGAAAGAATTTTAAAGGAACATCTGGAATGCAGCTTCTAGTTGGTTTTTTCTTTTCTTTTTTTTTCTTCAAGGTTTGGTTAAGGCTGCGAAAGCCTATTTTTAGGTACAGCATAAGTTAGTTTGAATGGATCTTCCTAGAGGTGTGAATACCTTCGTGGTTGGATATTATTTATACAAAGTCACTCGGGGGGTTGTGTGGAGAAATGTTTTATTTTGCTGATGGGGGCAGCGGCAAGATGAAGATTATTGATGCAGGATTTATCTGAGGAAATATGTTTGACTCCAATCAAGTTGAAGAGAAGATTGAAAGTTGGATTATAGAGACTGAGAAATGAATTAAACAAAAGATAATTTTCTTAATGATATAATTGTATGATTATAATCATATATGCATATATATTTCTTATGTTTTATGCTTTTGGGGGCTTTTCTTTAGTTAAGGGGTGTAGTTAGGATAGAATTATAATGGTTATTAAGGGTTTTTTTTTCTATTTACTACAATATTGTTTATTTTAGAAATATATTAATGTCTGTTTTCTTTTACCTTTCTTTTTCTTCCTTTCCTTCCTTCTCTTTCTCTTCCTCTTTCGAAATTTGTTTAATTTAGAATTTGAATATTTAATAATCCTTTTCTTTTTCCCTTGTTCTAAACTTTGTTTTTTTTTAACTTGTAGCGGAAGTCAGGGGGGGGTGGGGAGGGAAGGGGTTGGAGTTGAGGGAGGATGGGAGGGGTTGGGGAGGGGGGATAGGGGAGGGGGGGTGAAAATGGAAAAAATTCTTGTATTGTAAAACTTTTTCAATAAAAAACGTGGGGCCCCACCATCTGGTGGCAAGAAGGGACCCGCAGACTGAGGATAGCAAGGGGACCCCACCCCCTGCCACCACAACCAGAGAAAACGGCCCCTCCTCCCACCCAGGGGGTCCAACCCCTCCCTCTAGAGGGACAAAAGACGCCTCCAACACAGGTGCCCAACCCGCCCTGTAAAGGGACAACAGAGCAACTGGCGGCCACCTCCAGCACCACCCACAGCCAGAACCAGATCCCAAAAGAGTACCAAGACTTGGCAGAAGTATTTAGCGAGACCGAGTGTGATGTACTACCACCCCACCGCGACGCCGATTGCGCTATCGAAATCATCCCTGGTTCGAAACTACCAAAACCTAAATTGTACACCATGACACCCCGTGAAATGCAAGAACTGCGAAAGTACATAGACAAGAACCTACAAAGGGGTTTTATCGAACCAGCCAAACCACGGGTAGCGGCACCAGTTTTCTTCAGGGAGAAGAAAGACGGCTCCATCCCCCTCATGAAAGACATGCTAGCTCACTTGGCCAAAGGGAAGGTTTTGACCAAACTAGACCTTCGTGAAGCCTACTACCGCATACGCATCAAGGAGGGAGACGAGTGGAAGACAGCATTTAATTGCCCCCTAGGAAGTTTTCAATTTAAAGTGATGCCTTTCGGACTACAGGGAGCACCGGCGGTGTTCATGCAACTGATAAATGAAGTTTTACATGATCACCTTTATAAGGGGGTCCTCGTCTACCTGGACGACATTCTCATTTACACAGAAACCATAGACGAACACATACCCCTCGTCCGCCAGGTGCTCGAAAAACTGCTGAAACCGAACCTCTATGTCAAACTGTCGAAATGCGAGTTCCACCAGTCACGGCTAGACTACTTAGGTTACCGAGTGTCCAATGAGGGGATAGAAATGGACCCAGCCAAAGTACAATCGGTCCTTGACTGGCGCCCCCCACGCACCCGCAGACAACTGCAAAGCTTCTTGGGGTTCGCGAACTTCTACAGACAATTTATCCCCTCTTTTGCAAAAATTGCCAAACCTCTAACCGACCTCTTAAAAACAGGGAGTCCAGCAACAAAACCTCGCCCAGGACAGCCTCTACAGTGGAGACCGGCCTGCCTACAAGCCTTCGAAACACTAAAAGAAATGTTTGCAAAAGAACCAGTCTTGAAACATCCTGACCCCAACCAGTCTTTCGTCATTCAAACAGATGCCAGCGACGTGGCAGTGGGAGTGGTTCTACTCCAAAAGAACAGCCAAGGGAACCTTCAGCCCTGTGCTTACACTTCCCGCAAATTCACCGACACAGAGAGACGCTGGGCAGCATGGGAAAAGGAAGCGTTTGCAGTGAGGTGGGCACTGTTGACCTGGCGACATCTGCTAGAAGGAAACCAGACACCGTTCGAGGTTTGGACTGACCATAAAAACCTGGAGGCCCTTAGGACCCCGCGGAAATTATCACCCAGACAAGTCCGATGGGCCCAATACTTCAATCGGTTCAACTTCGAGCTGAAACACATCCCAGGGGGGAAGAATTTTCTGGCCGATGCCCTCTCCCGAATGCCCCAGTACAACAGTGAACGGGAGCAGGTGGTTAATGCCATCATCCCCTCGCCTCAAGGAGTGGGTCAAGTAACCACCAGACGCCAGCATCGCGACCAGCAGGGCCAACCAGCGGGTGACCTGACGACACAGCTATGTGAAGAGCTGCACCATCTGTGCCACGATGAAAACCCGACCAGGAAAACCTCCTGGGTTACTGCAGCCAGTAGCTGAACCGACAAGACCATGGGAGGAGATTGCAATGGACTTTATAGTAGAGCTGCCAAAGAGTGGCGGAAACACAGTGATCTGGACCGTAATAGACTTATTCTCCAAACAGGCACATTTCATACCCTGTAGCGGGCTACCCTCAGCCCACCAATTGGCCAAGCTGTTTGTGAAACACATCTACCGCTTGCATGGAGTACCCAGAAGAATCATCTCTGACCGAGGTGTCCAGTTCACAGCGAAATTTTGGAGGGAATTCCTACGATCCATAGGATCATCCCAAGGTCTCAGCTCAGCATTTCACCCGAGCACCAATGGCGGGGCGGAGAGACTGAATGCCATGATAGAGCAGTACTTGAGGTGCTATGTAGACTACCAACAGTCGAACTGGGCGGACCTCCTATCTTTTGCGGAGGTCGCGTACAACAATGCTGTCCACAGTAGTACAGGACTAACCCCATTCAAGGTAGTGAGCGGTATGGATTTTGTCCCCATGCCAGAATATCCCAGGGAACCCCCTTCTTCAGTCAGTTTGAACGATTGGATGGCTATGCTAAGAGAATCCTGGGAGAACGTCAAAAAGGCATTAGACAAGGCGGCACAGGCTTATAAGAAGCAAGCAGATAAGCACCGAGCCCCTCAAAGACCGTTCCGAGTAGGAGAGAAGGTCTACCTCTCCACCAAGTACTTGAGACTCAAACTCCTAACTAGGAAATTGGGCCCGAAATTTATAGGACCATTTCCTATAGTAAAAATAATCAACCCGGTCACGGTACAATTGCAGCTGCCCCGGTTACTAGGAAAGATACACCCCGTTTTTCACAGTAGTCTTCTGAAGCCTGTGGTGGGGTCAACTTTAAGACCGGTGCCACGTGATCCCCCAGGGCCCTTGATCATTGGGGGCCAAACTCATTATGAAGTACAGCTAATTCTCGATTCGAGGTGGCACAGAGGCCGCCTCCAATACTTAATTAAGTGGAAGGGTTACCCATCATCAGAAGCATCATGGGTGAAGAGCACGAACATTCAAGCTGACCGCCTTATAGCTAAATTCCATGCAGATCACCCAGACAGGCCGGGAGGGGGTGGGACACAGTCCCAGACGGGGTAATGGTATTAGACCTGTTGTTTTATCTTGTGCAGGTTTTGCTGAAGAATGAAGGGAGAGGGGCCGGATGTCACCTTCTCAGTGCTGACATAGTAAAGAGGGGTTTAAATTCCTGTGAGATTATTAAGAGAGAGTGCCGTAGAGTGATTTAGATAATGACCAATAGGATAAGGAAGCAAGCCAGGAAAGGGAGGGATGATGGAGCAGAGGTCATTTCCTGGCTGCATATGAGTCCGTGAAGACGTTGTTCTAACAAATAAAAGTTTTTTTTCTTTATTATCAAAATGTGAGCGGCATCTAAATTTCGTTCAGACAACTCTAGCGTGACATCCGGTTTTGTTACCATTATGCACTGTGACACAGAACACCAAACAGCAGACATACTCACAAAACCTTTACCATTTAAACAACATTCATACCTCACTTCTAGACTCTGTGTTCTACCCGTAAACCCCCATCAGGCTGAACCTGTCAACCCCAGGGACAAGCATTTAGAGGGGGATTTGTCACAGGTAAATGTTCTCCTTGGGCACCCTCCACAGTGTACACTGGCAAGTCAGGGGTTAACCACCCTAGGCAAACCTAATCCCTCTTATCTCCCCCTCCCATTACCTGTAACTCCGCCTCCAGGGTATTTAAGGTCTCCTCCTGTTGTTACCACCATTGTTCCTGATGATACCTGTAATGAAACAGACATGAATCAATAAAGAACTGCTTCTGATAATTATACCTGTGTGTCTTCGTATGTTATTGGGCCCCAACTCGATCCAAGTCAACAGAAAGTACCAATAAACCCTCCTCCGAGAGGGCTTGTTCCTAGGTCACACAGTGGAACTGGGGTGCTGGTTTTGGGTGACACCTAAGAGAAAATTGACTTTTATATTTTATAGATGCCTTCCAGCTTTATTCTACAACCAGGTTGTATTCAAGACAGAGATTTGAGCTGGAGAATGATCTACATTTATTTCTTCTGACTGGAAATGTGATACTCTTCTCCTCTATTGGTTCAAACAACGGGCTGTCACAAATTAGACACTGTGGTCCAAATTTTTATTTTCCAAAACAGTGAAAGGTTTGGACAAAGCTGTCTTCTGCAAGAGAAAAAAGAAAAAAAAGTGGTCATTGTGTTAAAATACAGCGGTTACTTTTTTTCTTTCCTTTTTGTCTACTAAAATTCATCATTTATTATGCCAATGTTTGTCAAACGTGGCAACTTTAAGACGTATGGATGTCCATTGCTGGCTGGGCAATTCTGGGAGTTGAAGCTCACTTATTTTACAAGAGGCCAGGTTTGAGAATCACTGTGCTGGAGTGGTGGGTTCAGACAACACTTTAAGTAAGCTAGGGTGGTTTTGTTCAACAAATCTAATTTTCTGGTTTCCATAATTTAGTGAACCATAAAAGAATATCCGCGGGTGGGGCTTACCCAAAATACAGAAGACAAAAACATCGGTTTAGCTAGCTTGTGAGTTACTGTGGTGTGCAAACACAGACACGATAATGTGGTGTGGGTTTAGTAAGCGTGTGAACTCCAGCCACTAGTTTATTCAAGAAATAAGGATAAGTTACTCTATGTGTTAGCACAGTTGCAAATAGGGACATCACGTGGACCCATTTTGGTTGTTTTGTGTTGGGGTCGTTATCATCCCTCTGTCCTTGTTTATCTGCCGCCCTAGGCAACATCCGTGATCTGCAGATCACAGGAAAATGATTCCCTTCGATAGTTTTCTAGCGCCAAGTGCTGCTTGTTATGCGACTACTCTGCATTATTATTATTTTTTAATGTGTTGGAAGGAAAAAGAAGCCTTTCCCTTTTTGAATTGAAAACTCCCGGCTGGGAGATTACTTCGAAATGATTGGAGGTCAGCTGCTTGAGAGTAGAATCAGTTTGTTTATAGGAAGGCAGGCAAGAAACAAATGCAAGCACAGCGTTCTGAGGCTAGCCTGTTTGAACTGTAAGAGTAACCCTTTTTTATATCCTAAAATGTCTTTTGATTTTCTATGTGACCCTTTAAAGTCTTTTTGAAATTCTTTTCATTTGGCGTGTGAATCCTTTGATTTGTGTGTGTGATTGTTCTATGGTGTTGAAATCCTGTTTTTGTTTGTGATTGGGTTCTTCCGTCCTGGAGCTGGGAAATAAATAATTGTTTTATAGTCCACTCTCTGTTTTTCCTAGCCCTTTGTAGTTGTTCGTTCCCTATAATTATTCAGCTTGCTATTTCTGTGTTTTCTCCTTTTTCTCATGTGTTAAAATTCTAATTACTTTGGCTTGATTTCTTTTCCTTCTTGGGTGTTTGTTTTTCTTTCCTGTGTCCCATATCTCTTTGGATGTTGCAGGCCCCTGTAATTTTGTCCTTCCTTTTGTTATGGAATGAAGGGACCAAACAACATTCCTAGGTCAGCCAGAGACAGTTTATTTCCAGAGGTTCAAAGCTGTTATGGAATGAAGTGACCAAGCAACATGGGTCAGTCAGAGAGAGAGATTTTATTTGCGCAAAGACTCAAAAGCCATGTTTGCCAATCTTGGCTCTGAGTAACGTCTCCATGCTTGTATAACACTTATATACTTTCCTAAACAAAGGATTCTGCTAACACAGCAACTTTCCATATATGGTTAACATACATTTGTTATTTTTAATTGACATCTCCTAATTACTAAGATTTTACCTCATCTTTATCCAACACTCATAATTCTTCTTGTAACTGGCTGAAGTACAAATTCTTCTTTTGATATTTGCTTCTCGTCCAGGTGCTATTCTCTGGCCTAATCACCCTTGACTATGTTTCATGAAGATGCTCCCTTTTCTTCTGACAAGTTAGGGGGTTACTTAGAGTATCAAGGGAGTTCATGCTGACGTTGTATTTTCTCCAGCTGGAGATATTTCCTGCCTTCAGAATATAGTTGCTTTTAGAATATCTTTTTAGAATATAGTGAATATAAAGTTATCAGTGGTCATCCAAACGGTCCCACTTTATCCGCTTCTACTTTAAAGCCATATTTGTACCTGAAACTTTGAACAAAGAGGGTTTATATATGTTTCCAAGACAAAGGATTCGGTGAGATCATGCATTTTCCATATATGGTTAACATGAGATCATATATTTGTTATATGATAATTAACACACTTCCTAATTACTAAACCATTAGTAAACCATTATTTTTAGTTTATAAGATTATTTTAGCTTAGACAACCTTCCTTAAGTGCTTGTAGTTGCTAATGGGAAATTTACTGCTGTCCTTGGGTAATAAGTGACTCTTTGTAACATACATGTCTTTGTGTCTTTGACAGTGATGCCCCTCAAATGTTTTCCATATGGCTTGTCCTTCCTTGACAGCTAGGCCTCATCAAAAGATATATTTACCAATAATGGGCTTTAACTGATTCTTAATAGAATTTGCAACCAAGCACATTTCTCCCTTATAATAATGTGAATAGAGAGGGTCATTTAGGGTTCATGTAACTGATTCTGTATGATTCTCACTTTCTTCACTTTTATTCCCATTTACCTTATTCCCATTATTATTTTATTCACTTTTATTCACTTTATTCCTCCCCTTGAAAGTTTTTCTACGCATAAACTTTCACTAATATTCCATTCCTTTGGATAAACAAAGCTAACATATAATAACTAACAAAATATGACTAATCTAGGCAAGAGATAGGTATTTCTTATTCTATTTTTTTTATTTCCCCCCCACCCCAACCCCAACCCCCACCTCCCAACCCCTCCCCCTACCTCCCTCTACCCCCACCCCTTCCCTCCCCATCCCTCCCCTGACTTCCGCTACAAATTTTAAAAGAGCAGAGAAAATTTATAACAAGAAAAGCAAAAATTATTATATATTCAAATTCTAAATTAAAAAAAATTTTGAAAGAAGAAAGAAAAAAAAGAACAAACAAAAAACCCCCAATACTTATAACCAAAAAGTATAACAATAGATCTATAGATATTAATATTTATCTAACGTTAACAATGTTATAATAAAAAAACCCCAGTAATAATAATCATTATAATATTCAAGCCAATTTAAAAATTATTATACCTTTCTGTAATCCATTAGTATTAACATTACTAATCATATACCAAACTCAATCCCCCTTATAATAAAACATAATATAACCTGCATATCCATATCAAATAATTTGATCCCAACTACACCCCTTAACTAAAAAACAAAAACATAAACATAGAACATGCAATATAATATATATAATTATGCATATGTTATTATAATCATACAATTGTATCCAAAAAGAAATTTTTCTATTTCCATAATCCAAATTTCAATCTTCTCTTCGTCTTGATTGAAGTTAAATATTCTTTCTCCAACATAAATCCAATTCCAATAAGCTTCGTCTTCCATCTGCCCCCATCAGCAAAATAAAGCATCTCTCCTCACAAACCCCCCGAGTGACTTTATATAGATAATATCCAACCACGAAGGTATTCACTCCTCTAGGTAGAATCATTCAAACTAGCTTATACTATACCACCTAAGAGAAAGAAAAAACCAATGCAGCTCCTCCTAAAATTCAAACCTTGAAAGAAAAAAAAAGCTAGAAACTGCATTCCCAGATGTTCCTTTAAAGCTCTTTCAAATCCTGTCGTCCTTTGCAGTTCATTCCTTCTGGTTGTAAGATGTTTTCATTTCCATTCTCTTCTCCTAGATGATAAATTCCAAAGAAAAACTATAATAGGGTAACCACAGATCGCTGCTACTATTGCAGCAATCTGTTAACCTTTCTCAGGATGTTAAATCCAATTCAAGATCTACAATAACTCGAGTCCTCAAAATAAACTTCGTAGAAAATTTTTATAATCCATAAATCCAACTCAGTATAAGCTTTAAAAGTTTTATAACCTATTTCCACATCTTTCAATGCTTTCTGTTATAATCTGAAACAGTTCACGATACTCCTTAAATTTGTCATCAGCGGTTTCCATTCGAGTTTCCTCATTAACTTCTAGTTCCTGTTGTTTAGCATCACCCCCCCATTTCTTGAGGAGCGCTGGGCCTCTGCTGCTGTTCATCTCGGATTGTAATATTATTTTTTAAATCTTGCTCCAGCAGTTCAAGGTCCGGTACTCCTCCTCTGGGGTCACTGGGATGCTCAATTTTTGCATCTGAAAAATCCATAATAGGATCCTCTGGACAACCACCTTGTACTCCTTTTTCTTTTAACACTCTTTGAATCTCTTCCTTCTGTTTACCTTTTGCAGACTCTCTTTCTTGTTTTTTATTCTTAACATGTTCCGGGGCTCCCTTAAAGATATTTTTGTAAAAATATTCCGCTTTTTCAATAGTATTCAAACAATGTCTCACACCATGGTATCTAAAAATTATACCAACTGGTAAATCCCATCTAAATGGGATATTACTTCTCTTCAATTCCTTAACCAAAAAAGCAAAATCTTTTCTGTCCTTTAGAACCTTCGATGGTAGCTCTTTAAAAATATTAATATTAATATTAAATATTAATTAATATTTTAAAATATTAATTTGTATACCTTCTACTTGCACTCTGGCAGAGTAGGACTTTTGTAAGATATCATCTCTCAATCTTCTATCAGTAAGGTAAACAACAACGTCTCTGGGCAAATTCCTACACGTGAGTTGACTCTATAGACTTTCTCTATACAGCCAATAATTAGCTCATCTTCTAGCTTTAATAATTCTGCAAAAGCCTTTGCACAAATTGTTCTTAAGTTTTCTCTCCTGTTTTCTCTTATACCTCTTAATCTAATTGCTGATTCCATAGTTTTAATTTGAAGCATGATGACATCATTCTGTATGTTCTGATTTTGAACCTCAGCTTCCACAAATTTTTCTTGTATTTTTTGCATCTGGGAGTCAAACTTACTGCTGATCTCAGTCACTTTCTTCCCCATTTCAACCACCACACTTGAAAGATCCGAGACTACTTTGGTAATAGTTTGACTTAATTGGTCATATTTCCCAGAAACCAACTCCTCAAGATTCTTCTGTGAACTTTTTATCTTGTCAACAACACTCACTAAAGAGCTTGTTATAAAATCTTTTAAGTCCACCTCTGCCAATCCCTGCAGATGAGTCGTTTCAGCTTTGTCCTTCAACTGGCTCATGGGGGAGCCCCCCCTTCCTTTAGGTTTAGGAGTCATCTTTACTTTACTTTACTTTACTTTTCAAAAAGACCAAAGAAGTTCTTCTTACTTCAATAAAAAAAAACCAGGAAAAATCTGTTTAAATCAGCCTTTATTTCTTTAATTCTTTTCAGTATCAAAATGTTTCTTTTAAAATCTCTCGACACTAAGCTCTGCTTTCACTTTCCGCTCTCATTTTTTCTTCAAGCAGAGCTGGTCGCCATCTTAAAAACACTTTCACTCTTCATCCTCTCCTCTCCTTCCCTTTTCTTTTCCTTCCTCCTCCAGAAAATCAATAAAAAAAATCCATACTTGCATTACACTTGCCTTCTTTCTTGTCCAGCTTGTTTCTGTTGTCAGTTCAGTCGTGGTGTTGCTCACGACGTCTGGCTCCGCTAATTAACTAACATACTCTGGGGGTGGATAGGGAGCCATCGCTCTGAGCCTTCCCCAGGACAGAAGAGAAGTTCCTGGGGCGACTCAGGGGGCTCAACCTCACCCCCAGAAGCTCTCCCCGCTCCTTCAATTGCTGTGCGGCGGCTCTTAACGCGCCGGGAGGCCGGCGGTCATGAAGAGACCGCCGACAACGAGGGAGGCGCCACCGGAAGTCTCGAGATAGGTATTTCACTAATATTCCATTCCTTTGGATAAACAAAGCTAACATATAATATCTAACAAAATATGACTAATCTAGGCAAGAGATAGGTATTTCTTGATCTTCACTCTCTTACTCTTTGTAGGTACTCTCTCCATTCTTCCCCAGGTTCAATTTCTACATATGTGTCTGTTTCAGAATCTTTATTTTCATCAAAGGCATTAGAGCTAACCTGATGATCGATGAGGGTTTCCATTAAAACTAACTCATTTTCAGATTGCAGTTCCTTTACCGCTCTCTTTGATAGCTGTTTGAGCAGAGGAATTATGCAAGGAATAAAAGCTAGACCTGCCACAGCACATATTAACAAAAATAACATTTGTTTTATCCAGCTGGATCCAGGCAACCAAGAAAACCACATGTCAGTTGTTTGTAACCTCTGTCTTATCTTGGTTACCCTATCCACACCTGATTTATTCATATAGAAACAACAATCTTCTCCCAGAAATATACTGTCAGGAGAAAATGCCTAATGGCATATCATGGGTTAAACAAAGGGGCAAAGTACGTACCACCCACTTGACCACTCCTCCTAAATCATCTAACATATACACACAAACCTATTCTCTCTGTGGTTGGGAGGTCTAAGGCACATCGATTTTGTACGACCACTGCTGCCAATGAATCTATCTGGTCTTGGACTTGTACCAGGGTTCCAGCAATTTGGTTCAGGCTTTCTTGGAACTCCTCTGATAATTGCTGAAACTGTATTACTGAGTGTGTTACCCCACCTATACCTGTCCCCACAGCAGTTCCTATTCCCATGATTACTAATAGTGGGACTAGGATTGGTACCCGTTTCTGAACATGCCCCATGAGAGGAACAGGGATGGTATGTTCTCCACTGACAACACCTATTTTAGGAAAAAGGTGTACTAGTGTGCATGTTCCAGTCCAATTTGTTGGCAAACATAAATATGCATCTTTTCCGCAGAAGAAGAAAACTCCTTTTTTTCCCTTACACATACGCCTATGTTCATGGAGAAAGCATGGGTCCGATGGTTCTTTTCATTAGTCCAGACCCCCAAAGTCCCCGCCACAAACATTCTAGTCAGCGGCTGTAATGGGACTTCTAGTGAAGGGTCCTTTTGCTTATCTCTGAGGATTGGGCCTTCAAAAAGATAGCAGGAGGTTGTACTTCCAGGGGGAAAGAAAGTACACAAACCTGTCATAAACCCGTGCTGGACCTAATGGAGAGCCAGATAGGGAAGCGAGGGGGCTGGAATAGACTGGGGCACCTTTCCTTGGATACATTCCAGGACTCCTCCGATCCTCCCCATCTTGTGATGATGGCAGTTGGTGGTAGTGAGAAAGTGACCTTATGGTGAAATGAGTGTGTGCAGAAGGAAAAAGATCTTTGGTTAGTTTTACATCCTTAAGGTTCATTCTAGGACCAAGGTACACTTCTGATGGACATTGTTCTTTTGTCAGGGATCCTACAGGCCTACCATATTTCTGATGTCTCTTTACACACAGAGAGGGTGACCCTATGCTTTCCACACCTGTGGCTATTGAGCCAGCAATAGGGAGGTGGCTTTTTCCCAGCCGTTTGAATGCCTTATAAAAATCTCCTTGCAACAGAGATACTGGTGCTTTGTTTCTACTATCTTTTTCAAGGACTATTGTAGCCTTTGTCCTAGCCCAGAGATCTTGCTCAACTGGGACAGCATGATAAGATGAAGGACTAGCAGACAAACACAACCAACAGTTTTGACCTAAGGTAGGGTCATACTGATTAACAAGGTTTTGACCTAATTTCAGTATCCTTGATATGTAGTTTCCTCTTCTCAATTGTTGTAGGGGTCCGTTCTCTCTTTCTATTCCCCCCCTGTACCGGGATTGTTAAACTCTTAACCTCAGGTCTAGGGGTTGGTTTAGGTCTAAGGCTTCCCCCCCACCTTCTGATACCTTGTTGTTGGCGGGAGAGAACTTGACCCAAAGTGTCCCCATTCAGTGTCCTGATGCTGTTAGGTCCCCTGGGATTCTTGACATCTTCAAATCCTTCTGCAGGGACAAGGGGGATTTCTTGGACACTGACGCAACAGTGGGAACTACTGTTCAAGATAGTATCACTCACTAGACCTTTAGCTAATATTACCCAAAGCCATAAATAAATCATAATGACCTAATTCCTACACTCACAAGGCCTTAAGAACCCAAGACCCGTAGTTTACAAATTCACCACATCAGGAAGAGGGTTAGTGGTATGCGTAACTTGGGAGAGGGTAATATCTTTTTTTTTTATTAAAAAAGTTTTACAATTACAAATTTTCCCCCATTTCCCCCCCCCTCTCCCCTAACCCCTCCCTCCCCTACCCCCTCTCCCCTAACCCCTCCCTCCCCTACCCCCTGCCCCTAACCCCCCCTCCCCCAGCCCCCCCTCCTCTAACCCCCCTCCCAGTCCCTCCCCCCTACTTCCCCGGGTGAAATCCAAATCATACCATCATTTACTATAACATACATTACCCTCCTACAACCCTAACACAGGAATTTAACCCCCCCTTTACTATGTCAGCCCTGAATGAAATGCAACTTGAGAGGCTGACATCCGGCCCCTCTCCCTTCATTCTCTCAGCAAAACTTGCACAAGATAAAACAACAGGTCTAATACCATTACCCCGTCTGGGACTGTGTCCCACCCCCTCCCGGCCTGTCCGGGTGATCTGCATGGAATTTAGCTATAAGGCGGTCAGCTTGAATGTTCGTGCTCTTCACCCAGGAAGCGTCTGACAAGGGGTAACCCTTCCACTTAATTAAGTATTGGAGGCGGCCTCTGTGCCACCTCGAATCGAGAATTCGCTGTACTTCATAGTGAGTTTGGCCCCCAATGATCAAGGGCCCTGGGGGATCACGTGGCACCGGCCTTAAAGTTGACCCCACCACAGGCTTCAGAAGACTACTGTGAAAAACGGGGTGTATCTTTCCTAGTAACCGGGACAACTGCAATTGTACCATGACCGGGTTGATTATTTTTACTATAGGAAATGGTCCTATAAATTTCGGGCCCAATTTCCTAGTTGGGAGTTTGAGTCTCAAGTACTTGGTGGAGAGGTAGACCTTCTCTCCTACTCAGAACGGTCTTTGAGGGGCTCGGTGCTTATCTGCTTGCTTCTTATAAGCCTGTGCAGCCTTGTCTAATGCCTTCTTGACGTTCTCCCAGGATTCTCTTAGCATCGCCATCCAATCGTTCAAGCTGACTGAAGAAGGGGGTTCCCTGGGATACTCTGACATGGGGACAAAATCCATACCGCTCACTACCTTGAATGGGGTTAGTCCTGTACTACTGTGGACAGCATTGTTGTACGCGACCTCCACAAAAGATAGGAGGTCTGCCCAGTTCCACTGTTGGTAGTCTACGTAACACCTCAAGTACTGCTCTATCATGGCATTCAGTCTCTCCGCCCCGCCATTGGTGCTCGGGTGAAATGCTGAGCTGAGACCTTGGGATGATCCTATGGATCGTAGGAATTCCCTCCAAAATTTCGCTGTGAACTGGACACCTCGGTCAGAGATGATTCTTCTGGGTACTCCATGCAAGTGGTAGATGTGTTTCACAAACAGCTTGGCCAATTGGTGGGCTGAGGGTAGCCCGCTACAGGGTATGAAATGTGCCTGTTTGGAGAATAAGTCTATTACGGTCCAGATCACTGTGTTTCTGCCACTCCTCGGCAGCTCTACTATAAAGTCCATTGCAATCTCCTCCCATGGTCTTGTCGGTTCAGCTACTGGCTGCAGTAACCCAGGAGGTTTTCCTGGTCAGTTTTTCATCGTGGCACAGGTGGTGCAGCTCTTCACATAGCTGTCCACATCTTTCCTCATGTGAGGCCACCAAAATTTTCTTCGTACTAAGTGCAGAGTCTTTAGAAAGCCAAAATGGCCTGCTGGTCTAACGTCATGGCTCCTTTTGAGGACTAGGGTGCGTAGAGTCTCTGGGACGTAAAGTTTCGTCCCTTTCCATGCTACGTCGTCCCTCCTTGTAAAAAGATGCTGATTGTCTCGGAACCAGGGGTCCGCCAATGTCTGTGTTTTGAGCCGTGTCGTCAGGTCACCCGCTGGTTGGCCCTGCTGGTCGCAATGCTGCCGACTGGTGGTTACTTGACCCACTCCTTGAGGTGAGGGGATGATGGCATTCACCACCTGCTCCCGTTCACTGTTGTACTGGGGCATTCGGGAGAGGGCATCGGCCAGAAAATTCTTCCCCCCGGGATGTGTTTCAGCTCGAAGTTGAACCGATTGAAGTATTGAGCCCATCGGACTTGTCTGGGTGATAATTTCCATGGGGTCCTAAGGGCCTCCAGGTTTTTATGGTCAGTCCAAACCTCGAACGGTGTCTGGTTTCCTTCTAGCAGATGTCGCCAGGTCAACAGCGCCCACCTCACTGCAAATGCTTCCTTTTCCCATGCCGCCCAGCGTGTCTCTGTGTTGGTGAATTTGCGGGAAGTGTAGGCACAAGGCTGAAGGTTCCCTTGGCTGTTCTTTTGGAGTAGAACTGCTCCCACTGCCATGTCACTGGCATCTGTTTGGATGACGAAAGACTGGTTGGGATCAGGATGTTTCAAGACTGGTTCTTTTGCAAACATTTATTTTAGTGTTTCAAAGGCTTGTAGGCAGGCTGGGCTCCACTGTAGAGGCTGTCCTGGGCGAGGTTTTGTTGCTGGACTCCCTGTTTTTAGGAGGTCGGTTAGAGGTTTGGCAATTTTTGCAAAAGAGGGGATAAATTGTCTGTAGAAGTTTGCGAACCCCAAGAAGCTTTGCAGTTGTCTGCAGGTGCGTGGGGGTCGCCAGTCAAGGACTGATTGTACTTTGGCTGGGTCCATTTCTATCCCCTCATTGGACACTCGGTAGCCTAAGTAGTCTAGCCGCGACTGGTGGAACTCGCATTTCGACAGTTTGACATAGAGGTTTGCTTTCAGCAGTTTTTCGAGCACCTGGCGGACGAGGGGTATGTGTTCATCTATGGTTTCCGTGTAAATGAGAATGTCATCCAGGTAGACGAGGACCACATTATAAATGTGATCATGTAGAATTTCATTTATCAGTTGCATGAACACCGCCGGTGCTCCCTGTAGTCCAAAAGGCATCACTTTAAATTGAAAACTTCCTAGGGGGCAGTTGAATGCTGTCTTCCACTCGTCTCCTTCCTTGATGCGTATGCGGTAGTAGGCTTCAAAAAGGTCTAGTTTGGTCAAAACCTTCCCTTTGGCCAAGTGAGCTAGCATGTCTTTCATGAGGGGGAGGGGGTATAAGTTGTGCACGCAGACACAGTTTATCCCGCGAAAATCGACCACCAGACACATGGAGCCGTCTTTCTTCTCCCTGAAGAAAACTGGTGCCGCTACCCGTGGTTTGGCTGGTTTGATCAAACCCCTTTGTAGGTTCTTGTCTATGTACTTTCGCAGTTCTTGCATTTCACGGGGTGTCATGGCGTACAATTTAGGTTTTGGTAGTTTCGAACCAGGGATGATTTCGATAGCTCAATCGGCGTCGCAGTGGGGTGGTAGTACATCACACTCGGTCTCGCTAAATACTTCTGCCAAGTCTTGGTACTCTTTTGGGATCTGGTCCGGGCCATGGGAGGTGCTGGAGGTGGCCGCCAGTTGCTCTGTTGTCCCTTTACAGGGCGGGTTGTGCGCCTTCTGTTGGAGGCATCTTTTGTCCCTCAAGAGGGAGGGGTTGGACCCCCTGGGTGGGAGGAGGGGCCGTTTTCTCTGGTTGTGGCGGCAGGGGGTGGGGTCCCCTTGCTATCCTCAGTCTGAGGGTCCCTTCTTGCCACCAGATGGTGGGGCCCCACTTGTCCAGCCAGGAGAGTCCCAGTATGACTGGGTTGGTCATCTTGGGGGCTATTATGAACCGAATCATTTCCCAGTGATCCGCTAGCTCCAGCTTCACTGGCTCGGTCAAGTGTGTGGCGTCCGCCCACCCTAGTAGGGATCCATCAACTTGCTGAAAACGGATTGGGTGGCTGAGCCTTTTTGCCCGGATCCCCAGTTTTAGGACTGTGGGTAGGTTAATCAGGCACCTCGTGCAACCTGAATCTACTAGGGCTTGGAAAGTCCCTTGGGTACCTGTTTTTGGGGCTGTTAGGCGTATGGGGAAAAGAAAAGGGTGGATGGGTGCGCTCACCATTGGGTCGTTCTCACCATTGTCATCGCCATCATACAGTTTGGGGGGTCAATTCGCATCGTCTGAGCTCCCCCTATCTTCAGTCAGATGGGCAAAAACTTCTGCACTCGGGGAAAGTCTTAATGGTGCCTTGGTGGTGCGCCTGGGTCCTCGTTCCGGTTGTGCCTTGGCCGGGGGCTCTGTTTTTGGCCCTGGGGTTCCACACGCCGCTGCCAAATGCCCAACTCCCCCACATCTGTAGCACCTCAGTGGACTCCGTGGGGTGGATGGCCTCTGGGTGGCCCGTGATGCTGTAGTTCCTGGTCTGGTAGATGGTTCCTGGTCCAGCTGGGTTTTCTCCTTTGCCTGTGGTTGTTTTAGCATGTTGCTGGCACGTAGCCCTCTCTCGACTTGCGTCGCTATCCAGAACCAGTCGGACAGTTGGTTTGAAATATCTCAATAAGCGGTCACTTGGGCGATTTGCTTATCTAAGCTTGTTCTAAAGAAGTATACTAGCAGTCGTTCAGGCAAAGGAGGTAAAGTCCCAACAACTTTCCTGAACTCACGGATATGTTCTTGGATAGGCTTCCCCCTCTGCATTAGGTACCTGAGCTCGTCTTCTACATAGGGATCGTCCCCTGTTTCTTCAAAGCGGGCTCACAGCAGTTGTAAGAAACCATCTGCATCTTGCAGTTGGGGGGCCCTGTTTTTGTACTGGGCCGCTGACCAGCTCCTTGCTTCTCCCTCCAGACCTTCTGCGATGGCACTGACCAGGGCCCTGGGGAAAGGGTAAAGGTGTGCGTAGCGCCCGATGTAAATCTCAGCTGCATCGAGAAATTGAGCTAGCAGGTCCGGATCCCCATCAAATTTCCCTCTGAATCGGGGTGGTTCCACCCTCAGTGGCCACTCCTCCTATTGCGGGGGTCTGTGAGCCTGCCCACGGTGCCTTTGGGCTTCTTCATCATCTCCCATTTGGGTGCAGGGGAGTGATGCCGTGGCTGGCCTGGGTCGCTTGCTGAGCAGGGAGGGAAGCCCTGAGTGCATTTTGGAGCTTTCTTCTCTCATCTTTTTTTTTGTGTGTGGGGGGGGGGGGCTATGCTGCCGTTTGGAGAGCCATAGAATCTTCCCCCCTTACCTGCCACTTGATTGGAGTCCAGCAAAAAGGCATCATAATTTTTCCCTTTTTCTGAGGCAAACCTCCGGTGGAGATACTTTTTTTCATGGCCTCAGATAAGGTTGCTAGGGGCGACATCTGAAGGTCTGCCAACGCAGTAGATTAGGAATGCATAAATATTTTTAGAAGAAAAGTCTTTGAAGAGAGCATTTCTTTTTGTTTTAGAAATCATTTTCATTTCCTGGCTGTCTGTCACACTAGAGTTGTCTGAACGAAATTTAGATGCCTCTCACATTTTGATAATAAAGAAAAAAAAAACTTTTATTTGTTAGAACAACGTCTTCACGGACTCATATGCAGCCAGGAAATGACCTCTGCTCCATCATCCCTCCCTTTCCTGGCTTGCTTCCTTATCCTATTGGTCATTATGTAAATCACTCTACGGCACTCTCTCTCTTAATAATCTCACAGGAATTTAACCCTCTCTTTACTATGTCAGCACTGAGAAGCTGACACTTTCCTTTTGCTTCTTAGTAATTTTCATAACTCTCCCTTCTTCTAAGTATTTATCTATAAGTTCATTCTGTATAACGTCTTTGGCATATAGTTTTGTATAATAGTCTAAAAAAGCTTCTTTTATTGCATTTTGTTGAAAAACTTCCTTCCCTCCATACTTAATTCTACCAATAACTCGAGAACTCTGCTGCTTCCTCAATGTATAAGCCAGCCGTCTGCCCGGTTTGTTAGCATCACAAAATGTGTTATGTTTTGCAAATTGCAAATTAGTTGCTGTTTGCTCCGCTATAAGCATTTGAAATTTATCTTTCAGAAGTTTTATAATTTCTTGTAGTTTTTTATCTGCCGTGTTTTTTTATAAGTAATTGTTCTTTTTTTTTTATTTCTCCTTCCAATTCTAGTCTTTTCCTTTGCTGGTTCAGTTTATGTCTAGAGTTCATATGTATTAGTACCCCCCTCATATAGGCCTTGCTAGTATCCCAAACAATTTCAATAGGGGTACCCTTATTCAAGTTAATTTCAAAGAATTCTTTCATTTGTTCTTTAAGTTCATTTACATTCTTTTCATATCTAAACAGATTTTCGTTTACTCTCCATGATCGTCTATTGTTTTTTCCCATTTCTAATTCTATCCACACCGGGCTATGATCAGTTAAAGTTCTCGGAAATATCTTCGTTTTCTTTGTCCTAAGAGTTAGATCAGCTGTAATTAAAATAAAGTCAATCCTAGAGAAGGATCGATGTCTATCTGAAAAAAAGGTAAAATCCAATTCTTTTGGGTTTTGCTCTCTCCATATATCTTTCAGTTCCAAATCTTCTTTCATATCAACAAATATTTGTGGTAATTTGGCACGTATTGACGACTTTGCCAGACTCTTCTTATCTTTTTTAGTATCTATTACACCATTCCAATCTCCCATAAGCAAAAAAGATCTGTAGTCCCATTGCAATATTTTAGAGTATAATAATTTATAAAAATTTTCTTGTTGTTGGTTGGGCGCATAAATTCCAATCACCAATATTAATCCGTTTTGTGTATTTAATTCTATCGCCAAATATCTTCCACAATCATCGGCCTCTATTATTTTGGCTGATAGTCTTTTATTCACATAAATCACTATCCCATTCTTTTTCTCTAAATCTGATGCTATAAATTGTGCGCCTAATTTGGAGTTTATCAGGTATTTTTCGTCTAGCAATCTGATATGAGTTTCTTGCAAACAGATAACATCGTTATTAAATTGCTTCAAGTAATGAAATATTTTTCTTCTCTTCTGTGGTGAGTTTAATCCATTCACATTCCAAGATAAAAATTTAATTGCCATCTGTGGCTTTTTGAAGCTTTAAGAGCATTTGCTTAAGTTCCTGTTCCAATGTAGTAGTCTTCGGCCTGGCTACTCCCATTGCTTCAGATTTCTGTGACTTACTATTAACTCCATTCTTAGCTTGTGGTGGCAAGGACCTCTGCTGCTGTTGTTTCTCTTGTAGTTGCTTATAAGCTGCTCTGGTGATACGTTGATCTCTTGGTTCTTGTAGTTTCAGCTCAAGGTCCAATGCTATTTGCCTTGTGTTCTTAGGTGATCCACTTGTAATTTCCAGGGGGAAATCTATCAATGGTTCATCCAATAACCCCCCTCCTGTTGCTCCTTGAATTCCAGCTGCCACCTCTGCATATGTTTGCTTCCGCTGCTCCTCACACTCTTGTTCAAATTCCTTCTCTTTATCACTCTCCTCTACACATGGAGATGAAGATACACGTGGAGATGCAAACCCAGTTTTTAGAACATTGAAGTAGAATTCTTTAGCTTTTAAAACAGTGTTTAGTCGATATCTTTCTCCCTGATACCTCAATATTATGCCAACTGGAGCATCCCATCTGAATTGAATTTGCTGTTTCTTCAGCTCGTTCACCAGGAATCCAAAATCCTTTCTATCTCTTAACATCTTCGGTGGCAGCTCTTTATAGATCCCAATCTCCTTTCCATCCACATGGACAGTAGAAACAAAAGATTTTTGCAAGATATCATTTCTTATTCTTCTGTCTGTAAAATAAATCACCACATCTCTAGGCAGCTGTCTTTGCCTTGCCACCCAAGAGTTCACTCTGTAAACCTTATCAATCCTGCTTAGAATATCTTCAGGGCTAGTCTTTAACATCACTGCCAGGGCCTCTGCACAGATTGCTCTCAGATCCTCTCTGTTATTTTCTTTTATTCCTCTGAGTCTTACAGCAAACTCCATAAATCTAAATTGCATCATGGTCACTTCATTTTCAATTCTTTGGGTTTTATTATCCACATCAGCAATTTTATTATCAGCTTCCATCATTTTAGATTCCAATTCTGAACTAATTTCTCCCACTTTTTTATCAATCTGAACAACCACTTTTGACAAACCAGTAACTGCTATCAATATATCATTTTTCTTTATTTATTTATTTGTTTATTTATTTATTTATTTCAATTTATATACCGCCCTTCTCCCCGGGAGGGGGACTCAGGGCGGTGAACAGCCAAATTAAAACACATATAGTACAAATATTAAAAAATTTAAAATTAGATTAAATCGTCGGCGTTCCAATATAAAAGTCTCAAAACCAGTTAAAATACCCAATTTAAAACCCCAAAAATTAATAATACCAAAAATTTAAAAACCCCATTAAAATCAATCAAGCAAGGCCGGCTTGTTGGAATAAATAAGTCTTAAGGGCCTTTCGGAAAGCGTGGAGGTCCGGGATCAAACGAATTTCAGGAGGAAGCTCGTTCCACAGGGCGGGTGCCCCCACAGAGAAGGCTCTCCCCCTGGGGGCCGCCAGCCGACATTGCTTGGCTGATGGCACCCTGAGGAGGCCCTCTCTGTGTGAGCGTACTGGCCGGTGGGAGGTTATCGGTAGCAGCAGGCGGTCCCGCAAATACCCCGGTCCTATGCCATGGAGTGCTTTAAAGGTCAAAACTAACACCTTGAAGCGCACCCGGAAGACCACCGGAAACCAGTGCAGCTCGCGCAGGAGAGGTGTCACGTGGGAGCACCCTGTCGCTCCCATAATCACCCGTGCGGCAGCATTCTGGACCAGTTGGAGCCTCCGGGTGCACCCCAAGGGGAGCCCCATGTAGAGAGCGTTACAGTAGTCCAGGCGAGACGAGACGAGTTCATGAGTGACCGTGCACATGGAGTCCCGATCCAGAAAGGGGCGCAAATGGCGCATCAGGCCAACCTGATAAAAGGCCCCCCTGGCCACGGCTGCCATATGCCCTTCCAAGGACAGCCGTGTATCCAGGAGGACACCCAAGTTGCGAGCCCCCTCTGTGGGGGCCAATGACTCACCCCCAATAGCCAGCGATGGCACCAGCTGGCTATACCGGGACACCGGCATCCACAGCCACTCGGTCTTGGAAGGGTTAAGACGAAGCCTGTTTCTCCCCATCCAGACCCGCACGGCTTCAAGGCACTGGGACATCACTTCAAGGGCATCATTGGGGTGGTCAGGGGTGGAGATGTACAGCTGAGTATCATCAGCGTACAGTTGGCAACTCACCCCAAAACCACGGATGATCTCACCCAGCGGCTTCACATAAATGTTGAACAGGAGCGGTGAGAGGACCGACCCTTGCAGCACCCCGCAAACGAGGTGCCTCGAGGTCGACCTCTGCCCCCCTGCCAACACAGACTGCGATCGGTCGGAGAGATAGGAGGAGAACCACCGCAAAATGGTGCCTCCCACCCCCAAACCCCCCAACCGACGCAGCATGATACCATGGTTGATGGTATCAAAAGCCGCCGAGAGATCTAACAGGACCAGGACAGAGGAACAACCCCTGTCCCGAGCCCTCCAGAGATCATCCACCAATGCGACCAATGCCGTCTCCGTGCTGTACCCAGGTCTGAAACCGGACTGGCACGGATCTAGATAGATGGTTTCATCCAGGTACTGTGGGAGCTGTCACGCAACCACACCCACAACAACCTTCGCAATAAAGCGAAGGTTGGAGACAGGACGAAAATTTGCCAAAACAGCCGGGTCCAGAGAAGGCTTCTTGAGGAGGGGCCTCACCACCACCTCTTTCAAGGCGGCAGGCAAGAAACCCTCGCTCAAAGAAGCATTTATAATCCTCTGGAGCCAGCCTCGTGTAACTTCCCAAGTGGCCAGTACCATCCAGGAAGGACACGGGTCCAATAAACATGTGGTTGCGTTTTGTCTCCTCAAAGTCTTGTCCACGTCCTCAGTAGTCACAGGATCGAACTCATCCCAGATAACGTTCTCAAGACCAGCCTCAGTCACCTCGCCGGAATCTACCCAGTCAGAGTCCAAGCCTTTCCGAATCTGAGCGACTTTATTGTGCAGATACTGTGCAAAATCCTCAGTCCGCCCTTGCAAGAGGTCCTCCCGCGCTCCCTGATGTAGGAGGGAGCGGGTCACTCTAAACAAGGCGGCTGGGCGATTATCTGCCGATGCAATAAGAGCAGAAAAGTAATTACGCTTTGCCGCTTTTATCGCCACCAAATAGGTCCTAACATGGGACCTAGTTAGTGTTCGGTCGGATTCAGATCGACTCGCCCTCCAACCACTCTCTAGGCGTCTTTTCCGGCGCTTCATCTCCCTCAACTCCTCAGAAAACCAAGGAGCCGGGCAGATTCGGCGCCGGGTCAGAGGCCGCAAAGGCACGACTCGGTCCAGGGCACCGGCGGCCGCCCTATCCCAGGCGGCCACCAGGTCCTCGGCTGAATCGTGAGCCAGAGTTTCGGGCACTGGCCCAAGCTCCCTCTGGAACCTATCAGGATCCATCAGGTGCCTGGGGCGGAACCACCTAATCGGTTCCGCCTCCCTGAGGCGGGGTTCAGCGGTTAGAAAGTCTAGCCTCAGGAGAGAATGGTCCGACCATGACAGGGGTTCAATGACTATATCCCCAACATCTAGGCCATTCAACCACTGACCAGAGACAAAAACCAGGTCCAGAGTGTGTCCTCCTGTGTGAGTAGGGCCAAGAATTAATTGTGTCAGGTCCATGGCTGTCATGGAAGCCATAAACTCCCGAGCCAACCCAGACGCCTCACCGACAGACGGCAGGTTGAAATCCCCCATGACCAAGAGCCTGGGGGTGTCAACCGCCACCCCAGCAATAACGTTGAGAAGCTCGGGCAGGGCCGCTGTCACGTGGCAGGGAGCCAGGTACGTGATCAGCAAGCCCACCTGCACACCATGGCCCCACTTCACCAGGAGAGACTCACATCTGGCTATCTGAGGAACAGTGGTCTCCCTCGGATCAAGACTTTCCTTTATAACGACCACCCCCCCCCCACCCCTACCCTGGGCCCTTGGCCGATGAAATGCACGGAAACCTGGCGGGCACATCTCCATGAGGGGAACTCCCCCCTCTTGGCCCAACCAGGTCTCCGTAAAACCTGCCAGGTCCGCACCCCCCTCTTGAATAAGGTCGCAAATGAGGGGGGCCTTATTAACCACGGACCTGGCATTACACAGCATCAACCTCAGGCCCGGACACCGCAACTCTGGACAACTCGGGGGGCGAGAAGAGTCCCGAGGGCTGAGGCACGCCACCGCTTGAAGACAGCGGCTACGTGCCCCCAACACATGATACGGCCCCCTGCTCCTGCCATATCTGCCCATTTCATTTTGTCATACTTTTCTTGTACCACATCTTTAATCTCCTGCTGAGATTTTTCAAATTTTTTGTACAAATCTTCCATGGCTTTAGTTTGATTATTCAGAGCCACTGCAATAATTTCCTTCAAATCCTTAAATCCAGTCTCCTGCTCTTGACTCTGAGTCTGGAAGTCTGATGGCTGCGCTTTTTGTTGGTGCGTAGGGGAGCCCCCCCCCCCCGCGCACCTTTAGGAGCTATCTTTGTTTGCTTAGAAGCCATGCTGCTGTGCACTCTTATTCTTTCAAAAAAAGGAATCTTCCTCCCCTCTTCACCACCACAGACTCTTTTCAAAAACTTCCCCAGCTTTAATCCAATCTCTAAGGGAGAGAGGACAGATGAAAGTCTCCCTTTAAAAATTTTTCTTCTTCTGGCAACTTTAGTTACTTTAGTTACTTTGTAGCGCGTTAGAGCACAAAAGCCCAGTAATCACTTTCACTTTCGGCTTTCTTCTCTCCACTATAACCCAGACACCATTTTAAAGCCACTTTCACTCTGTCTCAGATCTTAAGTACAAAAACAGGGTTAGTTCAAATACTTGTGATTTTAATTTTGCAGTCCAGATTTCACCCTGCTTGTTTTTAAACTTGCTTGATCTTTGCTGTTTAAAGTTGGTCGCGTCGTCTGGCTCTGCATAAATACAGAGTTGTCCTGGGGTCCGGAGCTTCAGCAAGCTGTTTAGGGAGCCTCTCCCTGCATCCTCCCCAGAATTAATCCAGGGGCTTCGCAGGGGGCTCCACCTATGCTCACCGGCTCTGCTCTCGCTTATCTCCAAAGCGAGAGTTTTTTCAAGCCGCCTCTCAGCTTCGGGGCGGCTTTTTAACGGACGACGGGGCTGGCGGTCATAAAAGACCGTCCACGACGGCGGCACCAACCGGAAGTCTCCAGGAGAGGGTAATATCAATTGTAGTCCTATGTTTCCCACAGAGCTGGTCCTTATATATATAAAACAATACCAACAGAAGGGCTAAAATAGTTGTTGCCCAGAGTCCCAACACCCAATCTTCCTCAAACATAAGTGTCTTTAAAAATTGCTCACTGGATTCTGTCACAGTTAATGGGTTTTATATTACAAATTACAGTTAAGATGATGAAATTCACTATGCCTAAAATTACTAAGCTTAGACTACATATGCTAACATTCCTTAATACTTGGCCATATTTCTAATACATCTTACAAAAGGAATATTGTTTTTCTCTGTTCCAAGCTTTGGCCATGCGCGGGGAACCAGCTTCCGGGGTGGTTCAGCAAGGCTGACAATCACCACCATGCGTTGAGAGTCCGTTATCGGTAGGACTCAGCAGGGTGTGTTCTTCTTGAACTTCAGCACCAATGGCTTAACTGTTTTTGTTACCTGGTATGTGACCGGATCACTCTGGTCCATAGGCTTCAGTCCCGTCCAGTGGATCCAAGATCTTCCTTCTAAGGTCTTAAAAACACAATTACAAAACCAACACATCTGGGAGAGCGCACAATGGAATCTGATCAGTTGTAGTCCTCTTCAGTTGGGGAAACAGCATAGGCAACCACTCAGTCCTAAGAAAGAAAAATACAAAAATAGTCCAGATGATGAAGAACGCTATTCCCACTGGTTACTGCCCACCAGTCCATCGGGTTCTTTGCATCGTCAACTTCAATGGACCTCCTTGATGAGATTCCACCTTCCACTCCTTTGGGGCTGGCATGGGCCCTTTCACTTGGGGTTTAACTTCCTTCCAGCTCCGGATCAACACCCAATCATTGTGGTGGACTGGAAACTCTAAAGGTGGTGTTTGGGCTAATAGTCCTTGTTTCCTAAGAACTTCAAAATATCTGGACAGTTTATACACATATTGTTTCAATACTTTGTCTCTGGTTCCCAGGGAATCAATGCATATGCTTCCTGGCGTGAAAGCTACTCCAAACAACAATTCATATGATGATATTCCAATATATTTCTAGGTTGGGTCTAACTAAACTCTTGACACTTCTGTTGCTGTAGCATTATTGCAGGGAAAAGCTTCAACCCACCCTGTGAGGTGGTCCACTATGACCAATAAATATTTTACTCTCCCCACTTTTGGTAATTCTGTAAAATCCACTTGAATACATTGAAATGGTCTTAAAGCTGGTGGTCTCCCACCCATCTATTGTTTCCTGACAGCTTGTTTATTCACCTTTTTACAAATCAAACATTTGTCTATAATTAACTTTGCTAAACGATATATCCCAATACAACCATAGCATTTTAAAAGTTCATCTACAATAGTTTGAATTCCCCAATGACTCCACCCATATTTTGCCAAATGTATGCACTATCCCCAAATGCATACTTGGAATCTGCCTATTTTTCCTTCCAAAATGCATAGAGCCCTCTTTTTTTTTTAATTTGATTTATATGCCACCCTTCTCCGGAGACTCAGGGTTACAATGCGTTAAGCAATAGCCTTCATACTTTTGCATATTGTACAAAGTCAGCTTATTGCCCCCACAAACTGGGTCCTCAATTTACCTACCTTAGAAAGGATGGAAGGTTGAGTCAACCTTGAGCCTGGTGAGATTCGAACTTATTAATTGCCGACAGTTGGAGTTAAATTACAATGCATTAGTCTGCTGAGCTATCCAGGCTCCCTATCCATAGAGCTTGATTTAGTACATACAATTCACAGGTTTGAGCAGACCAATTTTGAGGCAAATCCCCTGCTTCCAGGATCTCTTTAGTGTGTCCATTTATAATAGCATATCCGTTTTTCCATACTCCCTCCTCCACCCTAGAGGAACCATAAAAATTGCTTCTCCTTTCTCCAGGGTGTGTTCCTCCAAATCAGGTCTTATCTTTATTTATAAATCAATTACTTCAGCACAATAATGTTTTAATCCATACAGATCCATTGATCTGGTGTTGGCTAAGAACTGTGCTGGATTCAAATTGTGATCTGTAGTTAAAATCAAGTCTGTCTGCTGCATTAAAATTGCTTCATATTTTAGATGGGGTGTTCACAATAAGGGCTTCCCCAAAGGTCAATTTCCTATTTTCTTGGAGCAGTATTAGGTAGCAGCAATTGCTTGAATACATACTGGCCATCCCCTTATTACTGGGTCCATTATTTTTGACAGGAATGCCACGGGTTTCTTTTGTCCTGCCCAGTCCTGAGCCAACATCCCTTGTGCAATTCCATTTTCTGTGTTTTCAAAGATTAGGTCCCACTACTAAATTTATAATTCAAAACCAAGTATTTGGCCTCATTTTGAAATATTGACAATTCTAACCTATAAAAGATTAATGAGAAGTACTATCAGAAAAATACCAGAAATGGAACCATTGTTAGAAATTTATCATCCCACTGTATTAAAACATCCATATGAAGATTTGACTTAAAAACAAGTTAGTATTCAAATAGTTGTTACAGCCACATGTTTTCCAGGCTGCAAACAGAATTCCATTTGGGAATAACTATAGTTCACATCATAATGCCCCAAAGACATCACAGAATGAAATATTGTGGCAGGGTAGGGACAAAGCAATTGCTTACAAAAGACAACAGCTTCCAAATTGTGGAGCTTAATCTCAATCTCTTTAAACCTAAAATCAAGCCTGCAATTTCCTTCACCAACTTTGACCAAACATAATTCCAAGGAGTGTTCAGCTACCTATGTTTTTCTTGCCAAACTTTTCAGAGAACTGAACAGTATTTCTAATTTTAAATGCTTCTGACAAATCATTCATCTTCCAGAGTCTCTTCAGCCTCCATTTTATCCTATAGCAGGGGGGCACAAATATAGCGCAAGAACAACATGTAACAGTGGGCACACCAACAATTCTTTTAGCAGCACTTCAAGACTGAATAATCTTCCCCCCTTTTCTGCTTTCTGGAGTACTGAACTGGCAAAATGGGTGATTTACAATTTACTTCTTACAACACTTGACACTTATCAAAAACTGAACGAAACTTCACTAACTCTGGAGTATGATTCACAAAAAGCAAACAAAACTTAACAAAAGAGTGGTAAAGAATAAGCACAAAAACAGATAAGCATAAAAGAATATTCAGACATATTTGGTATATAAAGGATATCTATCTATATCCTCCTTCAACCAAAGAACAAATCTGATCCCCTCCCTTCCCAATATCCATGTAAAACAGCCTCTGTACTATTTGTATCTATTAATAGTTTAGGGATAACAGAGCTGCAGTTCATTGTATTGTCATTCAAGATGGAACAATTAGACCAGAGCTTAAATAATCCAATGCAAAATCATTTACAGAGGGTTCCTCCAGACATGATTCATTGGAAGGGTTATTCTGAATTAAACTTATTCTTCCAATGTAGCATTCATGACATAAAAATCTGGGTTTTTACTTTCTCAGAGAGTACAAGTTTTGCTTTAGGTTATTTATAGTCACTTTCACAAACTCCCAAGAAACTAGAACCTCAATTCCAAGTCTTGCATAGAAATAATGGTTTATATGGTGAATGCAAATATTCCTCCTCCAAAGAGCCCAGAGTGGTTTCAGAACAGCTCTTCAAATAAATCCTATCAAGTAATAGAAATACTATTAAAGTGTGCATTTTTGGAGGCTTATTTGCTTGCTGAATCTTTAGACAAATCCTAAACTATTCAGGTAATTTTTAAAAGTATATTTATATTGATGGTTCTCTCACTCCCTTCTACTATTGTAACCCATCTCTGTAACAATTTCTAAAATGGCAATAACTTATGCTACTAACAAACAGACAATGCCATATGATGGAGCACCTAAGCATTCAAAATGCACACAGGCATAAAGGCATTTTTTTTAATGCAGGTAAGAAGAACAGCTTCAAAAATAAAACAATTTAAATGAAGTATTTTGGATCAATGCTCTGAAATATATTTGGATCAAACTTTTAGTGTCAATCTCTGCCTTTAGTAAAATGCAAGTCAGATTCAGAAAATCTTTCAAAATCATTTCTTTTATATAGGTTTAATTAAATATTTTAAACCTCAAAAAATTTCCAGAAAAACAATAAAATCAAAATTGTATTCCGAGCAGAAAAGAAAACACCTCTGCACATGCAGATGAAAGAGACCAAAGGAGGCAAGGCTGCACGAGCAAGCCCACTTCCCCCTCCTTTCTCAGACAAGCCAAGAGAAAGGAAAAAAAATGTTTAAAGCACGCAGACAAGCCTCACTACCCCCCCTTTCACTCAGCATTTTTTTTAACAGAAATTGTGCAATTCCATTTTCTGTGTTTACAAAGAGATGGAATGGCTTTTCCAAATTTGGTAAACTTAATACAGGAGCCTTGGTTAAAGCTTGTTTCAAATTTTCAAAGCTTCCTCTTTTGTGCCCCTCCCATTTCAAATTCCAAGGTTCAGATTCAATTAATTTTGCATACAGGGGTTTGGTAAGATTAGCATACCCATCAATCCAGAGTCTGCAATGTCCAACCAAACCTAAGAGTTTTCTTAATTCTTGCTTGTTTTTGGGTAGAGGTTGAGATGCCACCCCTCCTATTTTATCAGGAGTGATTTTCCTACTCCCTTCACTAATTAAGTGTATTCTAATGCTTTGTTCACTTAATCTGATCTCTGTCAATTAAAAACACCACATAACCCATCTCTGTATCAATTTCTAAAAGGGCAACAACTGCTAACAAACAGACAATGCCATATGATGGAGTACCTAAGCATTCAAAATGCACACAGACATAAAAACATTTTATTTTTATTTTTTTATAATGGAGGTAAGAAGAACAGCTTCAAAAATAAAACAATTTAAATGAAGTATTTTGGATTAATGCTCTGAAATATATTTGGATCAAGCTTTAGTATTGTTGGAAGGAAAAAGAAGCCTTTCCCTTTAAGGATTGCTGGAGGGCAGAGCTTTCCTTCTTGAATTCAAAACTCCCGGCTGGGAGATTACTTCGAAATGATTGGAGGTCAACTGCTTGACAGTAGAATCAGTTTATTGTTTATAGGAAGGCAAGCAAGAAACAAATGCAAGCACAGACTTCCGAGGCTAGCATGTTTGAACTGTAAGAGTAAACCTTTGTTATATATTTGTGATTGGGTTCCTCCGTCCTGGCTCTGGCAAATAAATAATTGTTTTATAGTCCACTCTGTTTTTCCTAGCCCCTTGTAGTTGTTCGTGCCCTATAATTATTCAGCTTTCTATTTCTGTGTTTTCTCCTTTTCTCATGTGTTAAAAATTTCTAATTACTTTGGCTTGATTTCCTTTCCTTGTTGGGTGTTTGTTTTTCTTTCCTGTGTCCCATATCTCTTTGGATGTTGCCGGCCCCTGTAATTTTGTCCTTCCTTTGTTGTGGGAAAATAAGGTGACTTCAGCTTCTTAATGGCCCATTGATAAGGGTGGGGGCTGAAACTCTGCCTGAGTTTCTGCTTATTTCTTTTAGGGGAATTTCCCTGCTCTTTTAATGTAGTGTTTCTCATATCTTCCAACAGTGTCAATCTCTGCCTTTAGTGAAATGCAAGTCAGATTTAGAAAATCTTTCAAAATCATTTCTTTTATATAGATTTAATTAAATATTTTAAACCTCAAAAATTTTCAGAAAAAATAAAATCAAAATTGTATTCAGAGTGAGACCGAAACAGCGAGAGGCAAGGCTGCACAAGTCGATCACCCACTTCCCCCTCCCTTCTCAGACAGATTAAGAGAAAGGAAAAAAAAATGTTTAAAGCCCGCAGACAAGCCTCACCCCCCCCCTTCACTCAGCATTTTTTCAACAGAACAACACTCTGCATTTCTCTCAACAATTCACAGACATTTTCCACAACTTTCTACTTATTTCACAACAGCAAAAATAACAAAACCTTGCAACTCACTGTTTCTTTATACAAAAGTACATTCACACCACCTTTACCCTCAACACACACAACACACCCTCAACACTCAACACACTCACATTTGCACTGCAGTCAAACTGCTTGTGTACACCAATTTCACATGCAAAAATCCCACTTCATTATAATTATTTCAGGGAGCTTTTTCACAAGCCCATGAGCTCCATTGTCTAAATAATTTTGTGTACTATTATTAGAGGATTTCCTCCTCCATCCAGCTCTTTCCACTTTTTCTTTCCTTGGTCAATCTGTAGCTTCAAGCAGTGGGAAAACTCAGGAAACAGTTTTAATCACAAATGTGACTTTGGGCCCTAACCACTGCCTGTTTCCCACAGCTTCAAGCCCAAGCTTACTTAATTTGCTGGCCGGCCAAACATATCACAATCAATTCAATCCCATTCAATTCTACACACTATCATTATAGATGCACATTAACAAAAATAATTTTTAACAGAAATCACATCAAATTAATCAATTCAAATTATCTGAGTCTTCCCAGTTAGACAGGCTTTATCTTTTTACTACCTGCTAAACCCCGGGTGGGAAGAACAGTAAACAATTTCTTCTTTATTCTTAGTTCTTTCAGAGTTCTCTGGCTTTTTAAGAATGGTAATTTATCAGAATGTTTATAACACTGCAGTAGTTCTTTTCTCTTACCACAGATCAGTCCAGTTCCTGCAGCCATTCTTATGTTTAACAGATTAACAGAGTTAAGGAAGGAATCTTGTAGGTCATCTAGTCCAACCCCCACCCCCTCGCTCAAGCAGGAAACTCTACACCAGAGGTCCCCAAATTTGGCAGCTTTGCTTTGGAAAATAGCTTGACCCCCTCCTCTCTGTGGCAGCCCCTCAAGTATAATATAGGAACATTGCTATCATGTCTCTCCTGGTCCTTCTCTTCACTAGACTAGCCATACTGAGTACTTGCAACCATTCATTGTATGTTTTAGCCTCCAGTCCCCTAATCATCTTGGTTGCTCTTCTTTGCACTCTTTCCAGAACCTCTGCCTCTTTTCTATAATGTGGTGAACAATATGGTTGTATAATATGGCAAGCAATACGATTCCCTTGGCCCTTTAGCGATTCATCCAAATGGTTGTCCTATTTTGTTTTGGGTTTTTTTGCAACCCTGCAGTTAATCTTGATGCACCTGATAAAGCTGAAAACACAATCTTTCCGTAGTATTTCTCTTAATTATCTTTGGGAAGTAAAGGAAGATGGGGAATGATCTCTGTATGCAATTGGATTCATTTCTAGACTGTAACATGGGAATATTTTGTTCAATTTAAAACTAGGATAATCATTTTTCAGGCTCTCCCAGGTCTTTAGTGTGGGCAGGAAGAAGTGGGAAATGTAGAAACTGATGTGAAAAAAAATGTTAGAATGGGTTCGTTAGGGAATGGAGTATTCATTTACTGTATCTGTTAGAACTTTGCATATTCCTAAAGATTTCCTAAAGATAAAAACTGATGAAAAGAGATTGAAAGCACAAATATGCAATTCAGTGGCTAGAGCCGTAACAGTAACATGTATGTTTGTTTTGTGATATTAGGGCTTTGGTTGCAAAGGATGCACCAATAATAATAATTTATAATTTATTAATAAAGCTGAATACAAACTGATAAAAGTCTTACCCCATCACATGCCATGTTTAACTGTGTTTGAAAAGAAGTAAATGTGGATAATTGATGTGGCAATACCAGGGGATAGCAGAATAGAAGACAGAGAATTGGAGAAGATCACAAAATATCAAGATTTGAAAATAAAAATTGAAAGATCATAGCATAAGCTTGCCGTGATGCTCCCAATGGTTATCAGCACGCTTGGTGCCACACCAAAAAATCTTGGATGACCCTTAGAAAACGTGCACATTGACCAACTTTCAATCTGTCAGTTGCAAAAAGCCACACTGCTTGGATCCACACAAACATTACATTCATATATTATGACATTTGGAGGAAGAACTTGATGTGAGTGAAGGCCAACATCAACTAAAGACTTGCAGCTGTGATTTCACATTTTGGGGTATATAATGTATATATTTTTAAATTTTATATGCTTCCCAACTCCTGGCAACTCTGGATGGTTTACAATTGTTAAAATATTTAAAACAAAGAGAGGTAGAAAATAACCCCACAAAACAGTACAAGCCAAAAGAAGAATGATGGCAACGAAAGTAAACCCAGAAAGGAAGAAAGGGACATCAAGTGTCATCTCCACATGTCTGGGCAAAGAACTACTGTGTCTTTAAGGTCATTTGAAATACCAGCAATATGGAAGCCATTCGAATTTTGTGCTGGGCCTTGTATAGTTATAGGATGATGAAAATACATCTTAATGTAATGTCACTGCCTAGCTTTGGGATTATTATTTACTGTGATAATCATATTATGGTAATTTTAGTATCTATTTATTATACAGTATTATTCATTACTACATTTTGATTTTAGTCTCTGACAAGAAGCTGAGCTTGGTATTGTTCCAAAAGTGTTTGAAATAGAATGTTTTGAAAACGTGTAGCCAATTTCATATCATGCTAAACCAAAATGAAAGAAACAGTGAATCCAGCTGCTGTAGCTTGTAAATCAGGGTTTGGGGTTTAATGTGATGCATAAACTGCACACACACACACACAGCCTCTCATCTCACTAAAAATGACTCTTGGCAGTATATAATGTATTTTAATCACTACATTAGACTGGTTCTCAATACTACTAAAACTCTTTTCCATAACCTTTAATTGGACAAAACATTAGGACAACACTTTTTGAAACAAAGTACTTCAAATGGGCTAATTTATATAAGGCATCCATCATCCAGGACTCATGAAATTGAAATTTGGCAAATGTAATAAAGCTTTTTATGACACAAACATCATCATAAAACAGTTTGTGCCGTATGCCAGTTATCAGCTGCCTTTCAGTGAGGCAGACGAACAGCTGGAGCCTGTTCCCAGTGTGTGCATGCACAGAGTTGCCAGACAAAGGAAACAGCTAAAGAACAAGGATCAACTTGGGAGTAAGGCCACAGGTGGACCATAAATGGCCCCTCCCAGAGTGAATAAGAGGAGCAAAAGGGGAGTGGAGTTTGCAGGAGACAATTAGTTCACTTAATTGGTTCGTGACTCCTTACCAGGTTTTGAAGATACCATCCTGGCAGCTCTCCAAGCCAGATAAGGTCTGTGACTGTAAATTCTCCCTTGGAAGACTTTGCTGGATGTGAATGAGAAGAATTCACAGTAACTTAATAAAAAGGGGTTTATGTCAGGACAAGGAGTCTGCTTCATGCTCTTGGAAAGCCTAGGTCAGAACAGCAGCCTAGATCCTGCGCTCACCTGCTGCTTGTATGGCCCGGTTCCTAACAGCTGCGGACCGATATCAGACTGTGGACCAGGGTTTAGGGACCTTTGTGCTATGGATTTCAACATAATACCAATTTGTCACTTATAAATGCCTTACCAACCCAGACTAGTCACTTGGGCACAGCAACACAAGGGTTAACACACACACACCTTACCACCACTCCCTCCCCTAGCCACTCCTTACCTGAGACTCCGCCCCCAGGGTATTTAAGGTTGTCCCACGCTGCTCCACATGTTCTTGTTGCTGATACCTGTAATGAAGAAACATCTGTAAGTAAAGAGCAATCTGATTGAACCACGTGGTCTCTATGCTTGTTATTGGGTCCGATCTGGAACATCTGTAACACAATAGAGAATATTTGTAGTTTAGGGTTGAATTGAGGGGTCCTTGGTGCTCTCTCTGAGCTTGGTTGTTTTCTTGCAGACGTTTCATTATCCAACCAGGTAACATCATCACTGAACATCTAGCACTGATGATGATACTCAGTTTGGGTATTGAAGCGTCTGGAAGAAAATAACCCAGCACAGAGAGCACCGAGGAGCCATCAATTCAACATGGGCTATTTTCAAGGCAGAGATACATCTGTGAATGAATCCCAGCTTTTCCTGTGAAGGCAGTTCATTAGAAGCTCTGTCATTGTTGAAGACACTGGGGAATCTGGTAAGGAAATACCTCTGAAATGACTTCCATGGAGTCACTGGTTGTCTAAGGTTAGACCTGTTTTTGATAAGAGAGCAAATTGGTATCAATCAAGGGACATATGCTGAGCTTTTCCCAGAGCTGGGTCTCTGTGTGTGTGTGTGTGGGGGGGGGGGGGGGGGGTGAAAATAAAAACTCCAGGGAGAACTGCAGGAAGACTTTAACCTCTCTTAGCACTTTCCAGTTTGCTTAGGTCGTCAGTTGATTGGTGGTTGAATATACTTCTCTGAATTAAAGAGAAGCATTTGTAGCACAATCCCTGTGTAGAGTACTGAGCACCTCAGCATTGATTTTTCATGGTCTTTTAATACTTCGCACATGTTCTGGTTACTAAGTCTGCATTACTATTAATCTCGTCATTGTTCCTATCACCCATCTCCTCCCACTTATGACTGTATGGCTGTAACCTTGTTGCTGGTATCCTTAAGATTTATATTGACTGTTTCCCTATGAATATCATTAAGTGTTGTACCTTATGATTCTTGACGAATGTATCTTTTCTTTTATGTACTCCGAGAGTGTATGCACCAAGACAAATTCCTTGTGTGTGCAATCACACTTGGCCAATAAAGAATTCTATTCTATTCTATGTTCTGGATAGGGTTCCAGTGAGCTTCCGATAAATTACGCTCATACAGCTGTTTTATCTGAGAGGTAGGGGCCCGCAAGGCTTTAAGATGGAATATGTTTGATTTAAAGTCAATACGTGATCTTCTTGAAATTGACACACGGTTCTGTCTTGCTTTGTAAAAAATGGATCCATCCGGCCAGTCAACATGTTCAGCCCACCCTGCTCGCTTCTCTCTGGATGACAAATATTCTCGACATAGGATCACCATCAAGAAATGCTTTGGTGTCCTGATAACCCAGCAGCCTCGGCCTGTGGTTTAAATGTGCTTCCATCCTGCTTCCCAAGTTACAAAGGTGGCGAGATAAGCTTCGAGAGCAGCTTTGAAGCAGCAGATGGAAGACGAAAAATACCTGACGATCTGCATTCTGCTGTCCACACTGTTGTCTCACTGATGTTTGCTGATGTTTTTCAAAAACCCTTTTGTGTTCTGTGGACGAGGAATGAATGACATCCTGCAAGCAAGACAAAATTATTTTATTCACTGTTTTTTTCTGGCTATGTAATTCTGGAAATAAAGTGAGATTTTTGCCATTGTTCTATTTCATTAGCATGATGGGTCCATGTAGTATTTTCCAGAAAAGGATAGCTTATTTTTTTTTCCCGCAGTATGGTAGGGCTATCAATATCAGTAACACTGGAAATACCGGCTTGTATTTTGAGTGGATGATTTTTTTAGTTCTTGAGTTAACCAGCTAACTTTGGGCAATGTGGCACAAGTGGATTGATGTTGAAAATCACCCTCATTGAGAGTTTCTCATCAAATTGTAGGGAAATATTGAGTCAGGTACCATAATGTTCCATCCTCCTTCCTTAGCTCAATTTTTTTCAACATTTTTTGTAAATAATTTGGGTGCGGAAAAAGCTTATTAAATATACTGATATTACAAAATTGGATGGGATAACTAATGCTCTGAAAAAAAAAATCCAAAATGTTCTTGTAAATTTTTTTAAAAAAATTAGATTTATATGCCGCCCTTCTCCGGAGACTCAGGGCGGCTTACAATGCATTAAGCAATAGCCTTCCTACTTTTGTATATTTTATACAAAGTCAGCTTATTGCCCCCACAAACTAGGTCCTCAATTTACCTACCTTAGAAAGGATGGAAGGCTGAGTCAACCTTGAGCCTGGTGAGATTCGAACTTGCAATAATTGCAGACAGCTGAATGTTAATAACAGGCTTTTTTAGTCTGTTGAGCTATCCAGCAATTTTTAAAGAATGGCTTGAAAATAACAGTGAAATTGAACAGACAAATGCAAAGTCATCCCTCAGACAACAAATGCATAAATATAGGATGGGGCTTGGCAGTAACATTTAGGAAAAAGGCGTTAGAATAGCAGTTCATCATAAACTGAGTCAGCAGGGTAGTGATGCAAAGAAGGCGAATATTTTAGGCTCTTTCAAGGGAAGTATAATTTCCAAATCATAAGTAATAATTTCTATTCATTTTGCATTAGTTGGATCCACACCTTGAATTCCTTGTGTGTTTAATCACATTTGGCCAATAAAGAATCTTATTTCTATTCTATTCTATTCTATTCTATTCTATTCTATTCTATTCTATTCTGTTCTGTTCTATTCTGTTCTATTCTATTCTATTCTATTCTATTCTATTCTATTCTATTCTATTCTATTCTATTCTATTCTATTCTAAAAATTCAATACTGGGTACTACTTTTTAAGATTCAGAAGAATTGAAGCAAGTTTCACAAAAACTACAAAGATTATCCTGGGGACAAGAAACTAAATTTCATGAGCATATTGAGAAAACTAAAGGGTACATAATGCTTTTCAAATCTCTGAAAAGTTGCCAACAAAGGTGGCTAAAAATCAGTCCTTTGTCATGCTCAAAGATCAAAGTACAGAATTAAGATAGAGGAAGGCAGATTCCAGCTGAATCCAAATAGAATAAGTTTGGATGAGCAGATGGCTTCCCTGGAATTGGGATGCCTTGAAGATATTCTTGCAAGTGAGCAGAAAAGTGCCTAAATTGTCTCAATTCTCAATCAGGCCTACCTGTGCCAATAGCAACCACTGTTAAGTGATGAGCGATGGATGACCCAATAACTACGAAGACACTTAGCGATTGTGCTATAGCATGCTTTATTTACAGATGTTTACCTCTGCAGGTTCTGGAACAACAACAGGAGGAGCACACTGGATCGGGCTTAAGTACCCTGGAGGTGTGGTTACAGGTAAGAGGGGTTCATGGGAGTGGGAGGAGGACTGAGGTGTGTGGCTTAACCCTTGTGGTGCCAGGCTGGGGAAAGCAAAGGGGACAGGGATGGCATTTACCCCTAACAAATCCCACTCTAAATGCCTGACCTGCAGATGGGTATCTTCTGGCGCATCTACGTTTTTGAGGAGTACACCTAGCTTGGTTGTGAGGTATGAGTGCTGTCTAGATTGGAGTGGTTTTGTGAGGATGTCAGCTGTCTGTTCCTTTGTGTCGCAGTGTGTGGTGTTTATGAAGCCTATCTTGGAGAGTTCCCTCACGTGTTTATGTTTTATGTCAATATGTCTAGATCTTTGGCCTACTGCATCTGCCATAGATATCTCGATGGCTGCCTTGTTGTCCTCATAGATGGTGATGGGATAGTGGGGCTCGGCCCAGATGCTGGAGAGGAGGTCATCGAACCAGACTAAGTTGTTGGCAGCCTTTGAGAGGCATATGTATTCCACTTCTGTTGTGGACGTGGCGACCAGCACCTGTTTTCCGGTGTACCAGTGCACTGGGCTGTCGTTCAGGAAGAGTACGTAGCCCGATGTACTCTTCCTGCTCTTCGTGTCCCTGGCCCAGTCAGCGTCCGCATAGCAGGTGAGAGATGGTTGTCTGGAGATCCTGGGCTCCAACAGCAGGCAGGCTTCGGAACTATACTTGAGGTAGCGGAGCACTCTCTTGACTGCTTCCCAGTGGTAGGCCGTGGGCTTACTCACGTGTCTGGAGAGCAGGTTAATGGGCAGGGCGATGTCAGGCCGGGTCCAGTTTGCAATGTACAGCAATGAGCCGATGGTGGACCTGTACAGTGTGTTGTCTTTTAACTCGGGGGATTCACCGTACATATTTTTCAGGAAGTCCACCTGCATGGGTGTGTCGCAGGGTTTTGCCTCTGCCATGTTGCATTTGTGGAGTAGTTCGGAAATTTTTTCTTTTTGGGTTAGCCGGAATCCTTTGTCTGTTTTGCTTATTTGCACCCCCAGGTATTTGCTTATGTTTCCTAGGGATTGTAATGAGAATTGCTCCCCTAATTTGCTGGCGAAGGCATCGCACTCACTCTTCTGCTTGCCCATGTAAAGTATGTCATCTACGTAGATGAGCACGAATTCGGGGAGCTCGCTGGTCTTCCTCATGAAGAAACAGTTATCAGCGGATGTGGCCTTGAACCCTAGTGATTCAAGCACGTTGAGTAGGCACTCGTACCAGCGTTTTCCTGACTGCTTTAGTCCGTACAGGCTCTTGTTGAGCAGCCAGGTCTCCCCTCTCGAGGTGCCTTTGCTGGGTGGGGCCCTGACATATATCTCCTTGTCCAGCCTGGCGTGCAGGTAGGCGGTCTGCACATCGAACTGTTGCACCTCCAGGCCTAGGATAGTTGCAATGACCAGGGCGCTTTTGACGCTCTCTGCCCTCACGATGGGGGAGTAGGTGTCCATGTAGTCCTCAGGGTACTTCTGTGCAAAACCTTGGGCGACTAGTCGTGCTTTGTACAGGGTCCCACCGTCCTCCAGGGCCTTAATCTTGAACACCCACTTGGTTCCAATGGGGTTCTTTCCTTCTGGGGTCTTGGCCGGAGTGAACACGTTTAGCTCTCTGAGGCTGTCCATCTCCTTCTCCATGGCGGCTTCCCATCTTAGTCTCTCCTCGGTAGGTAGCTTGGTCACCTCGTCGTAGGAGCTCGGGGTGACAGGGCTGGAGTGCATGTGTAGTACGTAGTCATCCAGTCTCTTGGGCATCTGGTTCCTGGTGGCCCTGACTGGTCTTGTGGGTGTTGACTCGATATCATGCAGGTACTTGGCTTCTTTCTGTGTGAGTGAGTCTATATTGAGTTTTGGGTGGCTTTCTTTCCACTCACCTATCTTTATCTCCTTGTGCCTGGGCCTGCTTTTGCTCTTTGACGTGCAGGTGCACGTGTCTCGCTCAGGTTGTACTTGGGTGTCAGCTGTTGTCTCTTGATGGGGGTAGATCTCGTTCAGGTGTATCCTGGACCAGTTCACCTGCTCATGGAAACTGGCTGTTCTGGACACAATGAAACAATTATTGCTGTCGATGAATTTGAACCCTTTTGTCCCCGGCTCATAGCCCATAAACCTTAACCGCCTAGACACTTTGTCCCCCTTTTGACGTAGCTGCTTCAGGATGTGCACATCGGCGGTGACCCCAAAGATGTGCAGGTGGGCTATCTGGGGCTTCTTCCCGTACATCACTTCGTAGGGAGTTTTGCCTAGCACGCTGGACCATACCCTGTTAAGTGTGTAGTTAGAGTATGCCAGTGCCTCTGCCCAAAGGTGTTGACTGAGTTGGGAGTCTTCTAGGGCGCACCTAACCATTGTCTGTAGGGTGGAGTTCCTTCGTTCTGCAACCCCGTTCTGGAATGCTGAGAACGGAGAAGAAGTGAAGTGTATGATGCCCTTTGACCTCAGCCATCGTGAGAATTCGCCTGACAGGAACTCTGAGCCCCTGTCGGTCATTATCTGTTTTATCCTGGTGTTATTTTGTACTTCTACCCTTTTGTAGAAGTCCTTAAACCTTTGAAACGTTTCACTCTTATGTCTTAGGGTGTAGACGAAGCCATAGCGGCTGTAGTCATCAACTATGGTAAGGAAGAACCTCTTCCTGTGTTTTATGGATGGTCTCAGGGGGCCCACTAGGTCCATGTGCACTAGATCAAAAGGGTGTCTGGCTGTGCGAGTTGCCTTCTTGGGTCTGGGTGCGGTTTTGAGCTTGGAGCACTTACACACCGAGCAGTCAAGGTAGGCTTTACAGTTCTTTATTGTAATACCTTCGCTACATTCCAACATTTTTTGCAGTACAGGAAAGCTTGCATTATTATTATTATTATTATTTATTAAATTTATATACCGCCCTTCTCCTAATGGACTCAGGGCGGTGTACAGCCAAGAATAAAAGCACTCCAATACAAAATTTAAAATATTAATAAAAGAATTAAATAATTTTGGCCCAACAAATTTAAAAAACCAATAGACAATTAAAATTTAAAACCCATAAAGCTTTAGACTTAAAAAGAGGGGGGGGGGTGGTTACGCCAGCCCAGCTTGACAAAATAAAAAAGTTTTTAGGGCACGGCGAAAAGCCCAGAGATCAGGTATCGTACGGATCTCCGGGGGCAAATTGTTCCAGAGGGCTGGTGCTGCCACAGAGAAAGCTCTCCCCCTGGGTGTCGCCAGCCGACATTGTCTGGCTGACGGCACCCTGAGGAGTCCCTCTCTGTGGGAGCGTACTGGCCAGTGGGAGGCTATCGGTGGCAGAAGGCGGTCCTGCAAGTACCCAGGCCCTATACCATGGAGTGCTTTAAAGGTGGTCACCAACACCTTGAAGCACACCCGGAAGACCACCAGAAGCCAATGCAGCTCACGCAGGAGAGGTGTCACATGGGAGCGCCCCCTTGCTCCCATAAACCCCCGCGCGGCCGCATTCTGCACTAGTTGGAGCCTCCGGGCACACCTCAAGGGGAGCCCCATGTAGAGAGCATTGCAGTAGTCCAGGCGGGAAATGACGAGTGCCTGAGTGACTGTGCGTAAGGAGTCCCGATCTAGATAGGGACGCAACTGGAGTATCAGGCGAACCTGATAAAAAGCCCCCCTGGCCACGGCTGTCACATGCTCCTCTAAAGACAGCCATGCATCCAGGAGGATGCCCAAGTTGCGGGCCCTATTCGTGGGGGCCAATTACTCGCCCCCAATGGTCAGTGATGGAGTCAACTGGCCATATCAGGACACCGGAAGCCACAGCCACTCGGTCTTGGAGGGGTTGAGTTGGAGCCTGTTGCCCCCCATCCAGATCCACATGGCCTCCAGGCACCGGGACATCACTTCCACGGCATCGTTGGGGTGGCCTGGGGTGGAGAAGTACAGCTGAGTATCATCAGCGTACTGATGGAACCTCACCCCAAAGCCACGGATGATCTCGCCCAGCGGCTTCACATAGATGTTGAACAGAAGGGGGGAAAGGACCGACCCTTGCGGGACCCCACAAGTGAGGCGCCTCGGGGTCGACCTCTGCCCCCCTGCCAACACCGTCTGTGACCGGTTGGAGAGCTAGGAGGAGAACCACCGCAAAACGGTGCCCCCCACTCCCAACCCCTCCAGCCGGCGCAGCATGATACCATGGTCGATGGTATCAAAAGCCGCTGAGAGATCTAACAGGACCAGGATAGAGGAGCAACCCCTATCCCGAGCCCTCCAGAGATCATCCACCAACGCGACCAATGCCGTTTCCGTGCTGTACCCGGGCCTGAAGCCGGACTGGAGCGGATCCAGATAGACAGCTTCATCCAGATACCCAGGAAGCTGATGCGCCACCACACTCTCAACAACCTTCGCCAAGAAGGGAAGGTTGGAGACTGGATGATAATTAGCCAAAATAGCTGGGTCCAGAGAAGGCTTCTTGAGGAGAGGCCTCAGCACCGCCTCTTTCAAGGCAACTGGCAAGACACCCTCACTCAAAGAAGCGTTACTAATCCTCTGGAGCCAGCCTAGTGTAACCTCCTGGGAGGCCAGCACCATCCAGGAAGGACACGGGTCCAATAAACATGTGGTCGCGTTCAGCCGCCTCAGTATTCTGTCCACGTCCTCGGGAGCAACAGGATCGAACTCCTCCCAGATGACATCCTCAAGACCGGCCTCCGTCATCCCACCCATATCTACCCAGTTGGAGACCAGACCATCCCGAATCTGAGTGATTTTATTGTGCAGAAACTGAACAAAATCCTCAGCACGACCCTGCAAGGGGTCCTCCTGCGCTCCCGGATGAAGGAGGGAGCGGGTCACCCTGAACAGGGCGGCTGGGCGGTTATCTGCCGATGCAATAAGAGTGGAAAAATGGTTGCATTTTGCCGCTTTTATCGCCACTAGGTAAGTCTTAATATGAGCTCACACTTAGTCACACTTAGTCCCTTAGCATGCCCTAGTCTGCGATGCAGTAAGTGTGCGCAGTCCTCGTGTATGGGTTTGCCTGTGTCTATCTTCTTTGAGTGTTGTGGGCTGTGTTTGGGTGCGTCGTGTTCCTTGTTGCTATCTGTCTCTGTACTGGTGTTGATACTGGGTATGTTGGTGCGTGTTGCGTGTAGGTAGGGTAACCCCCTCTTGATCATAATTTTTCCTATTGCCTTACCTCCCCTGTTCATGGTTATGTCCCCATCCTTGAGTGACACCTCTATTCCTAGTTCTTTACTGAGCTTCAGTGCTGCCAGTATGTTATGAGGTATCTCGGGGACCAGAAGTACCCCCTCTATCTTCCCTAACCCTGGTAGTGTTACCTTGCCTTTCCCTGTCACCTGTACTTCACTCTGATTGGCCACCCTGATCAGGAAGTTCTCTTCCTTGAATGATGATAGTAGTTTTCTGTCGCATGTGGTGTGGTTAGTTGCCCCAGAGTCGATGAGCCATAGTGTGCCACACTTGTCTGGTGTGAGTGTTTGAGTGCATCCACCTACCCCATATGATGACCCGTTCCTACTGTCCCTGGAGCTATCCCTACTTCCTCTCTGGTCCCTGGGGGCAGGTGAGTCCCTGCGTCTGTGCCTGCCTTCTGGTGATTGTCTGTCGTGGTAACTGTATCTGTGTTCACGCCTGTCCCTTTCTCTGTGATTCCGGGGGCAGTCTCGCTTATAGTGTCCCCTGGACCCGCAGATGTAGCACTCTGTGGGCTCTGATGGCCTGTCTTGGAAGGCCACCTTCCTAGTGTGTTTGTGCTCCCTGCGTGAGTGTTGTCTATCTCTCCTCATGTTGTCTTCAGTTATCGGTTTATTAAACAGACCTTCAGTGGATAGGTAGCCTAAGTTTGTGGTGTCTAAGTGAGAGATAAATGTTTCCCATGAGGGGTCTAACGAGTTGATGACAACGCTTTTCATCGTTTGCTCAGATACAACCTCCCCCCTTAGTTGTAGCTCTGCCCTGGTGGCACTTAACCCCATTAGGTGTTCCCCCATGGAGACCCCTGGCCTCATCCTGGCAGAGTAGAAGTCCTTTGAAATTCTGCTGGTGGCAGCCACACTCTCATTATAGAACAGTCTAAACATTTTCTGGGTTATTTCTGACACTGTCATGTGCTGCCCTATACCCAGGTACATAGATGGGGAAATGCTAGAAATTAGTATACAGAAAGCTTTGTGATGTAAGCAGTCTTGCTCAAGAGTCCAGGGTCTATTTGGGGGGTTAGTCATAAAAACCAAAACATTTTCCCTTAAAAAAACCACTTGGAGATGCTGGTACCATTCCAGCAAATTTGTCCCATCTAGTTTAAGCTTAGGGAAGTCATTAGGTAAGTTCCCAGCACCATTGTCCTTGTTACTTACATTAGGAGTCTGTCCATGGTGCTGGAGGCTTGGGAACTCACAGAAAGGCATGGGTATGCTGTTGGGTAATTCAAAACTCCCTCCCTGCATTTTTTTTCTTTTTCTGTCCATAGGTGGCTCTGCGCATGTGCGAGAGTCATTCCGGCCATGAACTCGTCGAGGGAGGTGCTCGCTGCTTCTGCTCCGGCTGGAAGGCCTCCTCCGGTTGTGTGGGGCTCTGTCCATGGCCCTGGAGTCCAGCAGTGGTCTGGTGAGGTCCTCTCTCCCTCCGGACGAAGATCTGTCCTCTTCTGGTAAGTTCGCGGCGGCAGCGGCGGTGGCGAATGGTGGTCTCGGTGCTCGCAGTCCGGCGTTCGTGGTCTTGGCGGTGGGCAGTGGTGGTGTGCTGGGGGGCGCAGCGGTCCCGGTGGTCTTCCAGCGGCGCCCGTGTCCCCTGACCGGGTGTTGAGCAGCCCCCTCCCTCTGCCTCTGGTCTCTTTTGGCTCTTCGGGGGTTTTTTCGGCCATTTTGGCCTTGGGTCCGAAGGCAGCGGTGAGGATCTTCATGCCCTCCTCCACCTGCCGCTCGGTTGGGAAGTCCCCTGCCTCCGGTTCTTCATCCCTCTCCTTGGGATCCCCCCGTTTCTCATATTTTTGGGGTTTTTTTGGTTTTGCCGCCGGCCATTTTGAATGGTCGTCTTTGATTGGCCAGTGGTCGGCCATTGTGGTGGGGCACGTGGTGCAAGATGGCCGCCGTTCAAAACTGAGCGCAGCATCTTCTCTTCTGCATTGGTCGGTAAGCGTGGTCAGGGGCTCTCTTACCGGGCGATCGTCCTTCTGCTCCGTCGCTCGTCCTCGGTCACCGCCAATGAGTTCGCTGATGCTGGCCATGAGCTCCTCGTCGGTGGCGGATGATCCAAGCAAGCTCAGCAGGTTGCGCCTGAGCTTGCTGATGCCCGGGCCGCAGTTTTCTTTTTTGGGGGGGTGGGGTGTTTCGGTGCCCCTCTCATCATCCGATGAGTCGGTCTCGGGGTCTGTTGTCTCTCCGTTTCTCTCGGGCGGTCCCACTGGGAGGTTGCTGTTAGTTGCCCGTTGTTTCTCTTCCATTCTTTTCTTCTCTGATCTGGTGAGCGGTTTCTTCCTGTTTTCTTCTGGATGGTCACGCCTGGGCATGTCTTCTGTTCGTTGGGTCACAGAACCATCCTCTGCTACCATTTTGTTAAGTGATGAGCGATGGATGACCCAATAACTACGAAGACACTTAGCGATTGTGCTATAGCATGTTTTATTTACAGATGTTTACCTCTGCAGGTTCTGGAACAACAACAGGAGGAGCACACTGGATCAGGCTTAAGTACCCTGGAGGTGTGGTTACAGGTAAGAGGGGTTCATGGGAGTGGGAGGAGGACTGAGGTGTGTGGCTTAACCCTTGTGGTGCCAGGCTGGGGAAAGCAAAGGGGGCAGGGATGGCATTTACCCCTAACAACCACATTAAACTCGGGGGGGGGGGTGTTGTTTTTTTAGTAGTTTGAATTTTGCTGGTTGCTTAAATCTCAACAGATTGGGGTATTTCATTTTGGTGGGTTACAGATGAGATTTCTTGTGCCATAGCTGAGAACCCAACAAAGAATCTTTGCCTCACCTGATTCTTATCAAGAGATTGCTATTCTCCTCACCTTTCATTTGTTGTGTCTCTTGGACATATTATCTATCCTTTGCAGCACAATTCTTGAAAATCTTAATGCTCTTGGAGAAAGGGTGACAAACCATATACGACACTCCAGCAGATGGTCGTTTTCTACTGCCAGTTGTCTGGTATCACATGGATGCAGAATACTGAAGGGGGTTGCTTGTTATGAATTCTGTCTTGTTCTTGTGTTGCTTGGGTTTTCACTTCCTGCCTCAAATGGGATGGGAAGGGCTGATCTGAGCCAAAGGCTGCTATTTAAAATGTTTCAGGGTGTTCACATCCTGCTGCTGAAACTGCACTAGGAGTGGGGGGAAGTCAGACAATAAACAGAAGGACAGCTGCTGCTAGATTTTGAGCAGAGAAGCTCACGTGAGTTAAGCAAGGCTGAATCAGCGCCCAGCTGACTTTCTTCCATGCTACTCAGTCTGATGCAGCTTTTTTTTTGCTGACCAGGTGTGTGTAAAAAAAATCGGGAACAATTTGTGTCTCCCAAGCAGGGAGAGTCCATGCAAGTATATTTGGGGTGGCATGCCAGAATTGGATGTTACACAGAACCAAAGTGTGGTTGGATAGCTTTGGGGTGTGAAACCTCAAACAGGAAGTTTTCTACAGATATGAAAAAAAAAGTTGTATCACTTTATCTTTCCCCCCAACACCCTTTGGCTGCTTAGGACTTGCAGGGGGAACAATGTGGTGCAACTGGTTAGCATGCAGGACTAGTCTTAAGAAGACTGTTTGAAGTCCTTGGACTCAAACTAGTATCTCACTATAATATAGGGGGAAAGAACAGGATAGCAAACTCCCTTAAGCTTCATGGAGAAAACTATTTATTAAACTTGACCTGCCCATTTATCATATAAAATGGACTGTGACTCAGGCTGGCCTATGGTGAAATGATTCAGAAACTCTACATTGAATCCTTTCCAAATGTATTCAGCATTGTTTTCCTTTTTTTGTGTGTCAGCCTAGCAGTCTTACCACCAAGAGGATCCAATCATTTTAGTCAAGAACTAGAAAAAGCTGAGGGGAGACAGACCGGTCAGTTGCTTCCCTCCTAGTGTCGAGAAGCAAATTCAACTCTTGATTTATTCATTTAATTTAATTTAATGATATTAAATATGGTTTTCCTCTCCCAGAAGGTTTCCAGGAGAAGGGGAAAGAAGGCAAAACAGAAGTTAATGGTGGGATTATTTGGGATGGGTGAAAAGGAAGGGCTTCCTTGCATAGACTGAAAAATGACACGACAGAGGCTTCCATTGTGATGCCAACAATTCTGATGGCTTTAGAAAGGAATTAGATTAACATTAGGCCAGTGGTGAAATCCAATTTTTTTTTACTACCAGTTCCGTGGGCATGGCTCAGTGGGTGTGGTGTGGCTTGGTGGGCGTGGAAAGGGAAGGATACTGCAAAATCTCCATTCCCACCTCACTCCAGGGGAAGGATACTACAAAATCCCCATTCCCACCCCACTCTGGGGCCAGCCAGAGGTGGTATTTGCCAGTTCTCCAAACTACTCAAGATTTCTGCTACCGATTCTCCGAACTGCTCAAAATTTCCACTACCGTTTCTCCAGAACCTGCTGGATTTCACCCCTGCATTAGGCCCTCCATGACCACAAATTTTGGGAGGTATATATTTGGAATATCTCATGTGCCCTAAATAATCACCAGTGACTCAGAAGCAAGCATGGAAAAAGAGCTGTTGGTCTCCTAGTATTTCTTGCAGACTTCCCGGATTCATAGGCCCCTATGGGACACATGCCCCAAAAGTTGCCTTGGGGTCAAATCCGGCAACACTTTTCTAAAGGCCTAAGGGCTGTGATATTACAACGTATCTGCTTGAAGGGCACTAGAGTCAAATGCATCTTACTATTGCATTGCTCCAATGGATTTGCATTTTTCCATTGCATTTCCATTGCATTTTTCTGCAATATAATTGCATGTAATGAATTGCTTCTTTGCACACCATTATGTGCCTGTAGCCTTTGAACAATGTTTTAGCAACTTTAAGATTGGGGTGGGGAGGGGAACTTCAGAGCTGACTGGACATTTTATTATTATTTTATTTTTTAATTAATTTAATTTATATGTCGCCCTTCTCCGGAGACTCAGGGCGGCTTACAATGCGTTAAGCAATAGCCTTTATACTTTACTACCTGCTTAGTAGAGCTTTCGCGTCCCCCCCCCCAAAGCGGTGTTCTTTTTTATACAAAGTCAGCTTATTGCCCCCACAATCTCGGTCCTCATTTTACCTACCTTGAAAGGATGGAAGGCTGAGTCAACCTTGAGCCTGGTGAGATTTGAACTTGCAGTAATTGCAGGCAGCTGGTGTCACTTTAGTACCACTTAAGCTGCTGCGCCAGCAAGGCCAACAATTCTGGGAGTTGAAGCCCCCCTCCCCATCTTAAAGTTGCCAAGGTTGAGGAACACTGCCATAGAGACTAATCTCCATGAGTTGAGCTCTGTTCCTTATAGGTAATAATTCAGGTGCCATTTGCCATTGCTGCAATCTGGTGATTCTTCCCCAAATCCATTTCCTATTTAAGTCTCCAGCCCTGAGATTTTGCAATACACTTTAGGTCTGACCAAGCTTAGCATGTTATCAAAAAGCCAATATTGGCCAAGACTTTGCTTAGGATGCGTTAGAAGCCACAGTAAAGTAGGACGTAAAGTGAGATTTGAACATAAGAGTGAAATGATACGGGGTTGGATTGGATGACCTCTAAAGGTCCCTTCACCTAGCTATTGTATTATGGAATTCTAGGAACTGACACGGAATTCCAGGATCAAACAGAAAAGGTTTATTGCACAAGGTTCAGAGCAGTTTTATACTTGCAAGCCTGAACCCCGAAGGGTTCTGATGCAGTTACTTTTATACATACTTTTGACATCTTATGATTGGTTACAGTTCTGACAGCCCACAGCCCTCCCTTGTTGCCATACTATAGAAGCTTACTAACCTGTTCTTGCAAACCTTCTTCCTCTTTAGCTAGCTCCCTCCTTTATTTCTTAAGCAGGAAGCTCCATGTGGGTTAGTTCTGCATTTTGATATAGTACCTCTGCAGTTTGGCTTCTCGTACTTTCCAAATGTAGAAGGTTTGTTAATTCTGAGGTTTCACTTTTTGAACCTAGTATTTGTCTCTCATATTTACTAGTAAAAGGATCCTTAGAGGTCCTCTAGGCTGACCCCGTATTATTTCACTTTTATATCCAATTTCATTATTCTATATTAATTGTAAGAGACATTTTCTGAGTTCAAAATGTCAAACCACAGAGTTAGCTAGCTTTCTCACTGCCGAGTCAAAGCGCAGACCTAAAACCACATAAGTCAATATGAAACTAGTATTTCCTGCATAATATCTGTGTCTCAGATGCTAGATATAATCAGCCTCTTTGCCCAGCAATAACGAGCCTAGCCAATGGGAATGATCTAACATATTTCCGTGTTTTGCTGCTTTTGAAGACTATAAGAATGTGTGTCTTAATCAGAACGTTGTTCAGATGTTAGATGGTTATCTTTTCTGTCTGAACCTTTGGCCAAAATAAAGCTCTTGATCTCGAAGTCTGAGTCCTTTGATTTTCTGCAACATTTATGGTGACTCCGCCGGGACTTGGAGCGATATTTTGCTGAGGACGGCACGGACCGACCGGTGCCCAATCGAGGCTGTCTAGCCCAACCTTCAGGCGCCACTGAGAATTTTCTCTGGGAGGAGGCAGACGACCCCTCTGGGGTACTCGGTGGCCTCCGACCGATCCAAGAACTGGACGAGATCAAGACAAGCCAACAAATAACCCCGGCTGAGAAAAGAAGACGCCTGCAGGCAAGTATTGTGGGAATTGTAGGTCCACTCACTTGAGAGTGGAAGAGGGGGCCTGATCACCCCCCTGGGTCTGGGAGCGTCCCTTCCTAACGGAACCGGCGTATCCTAATGAGACCCTAGAGCTGTGTGGATGGTTAAGCCATTGCAGTTTCTGTTGGCGACCGTTGAGTGTTCAGCACCGCAGGTCAGTGGCAGCGTCTTAGAAAATGGGTGGTGGAGGAAATGTTCCCCGAACACCTCTTCAATGTATGTTGAAGAATTTTAAGAAAGGTTTCAGTGGGGATTATGGAGACCCCAAGGCCAATCCCGGAGACTTAAAGAAGTTCTGTGATAATGAGTGGCCAATATTTAATGCAGGATGGAAGTCCGAGGGTAGTTTTAACCTAGATATCATTTCAAAAGTACATCAGATCGTAACAGACCCAGAAAGTGGCCACCCAGACCAGTTCCAATATATTGACCAGTGTCAAATAGTAGTGAAACAGAACCGTGACTGGCTTTGCAAATGCCGAGTAGAAGTCATGTGAGTCTGCGTGGCTCGAATGAGCGGAAATCCCAAATGTCAGGCCAGAAAGAGTCACCCTGAAAAGAAACCTATCTTAAAGACTGCACCCTATGAAGAGGAGACCCCCCTCCATATGCCCCCCTTTGTCAACCAGGACAACAGCCAAATGTCGATGATGACAATAGCCAAGTCCAAGAGGCAGTAGGGCATGAGGGACAGAGGGAGACACCTAAGTTGGAAGGGGCTTCTCGTAGATTCCCTCCTCTGTCACCCCAGTGGATTCTCTCATTGCTGCCTGAACCAGAAACCAATTCTTGGCCCCACTCCATCAAGTAGATCAAAGAATCATAGATGGTCAGGGCCAGACAGAGATTCAGCCTCTGTTCCAGTATGTCCCGTTTACTACAACAGACCTATTAAACTGGAAACAACATTATGGACCACTGTCAGCTAAACCTCAAGAGGTTGTGGACCTGTTTAAAGTCATCATCAAGACCCACAATCCTACCTGGCAGGACTTGGAACAGTTGATGATCACTCTCCTTAATGGTGAAAAGACAGAGAGAGATTAAGTAGTGCCATTGGTAGAATTCTAAAACCCACGGATGGGGGAAGCCTCCAGGCTGTATTAGACCAACGGTTTCCAAGACGGGACCCACAGTGGGACCCCTATAAAGACATGGTCTTCCTCTGAGATTATCAGGCACTGATCCTTCAAGGATTAGAAGAGGCTGCTAATCCTCCAGTGAACATGTCCAAGCCTTCCCTGGTAATACAAGAGACTGAGGAAAGCCCCGAGGCTTTCTTTGAAAGGCTTATTGAGACTTATAAGACATACACTCCAATCAATCCCCTGGTTCCCGAGAATGCCCGCATGTTAGCCATGGCCTTCATATCTCTGAGAGTGAGAGGCGATGGTTGACCCAATAAATTTCCACAATACACGTGTGTCTGATCAAAGCATCCTTTATTGACATATGTTTCCTTCTGCAGGTACAGGAACAACAACGGGAGGAGCACATGGTGTGGAGCTTATATACCCGGTGGGAGTGGCTACAGGTAAGTGGGGTTCATGGGAGGAGGATTGAGGTGTGTTAGTTAACCCTTGAGGTGCTGCGCTAGGTAGGAGGGGAGAAGCAGGGGAGGCATTTATCCCTAACAAATCCCCCTCTAAATGCCTGGCCTGCTGGTATGTGTTTTCTGGCCTATCTGTGCTGTTGAGCAATACACCTAGTTTGGTAGTGAGGTAGGAGTGCTGTTTGGATTGGAGTGGTTTGGTGAGGATATCTGCTGCCTGTTCTTTTGTCTCTAAGTGTGTGGTGTTTATGAATCCTACCTTGGAGAGTTCCCTTATGTGCTTATGCTTTATGTCAATGTGCCTAGACCTCTGGCCAACTGCATCTGCCCTGGATATTTCGATGGCTGCCTTGTTGTCCTCAAAAATGGTGATGGGGTACTGAGGTTCGGCCCAGACGCTGGAAATGAGGTCATCGAACCAGACTAAGTTGTTGGCGGCCTTTGAGAGGCATATGTATTCTGCCTCAGTTGTGGATGTGGCGACTAGTACCTGTTTTCCGGTGTACCAGTGTACTGGGCTGTTGTTCAGGAAGAGAATGTAGCCTGACGTGCTTTTCCTGCTCTTTGTGTCTCCGGCCCAGTCAGCGTCTGCGTAGCAGGTGAGGGATGGTTGCTTGGAGGCCTTGGGTTCCAGTAGTAGGCAGGCTTCAGAGCTATATTTGAGGTAACGGAGCACCCTCTTGACTGCCTCCCAGCGATACTCTGTGGGTTTACTTACATGCCTGGAGAGGAGGTTGATGGATAGGACGATGTCAGGTCGGGTCCAGTTCGCAATGTACAGTAGTGAGCCGAGGGTGGATCTGTACAGAGTATTGTCCTTGAACTCTGGGGATTCATTGTACATATTCTTCGGGAAGTCGGCGTGCATGGGTGTGTTGCATGGCTTTGCCTCGGCCATGTTGCACTTGTGGAGTAGTTCAATGATTTTCTCCTTTTGGGTTAGCCGGAAGCCCTTGTCTGTTTTGCTTATCTGCACCCCTAGGTATTTGCTTATTCTTCCTAGGGATTTGAGTGAGAAGTGTTCTCCTAATTTGTTGGCGAAGGCTTCACACTCGCTTTTCTGTCTGCCCATGTAAAGAATGTCGTCTACGTAGACGAGCACGAATTCAGGGAGGTTGCCGGTCTTCCTTATAAAGAAGCAATTATCTGCAGATGTGGCCTTGAACCCCAGGGATTCGAGTACGCTGAGTAGGCATTCGTACCAGTGTTTTCCTGACTGCTTTAGCCCGTATAGGCTCTTGTTTAGCAGCCAGGTCTCTCCTCTTTGGGTGCTTTTTCCGGGTGGGGCCCTGACATATATCTCCTTGTCCAGCTTGGCGTGCAGGTAGGCGGTTTGCACATCAAACTGTTGCACTTCCAGGCCTAGGAGTGTGGCGATGACTAGGGCGCTTTTGACGCTCTCTGCCCTCACGGTGGGGGAGTGTCTGTATAGTCCTCGGGGTACCTCTGTGCGAACCCCTGGGCAACAAGGCGAGCTTTGTATAGGGCCCCACCGTCTTCCAAGGTCTTGACCTTGAACACCCACCTGGTTCCAGTGGTGCTCTTGCCTTCTGGGGCCTTGGCTGGGGTAAAGACGTTTAACTGTCTGAGGCTGTCCATTTCCCTCTCCATGGCATCCTCCCACCTTAACCTTTCCTCGGTGGGCAGCTTGGTCACCTCCTCATAGGAATTTGGACTGACGGGGTTGGAGTGTGTGTGTAGCACGTAGTCCCTCAGCCTCTTGGGGATCTGATTTCTGGTGGCTCTGGCTGGTCTCGTGGGTGTTGTCTCGATGTCATGCAGGTACCTGGCTTCCTTCTGGGTGAGTGAATCTATGTTGATTTTGGGGTGTTTTTCTTTCTACTCACCTATTTTGATTTCTTTGTGCCTCGGCCTGATCTTGCTTTCTGCTGGTTTGGCGTGTGCGTTGGACTCGGGTGACACTTGGTTATCCGCAGCTGCCTCCAGGTGTGGTTGGATCTCGTTCAGGTGTATTCTGGACCAACTCGCCTGCTCATGAAAATTGGCTGTTCGGGATACTATGAAGCAGTTGTTATCAATGAACTTGAACCCCTTGGTCCCTGGTTCATACCCCATAAACCTTAGGCGCCTAGACACCTTGTCCCCCTTTCTGTGTAGCTGCTTTGGGATGTGCACATCAGCTGTGTCCCCAAAGATGTGCAGGTGGGCTATCTGGGGCTTCTTCCCGTACATTACCTCGTATGGGGTTTTGCCTAGCACGCTGGACCATACCCTATTTAGTGTGTAGGTAGAGTATGCCAGTGCTTCGGCCCAGAAATGTTGGCTGAGTTGGGAGTCTTCTAGGGCGCATCTGACCATTGTTTGCAGGGTGGAATTTCTGCGTTCTGCAACCCCGTTCTGGAACGCTGAGAAAGGGGAGGAAGTGTAGTGCACTATGCCCTTTGACCTCAGCCATCTGGAGAATTCGCCAGATAGGAACTCTGAGCCCCTATCTGTCATTATTTGTTTTATTTTGGTGTCATTCTGCACCTCTACCCTTTTGTAGAAGTCCTTAAATCTTTGAAAAGTCTCACTCTTGTGTCTCAGGGTGTAGATGAAGCCGTATCTGCTGTAGTCATCAACTATGGTAAGGAAGAACCTCTTCCTGTGTTTTATGGACGGCTTCAGGGGGCCCACCAGGTCCATATGTACTAGGTCAAAAGGGCGCTTGGTTGAGCGTATGGCTTTCTTGGGTCTGGGTGCGGTTTTTAGCTTGGAGCATTTACACACCGAGCAGTCCAGGTAGGTTTTGCAGTTTTTTATTGTGATACCTTCGCTACATTCCAACATTTTTTGCAGTACCGGAAAACTCGCATGGCCTAGTCTGCGGTGTAGTAGGTGTGCGCAATCTTTGTGTATGGGTTTGCCTGTGTCTATCTTCTTTGGGTGTTGTGGTTTGTTCGTGTTGGTATTGGTGTTGATGCTCGGTGCGTTTGTGTGTGTTGCGTGCAGGTAGGGTAACCCCCTCATGATCGTGACTTTCCCTATTGCCTCACCCCCTCTCTTCATGGCTATGTCCCCATCCTTGAGGGATACTTCTATTCCTAGCTCCCTACTGAGTTTCAGTGCCGCTAGTATGTTGTGGGGTATCTTGGGGACTAGCAGCACCCCCTCTATCTTCCCTATCCCTGGCAGTGTCACCTCGCCTTTCCCTATCACTTGTACTTTGCTCTGGTTAGCTACTCTGATTTGAAAACTCTCTTCCCTGAATGATGTGAGTAGTTGTTTGTCGCACGTGGTGTGGTTGGTTGCCCCAGAGTCGATGAGCCACAGCGTGTCCAGTTTATCTGGAGTGTGGGTTTGGGTGCGTCCACCTATCCCGTAAGAGGACCCGTTCCTGCTGTCCCTGGAGCTATCTCTGCTCCCCCTTCGGTCCCTGGGGGAGGGTGATTCTCTGCTCCTGTGCCTGCTCTCGGGTGACTGTCTGTCTTGGTAGCGGTGTTTGTGTTCACGTCTCTCCCTTTCCCTGTGGTTCCGGGGGCAGTCTCGTTTATAGTGCCCCCTGGATCCGCATATGAAACACTCTGGGGATTCTGATGGCCTGTCTTGGAAGGCCACCCTCCTGGTATACTTGTGATCCCTGTGTGTTGGCTGCCTATCCCTTCTCATGTTGTCTTCAGATATGAGTTTGTTGAATAGGCCCTCAACTGATAGGTAGCCTAGGCTTGTGATGTCCAGGCAGGAGATAAAGGGTTCCCATGAGAGGTCTAAGGAGTTGATGACCACACTCTTCCTTGTTTGTTCAGAGACCACCTCCCCCCTCAATTGTAACTCTGCTCTGGTGGCACTTAACCCCATTAAGTGTTCCCCCATGGTGGCCCCTGCCTTCATCCTGGCTGAGTAGAAGTCCTTTGAAATTCTACTGGTGGCAGCCACGCTCTCGTTATAAAATAGTTTAAACATTTTCTGGGTTATCTCAGAGACAGTCAGGTGTTGCCCTATACCAAGGTACATAGAGGGGGAAATGCTAGTAATTAGTATGCAGAAAGCCTTGTGGTGTAGGCAGTCTTGCTCGAGAGTCCAGGGTCTATTTGGGGGGTTAGTCACAAAAGTTAGGACATTTTCCTTTAAAAGTACAACTTGCAGGTGCTGGTACCATTCCAGCAAATTTGTCCCATCTAATTTAAGTTTAGGGAAGTCATTAGGCAAGTTCCCAGCACCATTGTCCTTATTACTTACATTGGGAGTCTATCCATGGTGCTGCAGGCTTGGGAACTCACAGAAAGGCATAGGTATGCTGTTAGGCAATTCAAAAATCCCTCCCTGATTTTTTTTTCTCTTTCTGTCCACAGGTGGCTCTGCGCATGCGCGAGAGTCATTCCGGCCATGGATTCATCGAGGAAGGAGCTCGCTGCTGCTGCTCCGGTGGGAAGGCCTCCTCCGGTCGGGTGGCGGTCCGGCCACGGTCCTGAGGCCCAGCGATGGTCGTTCGAAGTCCCCTCATCGTCCGGACGGCGGTCTGGCTTCGCTTGGTAAGTTTGGGGCGGCAGCGGCGGCGGCGGCGGCGGTGATTGCCGGTCCCGGCGGTCGCGGTCCGTCATCTGCGGCTTCGGTAGCGGTAGGTGAAGGTAGGCTGGGGGTTGCAGCGGCCCTGGCGGTCTTCTGACGGTGTCTGCAGCCCCCAGTCGGTAGTTTAAGAGCCCCCTTCCCCTGCCTCTGGCTTCGGTAGGCGCTTCGGGTGTTTTTCCGGGCCTTTTTGTTTTGGGCCCGAATGCGGCGGTGAGGACTTTCATGGCCTCCTCCACCTGCCGCTCGGTCGGGGGTTCTTCTGTCCCCGATTCTTCGTCCCCTCTAGAGTATTCGCCCCATTTTTCATTTTTTAGGGGCTTTTTCGGTTTTACCACCGGCCATTTTGAATACTCGTTTTCGATTGGCCGGCGGTCGGCCACTTTTTCGGGGCACGTGGTCCAAGATGGCCACCGTTCAAATGTGAGCGCGGCATCTTTCTCCCCTTTTTGGCTGGTGGGTTCGGCTGGGGGGCTGCTTACCGGGTGGTCGTGTCCTTGCTTCGTGGCTCGTCCTCTGTCGCCGCCGATGAGCTTGCCGATGCTGGCCACGAGCTCTTCGTCGGCGGCGGATGATCCCAGTAGGCACAGCAGATCGCGCCTGAGCTTGCTGATGCTGGGATCGCAGCTCCTTGTTTCTTTTGCTCCCTTCGCTCCCCTCTCATCGTCCGATGAGTCGGTCTCGGGGGCGCTTGTCTCTTCCTACCTCTCGGGCGATCGTGCCTGGGGGTTGCTCCTGTTCGTCCGTCGTTCGTCCTCCATTCTTTTCCTTTTGGCCCTGGTGAGGGGTTTGTTCCTCTTCTCTTCCAGGTGGTCGTTCCTTTTCCTGTCTTCTGTTCCTCGGGTCAGGGAACCATCCTCTGCTACCATTTTGTGAGAGTGAGAGGCGATGGTTGACCCAATAAATTTCCACAATACACGTGTGTCTGATCAAAGCATCCTTTATTGACATATGTTTCCTTCTGCAGGTAAAGGAACAACAACGGGAGGAGCACATGGTATGGAGCTTATATACCCGGTGGGAGTGGCTACAGGTCAGTGGGGTTCATGGGAGTGGGAGGAGGATTGAGGTGTGTTAGTTAACCCTTGAGGTGCTGCGCTAGGTAGGAGGGGAGAAGCAGGGGAGGCATTTATCCCTAACAATATCCCAGAGTGCCCCGGACATAAAGCGGAAACTCCAGAGGCAGGAGGGCACCTTAGAGATGAGCATGAGTCAATTAATGGAAATTGCCCATAAAGTCTATGTGAATAGAGACAAAGTGGAGGAAAAGAAGAGGGATGATAGGATGCAACGCAAGGCTGAGTTGTTGGCAGTCACTTTGTCAAACAATTCCAAAACCTGGGAAAGAGACAGGTGTAATTGGTGTAAGGAAGAGAGCCACTGGCAACAAGAATGTCCCAAGAGACCTGAGGTCAAAATAAAGGGACAGGGACATGGACAAAATAGAGGAAGAGGCTGTGGTCATTTGACTCAGGAGGTCAAGATCTATGATTTTCAGAGAGGAAAAAGGGGAAGAGGAGTGCGTCCCCGTGGATTCCAAGGCAGAAGGTGAAGTTGCTTCCAAGAATGGGCAGAAGCCATAGGCTTGGCCGCAGTGGATGAGTGGCCTGATGACTGAAGGAGACCAGGGTTAAGTCAAGCCCCCCCGAACCCTTGGTCCGAATGAAAATAGGGGGCAATAATGTAACCTTCTTGGTAGACACAGGGGCATCTAGATGTGTAATTACAAAGCCATTGGCTCCCTTTTCCAATGATGTAATAAATATCCAAGGGGTTGATGGTTTCATAAATTGTCGCCCCGTGTTGAAACCCCTGAAATGTTCCCTAGATGGAAGAAATAGAGAACACCAGATTCTCTATATGCCTGAGTGTCCAGTTCCTCTTCTGGGACGTGACATCCTATGTAAGATGGGAGCTAATCTGTCCTTTGATGAAGACAAGATGGCATTAGTAATGAGGCACCCCCCAGATGAAATATGGCAAGTAATGTTGGCTCAAGAGGGCCAAGTCCCCGATACCTGGCAGGAGTTTGAAGTACAGGAGTTATGGGCAGAAGATAACCCACCAGGACATGCTGCACACCATGCTCCAATAATTATACAAATGAAGCCTCTAGCAGTGCCCGTCCGTCTCAGGCAGAAAAGTTATCCTCGCCCTGTTGCACAGGCAATTCAAGATCATATTGCCAAATATTTAAGAGCAGGCATTCTAAGGACAATACAATCCCCTTGGAACACCCGAATTCTACCCATGCCAAAACCTGATGGCTCTTTCAGACCAGTTCAGGATTTGCGGATTGTGAATCAGGCCACAGTCACTGTCCATGCTGTAATGCCCAACCCATATACTCTCTTGAGTTTGATTCCAGCCTCGGCCAGTTGGTTCTCAGTGGTAGATTTGAAGGTTGCCTTATTTACCATCTCAATACATAGAGACAGTCAGAAACTGTTTGCTTTTGAATGGGAAGACCCAGTAACAGGTCAAAAGAGGCAGTATGCTTGGACCAGATTTCCCCAAGGACTTAAAAATTCACCTACCCTTTTTGGTGAAGCCTTAGCCTCAGACCTAGAAGATTTCCAGCCTTGCGAAGATGGAGATGTACTACTCCAATATGTAGATGATGTTGTTGTGGCCCCGTCCTCTGAGCCTATCCCTTTGGAGGAAGGCAGCTCTGAGCAGGAGGAAGAGGAGCCAGCCAGATCTCCCAGCCCTCCCCCTCTGGCACCGGCTCAGGTGCCAGCTGAAAGAGAGCCAAGTAGTGGGGAAACAGGTGCCTCAGATGAGAGTGAGGGAGAGACGTCATTCCTGGACGCACGCCAAAGAAGGCGAGAGAAAAGGGTACTGCAGCTGAGACGTATGAGGAAATGCTGAGTCATTGGATTGGAGTCATGGGATCAATGACTCACTGGACCACACCCAGAAGCATATGTATATAAGACAGTACGGTGGGTTACGAAGTTCGTGACGAACAAAGCTAAACAAACGGAGCAACCTCGTAGTCTTGGAAGCTAGATGAACGGCAAAGCTACGTAGGAGATTTGCTTGTTTGTGTAAACCAATAAAGTCCTTGGCAGACGGTGTGCATATCGCTGCCAAGGTTGAGATAAGAACTGCGGAGTGTGCCAAGTGATTATTAACCCTCGGCTGGCTGTGTTTTTGTGGGTCTCTGAAGGGGGGGGACAGATCAGATGTATTAGTAACTGGGCAAACGAAGGAAACATGTTGGGACAATACCAACCAACTGCTTCATGTGTTAATGGACAAGGGATATCGTGCCTCAAGGCAGAAAGCCCAGTTGGTGAAGCTCCAGGTTAAATACCTAGGTTACACTGTGGGAATAATAAGTCACCTAATAACAGAATTGTCAGTAGGTCTTATCTTAGCACGTATAGGGAATTAGGATGTTGAAGTACAACACGCCATCTGAAAGTCCCAACGGCTCAGGAAATGCCTACGTGATTACTCTCGCATGGGCACAGGAGTTGCCTACGTGACTACCCTCACCTATATGCAACCCGATCATGTAACCACCCCCAACCCCACCTTATTATGATGCTGTATAATGAATTAAGAGTATTCCCAATAAAAGGGGGTCACGGAGTTTGTTCCGGGCTCCCATCCCGAGATACCTGCTTGCGTGTCTTATTTCTCATGGGAGACCACCACGTTACACTATAAGTCAAGGACAGAGAATGATAGGACATGAGAGGAAGGAAGCTGTCTGTCGGATTGCAGAACCAACTAACAGGAAAGAATTGCAGGGATTTTTGGGAGCAGCAGGCTACTGTAGAATATGGATCCTGAATTTTGCCCTGTTAGCCAAACTAAGGCAGCACAAATTCTGATATTGGATTGTACCTCAAATATTAGGGACTTAACATTTTGGCCCTGGGTAACTTTCCTCTCCTGAGCCATAAAAGGTTGCTGGCTTGACCAAGGTATTTGACAAAGGTCCTTATCTGTAAAGGGTGTCTTGACCCAAAACAAATGCATCCTGTGATTTACTGTTTATTGCACCCCAAATGTCATGTATATTGCCAGATAACAACTGACGCTTCCTTTATTGCCCTAGAGGCGTCTTCCTGTCCCTAATCTTCTTATGTTTTGTCTTAAGACACTTCCCAGATAACATGAATGTGTCAGGGGGTGTTTATTATTTCCTTTTCTCTTTGATCCGTGCAAATTGATGAAGGTTAGTTTCTACGTGTTAGAAGCAAAGTTCTCTGATATGTATATGTAGTTTAAATGATATAAATACTAGTCCCGAGGAACTCTTCGGGGTTCAGACTTTTGTTTGCCTTAGGGCGGTTTGAACCGTGCACAATAAACTCTTTCCTGCATTGAAGAGCTTGGCCTGGTCTCTATCTTTTTGCTGCAACAAAACCACTCTATGAATCTACAAAGGGGGGAGAAAAAGAACCCTTTGTTTGGGGCCTGGAACAAAAACGGGCCCCTTGATCTCTCTGTTCTTTCTTTGTCCCCCATTACCCCGTGGGCTAGCCACTCTTACTTTCACCAAAATCGTAAGGCCTTAATGAAACAATTTTCTCTTTCTGCCACAGAGGCCTCTGCTATTATTCAACAATGTCCCACTTGCAGCTTGCAAGTGCACTCTGTTCCCCTGGGGGTAAACCCCCGGGGCACAGAGAGTTGTCAATTATGGCAAATGGATGTCACCTTGTATCCATCATTTGCCCCCGGAAGTATATTCATGTTTCTATTGATACATACTCAGGGTTCATCATGGCCTCCCCGCAGAGGGGTGAAGCCACCAAACATGTCATCAATCATTGTATTCGGACTTTTAGTATTCTGGGCAACCCCAAGCCAATAAAAATGGACAACGGTCCTGCATATACTAGTGCTGCCTTTGCACAGTTTTGCCACCGTTGGTCCATCTTGCACAAGTTTGGAATCCCATACAACTCCACTGGCCAGGCCATTGTGGAACGGGCTAATCAGACTCTTAAAAAGGCCCTTGATGTTCGTATCAAACAGAAAGGGTAAAATACCCCCGGCTTGCCTGGAATACAAAATACCCTGAACCTTGTCTTGTTTACCCTAAATTTCCTCAATGTTTCCGGCACCCCCGGGTCAACTGCCGCAAGTCAGCATTTTTCTGCTTCTCCTATAGACTCTCCACAACCGCAAGTTTATTATCGCCGTCTTCCAGATCCTACGTGGAAAGGCCCGGCCTCTCTCATCACCTGGGGTCAGGCTTACGCTGCAGTCAAAGACAATGGCGAAATTATATGGACTCCTGCTCGCTGTGTTCGCCCATATATGGTCACTTAAACATGATATTGAGGCCAGTGACCCAGGGACATGGGCCAGCAACGCATTTGTGAGAGATTTGAATAAGGCTGCTTTACTTCTCAATAAAACTAACTGTTGGATTTACATGCACATTCCCTCTGATGGGAAAACAGGCCTGGCACTTCATAGTGTGCCTTTCAATGAGACCGGATGGACATCCCTGTGGCCCCAGACAACAGCCCTACTTAAGCACACGTATGCTGTCCCTACCCGGATTTTAGAGCCGGCCCGTTTTTGTTTCAGCAGCGCCGGCCTGTCCACTAATGCCAAGTACTTGGGGACTTATACTAATTGTTATCAGACCATTACATGGGATTCGGCGGCCAGATGTTCGCATATAAAAAACAATCCGACAGAAATCACAAACACCACAGACAATACTATAGAATACAGTTCCAATCAATGGACCAATGTCAGCACATATTGGGCTTGTTCCGCTATGGAAGCCATTGTGACTTTCGCCAATGCTTCATCGGGGGGGGGGGGTTATACGAACTGAGTCAGTGTTGGCTTCTTTGTGGCCAACAAGCATACTGACAGGTGCCGAAAGACTGGAAAGGCATATGTACTCTTGGCCTTCTTGTTCCGGCCACATATCCTGTAGTGACATTGCCACAGGGCCGCCTCCGTAACAAGAGGATCACCACGAACGATCAACCATTGACATTGGGTGGCTCATTAAAAACTCAGATATCCAGAGGCATTTTGCCCAATCTAGGGGTAGCAATGAACTATTGGGATCTTCATTTACTAAACAATTGGACAGTACATATGTTCAATGAGACTATCAAGGTGATGAAGCTGATGAACAAAGAACTGGCTGAGGTCAGGGAGGTGGTCTTACAAAACCGATATGCCTTAGATATTATGCTGGCAGCTAAAGGAGGCGTCTGTGCCCTTATTCATTCACATTGTTGTGCCTATGTATCTGACTATCAATATAACATCACTCACACCATAGAACATATGGAAAACATGATCAAAAACAATCCTTTATCATCTGATGGACCTGACGCTATTGACATCTGGGCTGCCCTATGGTCGTGGCTCCCGGATGGTTCTTGGTTAAAATCAATTATGCCAACTATTGTATCTATAATCATATTGCTTGTTTTGCTTTGTTGTTGTGTCCAATGTCTCCCCTCCCTTCTGCAAATGTGCAAAGTTTTTATTCCCTCCAATAGGAAGGACGTTCTGGTAAGTGAAACCAAAAGTCTTCTGGAATTGGAGGAGGCCAACCTCAACAAAACAGAAAAGGAACCCGATCATGTAACCACCCCCAACCCCACCTTATTATGATGCTGTATAATGAATTAAGAGTATTCCCAATAAAAGGGGGTCACGGAGTTTGTTCCAACTAACAGGAAAGAATTGCAGGGATTTTTGGGAGCAGCAGGCTATTGTAGAATATGGATCCCGAATTTTGCCCTGTTAGCCAAACCACTCTATGAATCTACAAAGGGGGGAGAAAAAGAACTCTTTGTTTGGGGCCTGGAACAAAAACGGGCATTCAAAACCTTAAAGCCAAAATTATCTCAGACTTCTGTCATGGGACTTCCTAACCTAGAGAAGCTTTTTAATTTATATGTTGACTCAAAGAATAATACGGCACTTGGGGTACTGACTCAAGAAAAGGGAAGCTGGCAACAGCCTGTGGCTTACCTGTCAAAGCAACTTGACGGAGTAGCGAAGGGCTGGCCACATTGCCTTAAAATCCTGGCCGCAACTGCTCTTTTGATGGAGGAAGCTAATAAATTAACCTTTCGGCAGCCAACCACCATTTACACCAGCCACGCAATTCAAGGAGTCTTAGAGACAAAGGGCCATTTATGGCTGACAAACCTCAGAATTTACAAGTATCAGGCTCTCCTCACTCAGAACCCACAATTGACCCTGAAACAAACAAATGCCCCAAATCCAGCCACTCTCTTGGCAGTACCGGGTCCTGAAATTGAACACAACTGTATGCAGGTCATCAAGAGCCAGTTCTCATGCAGGCCTGACCTAACTGATGTGCTGCTGAAAGCAACAGACCATAATTTGTTTACTGATGGGTCAAGTTTCATCTCAACAGGAGAACGCTATGCGGGTTATGCAGTAGTCTCACTTGACCAAGTCATAGAAAGTGGACCACTCCCAAAGGGCACTAGCGCCCAAGTAGCAGAATTGTGGGCTTTGATCCGGGCACTTGAAAGGACAAAGAATGAAAGTGTAAACATTTGGACTGATTCTAAATATGCCTTCCTCACTTTACATGTCCGTGCTGCCATTTATAAATAGAGAGGGCTCTTAACAGCCTCAGGAAAAGAAATTAAACATCCCTTTCTAATCGAGAGACTCATAGCCACTGTCAAAATGCCAAAGACAGTAGCGGTGATGCATTGCAAGGGGCATCAGAAGGGGCAGGATGAAATAGCCAGAGGGAACAGGGCCACCAATAGAGAAGCAAGACTGTCAGCAACCCGAGATGATCAGGGCCACCTTGACATGACAGCTTATGTAGCATTGGAAATGCCAAGGGGACTGAGTCCCAGATATTCTAAAGCAGAGGAACTGTAGATTTGAAGAGACATGAGCAGGGAAAGTGGTATGTACTCCCAGACGGAAGAATTTTTGTGCCCGCCAATTTAGCCTGGCCAGTAGTAAAAGTCTCTCATTCAACAACACATATGGGCAAGACTGTGTTAGCAGAAGCACTTCAGCGCATAGTTTACATCGATCGCCTCCACTCACTATGTACTCATGCAAGTGAGAGATGTAACACATGTGCTCAAGTTAATTCAAGGCAAGGTCCTAGTCTCCCACCTGGAAGTCAGCCCAAGGGATATTATCCTATGGATTCACTAGTTGTTGATTTCACAGACATGCCCAAGTGTGGACTCTATAAGGCAATGCTAATCATGGTGTGCAATTATACTGGATGGCCTGAATGTTTTCCCACCAAGACAAAACAGAGCGGCAATCAGCCCCATTACCTTGCATGGGGTAATTGCCCTCATTTTGAGTTGGATCGTGACGTTCTCCTTGTGTGTACTTTGACCAATAAAACCGGAATACATCTTCTAATTAAACTCATATTTATTGTAAGAAAATAAAGACATCTCACTATCTAAATTAGATTACATGTTGGCAAAGAATCCCCAGCCTGACCTTAGCTGGCTGGAGAACAAAGGAAAGTTTTTTTAGAAGAGAAGAATGCAGTACGTGCACAGTAGGTACTGATAAGAAAAACTTGGCAAACTACGGTAAGTCTGACAGTTCAGAAATAATAGCTCTGCTGGTAAATATAAAAACGCAGTGGCTAGAATCCTACTCAAGGAAATTGTGCCCTGATATGGAGTTCCCTCATTCATATCATCAGACAGTGGTCCTGAGTTTGTACACCAAGTAATCCAAAAACTAGCAAAATCCTTAGGAACCCACTGGAGACTTCATTGTTCTCAACATCCAGAAAATGCGGGCCATGCTGAACGATTAAATAGGACCATTAAAGAAAAGGTGACCAAAGTGTGTCTTGAAACCCACCTTAAATGGGTGGATGCGTTACTCCTGGCACTCTGGTCTGTGTGATGTAGTCCACGCAAAGGGATTAGGTTATCCCCTTTTGAAATGACGTTTGGGAGGCCACCAGTTATAAGTACTAACTTGAGAAATCACATAGGGGACCTACTGTAAAGGAATATGTGCAGAGTAACCCTTGAGTAACAAGGTTGTGCATATGAGAAATGGCTGAGGGTGATTGTGAATAAGCACTGTCAATACACAGACACAATGAGTTGTGATATTCTTTTACTTTTAGGAAAAAGTAAAGCAAAGTCCAATAAACAATCCAGGTCATACACAGATAAAGATAGTTAAATTGTCAATCCAGGGATATTCCAAGAACAAAGTCTTCTTACCATTTGTTGTAGTCATATGCAATAAAACAGTTCTTTTTGGAGTTGCAAACAGGAACAAGTACAGCAGTAAAACAATCAGTAAAACAGTAGAAAACAACAAGTAGCAATGATCAATCAGTGATCATGCAGAGAGAACAGGCAGAGAGGAGCAGAGGTAGCAATAATAATGTAATAAGAAAAAAATAAGCCATGATTCAAGCTTCCTCTTAAGTACATTGGCTACAGAGCTAGCCAATCAGAATACAGTATGATGCAATACAGCATTACAGTCTTAAAGCTATACATTACATTTTGACTGCAAACATGCATTGATGGTTTATATATATATTGCCAACCCAACCAGTTAGGCAATAGCCATTCCCTAACACCTACGTCAAATAGGAGCCTCATGGGTGAATCAGATGGTGGGAGAATTAAATAAGCAAATACAAGAAATCCAACAATATTGTGTGTCCCTTAGCCCACCCTTTTTGACCACCTCTAGTCATAATATTCAGGTGGGAGACAGAGTATGGGTAAAACACTGGAAAGGAGAAAATTTAAAGCCTAGGTGGAAGGGCCCGTATAACGTGGTCATGTGTTCTCCACTTGCAGTAAAAGTGTTGGAATCCAAGTCTTGGATTCACTGGACACGAGTTAAGCCAGCTGCTGAGGAGTATTGGGAGGCAGACCAGGACCAGGCCCGACCCCTAGTGGTACGCTTAAGGAAGCGCCCCCTATAACTGTCCTACCGGCAACGGGCAGGCTACATACGGGGCAGAAGAGGCCTTACTGGCGTCACACTGGAAGTTGACCCTCCATGTACGGCTGAAGATTTGGAGGAGGAAGACAACGTTCCATTTGTCAGATGTAAAATGTATTAGGAAATCTGACCACCTGTCAGGGGATGGAAAGTCGAGCATATATAGCCATAACTACACTATCTCTTGCTTTAGTGAGTGTGCTTGCCCTTATTGTGATTTGCTGTATTGGATATTCATTCTACTGGAATTGCCCTCTCCCCAGAAAGACAGGTGCTCAGCCTAAAAATCATTGACTGTGACAGAGAGCAGTACGAAACTCCTGGAGATACTTATGTTTGAGGAAACCTGGGAGTGGGCTCTCTGTGGCACTGTATTAGTTCTAGGACTGTGGACATTGTATTTAACAAATAAAGGTTGGTTCTGTGGGATACCTAAGACTGATATTGCCTTTTCCCAAGTCGCATATAACCCTAACTTTCTTCTTGATGTGGTGATTTTGTAGATTAAGGGAATTGTGATTGGATAGGTTTTGTGTGGGGGACAATTATGAGCTTTTTGTGGCTTTGGCTGTTATTGGCAAAGGGCCTACTGAGTGATGACATCCTGAACAGTAGTTCCCAATGTTGTGAGAATGCCCGAGTGACCCCCCCTTGCCCTTGAGGGAGGATCCAGGGAAGTTGAGAACCCCAAAGAACAGGGCAGGATCAGGTCACAGGGTGAGGACACTTTGAGACAGGTCCGCTCCCGCCAACGACGTATTATCAATAGATGGAGTCGGTACCCTGGACCTAAGCCAACCCCAAGACCTAAAGACAAGCATCTGACAATCCCAGAACAGAGTGGGGTAGAACAAAGGGAAAATGGGCCCCTGCAACAACTGAGAAAAGGGAACTACATGTTAAGAATACTGGAATTAAGTCAAAGCCTAGTTAATCACTTTGATCCTGCCCTAGGTCAAAAGTGCTGGTTGTGTTTGTCTGCTGGTCCTTCATCTTACAATGCTGTTCCAGTTGAGCCAGATCTTTGGGTCAGGACCAGGGCCACAATAGTCCTTGAGAAAGGTGGTAGATGGAGAACCAAAGTGGCAGAAGTCAAGTGGCAAGGGGACTTTTATAACACATTCAAAAGGCTGGGGATGAGCCGCCTCCCCATTGTTATTATTGTTATTATTATTTATTAAATTTATATACTGCCCTACTCTTGAAGGACTCAGGGCGGTGAACAGCCAAAAGATAAAATACATATAATACAAACGTTAAAAACCACTTAAAATGCATTCAATACTTTGGCCCAGAAAAACAAAAACACCCCAATTTAGACAGATTTAAAATTTAAAAAGCAATTTAAAAGAGAAGTTAGGCCAGGCCAGCCTGCTGGAATAGGAATGTTTTGACAGCATGGTGGAAAGCGCGCAGATCCGGGATCCTCCGTATCTCCGGGGGGAGCTCGTTCCAGATGGCAGGTGCCCCCACAGAGAAGGCTCTCCCCCTGGGGGCCGCCAGTCGACACTGTTTGACCGACGGCACCCTGAGAAGCCCCTCTCTATGGGAGCGTACTGGTCGGTGAGAGGCTACTGGTGGCAGAAGGCGGTCTCATAAATACCCTGGTCCTAAGCCATGGAGCGCTCTAAAGGTGGTGACCAAAACCTTGAAGCGCACCCGGAAGACCACCGGGAGCCAGTGCAGCTCACGCAGGAGGGGAGTCACAGGGGAGCACCACGTCGCTCCCATAACCACCTGCGCAGCCACATTCTGGACTAGCTGGAGCCTCCGGGTGCTCCTCAAGTGGAGCCCCATGTAGAGAGCATTGCAGTAATCCAGGCGGGAAGTGACGAGGGCATGTGTGACCGTATTTAACGAGTCCCGATCCAGAAAGGGACGCAACTGGCGAATCAGGCGAACCTGATAAAAAGCCCTCCCGGCCACAGCCATCAAATGCTCTTCTAAAGACAGCCATGAGTCCAGAAGGACACCCAAGTTGCAAGCCCTATCCGAGGGGGCCAACAACTCGCCCCCAATAGTCAGTGGTGGCGCCAATTTACTATATCAGGACGCCAGAAACCACAGCCACTCAGTCTTGGATGGGTTGAGCCTCAGTCTGTTTCTCCCCATCCATATCCGTACGGCCTCCAGGCACCGGGACATCACTTCAAGGGCATCATTGGGGTGGTCCAGGGTGGAGATGTACAGCTAAGTATCATCAGTGTACTGATGGTACTTCACCCTGAAACCACAGATGATCTCACCCAGTGGCTTCACATAAATGTTGAACAGAAGGGGCGAGAGGACCGGCCCCTGTGGCACCCTACATATAAGGCGCCTCGGGGTCGACCTCTGCCCCCCTGCCAACACAGACTGCGACCGGTCAGAGAGAAAGGAGGAGAACCACCGTAGCATGGTGCCCCCCACCGCTAACTCTTCCAACCGGTGCAGCATGATACCATGGTCGATGGTATCAAAAGCCGCTGAGAGATCTAATAGGACCAGGACAGAGGAGAGGCCCCTGTCCTGAGCCCTCCAGAGATCGTCAACCAATGCGACCAATGCCGTTTCCGTGCTGTATCCAGGCCTGAATCCCGACTGGAACGGATCCAGATAAGCCGATTCATCCAGGTACTGAGGGAGCTGTCGCGCTACCACACTCTCAACAACCTTTGCAACAAAGCGAAGGTTGGAGACTGGACGGTAATTAGCCAACACTGCTGGGTTCAGGGAAGGCTTCTTGAGGAGAGGTCTCACCACCGCCTCTTTCAAGGTGGCGGGGAAGACACCCTCACTCAAGAAGCATTTATAATCCCCTGGAGTCAGCCTTGTGCAACCTCCCGAGAGGCCAGCACCAACCAGGAGGGACACGGGTCCAATGAACATGTGGCCGCGCTCAGTCTACCCAGTATCCTGTCCACGTCTTCGGGAGCCACAGGGTCAAACTCTTCCCAGATAATATTCACAAGACCTGCCTCCATTATCCCCCCCGAAACTGCCCCGTCAGAGTCCAGGTGTTCCCAAATCTGAGCGATTTTGTCATACAGATACTGTACAAAGTCCTCGGCTCTGCCCTCCAAGGGGTCCTCCCGTGCTTCCTGTAGGAACAGGGAGCGGGTCATCCTAAACAGGGTGGCCGGGCGATTATCTGATGATGCAATAAGAGTGGAAAAATAGTTACATTTTGCTTGGTTACATTAAACCAAGGAGCCAGACAAGATCGGCGCCAAGTCAGAGGCCACAAAGGCATGACCCGATCCAATGCTCCTGCGGCCGCCCTATCCCAAGCAGCCAAGAGGTCTTCGGCCGAGCTGTGAGCCAGAGCCTCAGGAGCACACTGTCCCTCAGAGCACACTATCCCTGTCCCCCTCATGGGGCATGTTCAGAAAAGGGTGCCACTCTTAATCCCACTATTAGCAATCCTGGGGATAGGGACAGCAGTTGGAACAGGTGTAGGAGGAATGACACACTCCATAATACAGTTTAGGCAATTGTCAAAGGAATTCCAAGAAAGCCTGAACCAAATTGCTGGGACCTTGGTTGAGGTCCAAGACCAAATAGATTATTTGGCAGCAGTGGTTTTACAATACCGGCGTGCCATAGACCTTTTAACAGCTGAGAAAGGTGGTTTGTGTTTTATTCCTGGGAGAAGACTGTTGTTTCTACATGAATAAGTCAGGTGTGGTCAGAGAGATTGCCAAGGAATTGCAGGACCGAGCATCCAAGATGGGTGAGAGGTTACAAGCAACGGACATGTGGTTTTCTTGGTTGCCTGGGACCGGCTGGATTAAGCAGATGTTATTCCTGTTGTTATGTGCCGTGGCAGGCCTGGCCTTTATTCCTTGCGCAATACCTCTGCTCAGACAGCTAGTTATGAGGTCAATAAAGGAGATAAGGGTTGAGAAAGAGTTGGTTTTGATGGAAAACCTTATTGACCGTAAGATTGGCTCCGATCCCGTTGATGAAGATGAAGATTCTGATGCAGGAACATATGTACAACTCGCACCTGGGGGGACGGGAGAAAGTGCCTTCAGAGATTGAGATTTGAAAGTCATTTCATATGTATTACTTGTCTTTTTCCTTCTCACTACTATATATCTTTATCCTGAATTGATTAGGTTATGCCAATTATTATATGCTTGCATTGCTGATTTAAGCTCTGTAATAGGTAAGACTCAATTGTAGCTAAAAAAAAATAGAGTCTTAAAGGGGTGAGTAAAGTAGGACGTAAAGTGAGATTTGAACATAAGAGTGAAATGATACGGGGTTGAATTGGATGACCTCTAAAGGTCCCTTCACCTAGCTATTGTAAGAGACATTTTCTGAGTTCAAACTGTCAAACCACAGAGTTAGCTAGCTTTCTCACTTCTGTGTCTAAGCGCAGAAGCTAAAACCACATCAGTCAATATGAAACTAGTATTTCCTGCATGATACCTGTGTCTCAGACGCAAGTTATAATCAGCTTTTCTGCTCAGCAATAGGGGGCCTAGCCAATAGGAATGATCTAACATACGTTTTTGCTGCTTTTGAAGACTATAAGAATGTGTGTCTTAATCAGAACGTTGTTCAGATGTTAGATGGTTATCTTTTCTGTCTGAACCTTTGGCCAAAATAAAGCTTCTCTTGATCTCGAAGTCTGAGTCCTTTGATTTTCTACAACAATACAATGAAATTGTGAATCCTGTATCTGCCTATTTGAGGGGTGGGGGTAAGGCAGAACGTAAAATGAAATTGGATATAAAAATGAAATAATACAGAGTCAGCCTAAAGGATCTCTGAAGGGCCCCTTTGACTAGTAAATATAAAAGACAAACGCTGGGTTCAAAAAGTTAAACCGCATATTTAACACACTTTCTACAGTTGGAGAGTTCAAGAAGTCAACCACAGAGGTACTATGTCAAAATGCAGAACTAACCCACATGGAGCTTCCTGCCTAAAGCAATAGGGGAGAGGAGCTAGCTAAAGAGGCAGATCTAAGATACTTCCTGTTTTTGTTACTATAAAGATAGGTGTCTTAAACAAGGGCTTTTGTTCAGATGTTAGAATTTATATTAAGCTATCTGAACCTTTTGGCCAAAATAAAGCTTTTCCTGATTTCAAAATTCATCTCTTTATTTTTCTGCGACGGGTGAGGGAGAAAGGCAGCTGGGCCCAACAAAAGAAGTTGCTCTCAGGTTAATGGCAGCCTCAGTCATGAGTTTCTCTTCCAATTTTATCGAAGTCTCACTTAGTCCCTCCTCTTGCTATAATTTCTTTCCAGCGACATAATTTGGGGAGGTCAGAAGCCCCCCCCTCATTCTAATGAAACTACATCCCCCAGCAACCCTCGCGCGTTCGTAGTATCCTCTTCTCTCCCTCCTCCCCCCTCCCCATTCTTCAAAGGATCCCCACCCACCCCACATCTCCCTTGTCTTCGTGCTTTTCTCTGAAGATAAAAAAAAGCCCAGCAACAATAACCACTATTTCTTTTTGCGCTTGCACGGCCAAAAAAAGAGTGGCGACCAAGGAGGCGGGGGGGGGGGTGTCGGGGTGGTGGCATGGGAGTGGGAGTTGGTGGAGGGGCTCTGCATCAAAGGACGTTAGGAGCTCGAGCGGGAGGAAAGGGAGTGGGGGTGGAGGAAAAGAGCTCGAAGGTGGCACACGCGCAGTGTCGCCTTCCCACCTTCCAACCCGCCCCCCTCCCTCCCAAGAGTTTCTTGCGGGATCTTTCCTGCTGAGGTGGACGATGGATGTGTGTATGGATATGGGTGTGTGAGTGGGTGTGACTTTGAGGTGTTATGGAATGAAAGACTGAACAACATTCCTGGGTCAGCCAGAGACAGTTTATTGTGCAGGTTCAGAGCCAGATTTGTACCTGAAATTCTGAACCCCTGAAAGCTCTGATACAGCTGTTTATATATGTTTCCAAGACAAAGGGTTTGGTGAGCTCATGCTAAAGTGAATAAAAGTGAATAAAATAATAATGGGAATAAGGTAAATGGGAATAAAAGTGAAGAAAGTGAGAATCATACAGAATCAGTTACATGAACCCTAAATGACCCTCTCTATTCACATTATTATAAGGGAGAAATGTGCTTGGTTGGAAATTTTATTAAGAATCAGTTAAAGCCCATTATTGGTAAATATATCTTTTGATGAGGCCTAGATGTCACGGAAGGACAGCCATATAGAAAACATTTGAGGGGCCCCCACTTTCATAGACAAGGACATATATGTTACAAAGAGTTACTTAATCCAATAAATTTACCCAAGGACAGCAGTAAATTTCCCATTAGCAACTACAAGCACTTAAGGAAGGTTGTCTAAGCTAAAATAATCTTATAAACTAAAAATAATGGTTTACTAATGGTTTAGTAATTAAGAAATGTGTCAATTATCTTTTTAAAATATTTTTATTGATTTTTAAACATAAATATAAACATAAATAATACATACATAACAATTCACCCGCCACCACCTCACCCGTCCCACCACCAACAGTAAAACTAACATATGTTTTTACTGTCAACAGGTTGTATAATTCTTTATATATGCATTATAAGGTTGTATAACATTATTAGAAATAATATTACTCTTCACATGTTTTATATGTATGTTAATTCTTCTGTGCCCTAGTTCTTATCCTCTGTTTTTGTTTCAGTTCTTCTTTCAAGCCATTTGTGCCATTTGTGCCATACTGTGTAGTATTCACTGTCCTCCTTATCTCGGAGTTCTAAAGTTAATTTGTCCATTTCGGCACATTCATTTACTTTTGAGATGATTTTGTCTTCAGTTGGGATTTGATCGGATTTCCAATTTTGTGCGAACAGTAACCTAGCTGCTGTTAAAATATGTGTTATGAGGTATTTTGTCTCCTTGGTGCATTTGGTTTCAATCATGCCTAATAGAAACAAATCTGGACTGTTACCTTATTGTATATCTGTTACTTCCTCAATTATTTTTTTTATGGTTTTCCAAAACTGCTGAGTTCTTTTACATTTCCACCAAGTGTGGAAATAAGTCCCTTTCTGTATTTTGCATTTCCAGCAGGTATTAGGGGCGTTCGGGTGCATTTTGGCTATTCTGGCCGGTGGTAAATGCCATCTATAAAACATCTTTATTAAATTTTCTTTATAGGGTGTAGCTTTTGTCATTTTGAAATTCTGTGACCATAATTTCTCCCATTTTGCCAATTCAATGTTATGTCCTATATCCCTTGCCCACCTGATCATATTGTCCTTTACTGTTTCTTCTGGTAATTTATGTCTGAGTAAAAAGTTGTATATTTTAGTTATCATTTTTGGATATGGTCCATGTAAAATCTTGTCTAATTCATTTGGGTTATTTGCAATTCCAGATTGTTTTTTGTCCGATAGATATCTTGAAAGGATTTGATTATAAGGCCACCATTCGATAGTTATACCATAGTTTTGTAATTGTTGTATGGAAATAATTTGATTTTCATTATTTAATAAATCTTGGTAATGTATCGCTTTCCCTGAATCTAAACTGTTTGGATGGAACTGTGCCTCCATCAGGGACCATCATCTTGGAATTTTCGAATATTGATCTTTCTTAATTTCTTGCCAAATCTTGAGAAGTGATGCTTTGATAATATGGCGTTGAAAATATGTGTGTCTGTGGTGTTAATGTTTTATCTCAGAGATCGGCAAACCGTCCTGAGTAAACAATATCAACACATGGCCTTAATCTCATCAGGACAGTAAGACAGGATATCTGGCAGAAACCCTAAACCTTATCTCAAATATGCAAGACCCTCACGTAGGCATTGTTTGTTACAGGAAACATGAGAGGAACACGAGGGGTCCACGTGAAAATCATGAGCTTTCTTTAGCCAATGAGAACAAGTAAATGTTTTGCCATGCAGTTGTAAAATGACAATAAAAGGGAGCCTTCTGGATGGAGTCAGTGTGCCTTGTGCCTTGTGCCTTCACCAAGGTACCTTTCACCAAGGCGCCCTCCTACCAAGGGGCCTTCCCATGAACCATCGTTCCTGCCTACGCGTCTTTGTTCATCGAAGCAACATCTGGTGACCCCGACGTGATACCTCCTATGCTTACTCGGCCGGACGAGCCCAGGTGCACCTCAGCGAACTTCGCTCCCAAAGATTCGTGAGTATGGGGGGGGATATCTCAGTTCCGCAGAAGTTTCATGCACAAGAACTGAGGAAAAAACTTAAAGGTAATGGAAAGGCAGGAATTAAGTTAAAGGTAAAGCATTTGCTGCCATGGAAAAAGTGTAAGAAAGCAGTAGAGGTTATGGGGACTTCTAAGGCACTGTCGCCATCTCTCTCTCTGTCTTCTGATCAGGGGTCTGCTCCCCCTCCCTATTCTCAGGTATTTTCTGCAACGCAGTCAGAAAGTAGTTCCCCGACAGCTTTACAGGAGAAGTTTTCAGCTGTCAGAGCAGGGTTTCAGGAAGAAGAGCAACAATTTCTTACTGGGGTAGAAATTGTAGAAAGTCTGCAAGCTTTTCCTGTCATACAGACAATTAATCCCCAGGGACAAGCTCAATATAAGTGGAATCCTTTGCCATGTAAAGTTTTGAGAGAGCAGAGGACAGGCATCACAGAGAAAGATTTGTGTTCCACCTATACTATGTTAAAGATAATGGAGATTAGCTCCCAGACTGATCCATTATCAGTTGCTTCTTCACAGGAGCCAGTTAGCGAGGTCAGAGCAGAATTTGGAATTGATAAACTGTCTCTTTTAACTTCTTCACCTCCAAGTTATTCTAATGTGGTTCTCTGTCCTTCTTCTCCAGAATCTCTGACTTTGTCTCTTTCAGTTCCTATTGACATAGGTCAAATTGCTAAACTTTGTAACTCTGATCAGTCTTCTTTTCAAAACTTTGTGAAATCCTGTAAAAAGGATTCCTCCATGCCTGAATTATTATCTGGTAAATCTCATCAGGGTCAATTAACAGGACAACAGATTGCAGAAGGAGAAAAACTGCCTCTTTTAACTCCTCCCTCTCCAGAATCTCTGATTTTGCCAATTGCAGACTGGGAAAAACTGCCTTCTCAAAATGCTAACGCTGATTGTAAGCAAGCTTTGCAATTTTTAAAAGCTACAAATGATTATACCTTGTCTGACATGCTGCAGGTCTGCCAGGAAACTTATAAAATGCATCTTTTAGCTGTTCCTATACAAAAAAGGCAGCATCCTACTGGCAATTGTTTTAACTGTGGTAATTTTGCCAGAGGCTTGGTGGAAGGAATAAAAAGCGAATCTCATATGTTTTCTGAAGATTGGAAGCAAGTTTTTCTAATGATTTTGACTTCAATACAATATATTGTTTGGGACAGAGCTAAAAAGAGTATCTTTTCCATAGCCATGTCCCTTCCCCCAGTCTCTTCTTTTCCTACCTATCTAGTCACAGCAGATAAGGCTAGGCTTGATTTAATCACTCAGGAAATCTCCTCTGGAAGTTAAGTTGATTCCTTCTTTTACCTCACCTCGATCTTCTTCTCATAAAAAGGTATTTTTTGAATTTTGGTGTTATTATACTGAAACTCTTCCTAAAAATTCCTGATCAATCTTCTATTGCTCAATTGCTTTTGCTCCTCTATTAAGTCCCATGTTCTGGCACAGGAGCACGTGGGGATGCTGGCTTTGATTATACCTTTACTTCTGTGACTTTAGTTCAGCCTGTTTCTTCCTTTCTTAATTCTCTATTTGAATAAGAAATCTTTTCAAGGGTTACTTGCCATTGAAGTTTGGAAAAGCATATAAAAGATTTAATTCTCTACAAGAATTGGTAAATTCTTTTGCTCTGCAATCTTAAATTTTGGATATTCATACTAATATTTGGGGTTGGAACTTTCTTTTTATTTTTTAAATATAAACTGATTTTGGATAATGGCTTTTTTCTCTTAAGTGACTCTCTGCCGCACCGTGTGATGTTTTACATAATAGCAAGCAAAAATGATATCATTGGCATCTTTTACCACAGGGCATGCTTAATTCTCCTATTTTGTGTCAGTATTTTGTGGACAATACACTGCAACTATTTTGTTGTGGAATGAAGGGACCAAACAACATTCCTGGGTCAGCCAGAGAGAGTTGATTTCCGGAGGTTCAAAGCCAAATTCGTACCTGAAACTTTGAACAAAGAAAACAGCTCTGATAGACAGTTTATATATGTTTCCAAGACAAAGGATTCGGTGAGATCATGCATTTTCCATATATGGTTAACATGAGCTCATACATTTTCTATATATGGCTAACATACATTTGTTATATGATAATTGACATTTCCTAATTACTAAACCATTAGTAAACCATTATTTTTGGTTTATAAGATTATCTTAGTTTAGACAACCTTCCTTAAGTGCTTGTAGTTGCTAATGGGAAATATATTGCTATCCTTGGGTCATAAGTGACTTTTTGTAACATACATATCTTTGTGTCTTTGACAGTGATGCCCATCAAATGTTTTCCATATGACTTGTTCTTCCTTGGTAGCTAGCTGAACTTTCTTATCAGAAAATATATTTACCAATAATGGCTTTTAGCTGATTTTTAATATAATCTCCAAGCCCTTTTCTTCCTTATAATAATGTGAATAGAGAGTGTCCTTTAACTGACCCTTTCTCCCTTAGAATAAAAGTGAACAAAGAGTGTCTTGTAGAGTTCATGTAACTGATTCTGTATGATTCCTACTTTATTCACTTTTATTCCCATTTACCTTATTCCCATTATTATTTTATTCACTTTTATTTACTTTAATTTTGTGAGATATTTTTATCTTATTTGGTATATCATTGTATGGATATTTTAATTGGAGCTCAAAAATACGACCTAATTGGCTTTCTGAAATAAAATGATTTATGTGTCTATGGATTGTAAATTGCCCCAGAATAAATACAGCTGCACGTTCCTTATCTGTATTTAAGACATAAACTGTTGTAGTCTTTTTCTGCTCAGGCTTTTCCTCATTTAAAGTTACCCAAAGTTATTTCTTTAGTAAACTTAATATTAAGCAGAAACTCAGGCAGAGTTTCAGCCCCACTTTTCTCAATGGGCCATTAAGAAGCTGAAGCCACCTTATTTTCCACAACAAAGGACGGACAAATTTACAGGGGCTGGTAACATTTAAGCAGATATAGGACACAGGAAAGAAAACAAACACCCGAGAAGGAAAAGAAATCAAGTCAAAATAAGTAGAATTTCAAACACATGAAAAACTTTACAGGGTCACATAGAAAAATCAAAAGATGTTTTAGGATATAAAAAGGGTTACTCTTACCGTTCAAACAGGCTAGCTTCCAAACGCTGTGCTTGCATTTGTTTCTTGCCTGCTTTCCTAGAAACAATAAACTGACTCTACTCTCAAGCAGCTGACTTCCAATCATTTTTGAAGCAATCTCTTAGCCGGGAGTTTTGAATTCCAATAATCCTTAAAGGGAAAGGCTTCTTTTTCCTTCCAACACCTTTCTCTAAGCTACTGCTGAAGTTATAACTCGAGCCTCTCAAAGACATGGAACTGACTTAATAAATATTGTTCTTTCTATTTCAAAATCTGACTTTCATTTTTATTTTTAGAATAATTTATCTCTTCAGTGTGCTTCCACTGACTATGTAGGCTGTATTTCATATCATCTGCTTAAAGATTTTAGGTTTACTTTGCTTAATGATTTCCTTCTTTCCTATTCATCCATTGTTTCCTTCTCCACTATCGCAAGCTCTTTGTTTTTCTGATGGAGGAGGAATAAGAGGAGTGTTTGCTTATAAAGGTCCTCATGAAGACATCTGGAAAAATTTCCTCTCAACGTTCAGAATTGTCTGTTGTTATCTTAGCTTTCCACATTTTTTCTCTCAACAGCATTTTACTCTGATCTCTGACTCTCAGTATGTGTGTCAACTGATTTTTAATTTTCAGGTGCTTATATCACGCCCAGGATTGATTTCAATCTTATGGCTTTATTTCTCACTTTACAGCAATTACTACAAGATCAGAAGCATTTCTACACCTCTTTCTGAAGGCAACAGTCATGATGATATTGTTGTTCATGTTTAACCTACTTTGTTTACAGATCCAATTTTAAATCATTTTTTTTCCTCAAAATGCCAGAGGGTTGGCACAAGCTTGCCACATTCTACTAAAGCAAGCAAAGCAAATTGTCTCATCCTGTCCCCAATGCTTTGGGGCATCCCCTTCAGGAGACACGGGAGTTAATCCCCGTGGTCTCACCTCTAATCAATTATGGGAAATAGATATTACCCATGTTCCTTCTTTTGCTCTTTGGAAATATCTTCATGTAAACATTGATACTTTTTCTTATTTTATTTGGGCTACTTCTCAGAAAGGAGAAGCCACTAAACATGTTGTTAATCATTGTATTCAAACATTTGCTGTCATGGGCCTACCTTCTACATTAAAAACAAACAATGGCCTTGCATATTGTAGTTGCTCCTTTGCTGGCTTTTGTGACAAATGGCAAATAAAACATCTTTTTGGAGCAAATTTTACATTAAAATCTGCTTTGCATAAACATAAAAAACAAAAAGGAGGGATATTCCTATAGATCTCCCTGGTAAACAGGAATGATTGAATAAAGTTCTGTTTACTCTGAATCATCTTAATATCAAAAATTTTTTATCAACTCCAGTAGATAATCATTTTGGAAGTAGAATAAGTCATCCCCAGCTACAGGTAATGTATAGATTATTGTCTAACCCTGAATGGCATGGAACTGTTCCCTTATTGACGTGGGGACAAGGAGATGCTGCTGTGCTTCCTTCTACAGGTCCAGTGTGGATCCTTGCTAGGTGCGTGAAACCATGGAAGGATGGCGTGGCACCAAGGACTGAAAAACCTGAGTCTAAACTTCTCACTCAGCCTGCAGAACCCTCAGCAGGACTGGGATCGAGTACTTTGTCAGAAACATCAAGTGATCTGAGGGAAGATTAAAGCCCTCTCTGCTCAATCTACAAAATTGCTACAGGAAAAGGACATACTGCAGACATCAGAGAACTTCTTAGTAGCAGCTTTTGCTTGTCTAGATGCTAATTCTGTAACCATTATTATGTGTATACTTTTTATGTGCATTTTCTCTCCTTGTGCGGCTACAATGACTTTGCAAAATGGAATTCCAGAGCAAGGACTTTGGGAACAAAATTCCTATATACGGGATGTGCAAATGTCTCTCATTTAATAAACAGGACAGATTGCTGGATCTGCATGCACATTCCCCCACATGCCAAAGGAGGACTTTTAATCCATACTATTCCTTTTAATGAAATTGGATGGAAACAACATCTTTGGATCTCTGGAACGCTACAAAATGAAGATGTTAATTATCCTATTTTAGCTAGGCAGTTTTATCAAATTGTTATGCTTTAGATATTATGTTAGCAGCCAAGGGTGATATATGTGCTTTGATTCATTCACATTGTTATATATATATCACTGGTTATGAAGCAAATATTTTGACCACAATTGAGCACATGGAAAACATGATTGCAAATAATCCACTTGGCTCCACTATTCCACAATCCCCATGGGAGTGGTTATGGTCTTGGCTCCCAGATTTTGGATGGATATGACAAATAGTATTCATCATTATATTTGTAATCACTATATTGATGTGTTGTTGCTGTTGCATACAATGTATACATGGGTTCTTAGCAATATTCCGTCCAAGAATTCGGCCCTCCAAATCTGAAATTATGTATGCTTGCAAAATATTAAACAATGAAAAATAAAAAAGGAGGAGATGTGGTGTTAATGTTTTATCTCAGAGATCGGCAAACCGTCCTGAGTAAACAATATCAACACATGGCCTTAATCTCATCAGGACAGTAAGACAGGATATCTGGCAGAAACCCTAAACCTTATCTCAAATATGCAAGACCCTCACGTAGGCATTGTTTGTTACAGGAAACATGAGAGGAACACGAGGGGTCCACGTGAAAATCATGAGCTTTCTTTAGCCAATGAGAACAAGTAAATGTTTTGCCATGCAGTTGTAAAATGACAATAAAAGGGAGCCTTCTGGATGGAGTCAGTGTGCCTTGTGCCTTGTGCCTTCACCAAGGTACCTTTCACCAAGGCGCCCTCCTACCAAGGGGCCTTCCCATGAACCATCGTTCCTGCCTACGCGTCTTTGTTCATCGAAGCAACATCTGGTGACCCCGACGTGATACCTCCTATGCTTACTCGGCCGGACGAGCCCAGGTGCACCTCAGCGAACTTCGCTCCCAAAGATTCGTGAGTATGGGGGGGGATATCTCAGTTCCGCAGAAGTTTCATGCACAAGAACTGAGGAAAAAACTTAAAGGTAATGGAAAGGCAGGAATTAAGTTAAAGGTAAAGCATTTGCTGCCATGGAAAAAGTGTAAGAAAGCAGTAGAGGTTATGGGGACTTCTAAGGCACTATCGCCATCTCTCTCTCTGTCTTCTGATCAGGGGTCTGCTCCCCCTCCCTATTCTCAGGTATTTTCTGCAACGCAGTCAGAAAGTAGTTCCCCTTAATCTCATCAGGACAGTAAGACAGGATATCTGGCAGAAACCCTAAACCTTATCTCAAATATGCAAGACCCTCACGTAGGCATTGTTTGTTACAGGAAACATGAGAGGAACACGAGGGGTCCACGTGAAAATCATGAGCTTTCTTTAGCCAATGAGAACAAGTAAATGTTTTGCCATGCAGTTGTAAAATGACAATAAAAGGGAGCCTTCTGGATGGAGTCAGTGTGCCTTGTGCCTTGTGCCTTGTGCCTTCACCAAGGTACCTTTCACCAAGGTGCCTTCCCACCAAGGCGCCCTCCTACCAAGGGGCCTTCCCATGAACCATCGTTCCTGCCTACGCGTCTTTGTTCATCGAAGCAACATGTGTCGTTTATCCGGCCCATCCCATAAAAAGGCGTGCCATCCGCGTTATTGGTAAATATATCTTTTGATGAGGCCTAGATGTCACAGAAGGACAGCCATATAGAAAACATTTGAGGGGCCCCCACTTTCATAGACAAGGACATATATGTTACAAAGAGTTACTTAATCCAATAAATTTACCCAAGGACAGCAGTAAATTTCCCATTAGCAACTACAAGCACTTAAGGAAGGTTGTCTAAGCTAAAATAATCTTATAAACTAAAAATAATGGTTTACTAATGGTTTAGTAATTAGGAAATGTGTCAATTATCATATAACAAGTGTATGTTACTCAAATATGGAAAATGTATGATCTCATGTTAGCCATATATGGAAAATGCATGAGCTCACCAAACCCTTTGTCTTGGAAACATATATAAACTGTATATCAGAGCTCTTTTCTTGGTTCAAAGTTTCAGGTACAAATTTGGCTTTGAACCTCCGGAAATAAAACTGTCTCTGGCTGACCTAGGAATGTTGTTTGGTCCCTTCATTCCATAACAATGCATTTTCCATATATGGTTAACATACACTTGTTATATTGAAGTGAATAAAGTAGGAATTATAACAAATAAGAAATAAGGTGAATGAAATAAGAATCATATAAAGTCAGATACTTAAAATCGGATGAACTCTGAAAGACCTTCTCTATTCACATTATTTCTAAAAGAATAACCTGCTTGTTAGAGGCAGCTGAACCTCATCATTGGTAATATATCTTCTAATGGGACCTAACCTGTCAGCCCTCAGGACAACGGGGAATGGTGTTCCTGTGGTTAACTGATTCTGATGAGAAGAAGAAGCTAAGCAACTACCTCATAAAGTTCCTCTTAATTACTTGACCTATGACACTGTGTCGAACATACTGATTCTATATATCTTCTTAATAGAATCAATGCCATGAAAATCCAACTATAGGGAACATCTGAAAGGACATGCATAGGAAACAGGAAAGTTACTTAGTGTTTAAGGGATAGCTATAAATTTCTGTGTTTAAACGTTATAGTACTTAAGGAAAGTTGTAATAGCTTAATAATTAGTAAACTGATGGAGTAGTAAAATTGTGTAGCCAAAATAATTTCATTTACTAGTATGTAATGGTTTGGTAATTAATAAAGTGTAATGTAGGTATGATGTATTTATAATGTAACCATATATGGAAGTCGGAAAAGCTAATAGAACTCCTTGTCTTGAAGACAGATAAAAACAGTGTAAGTAAAGCTGCTCTTTGTTCAGATTTGCGAGAATCAATACTGCACTGAACCTTTGCGCAAAATAAATGCATCTGTCTGACCCAGGAATGTTTTCCAGTCTTTCATTTTCTACAACAATATGATGGTGAGCTCATGCATTTTCCATATATGGTTAACATACACTTGTTATATGATAATTGACATTTCCTAATTACTAAACCATTATTTTCTAGTTTATAAGATTATCTTTAGCTAGACAACCTTCCTTAGTTCTGTAATTACTAATATGGGAGATTTTATTGCTGTCCTTAGGTAATAATTAACTCTTTGTAACATACATGTCTTTGTGTCTTTGACAGTGATGCCCCTCAGATGTTTTTCCATATGGCTGTCCTTCCATGACAGCTAGGCCTCATCAGAAGTTATATTATCAATAATGGGATTTAGCTGATTTTTAATATAATCTCCAAACAAGCACATTTCTTCCTTATAATAATGTGAATAGAGAGTGTCCTTTAACTGACCCTGTATGATTCCTACTTTATTCACATTAGAGGTGTGTGAGGAAGCCAGACCCCTCCTCAGCTTTGGACGGGTGTGGGGGGCTTGAAGGCTGCAGCCTCAGTCTTTGTCACAACCACTTGCATTGCCTCCAAAGCTCCTTGCGTGCCCCAGCAGCATCTTTTGTAGCAAGAATCTGCACCATCATTCTTTGGGTTGGAGACCTTGGAAATGTGTGTTTCCTGCCTTTTTTGGTGAACTCTCCTGCAAATAATACCTATGAAACTGTCCTTTCTCCCTCTTGGCATAACACAGCAGCACCACCAAGGTCAGGTAGTCCTCGGCTTAATGACCACAACTGAGCCCCGAAATTTCCATGGCGAAGTGAAATGTTTTGTTAACTGAATTTGGCGACCTTGCTTGCTGTGGTTGTTTAAGTGAATCGCTGCAGTGATGAAGCGGGTAACATGGCTGTTAAGCAAATCTGGCTTCCCCGTGGACTTTGCTCGTCAGAAGGTCTCAGAAAGTTGACCACGTGACCGCCTGGACACTGAAACCATTATAAATGTCAGTCAATTTGCCAACTGTCTGAATCTTGGATCATGTGACCATGGGGATGCTGCCACAGTTGTAAGTGTGAAAAATGATCATGAGTCACTTTTTTCAGTGCCGTCGTAACTTTGGTCATTAAATGAACTGTTTTAAGTCGAGGACTACCTGTAGGGGAACTTTGGGTTAGTGAGATTTTACAGAGGATTCAGTGTCTCCGTACAGTTTTGTATAATAGACTTTTTGATATATACATATTCGCTCTGGTTTTTTTTTCCAGAATCCTACAGTTTGAGGAGGCTTGATAATTTCCTTGCACTAGGCCCATCTAACAGTTATCTCCTTCTACCAAGATCTTCAAAAACAACTGGAAGTTTGAAGAATTCTTTTTATTATTATTAAAAAGTGTTAATAAGTTATACAAATGTTTTCCCATCCCACTTCCCTCCTCCCTCCCCAACCCTCCCCCCCCCACTTCCCAGAGCAAAATACAGGGTATAGCATTTAACAATCATAAACTAACATATGCTAACTAACTATAGACTCCTATCTCCCTCTTGCACTTTAACTCCCCTTTTGCCTAACTAAATTTAAATACTTTTCTAAAATCTCTTTATTCATTCATAAGCTATTTGGAACTTTTTAATCCAATATTTGCATTGAATATAATCAATCCATCTTCTCCATTCCAAAATATACCTTTCATTTGAGTGATCCTTCAAATATGCTGAAATGTTAGCCATCTCTGCTAAATTTGCTACTTTTAGTGTCCATTCTTGAATAGTAGGCAAGTCTTCCTTCTTCCAGTACTGCGCCACCAAAAGTCTTGCTGCGGTTATTAAATTTAAAATGAGATTAGTCTCTATAACCGTACAATCTGTAATTATACCCATCAAGAACAACTGTGGAGTAAACTTTATCCTCTTTTTAAGAATATTTTGGATAATCCACCATATTTTTATCCAAAATGCTTTAACTTTTTTACAAGTCCACCATATATGATAATAAGTGGCATCATCACAATCATGTCTCCAACACTTAGATTGCAAATTCGGACACATACAGGCTAGCTTTTTAGGATGTAAATGCCATCTATAAAACATTTTGTAAAAATTTTCTCTCAAATTTTGGGCTTGCGTAAATTTTACATTTCTAACCCATATTTTTTTCCCACGTCTCCATCATTATTGGTTCCTCAATATTTTGTGCCCATTTTATCATACAGTCTTTAACTAACTCCATTTCTGAATCTATTTCTATCAATGTATTATACAACCTTTTTATATGCATTTGACTCTGATCTCTGATTTGTTTTACCAAGTTTTCCTCATTTTGTGTGATACCAATTTTCTGATCCTTTTTCCATCTAGCTTGTAACTGTCCATACTGAAACCAAGTTTGAATTATCCTTTCTTCTTTTAGTACATTCAAAGACTTTAACTGTAATGTACCTCTTTCTGTATTAAGGAGCTCTTTATATGTAATTACATCTTGTTTTTGTTCTACACTTATATTCTCTATCGCATGTCTGGGTACTGCCCATATAGGTATCTTATTGTTTAATTTATATTGATACTTTTTCCAGACACGCAATAAAGCATTCCTTAATATATGACTTTTAAAGGTCTTATCCACCTTCTTGTCATATAATAAATAGGCATGCCAACCGTATACCAAATCATATCCCTCAATATTCAAAACTCTTTCTTCTGTTAAATTGATCCAGTCACTGATTGCTGATAGGGCAGCTGCTTCATAATATAGTTTTAAATTGGGCATTTTAAGACCTCCTCTTTCACATATATCTTACATTAATTTTAATTTTATTCTCGGTCGTTTCCCTACCCAAACAAAGTTATTAATACCCTTCTGCCATTCCCCCAAATTTGCATCCTTTTTGAGTATTGGTATCATTTGAAAAAGAAACAAAAACTTAGGCAAAACATTAATTTTTACTACTGCTATTCTTCCCAGCAAAGACAGTTGTAATTTTTTCCAGTAATCCATCTCTTTCTGTATTTTATGCCATAACGGTTCATAATTATACTTGTATAATTTCACTTTTGAAGTTGTAACTCCTAAATATTTAACCTTCTTTACTATTTCAAATCCTGTTACTCTTTCTAATTCTTCTTTTTGATTTATAGTCATATTTTTAACTATCATCTTTGTTTTCCCTATATTTATTTTAAATCCAGATACTTGACCGTATTGATTAATTATGTCCATTAAACCTATAGCTGATTGCACTGGTTGGGTTAAAGTTACAACCAAGTCGTCTGCAAATGCTCCTAATCTGTAATCATAATGCCTAATTTTAATTCCCTTTATTTTATCTGACTCACATATTTTATTCAACAAAAATTCCAAAGTTAAAATAAACAGTAATGGGGACAGGGGACACCCCTGTCTTGTTCCTTTTTCAATTTTAACGGTTTCTGTTAAACTGCCATTAATTATTACTTGTGCTCTTTGTTTCTGGTATATTGCCTTAATAGATTGTGTAAAATACTCTCCAAACTGCATCTTTTGTATTATTTTCAGTAAAAAATGCCAATTCAATCGATCAAATGCTTTCTCCGCATCCAAAAATATAAGCACTGCAGGGATTTGGTTATTCTTCCCCAAATACTCCAATATATTAACAATTTGCCTTACATTACATTTCATTTGTCTCCCATTTATAAATCCAGATTGGTCATTATGAATCATTTGTTGCATAACTAGCATTAGCATATTTGCTAATATTTTAGCAAAAATCTTATAATCTGTGTTAAGTAATGATATAGGCCTATAGTTTTTTGGCTGACTATGGTCTTGGTCCTCCTTCGGAATCAAAGAAATAAAGGCTGTTCTCCAAAACCGGGGTACCTCCCCTCCGAGTTGTATTTTACTAAATAATTCCTTAAGAGGTTCCACCATTTCTAATTGCAAATTTTTATAATAAACAGCTGTCAATCCATCTGTTCCAGGAGCCTTACCAATTTTTAACTGCTTAATTACTGAATTTCCTCAGAAGTTATCGGTTGATTCAGTCTTTCCCTTTGCTCATCTGTAACTATAGAGATATTCTCCTTCTGTAGGTATCTATCTATGTACCTTGAATTTTATCACCAGCATACAACCTCATATAAAATTCTAGAAATGCTTTTTTAATCATATTTTGTTGATACACCTCTTTACCTTTATATTCTATTTTCTCTATAGTACAAGACTTTTGTTTTTTCCTTAACATATATGCTAACCGTCTACCTGGTTTATTCACATTGCAAAAGGTATTATGTTTAGCATGTTGCAAATTGGTTGCAGCGTGGTCTGACATCAACATATTAAACTGCCCTCGCAATAAAACAATTGCTTCTTTTATTTTCTTATCAGCTGGATTCAATATTAATGCCTGCTCTTTTTTATTTCCTCTTCTAATTCCATCCGTTTTCCCCCTGTCTGCATCTATATGTATTGTTCAACTATATTAAGACACCTCTCATGCATGCTTTGCTTGCATCCCAAACCATTTCCATGGATGTACCCGTATCCATATTCATAACAAAAAAATCTTTCATTAATTTTTTACATTCTTTCACATTTTCCTCATATCTAAATAAATTTTCATTTAAACGCCAAGACCTCCTGAAACCTTTTCCATATTCCAATTCCATCCAAACCGGGTTATGGTCTGTTAAAGTTCTTGGGCATATCTTTGTCTTCTTTATCCTAGAAAGAAAATCATTAGTAATTAATATGAAATCAGTTCTAGAAAAGGATTGGTGCCTGTCGGAAAAAAATGTAAAATCTTGTTCTTCAACGTTCTGTTCTCGCCAAATATCTCTCAGCTCCATATCATCCATCATATCAAAAAAGGATTTAGGCAGTTTAGCACATGTTTGTATGTTTTGCAAGAGTCCTATTTTGTGTTTTTTGGTGTCCAATACTCCATTCCAGTCGCACAATAATATACACGATTTATAATGCCATTGTATTAATTTTGTATGCAGAAGTTTATAAATTTTTTCTTGTTGTTGTTTAGGTGCATATACTCCAGTTAAAAGTATTTTCTTCCCTTCTATTAATAGTTCAATTGCTATATATCTTCCTTGAGTATTTACTTCAATTAATTTGGCCATTAAGTCTTTCCTTAAGTATATAACTATACCATTTTTCTTCTCTGGAGCAGATGCAACAAAGTGTGTTCCCAATCTTGCGTTTATCATATTTTTTTGGTCTTTTGTTCTAATATGTGTTTCTTGCAAACAAATTACATCATTTTTAAACTGTTTCAGATAATGAAATATTTTCTTCCTCTTTTGCGGTGAGTTTAAGCCATTAACATTCCAAGTTAAGAATCTAGTTGCCATTCTTGGCCCCCTGAAGCTTTTGGAGCGCCAGCTGAAAGTCCTCCTGGATTTTCTTCTTTGGCCTTCCTCCTCCCACTGCTTCTGTATTTGTAGTTTCTTGAGTTATTATCTGGGTTTGCTGTATCTTTAATTCTTGTTCTTTACGTTTGGCTGCTGCTCGAGTTTGTCTTTGATCCTTTGGTCCTTCTATTTTTTCAAGTAATTCCAAAGCTTGCACAGTACCCAGAAGTTGCAGTAAATCTTCTTGAGTAATCGAGGCCCCTCCTTGAGCTTATGCCTGCTCTGCTTCTTTTCTTCTTCTAACTTCTGGGGATGGTGGGCATCCAGCCTTTAGTACATTGATGTAAAATTCTCTTGCCTTCCAAACTGTATTAAGACGATATCTTTCTCCTGAGTGATTCACCACTAATCCAGCTGGAACTTCCCATCTGTACTGCATCTGGCGATTTCTGAGTTCTTCAACTAGAAATGCATAATCCTTTCTAGTTTTCAACATTTTGGGGGGAATTTCTTTCAGTACTAAGACCTCCTGTCCTGCCACTTGGAGTTTATTTTTATAAGAAGCTTGTAAAATTTCATTTTGTGCCCTCCTGGTAGTAAAGTAGATTACAATATCTCTCGGCAGTTGTCTCTGTCTGGCAATCCACAAGTTAACACGATAAATTTTATCTATATGACATTCAAACTCTGCCTTTGAATCTCCAGTTAGCTGGGCAAAAACTTCTGCAAAAATCTCTCTCAAGTTCTCTTGATTATTTTCTCTCCAACCTCTTACTCTCAGGGCAAACTCCATCGCTCTATATTGTATCATTGTGACTTCTGCATCTGCCTTTTCCATCTTAGTTTGAACCTTGCCCATTTTATTCTCCAAATTCACATTAGACTGATTAATTTCTTCCACCCTTTCCTCCAATGATTCGACATGGCCTGCCAGACCCTGAAGTGCCAAAACAATGTCTTCTCTTATTTCTTTATTTTGAATTTGGATTATCTCCTTAATTTCAGCCATCTCCTCAGACACATCTTTAATTTTTTTCCTCAAAAACAGATGTAACTTTTCCTTCTAAAACAGAGGCTTGTGCCTTTAAAGCCTCCTGAAGGGCTTCAAGTGTCAGTATTTGTGTATCCGCTGGGGCTAGCAAGGACTGCATTTTAGATGATTGAGCTGGTGATCCCCCAGCACTTTTAGAAATGCCAATTTTTATTTGCTTTGAGGCCATTTTCTAATTTTCAAATTGCACTTCTTCAACAGCCAAATCAATAAGTCCTATAAATCCAGTTAATTCCCAATCCTTAGTAATATTATAATTTGTTAAAAAGTCAATACTGTATTCTTTAGTCTTGAAATCTTAATTCTTTTAAAATAAGGTTGATTAATTTTGAACGGGGCTAACGACATTAACAAGCACTTTCCTCTTAACTTTCCCTTTCCCTTTTTTCCCCTCTTGAGGATCTCAGAAGGAAGTAATACTCAATCAGAGTTAAAGTTTTTTTAAAAATTTGATTTATATGCTGCCCTTCTCCGGAGACTCAGGGAGGCTTACAATGTATTAAGCAATAGCCTTCATACTTTTTGTATATTTTATACAAAGTCAGCTTATTGCCCCCACAAACTGGGTCCTCAATTTACCTACCTTAGAAAGATAAATAGATCGCTTTTATTGCGGTCAAAGACCAAATTAAAATACACATAAAAGGGGGGGTAGATTTTACAAATGTAAATAGATCATGCGACAGTACACCATCTATTACCTCGGATACAATCTGTACTGTCAATACTAGTGCTCCTCTGCCATAGGGATTACTCGTCTCTTCCCCCATTTTTTTTCAGCCACGACTGCAGCAAAAGTTTTTGCCACCTTTGAAGTTATATTAGGGTCTGCATCCTGGAGTAGGAAATAAAGGTTGAACAGATCAGATGATCCAGGGAATCTCTGGGAAATAGGGGAAATGAATCTTGATCTCATGTCTCGGTAGTGGGGACATACGAATGTAATGTGGAACAGAGATTCCGGGGATCGGCCATCACATGTACAATAGGTGGATTTTACTCCCCCCGAGAGCCTACTGTCGAGGACATTCGAGGGGATCACATTAAATCGTGCCTTATATATGCGAGCCTATGTTTGATAGAGTGTAACACGGAGAGGTAAGGCGGAGGGTGAGGCAAGGGAACAATTCCAAGGGAAAACGGTGAGCATGTTCCCGATCCGTTTGCCAGATTTAGTTGTCTATCAATGTCATCCAGCCATTGAAAAATCAACGATTTGGCAGCATCAGGGCCTAAAATAAAAGCTTCAATGGGGGAAATCCCGATCTTCAAAAGTTTTGTATGGATATTATGGGCCCAAGGACTATGAAAAGGGTCCGATCATAGGCATTGGCCTAGGTAATAGCCTGGGAGTCTGGTCCACAGGGACAACCAATAACCAATTGCACGTTTCCACATGATTATAGCAAGTGAAGATATGCCCAGTTCCAACCGAATTGCGGCATTACTTACGCAGGGAGGGACTCCCATCAGACGGCGTAGGAACTGGCTGTGGACAGACTCAAGAGAGGAAATGTGTTGTGGCTCCGTTGCCTGAGCCTGGGCTATCGACAGATGCAGACTCTGAGAGTGAGGGAGAGGAGTTGGCAAGGCCTCCCTCTCTAGGACCCTCCTCTCTGGCAATGCCTCCGGAGGACACCGAAGGCCAAGAGATAGGCCCAGAGCCAAGCACGTCCCCGCAGCCACAGGTGGACAGTGACGAAGGAGGTAAGTGATGGCTGGATCCTCGACAGCGGTGCAGGGAGAAGCATGCGCAACAGAGGAGGAGGCGTGCCAGAGATTAGCTGAGTCACTGGACCACACCCCACAGGGTATAAATGTGGGTGTGGTGGCCGGCTCAGTTTGTGACGAGTAAAAACTAGAAATCATCCATGGACTCTGTGTTGCTGAAACTGCCTGCTTAATTGGACTGCATTCGGATTAATTCTTGTATTGCTGGAACGTTGCCTTATCGGAAGGCTTGTGGACTTATCTCTGTTTTGTGTAAGTGAAGTCTAAATTGGCAGCCAGTCACTGGGTTGCTGCCAGCTTTATCTTCAAAGTCTCTGTCATGTGTCTTATTAACTCCAGGCCGTCTGTGGGGGTTGCGTGTGTGAGACGGGGACAGAACAAGATGTTGGATTGGACCCATATGGGGGTGCCATAGGTGATAGCTGCTATCACCTTTGCCCTGTAGACTTTTATTGCTGAGGGGATATGATGAGCTCCCTCAGTATGAAAAAAGTGCAAGAGGGCATGGGTGGAAATCTTAGCCTTATTACAGAGAGATTCAACCTGCGCAGGCCACTTGGTATTAGATTGAAAGAGGATACCTAGATATTGAAATCTGTGGACTTGTTCCACTGGGATGCCATCAAGGGATGGCAGTGATAAATTTTCCTGCTTCTTGCAAATACCATGATTTTAGACTTAGAGTGGTTTATATGCAGTTGGTTAGCAGAGCAATAAGCAGAAAGGATTTTTAAGGCTCTACATAGGCCCACCGGGGAAAATGAAAGTATTGCGGCATTGTCAGCGTAGAGCAGGAGCGGACATCTGTAATCAGCTAATCTGTGAGCATGGATGTAGACCATGTGATCCGAAAATGCCTTTCTCCAGTCACTGATATATAGGTTAAAGAGAAAGGGTGCCAGTATACACCCCTGCCTAACCCCCTTATTTCATTTTCATTTCATTTTATTAGATTTATATACCGCCCTACTCCCGAAGGACTCAGGGCAATGAACAGCCTTAAGATAAAACACATAGATACAAAAAAATTAAGATAGAATAAAAACAAATTAAATACTTTGGCTGAGACAAATTTAAAACCCTCATAATTTAAAACACATTAAAATTTCCATTAAAAGGGGGGAAGACTTAGGTCAGGCCGGCTTGATGGAATAAATGAGTCTTTTTTTTTTTATTGAAAAAGTTTTACAGTACAAATTTTAACCCCACATTTTCCCCCCTCCCCCCCTCCCCCCCTGACTTCCATTATATGCAAACATAAGTATATATCAATCATTATCAAACATTAAACATAGGTGAGATCCACAATATTTAAATCCAAAATTCTCTACTAATAAAAGAAAAAACTTAAGCAAATAATAATAACCAAAGTATATAAATTTAGGTCTAGTTAATAATTATCTAAAGGATAATATAATATATATATTTAACATAATATTGTATTATAACATATTATAACAATAAAATAAGTAATAAAATATAGTAATAGCAACAAAAATAATTCTATATTTCTTCAACCTCTAACAATATTCTACATATATTCAACCCACTTTTTCTATTCCCTAACAAAAATTTAAACAAATAAAGTTTGTAAATGCCCTTTTAAACCTAACTCAAACATAAAATTTATCCCTTCTTTTTGTTCAAGACAGCAGTATTACCAAAATATACTAGTTTATATCAAGTTATTGATTATCTAGACAATAATATAATATACATAATTCTGTATATCTTCAACCTCTATCAAAAAACTAACTGAAGATTCTTAATTTGATATTTATTCTGCACATAAACAACCCACTTTTTCCATTCTCTAACAAAAACCTCATGGGACCTATCTTTTAAGTATGCAGAAATCTTTGCCATCTCCGCAAAACTAGCCATCTTAGACATCCATTCACCTATAGTGGGCACACTATCTTTTTTCCAGTATTGACCAATCAATAACCTAGCTGCAGTAATCATATACAAAATCAATCTCGTATCGCTCTGTGAGCAATCCTTAACTATACCTAACAAGAACAACTGCGGAGAAAATTGAAGCTTCTTTTTTAAAACATTCTGCATAACCCACCAAAGTCTGATCCAAAATGCTTTCACTTTTCTACAGGTCCACCAAATATGAAAATATGTAGCATCCAAGCAGTCACATCTCCAACATTTAGGTTGAACATTTGGATACATACATGATAATTTCTTAGGATCTAGATGCCATCTATAAAACATCTTGTAAAAGTTTTCCCTCAAATTCTGTGCCTGTGTAAATTTAACATTCTGGACCCAGATCTTTTCCCATGTTTCTAACATCACTGGTTCTGCAAAATTTTGTGCCCATTTTATCATGCAATCCTTAACTAATTCACTCTCTGAATCTCTTTCTAACAGTAAATTATACACCCTCTTAATATGCATCGGCCCTTTTTGTTTCATCTGTAACACCAAGTCTTCTTCATGTAACATTAGTCCAATTTTCTGATCTTCTCTCCATCTCGATTGAAGTTGAGAGTATTGCAGCCAAGTTAAATTCTTCCCTTCTTCCAACAGAGTTTTAAAAGATTTCAAGTTCCATCTGCCCCCATCAATAAAAAGCATCTCTTTATATAAAATCCCCCCGAGTGACTTTATATTTGGCATAATCTGCCCAAGATCCAACCACAAAGGTATTTTGTAATCCAATTGAAACTGGTGCTTCTTCCAGACTCTCATCAACGCTTGTCTCAATATATGACTCTTAAAAACATTATCCAACTTGTCTTGATAAAACAAATATGCATGCCAACCAAAATCCAGATCGTGGCCTTCTAAATTCAGAATGTCATTTTTAGTTATTCCAAACCAATCACCCACTTGTGTCAACACTGCACAATCACCCACTTGTGTCAACACTGCAGCTTCATAATATAAACGTAGATTTGGGACTTTAAGGCCACCTCTTTCACGAACATCTTGCATAATTTTAAACTTAACTCTTGGTTTTTTATCATTCCAAATAAATTTGTTTAGTCCTGACTGCCATTCGGCCAATGTTTTATCGCTTTTAAGCACTGGAATCATTTGAAACAAAAACAGAAACCTAGGTAGAACGTTCATCTTAACTGCTGCTATTCTTCCAAGTAGGGATAGTTGCAGTTTCTTCCATATTTCAAAGTCCTTTTGAATCTTATGCCACAAAACCTCATAGTTATTTTGAAAAAGCTTTATATTCGACGCTGCAACCTGCACTCCTAGATATTTCACCTTTGTAGCTATTTCAAAGCCTGCCACCCTTTCCAATTCAATCCTTTGTGGTTCCGACATGTTTTTAACTATCATCTTAGTCTTTTTCTGGTTTAGTCTAAAACCTGAGACCAAACCATACTCCTCTTTTTCATCTGGATGATTGATTCCAAAGGTCGTGTTAGGGTTACAACCAGATCATCTGCAAATGCTTTCGTCCTATAATCTTTTTGCCTTACAACAATTCCACTCAGTTTCTTCGAATCCCGTAGAGAATTCAACAGGACTTCTAAAGTTAAAATAAACAACAATGGAGATAGCGGGCAACCTTGTCTGGTTCCTTTCTGTATATGAAAATTAGTAGTTAGACTTCCGTTAATAACCATTTGTGCTGTCTGTTCTTGATAGATTGCCTCAATTGCATGTACAAACTGATCTCCAAAGTCCATTTTATACAAAGTCTTTACTAAAAAGTCCCAATTAACTCGATCAAAAGCTTTTTCCGCATCCAAAAAAACCAACACCGCAGGGATCTGTTTACTCTTCTCTAGATATTCCAATAAATCAATGAGTTGCCGCACATTATCCTTCATATATCTCCCCTCGATAAAACCTGCTTGATCACTATGAATCACCTCTTGAATAACTGGCATCAATCTGTTGGCCAAAACTTTAGCAAAAATTTTGTAATCCGTATTCAGGAGAGATATTGGTCTAAAATTTTCTGGTTTTGAAGAACCATCTTCCTTTGGTATAAGTGAGATAAAAGCCGTCTTCCATGAGGGAGGTATTTTACCCCCCCGTTGTATACTGCAAAATAAATCCTTAAGATGCTCTACCAGTTCTGATTGTAAATTCTTATAATATACTGCTGTTAAACCGTCCGTCCCACGAGCTTTAGCTGTTTTCAATTGCTTAATTGCAAACAAAATCTCTTCAGAAGTTATTAAATGATTAAGTCTTTCTCTTTGTTCCAATGAAATTTTTGTAACTCTCGTCTTTCCAAGATATTCATCAATAAGATCCCCTTGAATATTATCTTTACGGTATAATTTAGAGTAATAATCTAGGAAAGCTTGATGAATTGGCGTCTGTTGAAAGACCTGTTTTCCTTTATATTCAATAGTATCTATTATACGAGAACTTTGTTGTTTTCTTAAAGTATATGCTAACCATCTGCCCGGCTTATTAGCATTACAAAAAGTGTTGTGTCTGGCAAATTGCAAATTGGTCGCCGTCTGATCAGCTATCAACATTTGAAATTGGTCTTTCAGAAGTTTTATAGTTTGCTGTAGCTTCTCGTCAGTCGGATTTTTTATATGCAATTGTTCTTTTTCCTTTATTTCTGCCTCCAATTGTGTTGTTGTCTTTTGTCGTATTAACCTGTACTTAGAATTCATATGGATCAGTACACCTCTCATATAAGCCTTACTTGCATCCCAAACAACTTCAATAGGTGTACCTTTATTCAAATTCAGCTGAAAGAATTCCTTCACTTGTTTTTTAAGGTCATCTATATTCTTCTCATATCTAAATAAATTCTCATTAAGTCTCCAAGATCTCCTCTCCCTCTTACCAAAGTCCATTTCCATCCATACAGGACTATGATCAGTCAAAGTTCTTGGAAAGATCTTAGTCTTAACCGCATTAGCAAATAAATCAGTGGAAACCAATATAAAATCAATCCTAGAAAAGGATTTGTGTCTATCAGAAAAAAATGTAAAATCCTGTTCCTTCGGATGATGAATTCTCCATACGTCCTTCAGTTGTAATTCTTCTTTCAATACAAAGAATGTCTGTGGTAATTTATTCCCCTTCTTGGCCAATGTCTTCTTATCAAAATTTGTATCAATCACTCCATTCCAATCTCCCATAATCAAAAAAGACTTATAATTCCATTGCAATATTTTACTGTGTAGTAATTTATAAAAAGTCTCTTGCTGCTGGTTAGGGGCGTAAATCCCTATCAAAAGCATCTGAATATTCTGTAGATTTATCTCAACCGCAATATATCTTCCTTCGTCATCCGATTCTACAAGTTTAGCTGATATTCTTTTAGAAATATACAACACTAGTCCATTCCTTTTTGCCAAATTAGAAGAAATAAAATGTGTTCCAAGTTTAGAATTTATCAAATATTTTTGGTCCTGGGATCTAATATGAGTTTCTTGTAAACGAACAATCTCATTTTGGTATTGCTTCAAATAATGAAATATTTTCCTTCTTTTCTGTGGGGAATTCAAACCATTCACATTCCATGATAAAAATCTAACTGCCATCAGAAGATTCACGAAGCTTGCTGAACACTTGTCTAAGGCTTTGTTCAACGACAGAAGTCTTAGGTCTCGCTCCTCCCACTGCTTCGGATTTTTGTAGTGTCCCATTCTTCCCCTTCTCTCCTTGTGGTACCTCGGACCTCTGTTGTTTTTGCTTTTCCAATCTCTGCTTCTCTGCTGCACGAGTTATACGTTGATCTTTTGGCTCTTGCACCAACAATTCAAGGTCCGGATCCACCTCTCTTGTAGCTCTGGAATATTTTGTTCTAGGCTCTGGGAGGCCTGAAAGAAAAGCCTCTGATAAGCCACCTTCTGCTCCTAAAACTTCCTCCGTTGCCATTACTTGACATACCTGGTGTTCTTGTTCTGTTGAGAGTTCTAAAATCCCTTCCTCATAATCCTTATCTTGAGAGGCTCCTTCTGCTGCTAACAATGTAGATGAACGTGGTGGTGTTGGAGATCTTTTGAGGATGTTCTGGTAAAAATGCTCTGCTTTTTCCAACGAATTCAAACGGTATCTAACATCCTCATATCTCAAAATAATCCCAGCTGGTGCATCCCATCTGAACGGAATCTGTCGCCTTTTCAATTCATTCGCCAGGAAACCATAGTCTTTCCGATCTCTTAACATTTTAGGTGGTAGCTCTTTAAAAACTCCAATTTGATTGCCCTCCGCTTGGATGGTGGTGTGAAAAGAACTTTGCAAAATATTATTTCTCAACGTTCTGTCAGTAAAGTAAATTACAACGTCTCTGGGCAAATTCCTCTGTCTCGCTACCCATGAGTTGACCCTGTAAGTCTTGTCAATTCTTTTCTCAATTAACTCAGGTTCCATTTTTGAAATTTTGGCCAGTATTGATCTGTCCCCCCCCTTCAGAGACCCACAAAAACACAGCCAGCCGAGGGTTAATAATCACTTGGCAAACTCCGCAGTTCTTATCTCAACCTTGGCAGCGATATGCACACCGTCTGCCAAGGACTTTATTGGTTTACACAAACAAGAAAATCTCCTACGTAGCTTTGCCGTTCATCTAGCTTCCAAGCCTACGAGGTTGCTCCGTTTGTTTAGCTTTGTTCGTCACGAACTTCGTAACCCACCGTACTGTCTTATATACATATGCTTCTGGGTGTGGTCCAGTGAGTCATTGATCCCATGACTCCAATCCAATGACTCAGGATTTCCTCATACGCCTCAGCTGCAGTACCCTTTTCTCTCGCCTTCTTTGGCGTGCGTCCAGGAATGACGTCTCTCCCTCACTCTCATCTGAGACACCTGTTTCCCCACTACTTGGCTCTCTTTCAGCTGGCACCTGAGCCGGTGCCAGAGGGGGAGGGCTGGGAGATCTGGCTGGCTCCTCTTCCTCCTGCTCAGAGCTGCCTTCCTCCAAAGGGATAGGCTCAGAGGACGGGGCCACAACAAGTATATCCACACAAGCAGCCCTCAAATCCTGTCTGTTGTTCTCCCTCAGGCCCCTTAGTCTTATGGCGAACTCCATATTTCGAAATTGTAACATGGTAATTTCATCCTCTACCTTCTGGCTCCTCACATCCACCTTAAAAAATTTCTCCTCTGCATCTTTCTTGTTCTTTTGCACTTCTAGGTTCAGGTCCTCCACTTTTTTTTCAACCACCACCAAAGCATCAGTAAGAGCAGTTACTACTGTGGTTACATTCTGGTTCAACTTGTCACATTTTTCTTTTACAAATTGCTTCATCTCATTTTGATTATTTTCAATCTTCACATTCAAATCTTTAAACTGGTTAGCAAGAGTTGCTGTTAAATTAGCCATAAAAGCTTTCAAATCCTCATTCCCTCCTCCTTGCATTGAACTCTCAGGCTGAGTTAATGGCTTGGCCGATAACTCCTTTGTCTGGTGAGGAGGGGAATCCCCACCAGCTTTCTTTGAAGCCATGCCTGGGGAACGCCTTAATTTCTTGAAAAAAGAAAATCTTCCTCCCTTCCCTAAAAATCCAGACTTTCTCCCCAGTTTTACAGTTTTACAGGAAGGGGGAACAAACAAAATTATCTTCCACTTTAAAGTCTTTAGCGTCTTTTTAAAATAAAGCCAGGCAGGGTAACACTTTTAATTATCACTCTCACTTTCTACTTTCGTTTTCCGCTTCTTAAGCCAAGCGCCATTTTCCAATCCTTTCAGTCCAAATTTTAAACTGCTGCTTCTTTTCCTTTTTGTCTCGATAGGCTTAAAACTTTTAAAAAAATTCCCCTTTAAGAAGGATTCTCACCTAGACTTCCATTCATTGCAGGATCTGTTGTTTAGGGATGGGATTACTCCAGTCGTCTCGCTCTGCTGCTGGCAGAGGTTCCACGGTGCACGGAGCTTCAGCGAAGTGGATAGGGAGCCTACACACAGAGCACCTTCCAGGGCATAAAAAAAACCCCTGGAGGTGTTTCTGGGGCTCTACCTTGACTTCGCCGGCTCTGGTCCCCTCCTAGATCAAAGAGGGGATTTTCCGAGCCGCTCAACAGCTGTTGAGCGGCTCTAACGCGCGCCGAAGCCGACAGCTACACAGGAGCTGCCCGGCGGCGACGAGCTCCCACCCGGAAGTTACCAGGAATAAATGAGTCTTGAGCACACGACGGAAGGTGCGCAGATCCGGGATCCTCCGTATCTCCGGGGGGAGCTCGTTCCAGATGGTAGGTGCTCCCACAGAGAAGGCTTTCCCACTGGGGGCCTCCAGTCGACATTGTTTGGCCGACGGCACCCGGAGGAGCCCCTCTCTATGGGAGCGCAGTGGCCGGTGGGAGGCTATTGGTGGTAGCAGGCGGTCCCGAAGATAACCAGGTCCTAAGCCATGGAGCGCTCTAAAGGTGATAACCAAAACCTTGAAGCGCACCCGGAAGGCCACCGGGAGCCAGTGCAGCTCATGTAGGAGAGGCGTTACATGGGAGCACCATGTCGCTCCCATCACCACCCGCACGGCCGCACTCTGTGCCAGCTGGAGCCTCCGAGTGCTCCTCAAGGGGAGCCCCATGTAGAGAGCGTTACAATAGTCCAGACGGGAGGTGACGAGGTAATGAGTGACTGTGTGTAAAGAGTCCCGATCTAGAAAGGGATGCAACTGGCGGATCAGGCGAACCTGATGAAAAATCCTCCTGGTCACGGCCGTCAAGTGCTCTTCTAAAGACAGCCGTGAATCCATGAGGACGCCCAAGTTACGAGCCCTTTCCTTGGGGGCCAATAATTCGCCCCCAATAGTCAGCGATGGCACCAGCTGACTATATCGGGACGTCAGAAACCACAGCCACTCAGTCTTGGATGGGTTGAGTCTGAGCCTGTTTCTCCCCATCCAGATCCGCATGGCCTCCAGGCACCGGGACATCACTTCAAGGGCATCGTTGGGGTGGTCTGGGGTGGAGATGTACAGCTGGGTGTCATCAGCGTACTGATGGTACTTCACCCCAAAACCACGGATGATCTCGCCCAGCGGCTTTACATAAATGTTGAACAAAAGGGGCGAGAGGACTGATCCCTGCGGCACCCCACATATAAGGGGCCTCTGGGTCGACCTCTGCCCCCCTGTCAACACTGACTGCGACCAGTCGGAGAGAAAGGAGGAGAACCACCGTAGCACGGTGCCCCCCACCCCCAGCTCTTCCAACCAGTGCAGCATGATACCATGGTCGATGGTATCAAAAGCCACTGCAAGATCTAACAGGACCAGGACAGAGGAGCACCCCCTGTCCCGAGCCCTCCAGAGATCATCAACCAACGCGACCAATGCCATTTCCATGCTGTACCCAGGCCTGAAGCCCGACTGGAACGGATCCAGATATGTCGTTTCATCCAGGTACCGGGGAAGCTGTCGTGCGACCACACTCTCAACAACCTTCGCAACAAAGCGAAGGTTGGAGACTGGACAATAATTAGCCAATATTGCCGGGTCCAGGGAAGGCTTCTTGAGGAGAGGTCTCACCACCGCCTCTTTCAAGGCGGCGGGAAAGACACCTTCACCCAAGGAAGCATTTATAATCCCCTGGAGCCAGCCTCGCGTCACCTCCCGGAAAGCCAGTACTAACCAGGAGGGACACAGGTCCAACAAACATGTGGTTGCATTCAGTCTACCCAGAATCCTGTCCACGTCCTCAGGGGTCACAGGATCAAACTCATCCCAAGCAACATTCTCAAGACCTGCCCCCGTCATCCCCACTGGATCTACCCAGTCGGAGTCCAGATCTTCCCGAATCTGAGTGATTTTGTCATACAGATACTGAACAAAATTCTCAGCTCTTCCCTCCAAGGGGTCCTCCCATGCTTCCTGGTGGAGCAGGGAGTGGGTCACCCTAAACAGGGTGGCCGGGTGATTATCTGTGATGCAATAAGAGCAGTAAAATGGGTACATTTCGCTGCTTTTATCGCCACTAGGTAATTCTTAATATGAGATCTTACCAGTGTCCGGTCAGATTCAGAAAGACTGGCCCTCCAACTACTCTCTAGGCGTCTTTTCCGGCGCTTCATCTCCCTTAGCTCCTCGGTGAACCAAGGAGCCAGGTGGGATCGGTGCTGGCTCAGAGGCCGCAAAGGCACGACTCGGTCCAGAGCTCCAGCGGTCGCCCTATCCCAGGCGGCCACTAGGTCTCCAGTTGAGGCGTGAGCCAGACCCTCGGGGATTGGCCCAAGGTCCATCTGGAACCTATCAGGTTCCATCAGGCGCCTGGGGCGGTACCATCTTGTCGGTTCCGCCTCCCTGCGGCGGGGTGTAGCGGTTAGAAGGTCAAGGCGAAGGAGAGAGTGATCCGACCATGACAAGGGCTCTATGACTATATCCCCTATCTCGAGATCACTCAGCCACTGTCCAGAGACAAAAACCAAGTCCAGCATGTTTCCCCCCGTGTGTGTAGGGCCATGAATTAACTGGGTCAGGTCCATAGCCGTCATGGAAGCCATGAACTCCTGAGCCACTTCAGACGCCTCACCCACAGACGGCAGGTTAAAGTCCCCCATGACCATAAGTCTGGGGGTATCAACCGCCACCGCGGCGATAACGTTGAGTAGCTCAGGCAGGGCTACTGCCACGTGGCAGGGAGCCAGGTACATGATCAGTGGACCCATCTGAACCCCATGACCCCACTTCACAAGGAGGGACTCACAGCCGGCTGTCTGAGGAACAGTGGCCTCCCTCGGCCTAAGGCCTTCTCTAATAATAACCGCTACTCCCCCGCCCCTCCCCTGTGACCTCGGCTGATGGAATGTATGGAAACCTGGTGGGCACAATTCTACCAGAGGGACCCCTCCCTCTGGGCCCAACCAGGTCTCTGTAATACCCGCCAGGTCCCCCTCCTGAACCAGATCACAAATGAGGGGGGCTTTGTTTACTACAGACCTGGCGTTGCACAACATCAGTCATAGGCCCAGGCCCTGTGGGTCTGTGCAACCTGGAAAACAAGTAGAGTCATATTAACGGGGATAGCTTTAGAGAGATCCCCCTGTGGGGTAAGGCACACTTTTGCTTCTGTTCCTTCATGCAGTTGGGAGATAAGCCAAAGTAATCTTTTGTCAATACCCCAGGCGGAAAGTTTGGCCCACAGCTTAGCTCTAGGGATGCTGTCGAAGGCAGCCTTTAGGTCTATAAAAACAACACAGAGATGACCCTTCCTGGGGGTGGAGTATTTTACGGCAAGATGATGAAGGATCAGAGCATGGTCAATTGTAGAGTGGTCTGGACGGAACCCCGCCTGCTCATAACTGAGCAGGTCGGCCTCTTCAGCCCAGCACTCCAGTTTGGACAGGAGATAGCGGGCATAGAGTTTCCCCAAAATTGAAAGAAGACTGATGTTACGGAAGTTGCCGGGATCGGAGTGGATGCCTTTCTTATGTATTGGGATAATTATAGTATCCTTCCAGAGCTTGGGGATAAGGCCCGTTTGGTTGATCGCATTGAATACCTCGGTAAGAACCAGGATCCACCAGTCCTTGTGGGCTAGGATGGCTTCGGCTGGGATGAGATCTGGGCCGGGAGCTTTTCAAAGTTTGAGTTGTCCAATTAGCTTGGCAATTGTGGATGGTTCGACGGGAGGCCATCTGGGAAGGTGGTTAGGGAGAGAGCTTGCGGTCGAAGAGACTGGCACGTCAGTGTCGTAAAAGACTCGGCGTAGAAAGAGTTCCCATATAGTGGCAGAGATGGAATGAGTGAGCCTACTGGTTGGCCTCCTGTTTAACAGACTCCAGAAATCACGAGGGTTGCTGGATTTTGCGGCCTCTAGTAATGCATTCCACCTAAGCCGGTGCCAGTCTTGCTTAGCTCTTAAAAGGGCTAGCTTGTATGCCTTCTTGGCCTTGAAATAAGCGGGGGGGGGGGGGGGCGTCAATGAACCTGTTCGTTTGTGGGCAGAATATATAGATCTCATATGGTTCCTGGCTTGTTTGCATTGTGAGTTAAACCAAGGGGCTCCCTTCCTCTGGGAAACTCTACCAGGGATAAGGGTGGGGGGCTGAAAGGAGGCTATAAGACCGTTTAGACACTCAGTGAAGGCGGTCAGTAGCACACCAGGTGTAGCCTTGGTTCCGATCAAGGCTGACAAGGTATTGACTGCTTCTTAATGATAAAAGCGTGCGTGGAAAAGGGCCAGAGACTTTGACCATTTTGGGAACATCGGGGAGCCTCTGGGATTAGAGTCTAAGGAGACAGCGTGAGTGGGATGGCCTTGAGGTCTATATAGCCGTGCAACCGTAATAAGAGGAAGATGGTCACTGAAAATCCTGTCGTCTACTTTGAAGGAGGAAATGTATGGCAAAAAGGCTCTCGAAACCAAAGTATAGTCTATTGTGCTGTTTCCATTTTTGGCCAAGTGGGTAAATTCCCCGGGGACATCCGGGGCACATCTGCCATTAAGGGGGAAGAGGTCTAGTTTGATGGTAAGAAGAGCTAGACAGGTCCCCACTTTGTCAACTTTCCAATCCTTGGAAACTCTACCTTTCAGGGTGTCCAGGGGGTGGTCATCCCTGGCCGGGCCTGTCCACCAACGGGAGGCAACTAGGGTTTCCCAAGTCCCCGCAGTGTGGGCATTTAGATCCCCCGCCAGAAGAACCAAAGAATGAGGGAATCTAAGTGTGATGGTAGCGAGAAAATCTTCCAGACTGGCCCACATCTTATCCAAGTCCCGGTGTGAGCCCCTGGGAGGAAGGTAGACATTAAACACCAGGACCGAGAGTTTCCCGATGGATATCAAATTTGCCTGGGCATAAGGGGGAAGAGAGTCCACAGGAACCACATTTGCATGCAAATCCAGGGAGATACCTGTTGCAAGGCCGCCCTTCGAACGACCACCAAGGAGTGAGGGACGGGCTGGCAAGGATATGATTTCAAAACCACATAGCGAAATGCTGTTGACCTCCCACATTTCCTGAAATATGAGGATTTGAAAGTTTTTGAGGTAGTTCAAAAAGTCCGGGTCGGCTTTTTTGGATGCCCACCCTGCGATGTTCCAACTCAAGATGGACCAAGGGGGAGTTGGAGGGTGGATCTTTGACTGTCATTTAGTAGCAACAGGGGGCTGGTGGAAAGAACGGGGGACAGTTAGACCAAAAAAAACTGTTATCTTGCCTTGTTTTTCTTGCTTGGTTTTGGGGTCATTTTTAGATCTTGGAGAATTCTGGTGGGAAGCCAGATTTGGACTGAGGTTATCGTCCTGGTCTTGGTAGTGGCTTGAATATCGTACAGGTAAAACTGTCGGGGGAGACAACTGTATGGTGTTGTCATCAAAATAAATGCAGCCATTATGTGATTTGGTGATGATGATAGATGGCGAAAGAGGGGGAGCCCGAGGAGTCTGCAAAGTTGTGGGGACTGCCAGTTGTGGGGACTGATGGTGTGGCATTTCGGGAGGTGAGATTCTTGGAGCAGAAGGGGAACAAGTGATCAAAGATGAGGGGCCGAGTCCTGATAAACCTTCAGAATCAGAGGTAGAGAGGGGTTGATCTGGGAGTGCAGCATTTCTAGTCCGGAGGTCATCCTCCTGTTGTTGCTGGGTCACCAGCGGATTTGTGGAACTGGTAGTTGAGGCCCTCAAAGAGCTACCAGCTTCCGTGTGAAGGTCCTTGCACTCCATTCCCGTCCGGCAACAAGTGTCCACATTGATCGGCTTCCTCCCAAGAGAAGATAGGTGGGTATTTATAAAGCATCTCTGAGGGAAGACTCCAAAATGGGTCAGATGGTTGCGAAGACCACATAAAAGTGAGGGGGTCTTGGATGAGCTGAACTTGAGAATCAGGCGTTTATGGTGGGATGTGCTAGGAAGCCATTCCACAGAAAGCAGCTCATTGTCCCGGATGTAAGAATTGGATAAGAGCCTCAGTGTGTCTAATATGGTTTTACGGTTGGTCCAGTCGTGCTTGTTAAAATGAGAATGGGCCAGGTTCAGACATAAGTTGCCTGTGAGCAATTGGAGATTCACTAACGGCGTCGGTCGTGAAGGGAGATGGCTATCCATTCGGGACGGGCTCAGTGCATGTCTGATGGTTCTACAGGAATGTGATGCTGAGACTGACTTACTAAGGGATTCCACTTTGCCCTCCAGCACTCCAACAGAGGATATCAGAAGGGTAATAGAGTCAGCCAGGCGGGGACAGAACTGTTGCAAAAGCCGGATATCCGAGGACTGGACTGAGTTGGTAGGGGACGGCAAAGCAGTGAAACAAGTCAAGACAGAACTAGCATCTGATGGTGTCGGACAATCCAGCGGAGAAGGTGTGTTGCAAGGTGAGGCGGCCAGGGATTCCGATTCTTCCAAAGGAGAGCTGGGCAGAGAGTCCAGAGATATTACATTTTGGAAGAATTCGTCCAAGGAAGTAGTTGATATGTTTGGATCTTGGTTCAATTTCATGGTGTCAGTCTTTTTGATCTTAGGCAAGGGGCCCATTATGTTTTCTTTTTTTTTTTTATTGAAAAAGTTTTACATTACATTTTATGATAAAAAACCCCTTCCCCCTCCCTCTCCCAACCCCCCACCCTATCCCCCCTATCCCTCCCCCCTCCCTTGACTTCCGCTATTTGACAAACATCAACCTTAACATATTCAACAATCTTTAAAGGTGAGATCCCTTTAAATAAGACACTTAATACTTAGCAATTAATTAACTATTAACAATTAACTAATTAACTAACACTAAACATATTTAAAAATCTAACAATATATTTTAAACAATTTAATTAATTAAACTTCTTTAAAAATAGATATACTAACATTTGGTAACCTACTTAGTATAAAAAAGAAATTAATACATTCTCTTTGGCTTTTAATCTATACATCCAAATTGTCAATCATATAAAATATAATAATACTCTTCACTTTAATAGTAATAAACCATATAATAATACCTTTCATTTAATTACTTAAATACGTAGAATTCTAATTCAACTGAGCACAAATTGAAACTTCTTACTTTGATATTTGTTCTTCATATACTCTACCCACTTCCTCCATTCCTTAACAAAAACTTCATGGGTCCTTTCCTTTAGGTATGCAGAAATTTTTGCCATCTCTGCCAAATTAGACATCTTCAATATCCATTCCTCTATAGTAGGCACTTTATCTTTCTTCCAGTATTGACCTATCAGTAGTCTGGCTGCAGTAGTCATATACAATATTAATCTAGTGTCAATTACTGAACAGCCCTTAACTATTCCCAGCAGGAAAAACTGAGGAGAAAACTCCAACTTCTTCTTCAAAATATTCTGCATCACCCACCAAAGTTTAATCCAAAATGGTTTCAATTTCCTACATGTCCACCAAATATGAAAATATGTTGCATCCAAACAATCACACCTCCAACATTTAGGTTGAACATTTGGATACATACGTGATAACTTTTTTGGATCTAAATGCCATCTATAAAACATTTTATAAAAATTCTCCCTCAGATTCTGTGCTTGTGTAAATTTAACATTCTTTTCCCATGTTTCTAACATTACTGGTTGATCAAAATTCTGTGCCCATTTTATCATACAGTCTTTGACTAATTCCCCCTCTGAATCTCTCTCTATCAATAAATTGTACACTCGTTTAATATGCATCGGTCCTTTACATTTTATCTGAGTCACCAAGTCTTCTTCATGTAACATTAATCCAATTTTCTGATCTTCTCTCCATCTTGCTTGAAGTTGAAAATACTGCAACCAAGTTAGATTCACTCCATCTTCCAACAGGGTATTCCAAGACTTCAAACACCAACTGCCCCCATCAATAAAAAGTATCTCTTTGTACAACAACCCCCCGAGTGACTTTATTTTTGGCATAATATGCCCAAGATCCAACCACAAAGGTATTTTGTAATCCAATTGAAGCTGGTGCTTCTTCCAAACTCTCAGCAAAGCGTGTCTTAAAATATGCCTGTTGAATACACTGTCTCTCTTATCTTCATAAAGTAAATATGCATGCCATCCAAATTGCAAATCATGGCCTTCTATATTCAAAATTTCTCTTTTAGTTGTTCCAATCCAATCTCCAACTTGTGTCAATGCTGCCGCTTCATAATATAAACGTAGATTTGGAACTTTAAGGCCACCCCGTTCACGTGCATCTTGCATGATCTTAAATTTAACTCTTGGTTTCTTCCCACGCCAAATAAATTTGTTTAAGCCTGCTTGCCATTCCATCAGGTACTTATCATTTTTGAGCACCGGAATCATTTGAAACAAAAACAAGAATCTAGGTAGAACGTTCATCTTAACAACTGCTATTCTCCCAAGCAACGAGAGTTGCAGCTTTTTCCATATATCAAGATCCTTTTGAATCTTATGCCAGAGTTCTTCATAATTATTTTGAAAAAGTTTTCTATTGGATGCTGCGACTTGAACCCCTAGATATTTCACCTTTGTAGCTATTTCAAAGCCTGCCACCCTTTCAAGCTCTTTCCTTTGTGGTTCCATCATATTTTTAACTATCATCTTGGTCTTTTTCTGGTTCAGGCTGAACCCTGAAACCAGACCGTATTCCTCTATAATGTTCTTCATCTGTATGATTGATTCCAAAGGTCGTGTCAGGGTAACAATCAGATCATCTGCAAATGCCTTTGTTCTATAATCTCTTTGCCTTACAACTATACTCCTCAATTTGTCCGAGTCCCGTAGAGCGTTCAACAGCACTTCCAAAGTCAGAATAAACAATAGTGGGGATAATGGACAGCCTTGTCTTGTCCCTTTCTGTATATTAAAATTAGTAGTCAAACTTCCATTAATAATAATCTGTGCTGTCTGTTCTTGATAAATTGCCGAAATTGCTTGTATAAACTGTACCCCAAAGTCCATCTTATGCAAGATCTTTTTTAGAAAATCCCAGTTGACTCGATCAAAGGCTTTCTCCGCATCCAAAAACACCAGCACCGCAGAGATCTGTTTCTTTTCCTCAAGATATTCCAACAAGTCTATGAGTTGCCTAACATTGTCCTTCATATATCTACCTTCTATAAAACCTGCTTGGTCTTCATGAATCACATCTTGAATAACTGGCATCAATCTGTTGGCTAATACTTTAGCATAAATTTTGTAATCCGTATTCAGGAGAGATATTGGTCTAAAATTTTCAGGTTTAGCAGAGTCTTCTTCTTTAGGTATCAATGATATAAAAGCCGTCTTCCACGAGGGAGGTATTTTACCCCCCTGCTGAATATTACAAAACAAGTCTTTAAGAGGCTCTACCAGTTCCTCTTGCAAAATCTTATAATAAACTGCAGTCAAACCATCTGTCCCAGGAGCTTTAGATAATTTCAATTGTTTTATTGCGTGTAGAATCTCTTCCGATGTTATAAGTCGATCCAGTCTATCACTTTGTGTACTAGAAATTTTTGTAACTCTCTTCTTCTGCAAGTATTCATCGATAAGATCTTCTTTGACTTTATCAGCTTGGTACAATTTCGAATAGTAGGTTAAAAAGGCTTGGTGTATTAAGTTTTGCTGATACGTTCGTTTCCCTTTATACTCAATAGCATTTATCATACGAGAATTTTGCTGTTTCCTCAAAGTATAAGCCAACCATCTGCCAGGTTTATTAGCGTTACAAAAAGTATTATGTTTAGCAAATTGCAGATTAGTTGCTGTTTGTTCAGCCATCAACATTTGAAATTGATCTTTCAAAAGTTTTATAGTTAGTAGTACCTTTTCATCAGTCGGGTTCTTAATAAGCAATTGTTCTTTTTCCTTTATCTCTGTCTCCAAATCTATTCTCGACTTCTGACGAATTAATTTGTGTCTAGAATTCATATGTATCAGTACACCCCTCATGTAAGCCTTACATGCATCCCATACTATCTCAATGGGTGTACCTTTATTCAAATTAATGTAAAAAAATTCTTTAACATATTTCTTAAGATCCTTAATATACTTTTCGTGTCTAAATATATTTTCATTCATGCGCCAAGATCTCCTTTCTCTCTTGCCCGGATTTATCTCCATCCAGACTGGACTATGATCTGTTAAAGTTCTAGGAAGAATTTTTGTTTTTGTCACTATAGTAAGTAAGTCAGTGGTAGCCAACATAAAATCAATTCTCGAAAAAGATTTATGTCGATCTGAAAAAAAAGTAAAATCCAATTCGTTGGGATGATGAATTCTCCAAACATCCTTCAACTCTAATTCTTCTTTCATTGAAAAAAAAGTCTGTGGTAACTTATTCCCTTTCTTGGCAAATGTCTTTTTATCTAGTGTTACATCAATCACCCCGTTCCAGTCTCCCATAATCAAAAAAGATTTGTAATTCCACTGCAAAATTTTATCATTCAACATTTTATAGAAACTTTCCTGCTGCTGGTTCGGGGCATAAATGCCAATTAAAAGCATCTCAGCATTCTGTACAGTTATTGCGACAGCAATATATCTCCCCTCATCATCCGCTTCTATAAGTTTAGCTGGTATTCTTTTAGAAATATAAAAAACAAGTCCATTCCTTTTAGCCCCACTAGAAGATATGAACTGTGATCCAATTTTTGAAATTAAAAATTTCTGATCCTGGGTTCTGATATGAGTTTCCTGCAAACAAACAACAAGCTCTCCCATATATTTATGTATAAATGCTTTCAGATCTTCTGTGTCACTATCCTGTGACTGTTTTAACTGTTTTGAAGCTGACACTGGCTTTTCCTTTGTCTGATGTGTGGGGGAATCCCCCCCCCCCGTTCTCTTTGAAGTCATGCCTGAACAGAGCTTAAATCTTGGAAGAAAGGAAAAAAATCTTCCTCCTTTTCCTGATCTCCCCAGGTTTACAAAAGAGGAGCAAATTCCATTAACTTTTATGAGAAAACTTGTAAAACTTGTGAATAAACAAAGTCCAATTACAGCCAGACACACTTTCGCTTTCTTGTTACACTTTCTTCTTTCCGCTTTCACTGACTCTGCTTTAATCAGCCGCCATTTTCAAACACTTTTAGATTCAGACAGCTTGCTTTCCAAAATTTAAAGAAAAGTCATTTAGAAGCTTTATATTCATCAAAAAAAAATTCCAGATCTCACCAAACTAGTTGTCTATCACTTGGTAGTTAGCTTTGTTCGTTTCGGTTCCTCCCTGTCTTGTTCTGGCTTGCAGAAGTCCCGCGCCGCTCGGAGATCCAGCAGCTTGAAAAGGGAGCCCCAACAAAGAGCGCTTACCAGGGCTTAAAAGCTACCCTGGCAGCACTTCTGGGGCTCAACCTGTTGCTGCCCACTCTTGCTCCCCCTTATTGCAAAAGGGGAGCGTTCCAAGCCGCTTTTAAGAAAAAAAAGCGGCTCTACAGGCGGCGGGGGCGGCGGACGAACGAGCGAGCCACCCAGCGACGAGGAGATCGAAACCGGAAGTCGGCCCATTATGTTTTCAAGAGAGGTCTCCAGACAAGGGTCCCTTGGGGATAAGGAACGACGACGTTTGTGTGGACTCATATCAGGGCAGCCGGTTGATCTCTTGGAGGAGGATGTTGGGAAGTAATACGGCCCAAAGCAGGTTAACGTTCTGATAGTAGATTAAAAAAGTCCCTGGCTTATAGAGTCTCCCAGTTAAAAGCAGATTATATGGGTAAAGCTTCAGCAGAGATCAGCCCATATACATCAAAACAGTCAAAGCAGTTAGAGTTAAAGGCAGGGCGCTGGGCCAGGCAATTAGGCCTAACAAACAAAGATATCAGAAGAATTGCAAAACTGGGCTTGTTGCCAGAGCAAAATGGGAGTTGCTGGGGGAAAGCTGGAAAATTAACTGGTATGCGATTTTGCATTAAAAACTCCCCTGCAGGAATCGGGGGGGGGGGGGGATAAAAGCTGAAAGCACAGTTAAAAAAGCCACAATAAGGATGAAATAAAAACTTAGAGGCCGAGCGGGAGAAGCATATATCCTACCAGTCCTCCATCTTGGAACCTCCCTCCAATTAAATGGGAGTCCCTACCTTAGAAAGGATGGAAGGCTGAGTCAACCTTGAGCCTGGTAAGATTTGAACTTACAGTAATTGCAGACAGCGGGAGTTAATCACGATGCACAATGCATTAGTCTGCTGAGCTATCCAGGCTCAAAGTTTAGTACTTGCAATTATAATCACTCCTGCCTTTGCTCTGCCTGCTTTTGAGTCTGATGTTTATTAAAGAGTTGTTTGCAGGGGTGGTCGCGGCGTCTTGTTCTGCCTAAAGCAGAAGCGTCCTGGATCCGGAGCTCTGTTGGGCTTCCAGGGAGTTCTCACCCTTCAAGCCCCAGAATTATTCCTGGGGGACTTGGGGAGCTCTACCTTCGCCTGGCTGCTCACTTTCCCCCCTTTTCCCTAGGGGAAAGTATCCAAACTGCTAGACAGCTGATTTGCGCTGTCTTAGTGGTTTTAACGCGATCGCGGGGCTGGCGCTCCCAAGGGAACGTCTTCCAATGCCTGCGGTGTCACCGGAGGTCCCTGGAAGTTTGAAGAATTCTTGATGTTGCACCTTAAGAGATAGCTTTGCCTTCCCTTCTTTTAAGTTCTTGCACTGCAATCTGACATTTTTCCTCTTTGGTTTTTTTAAAAAAAGACCCCTGTCGCACTCGCTCTCTTGGCTTTTTCTGCACCATGGCATTCCTGGCATTCACCATGGAAAACAAGTGGATTATGATCTTACATTCATTATAGACTTTCTGGCATTTGGGAATACCTTGCAGTTGTTTGCCTTGGGATATTTTTTTCCTTGTTGCATTTTGCTGAGATAAAAGGCATTTGCTTAACAGCAGGTTCTGTGCCGCTGCTTTCCCAGACATATGGTAAAGCTGGAATTTTTGCAGTGTGACCCTTTGACGGTTAAAAATTGCAAACATTTTTCTTTCTTTCTTTTTTTTTTTTTTGACCTTTGGGCTGTCCTTAAGAACAGAAAACGGTGACATATTTGCCTGATGCATGGGAATCTTCAGCGTAATTATCGGTGAAACTTTAACCTTACAAAATCATGGAATATTGCCTTTGTTCAATCTTAGACTGTACTTCTAAAAATATACCCAATAAGCATTGGTGTCAATATACCGCACTCTGTGATTGTGAAGCAGTTTGGGAATTCATGGTAGACATGAATCTTCCTCGTGAGAGAGTATTGGGTAACATTGTTGGCATCTCTACTTTTCTGAATGATCTTCCTCTTACGACTTGAGGTGACTTTAGGTTAAACTGATCAAGGAAGAGGGTTTTTTTGTTTTGGTTTATTTTTTCGGTTCTCTTTGCCATTTTTGTTGCCAAGATGGCTTCTGTCCAGTTTATGGTTACCCCCACTAAAATTGATGATATCCCAGGCCTGTCTGACACTAGCCCAGACCTCAGCTCCCGCTCGAGTTCCTGCGTCCGCTTCAGTTCCAGAGAAAGTGTGCCTGAAACAAGCCACAGTGAGGGTGCCAGTGATTTTTCTTGAGCAACCACTTCCTTGGCCACTGAAGCAGCCGAGCCTACTTCTGACAAGATAACCAACCCTTGCACAGATGTGGTTGAAGGTAGGCCACCTTTGGTGGGAGGGAGACCGGATATTTAAAGTCTACCAGTAATTTTGCCAATGGAGCAAAGTTACTGGTTGCAAGTGCCTTGTTTGGTAAAAGAACCAGGTGGTGCTTGTTTTCAAGTGTCTCGTTGGTAGAAGAACATTGAGAGATGAACAGATCTTGGAAGCTTCTTATTCAGAAGTTATGGAAAGCACAGTTCCATTCCTGGTTGTGTACAAGGGTTATGTTGATGATATCAGAGGAGTATGAATGGGCCTGTCCATTTCATATTCCATACAGTTTGACAGATGTCATTTTCACACATGACTGGATTTTCCAGATTTGGCACCTTAGAATACCATTTGTCGTTTTTATGCCAAAGTTTGACTGGCATATTTTAGGTTTACAAGAGAAGAAATAATAGTTTCCTGATCAATCTCATTGGAAGCAGCTCTGAATTTCTCTGCTTCTAAAATGGAAGGAAACTATTCAAGGAGAGAACAACCCAGAACTAAGGAGAAATTTCCTGACAGAACTATTAATCAGTGGAACAGCTTGCCTCCAGAAGTTGTGGGTTCTCCAACACACAGGAGGTTTTTAAGAAGAGTTTGGACAACTATTTGTCTGAAATAGAATAGAGTTTGCTGCTTGAGGAGTGGGTTGGACTAAAGACCTCCAAGATCCCTTCCAATTCTGTTATTCTGTTAAAACCAGCCAATGTTGTCTTTAAATTGTGCTTTCCCTTTGGAGTACTAAGTTTGCTGATCTGCTCAGTTTTTCAGATTCCTTCTCTTTATTTTTTCCCTTGTGCCAGGAAATGCTGAGCAAGACTCATGGGAAAACACTTGGGAGAATTTCAGTTCCCTTAATTTTGTTGCTTTGTCCTGTCTGATTTTTTAAAAATTGTCTAAGGTTAGATCAGGTTTTGCTCAATCATCACTGAGTCAAAGTCACATCTTCATTGTGGAGTTTCTGAATAACAACACCGATCTGTCAACAGTCTTTAGATCCAGCCAGTCTGTAGTTCATTGTCTGTTTTCTGAATCTTACTTTGTTCTAAACGGCATCTGTCCTAAATTGCCCTCAAATCCCCAGTTTTGGAACAAGTTGAAAATTTTGAAAAGGGGTAGTGAAACAAAAGAGAAAAAGAATCATCTATGAAAGTGAAATACCACAGGTGAAGGCTTGTGCAATAAAGCCCTTTTTTTCTGCTCAGCAAGGAGTGTTAACGAAAAACATTTCTGGGAAATCTGGCAGTTGTGCTTTTAATAACTGAGAATTCCCCTTCACCAATCTGTTTATGTGTCTGAAGTAATTATTTAATTATAGCTATGTTTGGCTTCCAGCTTTGCATTGCAGATAAAACATTTTTGAGATGTTGCTAGAAAGAAGTAACTGTAGTAAGGGAATAATTCCTCTGATCTTTTTTGTTCAGTGGGAATGTGTATATGTGAATAACTTTAATCCTCAATTTATATTATTTTACAAGATACATATTAACATCAAACCTAGGTGCAATTTAAGAAGGGGTAAGTAGATGAAACATTGTATGGTACAGCTGTATCCTTCTTTAGCAATCATTCCCATTCTACAGTCTGTGGATAACTGGTGGTTTGTAAGAGTATTGTAGGTGGTCCCTAAATTTATACATTAATTTTATATTAATGGATAAAATTCACCTAGGATTTCATGAGATTTCAGCATTCCTGCTCAAATTATGATAATATTTCAGGTAGAATATCAAAACCTTATGAGAGTACATGGTCTCACAAGTTTTTAATCATGTCATATTTTAAAATTAAAATTAGAGGTCCTTCAGATGCTCTCAGTATACACAGGTGGTGTCTGCAGTGTAATAATGTTCCTGAAGGATTCTGAAATTGGGCAGAAATGCTCAGATAGTCAATTCAGCAAGTAATCTGACTGCTTTTAATGGTAGTGACCAACCTTGAATTGCCTCTGGAAGTATATTGGAAGGCAAAGTCGCTTGTGCAGTAGTGGTGTTACACAGGGGAACTTTAGAGTACCCCAAATTAAGCACCGCTACATTCTGAAATATTTTAACTTCTGAGTGTTCTTCTAGAAAAGCTCCATCTAGAGCAGTTATCCAATTAGGAGGTAACAAAGGTATGAATGACAAACATTGTATAGTCCAGAAATGAGCACAACTGGTGCATGGGACAAATCTGTGCAAAACGTTTAGACCTTGGAGCTGTATGTTCAGAATGACCTCCAGATGGCATATTAACTCTGGTGAAATGCTACTCCAATAGCAGGAAGAGCCGTAAAAGCAGATCTAGAAGGTTCAGAGATCTAGAACCACTTGGATTTGCCAGGGTTGAGATGAATCCTATTTTCCCCCATCCAAACCCCCACAGCTTCCAGTCACTGGATAAGAACCTTGAACAAATTGTAAAGTTGAGTAATATTTTGGTATTGATTGTGCTGGCAAATAGCTTCATTCAGTGATTTCATTTAGATGTTAAATATGAGTGGGAAGAGAGTTGAGCCTTGAGGAACTGCACATAAGAGAGGTTTAGCATTACACCTCTCCCCCTCCCCATCAACATTAACTGGATTGAAGGAAGGAGGAGAATTACCACAAAAGGGTGGCCTCCATTCTAACACATGGAGTTAACCCAGAAAGGTACCATGATCAGTGCTATCAAAAGCTGATGAGAGATCTAGAAGAACAAAGATGCACCACCACCATTACATGTCCTCTAGAGATCTTCTGCAAAAAAGTATTTGTTACCTCTTGGACACAACTACATGTTCCTCCTGGCTGGCCTTGACCAACTAGGAGTGACATGGATCTAAAATGTAGAAGAGTTTACAGCTCCAAGGACCCTATCTACTTTCTCAGGCCTAACCAGGTTAAATTTATTTCAGATGGCAAGACTGTATCTCAATCACTTGCATAAGACCTGTTTAGTGGTAAGAGCCATGGTGGTGCAGTCGTTAGAATGCAGTACTGCAGGCTACTTCTGCTGACTGCTGGCTGCTAGCAGTTTGGCAGTTCGATTCTCACTGGCTCAGGGTTGACTCAGCCTTCCATCCTTCCAAGGTTGGTAAAATAAGGACCCAGATTGTTGTTGGGGGCAATATGCTGACTGTAAAACTGCTTAGAGAGTGCTGTAAAACACTGTGAAGTGGTATATAAGTCTTAAGTATTGCTAGTTCATGTCCAACTCAAGTGGATTACAGTGATTTTGTCCAACAGACGTGTAGAATAGCCCTCTCAGTGAGCCTGAAAAAGCTTCAGCAACCCCTCCTTATCAAGAAGGGATCTGGTCACCCAAAAGAAGGCTGCCAGTTGGTTATTTCCAGTCACAATAAAAGCAGCCCAGTTTATCATTTGCTCTGTCACCAAACAAGTCCACATACTGTAAGGGCTCTTACTCATGCTCAAGTTAGATTTGTTCTTTTGTCTTTCTCCAGATGTATTCACAAGAGGTGTTTTCATCTCCCCGAGGTCCTCAGAAAACAGGAAGCTGTGTGGGATCTCCAATCATGAAAAGTGTACACTAGTCCGAGATCCAGTTTAAGGCTCTTGGTTGCCTGCTCATTCTAGGCAGCAACATAAGGCCTTGGCTAGGGCATGCTGCAGAGTTTCAGGAATATTTCCCTGAAACCCTACTGGGTTCATCGGTTGCCTGGCCTGGAGCAACCCAATAGGCCGTTCCTCCTTGCAGCGGGCAGCAGCCACAGAGAACTGCAGTGATTTGTGTAGTTGCCTGGAGTCAAGTCTGACACGAAGGAGTTACTGTAGTGCACCATTTTTCCTCTTTTCTTTTGCAACAGTCATGTCATCAGTTGCACACGCATCATCACTTTGTTATGACCTATAAATAGTCTTACCTACTTCAAGGAATCAAGGTTGCGTGTATGTGCATCCAAAAACGATGGCGTTTTATATTGCGTTTGTCCCCTTGGATTTTTTTGCAATGCCTGTGGGATGTTTTTTCCAAATACTGTATCACATTTAGGTAAGAGGCAATTCTGAGGCACATTTAATTGTGAAAGTTGGCAGGCTGCCTTTCCCTCGTTGCTGGTTTGCTGAGTTCTTGCCCAGTTTTGCTGAGCACTGATGTGTACATGTTCTCCTGCAGCTAATGTCTGTCCTTCAGGAAACAGGATAATTTTATATATTTATTTAATTATATTTTACACCTTTTTTCTCCACAAGAACAATGTTTGGAGCACACAAATAAAAGCAGCAACCACAATAATGTTTTATTTGTAGCTCCTACTCCTTGATTGTTCTGCCCCAATTACGGATCCCAGAGAATGCAGCACACACAAACTATAAACCAAACTCAATTTACTTCCAAATGTAGTTTTTTACAAATGCAGGCTGTTAACTAAAACGTCCTTAACAACCTGCCAGAAATTCCACAGAAAGATAAAGTCTTACGAGAGTTGGCAAAAAGCCCAGAAGTAAGTGTCAGTGTTCCAATACTGACATAGAAGCAATGAGGAAAAAAGTTTGACATTTCACCTAGAAAAGCTTTCGGTGAATTCAGTCTCCTGGGAGATGTATGGGAGGGGTGACATTCCTGTGTGCTGAAGAGACAGATAACAGAGAGTGATCTGGAAGACAGCCAATGGAGAGCAGTTTCTGGGGAAAGAATAGGAGGGGTTTTGGATGGAGGGGCCAGTACTGTCTGCATGGTTGTCGGGCACGGATGCATCGCTCAATAAAGAGAATATTTCCTAAAGTTTGCTGCTTGGAAATTAACTTATTTCGAGGATGAAACCGAAACTTTGACAGAAAGGTTTGCAAAGAAAATCCAGATTCAATGATCCTCAAGTGAACATGCGTTGTTTCCTGCAATGTTTACAAGCTGTGTGCAAACTTAAATAGGCTAAGGAAGTGGCCAATTAGCCCCAAGCCTTATTCTCGAGGAGACCTCCTCGATGCCTGCCTTTTGGCAGCTCTGCGTGCTCGTGCATTGAGAAGAGGCTCCTCCACTTCATCCTCTTCACTTGAAGAAGCCTCTGGAGGTTTTGAAGGCCCTGGCTGAATCTCTGCCTCTGGCACACATCTTCTTCAGCCTCCTTGCTGTCCGACTCGAGCACCAGCTGCACAGGCTCCTGGCGCGACACCACACCAACCTCATCATCATTGGGATCAGCAACAATCCGCGCAGGCCGCTGGCGGGCCACAACATCAATAGCACTTTTCTTCCAAGTGCTATGTTTATCTCACACTATTTCCTCCTCTCATTTATACTTACTACTTTTTTTTTAATAGTCCATACAGATGTTACATGCAGACTTTTATGTAAGCCATCACATCTATTTTGCTATTGGCCTTTCCTTTTTCCTCTTGTTACTACTCTAGTAGTTATCTATAGACAAGAGTATTTCTTTTTACATAACCTTTATTAAAGAGATTTTAACAAGATAAAAACAATACAGATTTTAGAAAAGAAAGAAAATAGTGAAAAGGTGAGAAAGAAAATAGGAAAAAGAAAGAAAATAGATCAAAAGAAAAAAAAGGTAAGAAAGTGGCTTCTGATCCTCTTAACAGTTGTAAATTCATTCATGTTTTACCTCATTAGAACAGTGCTTTTCAAACTTGGCAATGACTGGGAAATTCTGGGAGTTGAAGTCCACACTCCTGAGATTTGCCAAATCTGGAAAAAACACTTTGACCTACAGAGCCACCTGTGGTTTTTGCCGTACTTGTGTGGTTGTTTGCTTTATGAAGAATATAACCTCTTTGAGGTTATATCTGGCACACAGTAAGTGAGCTTGTCTTTCCTTAAAGCAACTCTACATATGGATAAACATGAGAGATAATTTGAAAGATAATGAAAAATAATGAAAGATAAATTGTACAGCCAGCCAACCAGTGTTTCAGTTGTTCTGAGGTCCTTACTGCTTCCCTGATTTATCTTATGCTTATGTTTGTTTGTTTATGTTTATTATATTTATATACCGCCCCTCTCCCGAAGGACTCGGGGCAGTGGACAGCCAGCAAATAAAATACAGAAATACAAAATTTAAAACAGTATTAAAATCCAATTAAATCAAATTGGCCCATAGTTAAAAACCCTATATTAAAACCCCTAATTTTAGTAATTGAGTTAAAACAGTTTTTTAAAGAGAGTAGGTCAGGGCAAATGAGATGTTGGCTCTAAAACTGCTTGTATTTCAATACTCCTACACATACAGTTCCCATTAAACAAAAGGCAAGTAGGATCGTATTTTTGTGGCTGGAGAGAAAAGAAAAAGCAACTGATTAGTGATAGCAACTTCAGTGTGGTGGTACAAGGCACCAGCCTAGAAATCAAGGAACTGACTTCTAGTCTTCTTTTAGGCATGAATGCTAGCTGGATGACTTTGGTCCCTTCATTCTTTTGCTGCTCAATCCACTTCACAGAGTTGTTAATGGGAAAATTAGGAGGTAGGAGCATTATATATAGCAATTTGAGTTGCACTGAATAAAGGTGGGATATAAACTTTAAAAAATGGCTTTATTATATGTGAATTTTTAAACATTCTCCCGTTGTCTTCCTATGCTTGTTTATTGTGTTTTCATGGTTATTTTAATGGTTTTTTAAAATGGTTTTTATTATACACTGCCCTGAGTTACATTCATAAAATAGGTAGCTATAGAAATGTGATAGATAAATAAGATAAAGATCTCCATCCCACCTTCAGGTTGAGCTCAACTTCTGGTGATTGTTCCCATTTATTTTTTTTTTGGCAGCATTATTTTTGTTTGTTTTTTTACCAGCTTAGTCAATAACCCTGATGATTTCCCGGATCCAAATGCTAACCAAGTCTGAATCTGCTTAGTTTCCAAGATCAGTTAAGCGCTACCACCTTTTAGGGTATCTAAATACCCATAAATGTACCTTGGTAGACAGCTGCTACCACCTTCTAAGGTATTTAAATATACTTAACGGTACCTTGGTAGACAGCTTGAGAAACGAGAGAAAAAGTATGTAGAAGATGGTTTTTAGGAGGTGTCCATATTTTCTTCTGTGTAACAAAGTAACATGCTGCGTTCTTGTATACAACATACACATTCTCCTTATGTACACTTGTATCCTCTCTCATGGTGTAAGTATTTGTATATCTGTTAAGAGTTTTGATCAAGATGACTGCACATATACCCTGTTTCCCCCAAAATAAGACATTCCCTGATAATAAGCCCAATTGGGCTTTTGACCGCATGGTAATAAGGCCAAGCGCTTATTTCAGGGTTCAAAAAAATATAAGACAGGGTCTTATTTTCGGAGAAACACGGTAGTATGTTGCTTCTTTGTGGGCATATATGTGGGAGGATGTAATAGGCATATGAGTTGCCTATGTGCGTGTATGTCTGCTTTCAGTTTACTTATGTTGCTTCTGTGTGTTTTTGTATGCATATGTGTACTGGGAAACAAGGAGTGGCCAGCAAATGCTCTGCTTTGAGTCATATGACTGGGCAGAAGGAAGGAAGGATCATTTGCCAAGAAACTGAGCAGTTGCCAAAATGCCTCTCCCATAAGCCTTCTTGCATCGGGACATCAGCCTGACGTGATGTTTCGATGCCTGGAGGCCGTGCAGATCTGGATGGGGAGAAACAAGCTCAGACTCAACCTTTCCAAGACCGAGTGGCTGTGGTTCCCGGCGTCCCGGTATAGCCAGCTGGTTCCATTGCTGACTATTGGGGGTGAGATCTTGACCCCCTCAGAGAGGGTTCGCAATTTGGGTGTCCTCCTGGATACACGGCTGTCTTTAGAAGATCACATGACAGCTGTGGCCAGGGGGGCTTTTTATCAGGTTTGCTTGATTTACCAGTTGCGTCCCTTTCTGGACCGGGATGCCTTGCACACGGTCACCCATGCCCTCGTCACTTCCCATCTTGACTACTGTAATGCTCTCTACATGGGGCTCCCCTTGAAGAGCACTCGGAGGCTCCAACTGGTCCAGAATGCGGCTGCGTGGGCGATTATGGGAGCGACACGATGCACCCATGTAACACCTCTCCTGCACGAGCTGCACTGGCTCCCGGTGGTCTTCCGGGTGCGATTCAAGGTGTTGGTTACCATCTTTAAAGCATTCCATGGCTTAGGACCCGGATACTTACGAGATCGCCTTCTGCCACCGAAGGCCTCCCACCGGCCAATACGCTCCCACAGAGAGGGACTCCTCAGGGTGCCGTCGGTCAAACAATGTCGACTGGCGACCCCCAGAGGGAGAGCCTTCTCTGTGGGGGCTCCCGCCCTGTGGAATGAATTGCCCCCGGAGATACACATGATCCCCAACCTACGTACCTTTCGCCGTGCGCTTAAGACCTTACTGTTCCAACAGGCTGGGCTGGCTAAATAATGAATTTTAAGGGGTATTTTAGCTTTTGAGTTTTTAATATAGGGCCAAATTATTTAATAGGTTTTAAACTGTTTTTTAAATTTTGTGATATATGTTGTTTTACTGTGACTGTGCACCGCCCTGAGGGCAGTATAAAAATATAATAAATAAATAAATAAATAAATTTGTTATTTATTTGATTACTATAGTCACCCATCTCAACAAACAAACGTTACATTCTTTTTGTTCTCTTTTTTAGTAAATTGTTAGTCACCCAGACTCTGACTCAAATTGAGAACAGTGGGCATATATATTCAATAAATAAATAAAATAAATAGAGGTACATCAAGAGCATTGTTTTTTCTGGAGTGTCTTTTTCTGTAGACCCCCCTGCAAATGCCCCACCCCACCCCACCCGTCTAATCCTGTCCATTGTTTGATTCAATTTTTCTTTTACTGATTCCTCCCATGATAGCAAATTTGATCATATTCTGTTAACTTACCTTGCTGATGGAGAGTCTGGAGCTATTTTACATAATTTTTTCCGGCATTCTTTTGGGCTGAAAAGTATAGCAAAAATAAACATCAAATTACAAGGATTTTTTTTTCTTCTGGAATCAGATCTTTGCTGGTGTCAGTTTATCTGTACAGTATTTATAATGCTAAACGCAGAACGCGATAGGAGAGAAACTTGCCTATCAAGATTCTTGCAGCATAGTGTTGTGGCCCACCAGCGGCCTGTGCGGATTGTTGCTGATCCCAACGATGAGGAGGCTGGTGTGGTGTCGCGCCAGCAGCCTGCACAGCCGGCACTCACGTTGGACAGTGAGGAGGCTGAAGAGGATGTGATGCTAGAGGCAGAGACTCAGCCAGGGCCTTCAGAACCTCCAGAGGCTCCTTCCAGTGGAGAGAGCGAAGTGGAGGAGCCTCTCCTCAATGCTCGGGCATGCAGGGCTGCCAAAAGGCAGGAGTGGCTACTCAGGAGGAGGAAGTTTACTCAAGAGTAGGGCTTGAGGATAATTGGCCACTCCCTTAGCCTATTTAAGTCACACACAGCTAGTGCTTTCTTGCTAGAAACAACGTCTCATTACTACAGAGCATCTTGGAGAGTGAGCGACTTCTCATATCTGGTTTTCTGGGCTGATTGCCAACCTTTGTCGGACTTTGTTCTTAATAACTTTGATAAGGACCCTTTGCACGGGAAGCCTGCATTCTTGAAAGGGGTTTGTTTGGAATTAAACAGTGTTTGCAAAGGTTGGTGTGTGTCACATTCTTTGGGGATCCGAAGCTGGGGCAGAACACATAGCCAAGTGTTTTTGTGTTACAGTGCTTTCAGTTTAAACAAATGTGGCAATCAAGGAAAATGTTTACAAATCAGAAAGAAATGATAAGCTTAACTGGAAGACTTAAATCAAAGGTGCAAGTTAGGCCATTTTGTTGTTTTTGAAATGCACTATTTTAGTTTTAGTTGGCCTTTTCTATGATTGCAATATGTAGATAAATTTATACTTAGACTACTTGGAGTTCTTGGAGTTTAAGAAGCATAGAGTTTAGCTCTAAATTGTAAATTCTCATTTAGTATACGACATACTAATCTCAATCTCCTTTTCTTCCAGTCCAGGGCATTAGTTTAGACCTGTGCTCGTGGAGCAAGGTTTTTCTGATGTGCAGAAATGAATAGATTAACACTTGTAATTAAAGAAAAGGAAGATTCTGATTATTATACCATATGGGAGTTATTCTATCGATGGTTAGAGAACAAATATGAAAAGCAGAGAAGTGAAATATGAAAAATGTTTTAATAAAGTTAAATAAGCTAAGAAGAGGATTGTTAGTGGGTATGTTAGGTATTAGTATTAAGTTAAGAATAGACAAAATATTAAATATGGCTGTAAATCTTAATTGTTATTGCACAAAATATTTGTACCCAGACGACACACTGTTTAATGAAAGATGAAATGTTTGTATTAAAATAAAATAAAAAAATTAGAAAAACAACAAGCTTTTTCTGGAAGACAGATTATGAACCATTGCTTCCAAGCAAGCTCTCAGGTTAATTAAGGGCCGTTTTCTGCTTTTTCATGATGGTTTTTCCCCCTTCCATTCACATGATATTTTTAATCACATTTTAGTTGTGCAAGAATGGGAGATGTGCTCTTTCATAATAATGAAATGTTCTGCTCTAGGTCACATGACTGGGTAGGAGGCATAATAACGAAAGCCTTTATATTTGGCGGCACCTGAAATTACCTGCTGCTTTGCATGTAATAAACTCTAGGAGCTGAATAGAATTCTGAAGCTCTTTGTTCACAATTCTGGACTCTGAATAAACCAGCCAGATAGTGAGATATTCTCTCTAATATAAATTGAAATATCAACCATAACCCAAAGGATTTATTTACTTTGATGATATACATGTCAATATTATTAATGACTCAGTTTCCATTTTTTCTTATGTCGAGAGATGGAGGTATATTTCTTTTCAGCTGTTCTTTCCCTGCAACTGGTATTTGGAGGCATGCTTTCCCCAACTTTTTTTTTAAAAAAACTTATTGCTTTTAAAATAATGACAGAGAAGCAAAAAGAAGATAAAAAGAATGTTTAAAAGTGAAAAATACGACAAAATAAAAAAGGGTATATCATTTTAGCTGTAGTTATAATTCTATATACCGTATATTATGATCTGAAAATGTTATATTTATACAATCTAATACTTTCTCACAAAACTTGGTAAATGTAAGTGTAAAAACATGTGTTTTAAAGAAGCATTATCTTTATTACCCCTCCAACAAAATACTGTTTTTGAGTCTTTTTCTATATAAATGTAAGAGTCCAATAAATTCTAAAAATTATTTTTGTTGTATAAGTGGTAATTTGAGGTCCATTGATATTCTTGCTGAAGAAGTTAAAACACTCTCCCATTGTCTAGGTACTAGAAGAATCTCTAGTTCTTTATTCCATCCATTTTTTAAAAATGTTCTCACGTTATTATTTTTATAAATAACTCATGGTGCTAAATCTAATAATCCTTCCTTCTCCTATTTTCCCCACAATAACAACCCTATGAGGTGAATTTGGCTGAGAGAAAGTGACTGGCTCAAAGTGACCCAACCTGTTATTGATAACAAATATAGAAACTAATTTGTTGTTGTTACCAGTAGTTGCAAAGTCGTATCCAACCCATCATGACCCCATGGACAATGTTCCTCCAGGCTTTCCTGTCCTCTACCATCCCCCGGAGACCATTTAATCTCACGCCTACTGCTTCAGTGACTCCATCCAGCCACCTCATTCTCTGTCGTCCCATTCTTCTTTTGCCCTCAATCTTTCCCAGCATTAGCCTCTTCTCCAGTGAGTTGTTCCTTCTCATTAGGTGGCCAAAGTATTTGAGTTTCATCTTCGGGATCTGGCCTTTAAAGAGCTGTCAGGGTTGATCTCCTTTAGGACTGACCGGTTTGTTCACCTTGCAGTCCAAGGAACTCACAGTAGTCTTCTCCATCACTGAAGGGAAACAATAATAAGGATATAATAAATAATACTAGAATATGATATACTGGTATACTAGATTCTGTAACCATTAGGTTCCTGTAATACATATATGCCTTTATGTTTGTATCCCCTGTAACAAACATATTCTGTTATTAGGCCTCTGTAATGTATCTGGTATTTGTCAAACATATGTCCCTACCATTTGACCTGAACCCATATCAATCTTCCTGTTTTTCTTGTTACCACAAATCCAATTTGCAATAATTATTTCACAGATAGCAAATTGAATTTCAATCCCAGTATATACAGTATTGGTAATTTTTCATCAATTAATGACCAACGTGCAATACCCTCCCCAGCTACTTTCATCTTCCAACCATTGGCTAATGTAACATGTTGGTTGCTCTTATTCAGTTCAACAATTTTTTTCTATTCCTAGTGATGGATTGCGATGCACCACTATCAAGCACCCACAAATCATGGTTAACATTTGTAGTACTCAATATAGCCAAATTACAAACCTTCTTGGGTCTCTTTTTATCACCAACAGTCATTTTCTTATTCTTAGTACAATATTTGGCTATATGACCCTGAGCCCCACAAGAAAAACATCTTTTTACAAAATAAGCAGTTGAATATACTTTTTCTTCTTTTGGTTGCTTCTCTCTCAATTGGTCTCTTTCTAATCTTCTTCTGGACTCTTCCAACAACCTGCCGGTTATGCCAGTCAATGTTAGCTGATCTCTGGTCAAAACCTCCAGTGAAGAAACATAGTCATCATAACTCTCATCCAAAGAAGAAAGGATTATGTAAACTTGTTGCAATTCTGTAAAAATAAGTTCCTTCTCATGCAGCTCTTGAAAAGTTCTTGTCATGAACTCCAAATGAGCAATCATATCTCCTCCTTTAAGAAGACATTGTTTAAACAATTTACATGTCAGATGTATATGAGCACCCACACTATCATGAACATATAGGCTCTTCAACTTGTTCCAACACCTAGCAGCAGAATCTTCACCACGAATATGGACAAGCTGCTGGTCACTCAGTGTCAGTCCAATTATGCAAAGAGCTCATTCATTATCTCGGTTAAATCTGATTAATTTCTTCTCATCTTCATCATCATCAGGATTCCATGCTATTACATCTGGTGGATTATTAACTACATCCCATAGTCCTTCCCTACGCAAAAGTAGGTTACATTTCGTAGACATAGTTTGTTCCATTCAACCGGGTTATCATGGAAATACTGGATGCCTGTTCATGTGCCATCTTCACTTGGATTATATATAACAAACACAGCTGTCTGTATTATTCACATTAACTCTCAGTTCTCTAGATAACTCTGTTTAGCTCTGAGCAATTCTGGTTAGTTCTGGTTGGCTCTGGGCCCATAACCAATGTTAAGGATATAGTTGTGAGATAACCAGGAATGGTTATGAAGCAGACCATAGAGTTTTTGCACATGGAAACGGTGCTGAGAGTAATGTAGCTGAAGCGGGATCTGCTAGATGACCACTGGATAACTTTCTATTCACTATATTCTAAAAGCAACTATATTCTGAAAGCAGGAAATACATCCAGTTAGAGAAAGTACAAGCTCATCTTAAAATCCTTTGATACTCTAAAAGACCCCCTAACTTGTCAGAAGAAAAGGAGCATCCTAATGAAATACAGTTAAAGGTGATTAGGCCAAAATAACCACCTGGGCGGGAAGTCATTTATCACAGAATAATTGTTTGGCAAGGATAATGTAAAACTTTAGCAATAAGGAAATGTCAATTAAATATAACAAATGTATGTTAACCATATATGGAAAGTTGCTGTGTTAGCAGAATCCTTTGTTTAGAAAAGTATAAGAACAGTCATGTCATCTCTGTCTCTTCATTCAGAACTCTCAGATACAAATCTGATTCTGAATCTTTGCGCAAATAAACCTGACTCTATCTGACCCTATGGGATGTCTCTTATATCCTTTCTTCCATAACAATTTTGGCACCCGGCAGACGGGACTTTAAGAGGCAGAGATTATTGTCTTTCAGGTGTGCTGCCCCGGCGGGAAACGACATCTTCCCAGACGAAACGTTCACAGCCGGCTAACCAGACTCCATTGAAGTCTACAGAATTTTTTCACTGGGAGGATTGCCATATGTTCGCTGAGAAGCAGTTCAGCCAAGGACCCACAAATAGGGCAGATCAGACTCAGAAATCTCCGTGGATGACCAGGAAGAACGCCTAAAGGCAAGTATAAATGTAAACAGGGGAACTTGCCTATTTTGAGGCAAAAGTGGGAGATTGATCACCTTCCTAGAAGACAAGGCGGCGCCCTAAAAGACTTCAGTAGTGAGTTAAAGTCTCATGTTAGGATTGTGTGAGCAGAGAACTTGATAAAAGTCAAAGTAAACAGAGTAAAAAGTGAGAAGTTAAAAAATGTGTGGGATCTTATGTGTGGTAAGAGAAGGAAACTGCCGCAGTGTTGTAGGCATTCTGATAAATTACCATTCTTAAGGGGCTGGAAAGCTCTGAAAGAAAAAAAACTAGGAATGGCGAGGAAATTGTTTATTGTTCTTCCCACCCGGGGTTTAGCAGGTAATAAAACAGTAAAATCTGTCTAAATGGGAAAACAATTTGAATTGATTGCTCTGATGTGATTCCTGTTGAAAATTATTTTGTTGATGTGCATCTATAATGATAGTGTGTAGAATTGAATAGGATTGAATTAATTGTGATATATCTGGTCAGCCTGCAAATTAATTGAACATCTTGACTTGGAGTTGTGGGAAACAGAGAGTAGTTACGGCCCACAATCATATGTATGATTTAACTGCTCTCTGAGTTCCCCCACTCCTTTAAGAATAAGCTATAGGCTGCCCAAGGAAATAAAATTAAAACAAAAAACAAACAGATCTGGAAATGTTTGATGGTATGTGTGTGTGTGTGTATGTAATCATTTCCAGACCAACTAGGTTCCTAGATCCTAGTTGGGACAATTTTGTCACACAATTAGACAGCCTCAGCATAGGCCATACATCTTTAGACACACTCAACAACCATTTGATTGCGGAGGATAACTTAAGAAGAGACCGCCAACTATCTAGGAGGGACATCAGACCAACCAAAATGGTTGAATTCCAGGATAGGGTAAATAGTGTCCCAGAATGTTTTTCATGTGGTTCCAGGAACCATTTCAAAAGAGATTGTCCCAGAAACAACAGAGACAGGGGGTATGGTGAACGAAAAGAGAGGCCTGAACCCGGGAGAAGATACCAGGGAAGGTGCTCACCGGAACGCCAACCCATCAGGGATCGAGGGTGCGGATGGTCCCCCAACCCCAGACAAGATAGTGAGCGCAGAGACAGTTCCTGGGACAGCAACACAGGATCTATATATGGTTTCAGGTACGGGGAATCAACCCTCAGCCAGAAAGCAAGCCAGAATATATGGCTCATAGACTCAGGAGCCAGCAACCATACGACATACAATGACAAATTATTCATCTCCTTCATTGAGATGAATTTTGAAGTAAAGGTAGCCAACCAGAGTAGCACTAGAGTAATGGAAAAGGGAAGCGTACACATCCCAGGGATAGGGGAAATAGAGGGGGTACTGTTTGTACCAGAGATACCATACAACGTATTAGCCACCACAAAATTAACCCAAGACACAGACACCGAGGTAATATTCAGGGAAGGCAGGGTGTACATATCCAGTAAAGGAGAAAACATTGGAGAAATAACAATACATGGTGGACTACCATACTTCATATCAAACGAGAGTGGTCAGGGGTGTGTAAACGTAAACACAGCTAGTGAGGGAACAGAAAATGGAAAAGCAGAGGGGGTCAACCAGGAAACCATCAAATGTAAACCACCCGGTAGAGACACAATATCCATGGGAAAGCCCATTCATGACAATTGTGCTCACCTCCTCCATAGAAGACTAGGACACATAGGTTTTCCAGTTGTTAAGAAAATGTTTGAATGTACTGAGGGTTTGAAAGTAAAGAATTGTGAAAACTATCTAGAGTGTTCTGTCTGTAAGTGTTCAAAAATTAAGGTCAAGCCAAGGCCAAAGAAATCAGGGCGAACTACTGACTCTACTTTTCAATTAGTACACATGGACCTGGTAGGGCCACTGAAGCCATCCATCAGGTATAAGGAGAGGTTTTTTCTAACCATTGTGGATGACTATAGCCGCTATGGTTTTGTATACACACTTAAACACAAAAATGAGGCATTCCAAAGGTTCAAAGAATTCTATAAGAGGGTGGAGGTCCAACATAACACCAAGATCAAACAGATAATGACTGACCGCAGTTCTGAATTCATGGCCAGAGACTTTTCAAAATGGCTGAAAGAACGTGGCATATTACACTTTACTTCTTTGCCTTTTTCTGCCTTCCAGAACGGAGTGGTAGGACGCAAAAATGGAGTGCTCCAAACCATGATGAGGTGTGTCCTAGAGGATGCAGGAATGGGCCAAGCGTTCCGGTCAGAAGCACTGCACTATTCAAACTACACATTGAACAGGCTATGGTCTAGCTCAATTGACAAAACTCCATATTTATTTATTTATTTATTTATTTTATTTATTTGTTTAGATTTGTATACCGCCCTTCTCCTTGCGGACTCAGGGCGGTGGACAGCCAAATAAAAACAGTACACAAAAGTTAAAAATTTCTTTAAAAGGCATATAACTTTGGCTAAGAAATTAAAACCATTAAATATTAAAATACCCAACCATATAATACAAATCTTAAAAATTTAACGGGGTCAGGCTAGACCAGCAAGCTGAAAGAGATGGGTTTTCAGGGCCCGACGAAAAGTCCGGAGGTCGGGAATTCTTCTCAGTTCTGGAGGGAGATCGTTCCAGAGGGTGGGGGCTGCCACAGAGAAAGCCCTCCCCCTGGGGGTCACCAGCCGACATTGTCTGGCTGACGGCACCCTGAGGAGACCCTCTCTGTGGGAGCGCACCGGCCGGTGGGAGGCTATTGGTGGCAGAAGGCGGTCCCGTAAGTACCCTGGTCCTAAGCCATGGAGCGCTTTAAAGGTGGTCACCAGCACCTTGAAACGCACCCGGAAGTCCACCGGCAGCCAATGCAGCTCGCGCAGGAGAGGTGTCACGTGGGAGCGTCCCGTCGCTCCCATAATCCCCCGCGCGGCTGCATTCTGCACCAGTTGGAGCCTCCGGGTGCACCCCAAGGGGAGCCCCATGTAGAGAGCATTGCAGTAGTCCAGGTGAGAGGTGACGAGTGCCTGAGTGATAGAAAGCTCCCCTGGCCACAGCTGTCGTGTGATCCTCCAAAGACAGCCGTGGGTCCAGGAGGACGCCCAAGTTGCGTACCCTTTCTGTGGGGGCCAATGATTCGCCCCCAATAACCAGCGATGGTGTCAGCTGGCTATATCGGGACACCGGCAGCCACAGCCACTCAGTCTTGGAGGGGTTGAGTCGAAGCCTGTTTCTCCCCATCCAGGCCCGCACGGCTTCAAGGCACTGGGACATCACTTCCACGGCATCGTTGGGGTGGTCTGGGGTGGAAATGTACAGCTGCGTATCATCAGCGTACTGATGGAACTCCACCCCAAAACCACGGATGATCTCACCCAGCGGCTTTACATAAATGTTGAACAGGAGGGGCGAGAGGACCGATCCCTGCGGCACCCCACACACCAGGCGCCTCGGGGTCGACCGCTGCCCCCCTGTCAACACAGATTGCGACCGGTCGGAGAGGTAGGAGGAGAACCACCGTAAAACGGTGCCTCCCACCCCCAGTCCCTCCAACCGGCACAACATGATACCATGGTCGATGGTATCAAAAGCCGCTGAGAGGTCTAATAACACCAGGATAGAGGAATAACCCCTACCCCGGGCCCGCCAGAGATCATCCACCAACGCGACCAATGCCGTTTCGGTGCTGTAACCAGACCTGAAGCCGGACTGGAGCGGGTCTAAATAGACAGCTTCATCCAGGTACCGAGGGAGCTGCCACGCAACCACACTCTCAACAACCTTTGCTAAAAAGGGAAGGTTGGAGACTGGACGATAGTTAGCTAAAATAGCCGGGTCCAGGGAGGGCTTCTTGAGGAGGGGCCTCACCACCGCCTCCTTCAAGGCGGCCGGTAGGGCACCCTCACTTTTATGCATTATGAAATAATGCATAAAAGGAAGCCTAACCTAGCCCACCTGCATGTATTTGGTGTCCCAGCAGACGTTCATATACCCAAACAGTTAAGGAGAAAAGGAGACAAGATCTCCATGGAGTATGAACCAGGAACAAAAGGCTTCAGATTCATAGACAGTAACAATAAATTTATAGTGTCACAATCAGCGGATTTTCATGAACATTCTAACTGGTCAAAACTGCATTCCAATGACATTTTCCTTGGTGGAGATATACACAAACACAGACAAGAAGAAGGAAACCTGATCACAGACAAAACAACAGAAACCAGAACACACAAACCCAAGCACCACGAACTAAAGATTGAGGAATGGAAGGAAGGGCACCCCACACTAAGTTTGGACAGTCTCACAGACAAAGAAGCCAAGTGCCTGCATGAGACGGATGCGCCACCTGACAGACCAGTCAGGACAAGCAGAAACAAAATACCAAAGAGACTTGAGGACTACGTCATCTCTATACAAATGAGCAATATCACACCCAGTTCCTATGAAGAGATACTCAACCTCCCCCAAGAAGAAAAAGAAAAATGGGAACAAGCCATGACAAAAGAAATGAAGAGCCTCAAGGACCTACAAGTATACATGCCAGCCAGAATACCAGAAAATAAAAAACCAATCGGGACTAAGTGGGTATACAGGATCAAGACTGTCAAAGTGTTTTCAGGATTTCTGTGGCCACTTGATCAGCTACAAACTGTATGGACTTTGATCAAGCCATCTCCTGTCTGCAATTAACTGCAAGCCTTCCCCGCCCTAGTTAATTGCAGGTTAGCTTACCATATAAGCACGGACCTTTCTCCTTGCTAGTTGGGCCTAGACATTGTTTTAGGCCTAAATGCAGACCTGTGCTGAGGCACCTGGATGCAGACTTGGAAGAAAGGAGGAGAACTCTGCTGGGAAGCCCCGACGCCTGCAGCAGAGATAGCAGCGGAGAAGAAGCCAAGAAGCTGTGTTACTCCCATGTAGCTATCTTGCAGCTGTGTGCTGAGATAGCCGGGAGCCTTTTGAAGTTTTTACCTTCGGCTTGCTTTTTGCTTTTGAAGCACGCAAGCCAACGTTTGAATATTTGCTGCTACATCGGAGGGATACGCTGGACAGTTTCCCTGCCAAGAGCTTCAAGCCACGTCTGCTGTTTGGATTGCTTTTACAGGTGACTTTTAATTTGAAGCCCATGCTGCTGCCCTTCTACCACCTCGATGATGTATCGACACCGAAGCCATTCAATGTCTTGTTAGTTTTTCCCAGGGACTGGTTTTGGTATTGTGGAGAGGAATTTAGGGAGACGGCCTGGCTTCATTTAACCAGGATAAGATCTTGTTATTAATGTGTTTTTTTAAAGATACAGTGTTTTTTAAAAGTTTTGCAGTAAAGTATATTTTTATACAAGATTCCTCTGCTAGTCTTATTTCAGTCCTAGTGTGTTTGCTTGTGTGCTGGTTCACGATTCGGGGGCAAACCTCCCCCCATCCCAACAAAGACCCTAGAAGACAATAAGGTACTGCACAAGGCAAGGCTGGTTGCGCAAGGCTTCACTCAAAAATACCCAGAAGACTACACAGACACCTACTCACCCACGGTCAGGGCTGAGAGCGTCAAGAGCGCCCTAGTAATAGCCACCATCCTAGGGCTAGAGGTATTTCAATTTGACGTACAAACCACATACCTACATGCCGAATTAGACAAATCTATGTCAAGCCCCACCAGGATTTGATGAAGGGAAAGACAGCACATGGCTCCTGAACAAAAGTTTATATGGCCTCAAACAGTCCGGCAAAAGGTGGTACGACTGCTTGGCCAAGGCCCTCAGTTTGCCACTGAATTAAGAAAGCACTTCTCACTGAAGTCACTGGGAATGATAGACAAATACTTAGGGGTCCAGGTAATCAAAACTGATAAAGGTTTCCAACTCTCTCAGAAAGAGAAAATCACAGAACTATTGCTAAAGTGCAACATGTCAGAAGCTAAACCCAGTGAAATTCCTATGCAACCAGACTTCTTAAAGAATATGTATAATGAAACAGAACCTTTCACAAATAACAAATTATATAGGTCTACAATAGGCTCACTACTGTACATAGCTAATTGGACAAGGCCAGATGTTGCTTTAGCAGTCAACCTATTATCCAGACATGTCAGTCAACCCACAACCTTCCATTGGAATGCCATTAAAAAAATACTCAGATATTTAAAACACAGTATTGATGCCTACTTATGTCTTGAACCCGATCTATCCACAAAACCAAAACTATCATGTTACACAGATGCCGATTGGGCGGGAGACATCAAAAGTAGGAAAAGCACTTCTGGGTACATCTTCTTCCTCAACAACAGCCCAATACATTGGTACACAGGTAAACAAAAACTAGTAGCCACCTCCACCACCGAGGCAGAATTTATTTGTATGTCTAAGGCCGCCAATAATCTGATCTGGTTTGATGACCTACTCAATGACATCTGGACAGAACCATCATACCCCATAATTATTCACGAGGACAATAAAGCAGCCATTGAGATATCAAAAGCTGACACCATTGGTCAAAGGTCACAACACATTGATATAAAATGCAAGCATGTCAGACAATTCTCAGAGATCGGATTCATTAAGGCCATACATTGCGACACAGAAGAGCAAACAGCAGATATACTCACCAAACCATTACCTCACAAACAGCACGCATACCTCATGTCGAAAGTGTGTGTATATATGTAAATCACATGTTTATATGTATGTAAATATATATGTATATGGATGTTATCTATCTGCCACCAGTTAGACATTTAGAGGGGGTTTTGTCACGTAAAATGTCTAACTAGCTTATATCCCTATCCTCTACAGCCCTGCAAGGGTTAATACAACTACACAACCCATTACTCCCACAATCCCACCTTACCTCAAACTCCTCCCCTTGAGTATAAAAGACCGCATCCACGAGGTCATCCAGGAGTTCCAGTTCCACATCTGCGAAGAAAGGACAAAGGTCAGATACAGATGTAACAGTCCCTGAATATTGAGAGTTATTACTCACAAAAGGCAGCTGTCCATCATCCTGGATGTGTGGGAAGTCACAATGGGGGATTGGTATACTTGCAGTCAGTTTAAAAAAATAGGCAGTCATTTTTTTTAATTCACTCTCTACAGGGGAAGACAGCATGCACAAAGCTCATTTTCTGCTGGAAGGCGTTGGGTGAGGAGCTTGCGGCCATGGCTCCTGGAGTTAGGCTCAGGCCTGCCAGGGGAAGTTCAGACTCACCCCTGGGAACCCAGGACTGGTCAGCGGAGGCTTGGAACTGGTCCTGGACTTCTGGATCGTCGTTGAGCGTCGGCGGGAGGCCTGGGAGTCTCACGATCATCAGGTGAGGCCTCGAGAAGATTGGCTGGTCGGTGGATGTGGCTTCATGCTGAAGCTTGATGATTCTTTTTAAAGAGAATATCAAATTTCTTATCCTCCAGTCGTAGACCTTCAGAAGTATCCCCTGCCACATATGAAGAGGAAGATGAAAGAGCTGCTATAGGACTGTCCACTGGGGGAACCTGCAATAGCTGGGCAAACCTAGGTGCTACAGCATAATATTTTTTATTTGTACCATGTGCAGATGATAGGGTTGCATGGCTGGACCATTGCTTTTTAACAACATCTATGAACAGTTGTGGCATTGGAATAAAACACTGTTCAGGAGGGGGCTCAGAAAAAAGGCCCTGTGGTTGTCCTTTTGAGCCCTGTTGAGCTTCCTGCGCTTCCTTGAGGTAATCATCCTCTTAATGCAGCAGTGATTTGGGCCTTATGCAATAATGACTTGAATCTATTTGGGGGAAATAAACCTGTAAAAGCAGGTGTGTCTGGAATCACCCCTTCATCACCTGATAAATCAGAATGATGCTCTTCATCAAAAACAAAAGCCTCACTTGCTCTGGAAGCTGCAGGAGAATGAGAGCCAGTAAGGCTGGCTGAAGGAGAACCTCTGATAGGGGCGGAGCATTATGAAATTATTGAGCCAGCATGGTGACCCTGTAAGGCCATGCAAAAGGCAATGGCTTGATCAATAAGGATTTTTAATCCTTCTGGTAAATTTTTAAATGGATCCTCTGGGGCTCTTTCTGGTAAAGGAGAGTCCCTTGCAGAAGCTGTTGTTGTAAAAATTCTCCCAGATTCAGGAGTTGCAGGAGTAATCAATTGGCATGCAAAGGGATTTTGAATTGTGCCTTGTTCTTCATGAAGAACTCCTCCCTCCCCTTCTGATGACCAAGCCTGGTTAACTGCAGGAATAGGGAAGGAAGGAGTGGTGGGAAGATCAGGAACCTCTTTTTCAGGCACATTTGTAACAGCTTTGGATATCTGCTTCTCTAAGGATTTGTGTCTCCTTTCCAAATCCTTTTCCTCCACTTTAGAAATGTGCTTGCTTTTGCAAGTGGCTTTCTTTCCTGTGGCCTTGTTGGCTCCCTCCCCTTGGGAAGAACGATCCACCATCTTGAATTTATACTCACTGTGACCAAGATGTCGGCTGGAGAAGAAGTAGTTTCACTTTTGCCACGTGGAGGAATAAACGGTGGTGGCTTGTTGGAGAAGACCGATGTCAGCCAGCACACACGTAAGCAGGAAGAATTCTGATGAAAAGTGACTGTCCAGGTAGCCCTAGAAGCAGTCACTATCTAGCACCCACAGCTACGATTCCAAGAACCGATGGCTGGAAATATGCCACAGGGAGAGAGCAAGGAGTAACCTTGCAACTCTCCACTATAAGAAACTCATTGGTGGTATAAGGGAATAAGGAAAAAAACCTCCAAACCTCTCTGTAAAGCTCGTTGGTGGCCAAGCAGCAAAACTGTGCTGTTTAAATTGCCGTGGCGCTTCAAAGAGCCGCCCTACAGCTGATCGTCGGTATTTTGAAAGCACTGAGGGCGGCGGAAGCCAAAATAAGTGATCCTGGAGCTGCTGCCAGGAATCACTGTTGAAATTGGTGGTGCAGCGTTCTGAGCCCTGTGCGCCGGTTCGTTGGTGGTATAGGGCTCCAATTTCACCAATTGGAATTCACCAGTTCAGCAGATCATCAGATCAAATCTCACCAGCTCAAGGTTGACTCAGCCTTCCATCCTTCCGAGGTGGGTAAAATGAGGACCCAGATTGTTAGGGGCAATATGCTATTTAGCATACTGTCTTTGTTGTAAGTCCTCGGAGAGTGGGCGGCATAGAAATACGAAAAATAAATGAATAAATAAATAAATAAATAGGCAAAAACGGCCGTGTGAAGGGAGCCGCCCAAAATGGCGGCCGCCAGGAGCGAAGAAGAAGCCTGGTAGACCAGGACGCTCCCAAAAAAAGGCTGGATAGACCAGTAGGCTCCGTAATTAAATAGCCTAGTAGACTGGTACCCTTGAAAAAGCAAAAGGAAAAATAAATAAATTTAAAAGGTCAAAAAACTTAGAGTAAATTAAAGGAATTGAGCAGATCTGGGCTGAGAACCAGATCTGCAAGAGATGTTTCTCTCAGGCCGACTGAGTCAAAACTGGGCCTGAAAGGGAGAAGCAAGAGGCGTGGTCAAAAAACTATGACTCAGCCAACAGCAGATCCGACTGAAGCAACTCATGTCTGGACGATGCCACAGCCATCAATGGAAAAGCAACCTAGAACTAAGGAGAAATTTCCTAATGGTGAGAGCAATTAGCCAATGAACAGCTTGCCTTCAGAAATTATGGGTGCTCTATCACTGGAGGCTTTCAAAAAGAGACTGGACAACCATTTATCTAAAATGGCATAGGGTCTCCTAATTATTTCTGCTCATTGCTTTGGTAAAGCAATTCAATTCAATTCAATTCAATTTATTGCATTTATATACCGCCCTTCTCCCGGAGGGGACTCAGGGCGGTTTACAGCCATATTAAAACAATTACATATAAAAATTAAAACTAATAAGATAATTAAACTATTTGGCCGTAAAATTTAAAAACCCTACTAAAACCCCTATTTAAAATTAACAAAAATTTAAGACAGACCGGCTTGGTGAAATAGCAGGGTCTTCAGGGCTCGTCGGAAGGCACGGAGGTCAGGAATCTTTCTTATATCCGGGGGTAGTTCATTCCATAGGGCTGGGGCTCCCACAGAGAATGCTCTCCCCCTGGGGGCCGCCCGTCAGCATTGTCTGACAGACGGCACCCTGAGGAGGCCCTCTCTGTGAGAGCGTATCGGGCGGTGGGAGGTATTCATTGGCAGAAGGCGGTCCTGTAAATATCCCGGTCCTAAGCCATGGAGCGCTTTGAAGATGGTGACTAACACCTTGAAACACACCCGGAAGACCACCGGAAGCCAGTGCAGCTCGCGCAAGAGGGGAGTTACCCGGGAGCGACGAGTCGCTCCCATAACCACTCGCGCGGCCACATTCTGGACCAGCTGAAGTCTCCGGGTGCTCTTCAAGGGGAGCCCCATGTAGAGAGCATTACAGTAGTCCAAACGGGAAGTGACGAGAGCATGAGTGACTGTGCGTAGGGCGTCCCGATCCAGAAAGGGACGCAACTGGTGAATCAGGTGAACCTGATAAAAAGCCCCCCTGGCCACGGCTGTCATATGATCGTCTAAAGACAGCCGTGCATCCAGGAGGACGCCCAAGTTTCAAACCCTCTCTGAGGGGGGCAAGATCTCATCCCCAATAGCCAGTGATGGCACCAACTGGCTATATCAGGGCGCCAGCAGCCACAGCCACTCTGTCTTGGAGGGATTGAGTCTGAGCCTGTTCCTCCCCATCCAGATCCGTACGGCTTCCAGGCAGCGGGACATCACGGCAAGGGCATCATTGGGGTGATCCGGGGTAGAAATGTACAACTGCGTGTCATCAGCATACAGTTGACACTTCACCCCGAAACCACGGATGATCTCACCCAGCGGCTTCACATAAATGTTGAACAGGAGGGGTGAGAGGACAGACCCCTGTGGCACCCCACAAGTGAGGTGTCTCAAGGTCGACCTCTGCCCCCCTGCCAACACAGACTGCATACGGTCAGCGAGAAAGGAGGAGAACCACCGCATAACGGTGCCCCCCACTCCCAAACCCCCTAACCGACGCAGCATGATACCATGATCGATGGTATCAAAAGCCGCTGAGAGATCAAGAAGGACTAGGACCGAGGAAGATCCTCTGTCCCGAGCCCTCCAGAGATCATCAACCAACACGATCAATGCCGTTTCCGTGCTGTAACCCGCCCTGAAACCTGACTGGCACGGATCCAGATAGACAGCTTCATCCAGGTAACGAGGGATCTGTTGCGCCAGCACACTCTCAACAACCTTCGCTGTGAAGCGAAGGTTGGAGACCGGACGATAATTATCTAATATAGCCGGGTCCAGGGAAGGCTTCTTGAGGAGGGGCCTCACCACTGCCTCTTTCAAGGCAGCCAGGAAGACACCCTCACTCAAAGAAGCATTAATAATACCCTGGAGCCAGCCTCGTGTAACCTCCCGGGATGCCAGTACCAACCAAGAGGGACACGGGTCCAATAAACATGTGGTAGCGTTCAGCCTCCCTAGAATCCTGTCCACTTCCTCAGGAGTCACAGGGTCAAACTTTTCCCAGATAACATTCTCAAGATCCACTCCCGTCATCCCATCCGGAACTGCCCAATTGGAGTCCAGACCATCCCGAATCTGAGTGACTTTATCATGCAGATATTGCACAAATTCCTCAGCTCTCCCCTGCAAGAGGTCCTCCCGCGCTCCCATCTGTAGGAGGGAACGGGTCACCCTAAACAGGGCGGCTGGGCGATTATCTGATGATGCAATAAGAGCAGTAAAATGGGTACATTTCGCCACTTTTATTGCCACTAGGTAAGTCTTAATATGAGCTCTTACCAGTGTCCGGTCAGATTCAGTGCGACTGGCCCTCCAATCGCTCTCTAGGCGTCTTTTCTGGCGCTTCATCTCTCTCAGCTCCTCGGAAAACCAAGGAGCTAATCGAGGTCGGCACCGGGTCAGAGGCCGCAAAGGCACGGCACGGTCCAAAGCCCCTGCAGCCGCCCTATCCCAGGCGGCTACCAGTTCTTCAGTTGAGCCGTGAGCCAGTCTCTGGGAAAGGGTTAGGGTTAGGGTTAGGGTTAGGGTTAGGGTTAGGGTTAGGGTTAGGGTTAGGGTTAGGGTTAGGGTTAGGGTTAGGGTTAGGGTTAGGGTTAGGGTTAGGGTTAGGGTTAGGGTTAGGGTTAGGGTTAGGGTTAGGGTTAGGGTTAGGGTTAGGGTTAGGGTTAGGGTTAGGGTTGCTAACAAGGAAGGTTGCTGGTTACACATTAAATCTTAATTTAGAATATGTTTCTGGGGCATGATGTGTGGGTATGTATGTTTCCTAATCACCAGTACAGAAGGATGCATTTCTGGAAATCATAGTAATGTTTTTATTTAGGATTATTATACTTGGGGCATTACCAGATTACTCAGCCTAAAACAGGGGTCTGCAACCTTAAACACTCAAAGACCCATTTGGACCTGTTTCCCACAGAAAAGGAAACACCGGGAGCCACAAAACCTGGGTGGGTATGGCCAACTCGACGTCACTCACTTCCACCAGTCACATGACAACCCCCTAGCCACACTTACCCAACCAGTCATTAGGGCAGAGAACCAGTTGTTAAAAAACACCGGGAACCACAAACCCCTTTTGATATTTCTCTTTCTTCCCTTCCTCCCCTCTCTCTCCCCCTCTCTCTGTATCTCTCTCTCTCTCTGCCCTGGCCACTTCTCCATCCCCTGCCGGTGCCCTTACCTTCTCAGGCCAGGCGAGGAGTGACTGGTAGGGGAGGGCGAGGCCAGCCAGTGGTGGGATTACCCAACAGGGAGCCACAGCAGAGGGCCCAAAGAGCCGCATGTGGCTCTGGAGCCACAGATTGCTGACCCCTGGCCTAAGCAATTTAATCTTAACAGGTTTCTCTTCTGAACACAGTATCTTAGACTCAGTGGTGTGAAGGCAGTTAAGGCAGTAATTTTAGCATCTGAGGGCATAGAAACCTACTACTTATTTTCTTAACACTTATTTGTTGTTAAAAAGCTTTTTTCTCTGTTACCTGTGGAAGAACAAAGGCATAAAGAATAGACAAAGCACAAAGAGAGCAACTTTGTACCAGTCAGCATCCAGCCTTTTATAGCCAGATATATGGCTAAGAAAGAACTTTTAGGCTATATTGAACATTGGATTTACCTGAAGGTTCTTTCTTCTTGCGCTGCGTGAGAGTCCATTGAGTGGGAGGTTCCTCATCTGATTGACCTCTGACTGAGTAAGAAATTTGACTAAACACACCTCCTCTTCCTGTTTAGCCCAGTTCCGCCAAAGTCCGAATCCGAAGAAACTGACAACCTGAGCGAAACAGAACACAAGAAGCAAGCCCACATGCAAAAAAACAAAACAAAAACAAAAACAAAAAACACAACAAGGGCGAGTATGGACTCTCACGCAGCACAAGGAGAAAGAACCTTCAGGTAAGTCCAATGTTCATTCTCCCTTGCGCTGCTTAGAGAGTCCATTGAGTGGGATATACCCAAGCTAAATATCCCTAGGGTGGGAAAAAACAGAGGAGGTGGAACTGTCCTCCACAGGGAGGACGCACTGAAGAACCCTACGGCCAAAAGCCGCCTCGGCTGATGTAAATCTGTCCAACTTGTAATGACAAATAAATGAATTCAGTGACACCCAGGTGGCCACCCGGCAGATCTCGAGGAGAGGAGCCTGTGTTGCCCAGGCCGCAGTGGTAGCAGCGCTACGAGTCGAGTGAGCTGTAACATGACCTGGAAGTTGTTTGTTCCTCTGCTCGTAGGCCAGGGTGATGCTGGCTTTAATCCACCTGGCGATGGTGGACAAAGAGACCTTGGAGCCAAGCGAAGTCAGTTGAAAAGAAACAAATAAAGATTCTGATTTGCGGAAGGAAGCCGTCCGGGAGATGTAGGTCTGGAGTGCCTGACGAATATCCAATTTATGCCAGCGACGTTTGGTGTGGTGAACGGGGCGGGGACAGAAGTCCGGAAGAATAACTTCCTCTAATCTCTGAAAGCAGGAATTGATCTTAGGGAGAAAAGTGGGGTCCAAATGCAAAATGACCCTATCCGAGTGGAAAATACACAGGTCCTTGCGAATTGAAAGTGCGGCCAGTTTGGAAACTCAACGAGCAGAAGTGATGGCCACTAAGAAGGCGACCTTGAAGGACATAAACTTCAGACTGACCATAGACAATGCCTCGAAGGGCGCCTCCATAAGGACGTGCAGGACCAGACACAAGTCCCAGGAAAGATATCTGTGAATGACAGGAGGATGCAAATTGGCTGCTCCCCATAAAAAACACCTGACACAGGGATGAAGGGACAGAGACTTGTGACCCTTACAGGAAAGAATGGTAGAGAGGGCTGCAACCTGCCACCTAAGGGTATTGACTGCTAGGCCAGCCTTGAGACCCGCGTGAAGAAATTGTAGGACTTGTGGCATGGAGGCCCGTGTAGGATCAATGTGGGACGAGGAACACCAGCGACGGAAAGCAGACCAGGTAGCCTCATAGATGTGAGGGGTGGAACTTCTACGAGATGCAAGGAGAATGTCTATTACTTCATCCGAAAAAAGTTCTTGCTTCAATAAGTCCCTTTCAATAGCCAAACGGCTAGATGAAGCCACTGGGGTTCTGGATGAGTCACTGCCCCTTGAAGCAGAAAAACTTGGTCTGGTGGAATCCTCCAGGGGGGAGCAATTGAGAGGCCCTTGAGGTCCGTGAACCAGGCCCACTGGGGCCAGAAGGGAGCGATCAGAATGACCTCTGCCTTCTCCTCCAAGATCTTCCATATGACTCTCAGAATCAGGGGAATGGGAGGGAAGGTGTAGAGTCGACCCAGAGGCCATGGGCAGCATAGACCATTGGTGTCCTCTGCCCCTGGTGTCCAGTACCTGGAGAAAAAATGGGTCACCTGTGCACTGGCCGGAGAGGCGAAGAGATCCGCTGCTGGCAGGCCGAAAAGTTGCACAATCTGGTGAAAAAGCGAGGGATGTAGCTGCCATTCTGCTGGATCAATGTCGGTGTGGCTCAGCCAGTCCACACGAGTGTTGTGGATCCCTGCAATGTGCTCTGCTTGCAAGGAGAGCAGGTGCTTCTCTGCCCAAAGATCTAACTGAGTGGCCTCGTCCATGAGAACTCTGGAACAAGTGCTGCCCTGACGATTCACATGGGCTTTTGCCATGACATCGTCCATCCGTAGAAGAACGTGGTGTCCCAACAAGTGATTCTGGAAGAAACAGAGAGCTAGATGGGTGGCCCGCAACTCCAACCAATTTATGTCGTTGCTGAGCTCCCTGGCAGTCCAATGCCCCTGAGTGACCTGGGAGCTGAAGTGGGCCCCCCAACCAACCAGACTTGCATCCGTGGTGACCACCAGGCGGCGTGGTTCAGGAAAGGAGGAGTCTTACATGTGGAAATTTCTTCCTGTTTGTCCTCTGTGCGAAGACCCTCAGCTGCATCAGATGGAAGAATGTTGGGGGAGGTCAGACTGGCCATTGGAGGATCAATGGCAGGAAGTTTCAAAAGATCCTCAAAGTCTTGTTCCACAGAGTATAACTTTTTGTCCAAACCGCTAGGATTGGAGATGGAGCCAGGCTGAGACCATTGACGCTGAACAGTGTCCACAAAGAGTTTTGGAGAGGGGACGGTGTCTTGGTGAGCAACCCATTCCGTGAAAAGGTGGCTGTTGGGATCCAAAGAATCCGGAGCAGGTAATGGAGGAGGTTGAACTAGGCCCATGTTGGCGGTGACCTTGGCCTTGTGCAGCAAGGTCTTGAACATCTCGTGACGGAAAAGGCCTGTGGAAGGAGAGCCGCTGGAAGAAGAATCCTCCTCATCACCGGAAAGACAAAAGTCGAAGGTCTCTTCCTCATCCATGAAGGATTGGTAACTGTGATGAGAATGCGAAGGCGAATGTGGAGCTGCAGGGGCCTCGTGGGACAAGTGCGAAGAAGCTCTGGAAGAAGGTCTCGCTGGAGCTGGAACAGAGGAAGGAGCCAAAATGCCTCTTTGGGAAAAGGAGGAGTTAATGCCTCTGGCCACTGACTGAGCAATTAAATTGCACATTTCTTGAGGAAAAAGAGAAGACTGACCCTCCAATGGGTGGAGCCCCACCGCTGTAGGGGTGAACGTGGCAGAGGGTTGATTGACAGCTGGTGGAGAAACCTCTGTTTCTTGAGCAAAAACCTCTCTCACCATGGACTGATCTCCCTGATCCGTGGAGACAATGTTTGGAGACCAACAGGAAGGTTCTTGGGCTGGAGGGGTCTCATCAGTTTGCTCTGGAATGAGATCAAGAGGCACTGGCAAAACAGAGGGAGGAGAGTGCATGATGGCTTCAGCCTGTTTCTTTGCTTTATCAAACTGTTTATTTAAAGCCATGTGTCTTCTCTGGGCATCCTTCTCTGCAGCTGCAGAAAGAGAGGCAGAGGTGGCAGAGTGAGGGTTGGATCTGTGGCCTCCTTTTTGCTGAGATGGAGATTTATTGCTTCTGGTGGAGTGGGTACGATCTGCCATTATGGGGAAATAAAAAAGGCAAACAGCACAAACAGCAGAAATGAACAGAGAGGCTCTGTATTGCTGATCAATATGAATCTGAAATAAACAGGGAAGAACAGATATTTATTAAAAACGAGACATAACACCTGTAGAAGAGTAGCAATTGTAAATGATCAGACAGTCCAGTACTGCTGAATTACAAAGGCCTCTATTTGAAACCAAGATGGTGCCCACTGACTCAGCAGCTCTGAGAAAGCAGGAAAAAAATGGCGGCCAAAGTGAGAAAACTGGCAACACAGTTCCTTCTAATTGAAACCAAGCCCTTAGGTGATTAAATTATCCATATTAATTAACCAGGAGTCAAATTTAGTCCAGTTTAAAAATTGAGGCTTCAGGACCGACGGAACAGTCCTACACGAGCCAAACTAAGGGCAAAACGGCCATTAGAGTCAATAATGAGGCAAAACCAGGAAGAGCTGAGCCAAGACACCACAAGGCGTCTCTCTATTCCTGCAGAGCGAGACTGAACAGCACAGCCTCCCACGCGCTCCTCTCTGCACACAACGATCAGGAAAAAATTAGCAATAAGCTCCCAGCCTCTGACTCACTCACCACAATCACAATAAAATTAAGCATAACCATAAAAACAGCGCAAGGCCGACATCACAGCCCCTCATGTGCCCTCTGTTAACTCACGATCACAGCGCTGTAGTTTAGAAGCGATAAAAGCTGCCGCCAAAGCCAGCGCTCTACAGCTCATCAGCGCTGGCCAAAAAATCCTCCGCTCTGCTCTAAAAGGCTTCAGAAGCTAATTCCAATGAGAAACATCAAGTGAAAATTTACTTAAAGAATCCAAGGAGTGGAGCTCCAGGAAAAAGTCTCTGAGGTTCGGACTGAGTAAGGAACTGGGCTAAACAGGAAGAGAAGGTGTGTTTAGTCAAATTTCTTATGCAGTCAGAGGTCAATCGGATGAGGAACCTCCCACTCAATGGACTCTCTAAGCAGCGCGAGGGAGAAAGGAATCTTCTGAGGGAAAGAGGGATGTACACAGGAGGCCAAACCGAAGACAGAAATACTATTTTGGGTGACTGACGAGGTGATAGGACGTATTAAGGTTACTTAGGTTAACAGCTGCAGTTTAGAATATTGTGCAACAGAACAAACCCTTCTGTTTAGTTTTAAGGTTTATGTTCACCTTTCTGATATGTGCATTTCCTCCATGTAATTAATTGTTCAGATAGAAGAAACACCATGAGGTAAATTCAATTTCCATTCTTTCTGATGAATGCTACAGAATGTACTCCAAGTTACTTCTTTCTATCTACCCTTTCATAAATAAATCAATTTGCAAATTAATTTGTTTATGTTATTAGATTGTGCTCTTTCTAAATACAAAGGAAGACCAAGAACATATATGCTTTGTCTAAGCAATATATGCTTTCTCTAGGTCACATTAGAATAAAGCGGAAGTAAAGCTCAGTGAACTCGAATCGTTTTACCCTATCAGATTATACTTTCAGATTTACATCTTCCATACCTCTAATTAGGAATCCTGCTTTAACAGAACTCAGAATACTATGGGACCTTAGGGGAAATTTTACTGAACGTTATTGTGCAAGGCTACATTTTCTAGCTGCTGTTTCCTATCTGCAAAATGGGAATAATAATGAAATCTATTGCTGACTATTGGGAAGAATGAAACAAAGCACTGTTCGTAACAATACTCATAATTTCATGGACCAAAAGCCACAACTGTAATAAATAAATTGTCATTTTTAGCCATTTTTATTTCACTTAAATGGTCAATTCCTTTTCACTGCTCTCCCAGGCAGAATGTAAGAGAATTTTTGGTTAGTGCCAGTACGAAGGAAGTTTTAAAATAGCATAGAAAACAATGACCTAACAGGGAAAAAAATAATTTGGCGAAGTCAAGGTCATGCTGATGAACAGTGTAGCAATGTGACAATAAACAATGCAGGCAAAATCACATGAAAGAGACTCTTGAAGATACACACAGGCTGATCTGTCCCCCCCCCTTCAGAGACCCACAAAAACACAGCCAGCCGAGGGTTAAGAATCACTTGGCACACTCCGCAGTTCTTATCTCAACCTTGGCAGCGATATGCACACCGTCTGCCAAGGACTTTATTAGTTTACACAAACAAGAAAATCACCTACGTAGCTTTGCCGTTCATCTAGCTTCCAAGACTACGAGGTTGCTCCGTTTGTTTAGCTTTGTTCGTCACAAACTTCGTGACCCACTGGCCTGTCTTATATAGACAGGCTTCTGGGTGTGGTCCAGTGACTCACTGATCCCGTGACTCCAATCAGTGACTCAGGACTATTTCCTCATACGCCGCAGCTGCAATACTCTTTTGTCTCGCCTTCTTTGGCGTGCGTCCAGGAATGACGTCTCTCCCTCACTCTCATCTGAGACACCTGTTTCCCCACTACTTGGCTCTCTTTCAGCTGGCACCTGAGCCGGTGCCAGAGGGGGGGGGGCTGGGAGATCTGGCTGGCTCCTCTTCCTCCTGCTCAGAGCTTCCTTCCTCCAAAGGGATAGGCTCAGAGGACGGGGCCACAACACTATCCCCCACCGCAGGGCCCTTCCCCCGGGTCTGACGGTCGGGATGGGGTCGGGACAGGAACTGTTCGTGGAAAGCCCGCACCAGGTCAGGGGCCTGAACGGCAGACGCGTCCACCCAGGTGAAATCCTCAGCCCCGTACCCTTTCCAAGCGATGAGGTATTGGAAGCGCCCCTTCAGCCAACGGGAGTCCCGAATACTGTCCACCTCATACGTCGAGGCGTCGTCCTCGTCGGCTGCGGCTGGGGGGGCAGGCGGCGGCGGGCGGCGGAGATGGCTAGCGGGAGTCTCAGGGACCAGGAGGGACCGATGAAAAACGGGGTGGAGCCGCATGGAGCGGGGTAGAGTCAACCGATAGGCCACCGGGTTGATGACCGCCTCGATGGGGAAGGGACCGATAAAGCGGTGGGCCAGTTTCCTCACCGGCTGGTCCGTGGGGAGGTGTTTCGTGGACAGCCACACCCGATCTCCAACTTCCAGCGGTGGCGTCGCCCGGCGGGCGCGATCGGCGAACCGTTTATAGTCCTCTTTCGCCCGGATCAGCTGCCGCCGCACCAGTTGCTGCACCACCTGCAGCTCCGAGAGGAAGTCCCGGGTCTCAGGAACAGGGGAGTCCATGATGGTCAACGGAAAAAAACGTGGATGGTACCCAACGTTGGCATGGAACGGTGTCATCTGGGTGGAGGTATGTTGGGAGTTGTTAAAAGCGAACTCCGCCAGGGGAAGGTACTCGGCCCAGTTGTCCTGCTGCTGGTTGACAAAACAGCGGAGGTACTGCTCCAGTATGCCAATGACCTTCTCCGTGCCCCCGTCAGTCTCCGGATGGTGTGACGACGACAGGCACACCTGCACCTCCAGCGCAGCCATCAGACTTTTCCAGAAGCGGGCCGTGAACTGGGCCCCGCGGTCCGAAACCACCCGGTCCGGCAGGCCGTGGAGGCGGAAGATGTGTTGCAGGAACAGGCGAGCCGTGGTACGAGCCAAGGGCAGGCCGCGGCACGGGATGAAATGTGCCATCTTCGTGAGCGCATCCACCACCACGAGGACGGTCGTGAACGTAGCGGACAGGGGCAGGTCAGTCAGGAAGTCCATGGAGATGGCTCCCCACGGTCTCTCCGGTGTCGGCAGCGGCTGGAGGAGTCCAGGAGGGGGGCCGGACGCGGCTTTGGCCTGTCGGCATGGCACACAGGACGTCACGTAGGCGTGCACGTCGTGCCGTACCCGAGGCCACCAAAAAGTCCGCGTCACTAGGTTCAAGGTCTTAAAGAAGCCGAAGTGCCCCGTCGCGGGGTTGTCATGGCACTGGTTCATGACGAGGGCTCGGAGCAGACTTGTGGGCACGTACAGTCGACCCCGGTGCCTGAGCAAGCCCTCCTCCACGGTCCATGGGGACGCGGGGACGACGTCCGCTCTCCGCTGCTGCGACCAGTCGTCCCGTCGTTGCGCTTCCAGCACCTGAGTCCGCAGGTCCACCGGTTCCTGGACCGCGGCCAAGGAGTCCGCTGGCAGCACCGTCCGGGGGGAAAGGGAGTCCTTGGGGCAAAAGTATTCCGGCTTACGGGATAGCGCGTCCGCCCTCTGGTTGAGGTGGCTCGGAATGTATGTGACGTGGAAGTTGAACCGGGCGAAAAACAACGACCACCGGATCTGCCGCTGGTTCAAATTCCTGGCCGTGGTGAGGTGCTCCAGGTTCCGATGGTCCGTCCGCACCTCCACCTGGTGTCGGGCCCCCTCGAGGTGATGTCGCCAAGCCTCAAACGCGGCCTTGATAGCCAGCAACTCCTTTTCCCAGATGGTGTAGTTGCGCTCGGAAGGAGTGAGTTTCCGGGAGTAGTAAGCGCAGGGAAAAAGAGTGCCGCCATCCACCGGAGCCTGTAGCAGCACCGCTCCAATCGCCACGTTGGACGCGTCTGTCTCAACCACGAACGGACGGTGTGGATCGGGGTGCCTCAGGACCGGTTCCGTGACAAAGGCCTGCTTGAGAACCTCGAAGGCCTGCTGCTGCGGGGGCCCCCACTGGAACGGAACCTTCTTCCGAAGGAGCTGGGTCAACGGCATGGTCAGGGTGGCAAAGCCCGGGATGAAGGTCCGGTAGTAGTTGGCGAATCCCAACAGACGCTGGACGTCCTTCACCCGACGCGGGGGTTCCCAACTGCACAAGGCCGCCACCTTGTGTGGGTCCATCGCGATGCCCTCGGGGGTGATGATGTGCCCGAGGAACTCTATGGAAGTCTGGAAGAAGTAACATTTCTCCAACTTCGCATAGAGCTGGTGCTCCCGCAGGCGCTGCAGGACCTGGCAGACATGCTGGAGGTGACTCTCCGGGGTCCGGGAATAGATCAAAATATCATCCAGGTAGATCACCACGAACCGATCCAGCATGTCCCGGAACACGTCGTTCATCAAGTGCTGGAAGACCGCGGGGGCGTTGGTCAACCCGAACGGCATGACGGTATATTCAAAGTGTCCGTATCGGGTGCCAAATGCCGTCTTCCACTCGTCCCCCTCTCGCATCCACACCAGGTTGTAGGCTCCCCGGAGGTCGAGCTTGGTGAAAATCGAAGCCTCCCGCAACCTCTCCATCAGCTCCGGGATCAGCGGCAGGGGATAGCGATTCCATACCGTGATGGCATTCAAGCGCCGGTAGTCGCAACACAGGCGCAAGTCCCCCGTCTTCTTTTTCACGAAGAGGACTGGGGCCGAGAGCGGGGAGGTCGAAGGCCGGATGAACCCACGGGCCAGGTTCTTGTCCAGAAAGTCCCGTAAGGCGGCCAGCTCGGGCTCCGACATGGAGTACAGGCGTCCCGAGGGCAGGGGCGCGTTGGGCATCAAGTCCACCATGCAGTCGTAGGGTCGGTGCGGGGGCAAGCGATCCGCCTCCTTCTCGCTGAACACGTCGGCGAAGGATGTCAGCTCCGGAGGCAAGGAGACGTTCGGGGCAGAGACGTCCTGGCCGGCACAGGTGTGGCGAAGGTGGTCGACACACTGCAGGCTGGGGAACGAGATGGCATTTCTCGACCACGCCACCTGAGGGTCGTGCGCCCGAAGCCAGGCCATCCCCAGGACCAAGGGGAAGTGCAGGTCCGCCGTCACATAAAACTGGATCGCCTCCTCATGGTTCCCAATGGCAAGGCGCAAGGGCTGAGTAGCGAAGTTGATGGGCCCCGCCACAAGTTCCCGCCCATCAATAGTTTCGACCCTCAACGGAGGGTCCACTGGAACCAAGGGAACCTTGTAATGGGCCACAAAGGCCTGGTCCATAAAGTTCGTGGTGGCCCCCGAGTCCACCAGCGCGTGCGCCTGGAGCCCCTCCGACCGGTTAGCCAACAACACCCGGGTGTTCAAAATCAGGTGCCGAGGGGGCTCACAGTCCACAGCCGCCGCCTCCGGCAGGGCATGGTCACCTGCCTGACCCAGAGTTTCCCCTAAGCCAGGCCTGACCCGTTTCCCGGCTGGTCACGCCGAGGCTCCGGAACAGGCTTGAGCGATCCACTCCGCTTCCGGGGACACGAGGCGGCGAAATGTCCAGCCTCGCCGCAATAGAGGCACAACCCCCCTTGGCGTCTCCGCATCCGCTCCTGGGCCGTCAGTTGAGGTCTGGCTGCTCCGAGCTCCATGGGCTCCTCAGCCGTCGCCACCAAACGCGGTACGGTCCGGGGCGCTGTTGGTACGAAACGCGGGGGGTGCCGGCACTGTCGGTGGTTCCGGAAGAGCCCTACGGGGCCGTCGCCGTTGTAGGCGGGCGTCGATGCGCAGGCAGTGGGTCACCAGCGCGTCCAGGGTCTGTGGCGCCTCCACCCGAACCAGCTCGTCCTGCATCTCATCGCAGAGGCCGTCCTGGAAGGCATCCATCAGCGCCGCCTCATTCCAGGCCGAATCCTGGCCTAGCAATCGGAACTCCGCAATATAGTCCTGCAGGGGGCGCTTGCCTTGGCGGAGGTCTTTGATGCGCCTCGCTGCCGTCTGCACCCGGAGGGGGTCCTCAAACATGGTGCGCAGGTGTTGCAAAAAGCCCTGATAGTCCAGAAGCAAGGGGCTGTCTTGCAGCAACAGGGGCGTGGCCCATCGGGCGGCAGTGCCAGAGAGGGAGCTGATAATAAAAGCCACCCGAACCCGGTCATCCGGAAAATCCTCCGGCCGCATTGCCATGTACAGCTGGCACTGTCCCAAGAAGGCCGGGAACATTTCCTGCTGCCCAGAAAACTTATCTGGCATGTTCACTGGGCATCTTGGACGGGGAAGGGGAGCAGGTGGAGCTGCTACAGGAGCATTTCCCAAAGCAAGTTGTGCAGTTAGCTGTGCTACTTGCTGTTGCAGAAGTTGATTGGCCTCCAGCATCTGCTGTACCTGCTGCTGCAGCTGTTGGTCCATCGTGGGTTAACGATGGAGTTTTGGGTGACGAACAAGATGATCTGTCCCCCCCCTTCAGAGACCCACAAAAACACAGCCAGCCGAGGGTTAAGAATCACTTGGCACACTCCGCAGTTCTTATCTCAACCTTGGCAGCGATATGCACACCGTCTGCCAAGGACTTTATTAGTTTACACAAACAAGAAAATCACCTACGTAGCTTTGCCGTTCATCTAGCTTCCAAGACTACGAGGTTGCTCCGTTTGTTTAGCTTTGTTCGTCACAAACTTCGTGACCCACTGGCCTGTCTTATATAGACAGGCTTCTGGGTGTGGTCCAGTGACTCACTGATCCCGTGACTCCAATCAGTGACTCAGGACTATTTCCTCATACGCCGCAGCTGCAATACTCTTTTGTCTCGCCTTCTTTGGCGTGCGTCCAGGAATGACGTCTCTCCCTCACTCTCATCTGAGACACCTGTTTCCCCACTACTTGGCTCTCTTTCAGCTGGCACCTGAGCCGGTGCCAGAGGGGGGGGGGCTGGGAGATCTGGCTGGCTCCTCTTCCTCCTGCTCAGAGCTTCCTTCCTCCAAAGGGATAGGCTCAGAGGACGGGGCCACAACACAGGCAAGCAAAGAGAATGGAAAAGCCAAAGCAGCTTCATTCAAATATACAAAAGGTACCGTAATTAAGAGCAGAATAAGATAGTCCCGGGTTTGTAGAATTAATGGGAAAACTTTAGAAAATAAACCTTGTGAGGGAATCCAAAGGAAAAAAAGATATTAAGAATTTATCAGATTGGCTTAGCATGGCTGGAATGTGATGGGAAATATAAATGGAACAGAGTATATTTGGAAAGGATGTATTATCCCGGAAAGACTCTGAAGACAAGCAAATAACCATTTTTCTGTTTAAAAAAATCCAGTTAAGAACATAATGGTAAACAATGCAACCCAGAAGAGAGTATAAGGAGAATAAGATACCTATCAATCCATCCAAGAAGAAAAAAGGGTGTGTGGTATAGGTATTGTCTCTTTTAATCACCACTAGGATGGAGCCATAGCAGAAAAGTCTATAGCATTTGTGAATGGATTCACATGATGCTAGAATTTAAGACCGTTACTTAAATCTTTAAATCCTAACCAAATATCATTTCATTTTTCTTTTTCTTTTTACTTAGATGAATGTATTTTAAAAATATAAATCATTACAAATATTATAAGCCTTTAAACAATATTTTAACTATTGCTCCCAATATAATCATCTTCATTGCTGTTTGTCCCAACATTATCATCTTAAATTTAATTATTAATCTCCATAATAATTATCTTATTTTTACCACTAATCCTAGCACAATCATCTTTATTTTAACTGTTAATCCCAACACATCATCTTCATCTTCATCATCTTTTACTGTTAATCCCAGCATCTCTTTATTTTTACTGTTTAACCCAGCATAATCATTTCATTTTTACTGTTAATCCCAGCATAATCACCTTTGTTTTTGCTGTTAAACCCAGCATAATCATTTCATTTTTACTGTTAATCCCAGCATAATCCTCCTTATTTTTACTGTCATACCCAGCATAATCATTTGTTTTTTGCTGTTAAATCCAGCATAATCATTTTTATTTTTGCTGTTAATCCCATCATAATCATCTTAATTTTAATGTTAATCCCAGCATAATTGTCTTTTGTTTTACCATCCATCTATACGTTACTTATTCCCAGTTATTTATTTATTATTAAAATTGATATGCCGCCCTTCTCCCGTGGGACTCGGGGCGGCTCACATGGATTAAAACAAGATAAAAACTAAAATACAATCCAAATTTAAAAACCCCCAAAATTAAAACCCCATAACCGGTCAGGGAATTTGGTGAAAAAGCCATGTCTTCAAGCCAGTATGGAAAGTGCAAAGATCAGGAGCTGTCCGGAGATCAGTGGGTAACCCATTCCAGAGGGTCGGTGCGGCCAAAGAGAATGCCCTCATCCTGGGGGTCACCAGCCGACATTGTCTGGCAGACGGCACCCGGAGGAGGGCAGTTCTATGGGAACGCACAGGGTGGTGGGAGGCCGGCAGAAGATGGTCCTGCAGGTACCTTGGGCCCATGCCATGAAGGGCTTTATAGGTAAGTACCAGCACCTTGAAGCGGATCCGGAAGGCCACTGGCAGCCAGTGCAGCTCGTGCAGGAGAGGTGTTGCCCGGGAGTAGCGGGAAGCTCCTGTAGCAACCCGCGTGGCTGCATTCTGGACTAGCTGGAGCCTCCGGGTGCACCCCAAGGGCAGCCCCATGTAGAGGGCATTGCAGTAATCCAACTGAGAGACAATGAGAGCTTGAGTGACTGTGCGAAGGGCATCTCTGTCTAGGAAAGGCCGCAACTGGCGTACTAGGCAAACCTGTGCAAAACCCCCCCTTGTCACGGCTGTTAGATGATCTGCCAAGGACAGCCGTGAATCAAGGAGGATGCCAAGGTTGCGAGCCCTTTCAGAGGGAGTCAACAACTCCCCTCCCATCATAAGTGACGGGGTAGCTAGATCAGGAGATGCTGGAATCCACAGCCACTCAGTCTTGGAGGGGTTGAGTTGGAGCCTGTTTCTACCCATCCAGACCTGCACTGCCTCCAGGCACTTCGACATCACGGAAAGGGCATCTCTGGGTAGATTCGGGGTGGAGATGTACAGTTGGGTATCAACAGCATATTGATGATACCCCACCCTGAAACTACGAATGATCTCACCCAGCGGCTTCATGTAGATGTTGAAAAGCAGGGGGGAGAGAACTGACCCCTGTGGCACCCCACAGGTGAGGGGCCTTGGGGAGGATCTCTGACCCCCCCGCCCAAACAAACTGCGAGTGGCCCGAGGTAGGAGGTGAACCACTGTAGAACAGTGCCCCCCACTCCCAACCCCTGGAGCTGTCGCAGCAAGATACCATGGTTCGATGGTATCGAACGCCGCTGAGAGGTCAAGTAGCACCAGACAACCCCCATCCCGGGCCCGCCAGAGATCATTCACCAGGGCGACCAATGCCGTTTCCGTACTGTGGCCCTGCCTGAAACCTGATTGGTATGGGTCTAGGTAATCAGTTTCCTCCAGGAATTGTGGGAGTTGGTAAGACACCACAGTCTCAACAACTTTCACCACAAGGCAAAGGTTGGAAACGGGACAAAAATTTTTTAAGGAAGCTGGATCCAGTGTTGGCTTCTTGAGGAGGGGACGCACCACCGCCTCCTTAAGTACAGCGGGGAAGACCCCATCCCTCAGAGAAGTGTTGGTAATTGCCTGGATCCATTCTCTGGTCCCTTCTCTGGCTGCCACAACCAGCCAGGAGGAACATGGGTCCAACTAACATGTGGAGGCTCCCAATCTACCCACAATCCTGTCCAATTCATCTATGGAAACAGGGTCAAACTCAACCCAGATATCACCTTCAAAACTCGCTTCTCATTGAAACATGTGACAAGTGAAAAATTCTGCCTTCAACTACCAGATGTGCTGACAGAAGGTCCTCCCCATTCTACAGGAGGGCATCCTTTTGTACCTATTCCCAGGGAAGCCCCTCTCCTCAAGTTTTCCTTTAGGGGTCGAACTGACCATTGGACCATCAGTCCTTTCGGGACAGGACCAGACCCTTCCTGCAGTCTAAGCGGTCCTTCTGCGGATCTGGCTCTCGCCAATCCCGCAGTTGTAAATGACTCACCACTCACTCCTCCAATTGGGGGCTGCCTGGCCCTATTTGCGGACAGGTGGAAAAGCTAAACACCAGATCTTTGGGTCCTCTTGGTAGTAAAATTCAGGCTTCCTCTAGAATTTCTATCCCAACCTCCGAACCGCTTCCTTCAGTGCCCTCCTTCACATAGCAAGACCAGACGACAGCTGATGGAACAAGCTGTTCATCACCTCCTTCAAATTCATGCTATAGAGGAGATTCCTCAAGGTCAGTGGAAACAGGGCTATTACTCCATCCTGTTTGTGGTTCTGAAGCGATGGGTGGTGGTGGTGGTGGAGGAGAGCGATTCAAGATTTAAAGTCCCTCAATTCATACATAGTCTACCGCAAATTCAAAATGTGCTCACTAACCTCTATCCTTCAAGAGATTCGTCCCAACGATTTTCTAGTTTCTATAGATCTCATGGAGGCTTATCTTCACATTCCCATTCTGCCAGCACATCGGTAATACCTGCGCTTCAGCTATGTAGGCAAACATCTGCAATACAGGGCTCTGTCATTTGGACTGGCCTCAGCCCCAAGATGTTTCACAAAGGTCCTGGCGGTCGTGGCAGCTCACCTACGGTTGAAATAAGTCAGACTCCAGGCATACCTGGATGACATTCTAATTCAGGCTCATTCTTACGACCAAGCCTTAAAAGATCTGGACCTCACAATTCGGACCTTGAATGGCCACAGTTTTCTGGTCAACTACAAGAAAAGTCAATTGGTTCCAGTCACCAGAATTGTCCATCTTGGCGCCATCATCGATTCCAGGCAGGGAGCAGCCTACCTGTCCTTGGAATGGAGGTCCAACATACGGGAATTGGTGACTCAAATTCACAAGAACCCGTCAGTTCCCTTGGCCACTTTGTCCAAACTCCTGGGCAAGATGGTCTCGTGTGTTCAGATCATTCCCTGGGCGCGCCTTCATGCTCAACAGATACAGTGGTTCTTGCTTCCCTTCCAATGAAAGCATCAGGCTCACACCATGACCATGGTCAGAGTTCCCCCCTCAGCCAGGCGATCGCTATATTGATGGACATCACCTTCTCTAGATAAGGGATGTCTCTTCGCAGGTCATGACAGACTCATTCTCGCTACAGACGCCAGCCTGTGAGGCTGGGGAGCCCATCTCGAATCACAGGTAGTGCAAGGCCGTTGGTCAGAAAACCATCTGACCAACCCTAGCAATTGTCTAGAGCTGAAAGCCATTTGCCTGGCACTCAGACATTTTCAAAGGACTGTACAAAACAGACATGTCCTGATATTGACAGACAACATTGCTGCAAAGGCTCATGTCAATCACCAAAGGGGGACTTGTTTGAGGTGACTCATGGAGGAATCCCTTCGACTTGGCAAGTGGGTCGAGCAACATCTCCTATCCATTCGGGTGGACCACATAGCAGGGACAGAGAACACCCAAGTGGATTTTCTCAGCAGGACTCAGGTGGACAACGCCGAGTGGCAGATCCACCCAGACATATTCCAACAGATGTGCAACAGGTTCGGAATTCCAACCATAGACCTATTCACGACAAACCTGAACAATCAGCTTTCTCGATTCTTCTCAAGGTTCCCGACACCGGGAGTGGAGGGGGTCAACACTCTCTGACTCAAATGGCCACCAGGAAAAGTTAAAGATATCAAGTAGCAGTTACAAAAAATAAAAATCAAGGTCTTATAGTGTTTCAAGACTTCTGCTTTGGCTTCAAATAATATAACACAAGCACCTGTATAAATAATACAGATAAGCCACTCTCTCTGCTATTCACCAGTTTTATCAGCCTAGCATGACAACCTCTGTTTTGTCTACATTGTAACACTGGACTACTACTTGAATAAACATCCCAACAAAGTTTCTTTTCCAGCTGGTGGCAATGTTGTACACTCTCTTGTCTTTCTTCTAAAATTAATAAAAAATTCCCAAGAAAAAGTGAAAAGAAAAAAAGAAAAAGAAAAAAGAAAATAGAAAAGCTTCAATTCATATACAGCAACCAAAGTCCACCAATTATTTTTTTAAAAGGCACAGTATACACAACCTACTAATTTTCCTCTCTCTCAAGTCATCTCCAGTCTCAGTCAGCAATAAAAGTAAAAGTAAAAGTAAAGCAATTAAGTCCTTCTCATTAAAAAGTCAAGTAAAATATAGCAGGAAAAAAAATTCTCACTTTAAATTCGCTGCTTATTATATCTTATTCTCAATCTCCAAGTCCATTATCCACAGGGTGTCCTCTGTATTATTTTAAAAATGAATTGCTCACCGATCCGATCCTCTGTCTCTTCCTTCTCCCTCCTTGAAACTGCCGCAGCCTCGGCAGCTTGATAGCTGCTACCCCACACACGGGAAAAGGAGCTTTCCTGGATCAATCAGGGGCTTTGCGATGCCCCTGAGACCATCAGGATGTGCTCCTCATTACTGCAGTGAAAACTAGACTGCGGGGTCCGAGTTGGACCATCCTGTGTCGAGGCTATCGGCGGGGATTTCTGGAGCTCAGAAATCCCCTGTCCGTTTTGTTATGGTGCCAGCAAATTAGACAATATACTTTTTATTCTGACAGACACTCATCTTGCTCATTGTGTCCCAAATTGTTGGGACACAATGAAGGCCTATGCCTGAGGATTAATTATAGATTATACTAGGAAAAGAAATGGGAAGAAAAGACAAGCTTTCAAAGGACTGACAGATGATGTGATGTGAAAAGGAACTCCAGAGAGATCCACACAAGAAAGATGTTAAAATTAAAATGGACATAATAAAACATAAAATAGACTTGCTGGAAAAGGAAGATCTAGCTCAAGAAATAAGAATCACCAAACAGAACTATTTTGAAAATGCGAATAAGCCTGGAAGATGGCTAGTTTATAAACTGAAAAAGGATAGAGAATCAAGGAAAATAATGCAATTACTTGATGACTGTCACATAAAATGTTTAACTAGCTTATATCCCTATCCCCTACAGCCCTGCAAGGGTTAATACAACTACACAACCCATTACTCCCACAATCCCACCTTACCTCAAACTCCTCCCCTTGAGTATAAAAGACCGCATCCACGAGGTCATCCAGGAGTTCCAGTTCCACATCTGCAAAGAAAGGACAAAGGTCAGATACAGATGTAACAGTAAGCAAATGCTGTATTTGAATACTTAATAAATAAGTTACTAGAACTACAACTTTGTGTATAGAGTTATTTGGGCTAGATCCATCAACCTAACAATGACCAAGGACAATGTCAATTTGGCAATAAGGAGATGGGGAAAATCATACAAGAATATTATAGACAGCTTTATAAAAAAGAGATAATAGAGGAGGAAAAAGTGATAAGGTATATACAAAAAGCAAACCTACCACAGATTCCCAAGGATATTGAGGAGATGATGGAAAGAAACATTACGATGATGGAACTAACAGAGGCAATTAAGAAGCAGAAGAATGGGAAAGCACCAGGACCAGATGGCCTGCCGGTAGAGTATTATAGGGTGCTACAAGAATCCTTAAGTCTTCCATTACTGGAAGTTATGAACGAAGTAATGACAAACAAGGAAATACCCAAATCATGGACAGAGGCTTATATCACATTGATCCATAAAGAAGATACAGACCCACAACTAATTAAAAACTATAGGCCAATATCCCTGTTAAACTCAGACTATAAAATTTTTGTTTCAGTATTGGCAGAAAGACTTAAGAGATATCTGAATAATTTTATACATTCAGATCAAAATGGAGTCCTACCCAAAAGACAAATTAGAGATAATATAAGAATAATACTGAATACTCTAGAATATTATGAAGCGCACCCTGAAAAGCAGATGGCTCTGATATTCTTAAACACTCAAAAAGCATTTGACAATGTGAACTGGCGATTTATGACGTTACAAATGGAAGAGATGGGCTTTGGTAGGAAATTTATTCAGGCAATTGAAGCTATATATTCTAAACAGACGGCAAAGGTTATGATTAATGGAGAGTTGACTGATTTTATTGAGATACAAAAAGGTACCCGTCAAGGATGCCCATTGTCCCCATTGTTGTTTATTTTGACACTGGAAATTTTAAGTAGAAATATTAGAGAAGAAAAAGAGATAAAAGGTATGAAAATTCAAAAAGAAGAATATAAATTACAAGCTTTTGCTGATGACCTGGTCTTTATTATTGAAGAACCACTAGCATTAATTGAAAAACTGATAGAAACTATTGGAGAGTTTGGGGAAGTTGCTGGTTTGAAAATTAATAAAGACAAGACAAAAATAATGACTAAAAATATGTTAAAAAAACAAAAAGAAGAATTGATGGAGATTTCCAAGATGCAGGTCACAAACAAGGTAAAATATCTGGGGATACATTTGACATCGAGGTGTAGTTCACTTAAAGAAAATTACTATAATAAGCTAAAGCAACAGATAGGGTTAGACTTCGTGAAATGGGGAAATTTGCAGCTATCTATGATTGGTAGGATTGCAACTTTTAAGATGAATATTTTACCTAGAATTCTCTACCCTTTTCAGACTATTCCAATAAAATTGGATAAGGAATTTTTTTGTAGACTTGAATAAAATGGTGTTGAAATATATTTGGCAGGGAAAAAAAGCAAGAATAAAATTTAAGCTGTTGCAGGATGCTAAAATGAGGGGTGGTTTTGGACTACCAAATTTTGAACTATATTATCAAGCAGCTAATTTAATGTGGATTAAAGAATGGATAACATTGAAAAATACTAGACTTTTGAACCTGGAGGGACATGATTTGTTGATGGGTTGGCATGCCTTTTTATGGTACAAAGGAACTAAAACACAGGGGTATTTTAGAAGACACCAGATATGTGAAGCTTTATATTTGAACTGGGAGAGGATTAAAAAAATATCATTATTTGAAGATTCCAGTCTGGGTATCGACAATTGAAACCTTCTCATATCCAGTGATATTTAGAGGAGAACAAATTGTTAGATACAGTGAAATATTGGATGAAAAGGGTGATCTTAAGTTAAAACAAGATTTAGAAGACCAGGGATTTAAGATGGATTGGTTTTCATATATGCAAATATTTTCTAGATATCAAGAAGATCTCAAACAAGAAGGTATTTATAACGTTTTGACTATTTTAGATAAGATATTAATGAGTTCTGATGACTATGTAATTAAAAAGTTACAGTCAGGTCCAGAAATATTGGGACATCGACACAGTTCTAACATCTAACATACACAACCATAATGGAGTTGGAATGAAACAAACACAATGTGCTTTAACTGCAGACTGTCAGCTTTAATTTGAGGGTATGTACATCAGGGATGGGTTCTAAATTTTTTTACTACCGGTTCTGTGGGCGTGGCTTATTTTGTGGGTGTGGCTTGGAGGTCATGTGACTGGGTGGGCATGGCTAGCTGGTCATGTGACCGGGTGGCCATGGCTATGTGTATAGGGACTACTCAGAGGGCTGAAAAAAGTCATTTCTGACAGGTCCTTGCACTTATGACTGGTCCTCAAACTTACGACCATCCTCACATTTATGCCTGTGTAGCATTAACAACCATGTCACTCATTTCACAACTGCTGCTCTTCACCATGGTGATAAGATAGGGCAAAAAACGTAAAATGTGAGGACAGTCGTAAGTTTGAGGACTGGTCAAAAGTGTGAGGACCAGTCAAAAATAACTTTTTCAGCCCTCTGAGTAGTCCATATGCACAAAAGGACTACCCAGAGGGCTGAAAAAAGTGATTTCTGACAGGTCCTCACACTTTTGACCAGTCTTTGCACTTATGACTGGTCATCATTTATGCCCATTGCAGCATTCTTAACAACGGTGCCACTCATTTCACAACTGCTTCTCTTCACTATGGTGACAAGATAGGGCAAAAACGTAAAATGTGAGGACAGTCGTAAGTTTGAGGACTGGTCAAAAGTGCGAGGACCAGTCAAAAATAACTTTTTCAGCCCTCTGAGTAGTCCATATGCATAAAAGGATACAGCAATAAACAGGGATGAAGGAAGGGAAGGGAAATTAGAGTAGGAGTGAGGGTAAGAGAGGGAGGAAGAGAGGAGGAGAAGGAGAAAGGAAGAGGAAGTAGGGAGGAGAAGAAGAGGGGGGGAAGAGAAAGTAAGAAGGAAAGAAAAGAGAGAGGTGGTAGGTTTGAGGAGAAAGATTGCTGTACAATAAAAAAGATGAAAGGGAAGAAAGCCAACCCCAAACAAATATAAAGATATTAAGATAGAGAATGAATTGTTAAACTTTAAAGAATAAAAGAGAACAAATATGAATAGATAGCAATAATTAGAAACACACATACAAACATACAATGTATTTTCTTTGAACAGAGTATTTGGCCAGTTCACAAATTTAAACAGTGTTTAGTCATTTCAATTAAGTTTACAATTTCTATATTTCTTTTTTGCCATATTTATTCCTCATCTATGTTTTTAAAAAACCAATATTATTTATTTATTTATTTATTTATTAGATTTATATACTGCCCTTCTCCTTACGGACTCAGGGCGGTGAACAGCCGAGTAAAAAATCAGTACATAAAAGTTAAAATATTATAAAACAAATATAAATTTGGCTGAGAATTAAAAACAGATAAATATTAAAATACATCAACTCTAAAAACTCTAAAAATTTTAAAAATTCAGCAGGGATCAGGCTAAACCGGCAAGCTGAAAAAGATAAGTTTTCAGGGCCCGACGAAAAGTCCGGAGGTCGGAGATCGTTCTCAGTTCTGGAGGAAGATCATTCCAGAGGGTAGGGGCTGCCACAGAGAAGGCTCTCCCCCTGGGGGTCGCCAGCCGGCATTGTCTGGCTGACGGCACCCTGAGGAGGCCCTCTCTGTGGGAGCGAACCGGACGGTGGGAGGCAATTGGCGGCAGAAGGTGGTCCTGTAAGTACCCTGGTCCTAAGCCATGGAGCGCTTTAAAGGTGATTACCAACACCTTGAAACGCACCCGGAAGTCCACCGGCAACCAATGCAGCTCACGCAGGAGAGGTGTCACATGGGAGCGCCCCATCGCTCCCATAATCCCCTGCGTGGCTGCATTCTGCACCAGTTGGAGCCTCCGGGTGCACCCCAAGGGGAGCCCCATGTAGAGAGCATTGCAGTAGTCCAGGCGAGACGTGACGAGCGCCTGAGTGACTGTGCGTAGGGAGTCCCGATCTAGAAAGGGCCACAACTGGCGTATCAGGCGAACCTGATAGAAAGCCCCCCTGGCCACAGCTGTCGTATGATCCTCTAAAGACAGCCGTGGGTCCAGGAGGACGCCCAAATTGCGCACCCTTTCCGTGGGGGCCAATGATTCGCCCCCAATAACCAGCGATGGTGTCAGCTGGCTATATCGGGACGCCGGCAGCCACAGCCACTCGGTCTTGGAGGGGTTGAGTCGAAGCCTGTTTCTCCCCATCCAGACCCGCACGGCTTCAAGGCACTGGGACATCACTTCCACGGCATCGTTTGGGTGGTCTGGGGTGGAGATGTACAGCTGAGTATCGTCAGCGTACTGATGGAACTCCACCCCAAAACCACGGATGATCTCACCCAGCGGCTTTACATAAATGTTGAACAGGAGGGGCGAGAGGACCGATCCCTGCGGCACCCCACACACTAGGCGCCTCGGGGTTGACCGCTGCCCCCCTGTCAACACAGATTGCGATCGGTTGGAGAGGTAGGAGGAGAACCACTGTAAAACGGTGCCCCCCACCCCCAGTCCCTCCAACCAGCGCAACATGATACCATGGTCGATGAGAGGTCTAACAACACCAGGATAGAGGAGTACCCCCTATCCCGGGCCCTCCAGAGATCATCCACCAACGCGACCAATGCCGTTTCGGTGCTGTATCCAGACCTGAAGCCGGACTGGAGTGGGTCTAAATAGACAGCTTCATCCAGGTACCGGGGGAGCTGCCACGCAACCACACTCTCAACAACCTTCGCTAAGAAGGGAAGGTTGGAGACTGGACGATAATTAGCCAAAACAGCTGGGTCCAGGGAGGGCTTCTTGAGGAGGGGCCTCACCACCGCCTCCTTCAAGGTGGCCGGTAGGGCACCCTCACTCAAAAAAGTGTTTATAATCTCCTGGAGCCAGCCTCGTGTAACCTCCCGGGAGGCCAGCAGCAACCAGGAGGGACACGGGTCCAATAAACATGTGGTTGCGTTCAGTCTTCCCAGAGTCCTGTCCACGTCCTCGGGAGCCACAGGATCGAACTCAGCCCAGATAACACTCTCAAGACCTGCCTCAGTCACCCCGCCTGAACTAACCCAGTCAGCGGCCAAATCATCCCGAATCTGAGTTATTTTATCATCCAGATATTGAACAAAGTCCTCAGCACGACCCTGCAAGGGATCCTCCCGCGCTCCCAGATGGAGGAGGGAGCGGGTCACCCTAAACAGGGCTGCTGGGCGATTATCTGATGATGCGATAAGAGCGGTAAAATAATTAGATTTCGCCGCTTTTATTGCCACTAAGTAAGTCTTAATATGAGCTCTTACTAGTGTCAAGTCAGATTCAGAGCGACTGGCCTTCCAACCGCTCTCTAGGCGTCTTTTCCGGCGCTTCATCTCCCTCAGCTCCTCGGTAAACCAAGGAGATAAGTGAGTTCGGTGTCTGGTCAGAGGCCGCAAAGGCACGACGTGGTCCAAAGCCCCACTGGCCGCCCTATCCCAGGCTGCCACCAGGTCCTCAGCTGAGTCGCGTGTCAGTGTCTCAGGAAATGGCCCAAGCTCCGTCTGGAACCTATCAGGTTCCATCAGGCGCCTGGGGCGGAACCACCTAGTTGGTTCCGGCTCCCTGCGGTGAGGTGCAGCGGTCAGAAAGGAGTGAGTGGTCAGTCCATGACAAGGGTTCCACACCTATATCCCCGATGTCAAGACCACTCAACCACTGACCAGAGACAAATACTAGATCCAGGGTGTGTCCACCAATGTGAGTCGGGCCCTGAATTACCTGGGTCAGGTCCATGGCCATCATGGAAGCCATGAACTCCCGGGCTATCTCAGATGTTTCACCGATAGATGGCAGATTGAAATCCCCCATGACCATAAGCCTGGCTGTATCAACCGCCACCTCGGCTACAACATTGAGAAGCTCGGGCAGGGTCGTTGCCATGTGGCAGGGAGCCAGGTACGTGACTAACAAACCCATCTGCCCACCACGACCCCACCTCACAAAGATGGACTCACACCCGGCTATCTGAGGTACAGTGGTCTCCCTCGGATCCAGACCTTCCTTAATAATGACCGCTACTCCCCCACCCCTACCCTGAGCTCTCGACTGGTGGAATGCAAGGAAACCTGGTGGGCAGATCTCCACGAGGGGAACCCCCCCCCTCGTGGCCCAACCAGGTCTCGGTAATACCGGCCAGGTCCGCACCCCCCTCTTGAAGAAGATCACATATGAGGGGGGCCTTATTTACAACGGACCTCGCATTGCATAACAACAGCCGGAGCCTCGGGTCCTGAGACTCTAAACAACCCGGGGAACGGGAATAGTTCGGGGGACCGGGGCACGCAATCGCTCGAAGGCAGCGAGTGCGTGCCCCCGCCACATGATATGGTCCCCTGCTCACGCCATATCTGCCCCTCCCACACAGCGTATTTATAGCACAGCCCTCAGCAGAGGGCTCTGAAGGAGCCCTCTTGCCTCCATCCTCATCTCTAATCTTAATCAAATTCAATTTTTCCCTTCTATATTATACCCCTTCCCATTGTCATCTATTTTTATATCCAGCCTCACATTGGTTAATTATGTAATATTACAGTTGTTTAATACAAATTCAACATTTTAATATAAATCAATTAGTTATATAACTATCTTTTTTGTATATTAATCAATATGAACATGAATATTCCAATTATTTCCATGCAATCCAATTTCTTACAAATCAATTAATTATATTTACCAATAATAATAAACCAAATAATTTCCCCCATATTGTCCTCCAAACCACAACTTAACCATTTCTGCTTTCAACACAATATACAATTAATAGTATCTCAATTATTACAATTCCCTAGTTAAATAGAGCTTTTTTTTCTTTTGTGTTTTAAAATCTTGAACTCTCCTCTTTTGCCCTAAATTTCCCATTGTTTGCAGTTTTGCAGCTACCTTTTTTGGTGAGGAAAAAGAAAAAGAAATCTCTCTCTGCCTCATTTTGTCACGTTGCAGCAAAGACCCTGCTTTACTTTCAGTTTCGCTTTTAAGCATAGCTAGGGGGGGAAAAAACTGCTTCAGCTCCCTTTGCAGCTACAGAGCCCTGAGCAAAACAGCTGAGAGCAAATCAGCTGAGAGTCAGGACGCGGATCTAATCAACTTGTGGTAATTAACCTGAAGCTGAAAGGGGCTATTTTTTTCTATTTTTGCAGGCACCGGTCTACTCATTTGTTTTCTTTTAACACTGATCAGCTGTAGGGCGGTCCTTTGAAGCCCCGCGGCAAGAGTTTAAACAGTTTTTTTCCCTCTAGCCATCAGCTGGGACTCAGGAGGCAGCAATAGATTGGGAGTGGGCGGGGTAAGCGAACGGTGACCGGGCCAGGAACTGGTTCGGGGGTGTGGCCAGCCAATCTTATTACCGGTTCTCCGAACTATTAAATTTTTTTACTACCAGTTCTTGCGATCCGGTGCGAACTGGGAACAACCCACCTCTGATGTACATCCAACTCAGGTGAATGGTGTAGGACTTACAGCAGTTTGCATATGTGCCTCCCACTTGTTAAGGCACCAAAGGTAATGGGACAGAATAATAATCATAAATCAAACTTTCCCTTCTTAATACTTGGTTGCAAATCCTTTGCAGTCAATCACAGCCTGAAGTCTGGAATGCATAGACATCACCAGACGCTGGGTTTCATCCCTGGTAATGCTCTGCCAGGCCTCTACTGCAACTGTCTTCAGTTCCTGCTTGTTCTTGGGGCATTTTCCCTTCAGTTTTGTCTTCAACAAGTGAAATGCATGCTCAATGGGATTCAGGTCAGGTGATTGATTTGGCCATTGCATAACATTCCACTTCTGTCCCTTCAAAAACTCTTTGGTTGCTTTTGCAGTATGCTTTGAGTCATTGTCCATCTGCACTGTGAAGCGCTGTCCAATGAGTTCTGCAGCATTTAGCTGAATGTGAGCAGATAATATTGCCCGAAACACTTCAGAATTCATCCTGCTGCTTTTGTCAGCAGTCACATCATCAATAAATACAAGAGAACCAGTTCCATTGGCAGCTATACATGCCCACGCCATGACACTACCACCACCATGCTTCACTGATGAGGTGGTATGCTTAGGATCATGAGCAGTTCCTTTCCTTCTCCATACTCTTCTCTTCCCATCACACTGGTACAAGTTGATCTTGGTCACATCTGTCCATAGGATTCTGTTCCAGAACTGTGAAGGCTTTGTTAGATGTTGTTTGGCAAACTCTAATCTGGCCTTCCTGTTTTTGAGGCTCACCAATGGTTTACATCTTGTGGTGAACCTTCTGTATTCACTCTGGTGAAGTCTTCTCTTGATTGTTGACTTTGACACACATACACCTACCTCCTGGAGAGTGTTCTTGATCTGGCCAACTGTTGTCAAGGGTGTTTTCTTCACCAGGGAAAGAATTCTTTGGTCATATAAATTTGATTTATATGCCGCCCTTCTCTGGAGACTCAGGGCAGCTTACAATGCATTAAGCAATAGCCTTCATATTTTTGTATATTTATACAAAGTCAGCTTATTGCCCCCACAGACTGGGTCCTCAATTTACCTACTGTAGAAAGGATGGAAGGCTGAGTCAACCTTGAGCCTGGTGAGATTCGAACACAGTAATTGCAGACAGCTGGTGTTTAATTACAATGCTTTTAGTCTGCTGAGCCACCAGTGCTTTTGGACCACTCTTCCTTTGCAAACTGCTCCAGGTGTCTCTTATTAGAAGGGCACCTCTTCCCAACAGCAATTTTAAGATCTCTCCACAGGTGTTCAATGGGATTGAGATATGGACTCATTGCTGGCCACTTCAGAACTCTCCAGCGCTTTGTTGCCATCCATTTCTGGGTGCTTTTTGACGTATGTTTGGGGTCATTGTCCTGCTGGAAAACCCAAGATCTCCGATTCAAACCCAGCTTTTTGACACTGGGCTCTACAGTGCGACCCAAAATCCGTTGGTAATCCTCAGATTTCATGATGCCTTGCACACATTCAAGGCACCCAGTGCCAGAGGCAGCAAAACAACCCCAAAACATCAGTGAACCTCCACCATATTTCACTGTAGGTACTGTGTTCTTTTCTTTATAGGCCTGATTCTGTTTGCGGTAAACAGTAGAATGATGTGCTTTACCAAAAAGCTCTGTCTTGGTCTCAACGGTCCAGAAGAGGTTTGCTCAGAAGGATTTTGGCTTACTCAAGTACATGTTGACAAACTGTAGTCTTGCTTTTTTATGTCTCTGTGTCAACAGTGGGGTCCTCCTGGGTCTCCTGCCATAGCGTTTCATTTCATTTAAATGTTGACGGATAATTCACGCTGACACTGATGCTCCCTGAGCCTGCAGGACAGTTTGAATTGCTTTGGACCTTCTTTGGGGCTGCTTATCCACCATCCGGACTATCCTGCGTTGGCACCTTTCATCAATTTTTCTCTTCCGTCCACACCCAGGGAGATTAGCTACAGTGCCATGGGTTGCAAACTTCTTGATAATGTTGCGCACTGTGGACAAAGGCAAATCTAGAACTCTGGAGATGGACTTGTAACCTTGAGATTGGTGATATTTTTCCACAATTTTGGTTCTCAAGTCCTCGGACAGTTCTCTTCTCCTCTTTCTGTTGTCCATGCTTAGTGTGGCACACACAGACACACAATGCAAAGACTAAGTGAACTTCTCTCCTTTTTATGTGCTTTCAGGTGTGAGTTTTATATTGCCCACACCTGTTACTTGTCCCAGGTGAGTTTAACGGAGCATCACATGCTTGAAATAATCTTATTTATCCACAATTTTGAAAGGGTGCCACTGATTTTGTCCAGCCTATTTTTGGAGTTTTGTGTGACATTATGTCCAATTTGCTTTTTTTCCTCCCTTTTTTGGTTTTGTTCCAATACACACAAAGGGAATAAACATGTGTATAGCAAAACATGTGTTACTGCAATACTTTTCTGTGAGAAATACTTCATTTTTTTGAAAAATTTCAGGGGTGCCAACATTTACGGCCATGACTGTATTTATTAGAGGTAAAATTGGAAGAAGAACAAGTTAAAGAATCAATGATAGCATGGGGGAAAAATTTTGGCTGTTATTGATTTGGAGAAATGGCAAAAATTGTGGTCACATAACTATAAAATGACAATGTCTACAGCATATAAGGAGAATTTGTATAAGATGTTTTACAGGTGGCATCTACCCCCGACGAGGATAGCCAGAATGTTCAAGAATAAATTGGAGACGTGCTGGAAGTGTCATCAGACCCCATATTACCATATGTGGTGGACATGCATAGAAGCAAGGAGATTTTGGACTAAGATACACAGTTGGAAAAAATGACAAAGAGACAAATTGACTTAAAACCAGAGATATTTTTATTAGGGATCTTACCAGAGACATTCAATAAAGGATTGCAATATTTAATTGTGAATATTTTAACAGCGGCTAGAATTGTATTTGCAAAAAATTGGAAAGGAGAGAAGAAAATTGCTGATGAAGAAATTATTTAAAAAATATTGGACTGTGCTGTAGATTGACATTTAAAATAAGAAAACAGGAAGATAAACAATATTATTTGATATGGGAGCTATTTTACCAATGGGTACATAATAAAGAATGGAGATGAAGTATTATATGTGAAATGAAATTTGGATAAAATGTGTAAACAATTGTTTTTAGTTAGATGAAAGAATACTTGTCACAATTGAAATTTTTCTTCATCCAGGTACCGGGGGATCTGTCATGCCACCACACTCTCAACAACCTTCGCCACAAAACGAAGATTGGAGACCGGACGATAATTTGCTAACACAGCCGGGTCCAGGGATGGCTTCTTGAGAAGGGGCCTCACCACCGCCTCTTTCAAGGTAGTGGGAAAGGCACCCTCACCCAAAGAAGCATTTATGATCCCCTGGAGCTAGCCTCGTGTAACCTCCCGGGAGGCCAGTACCAACCAGGAGGGACATGGGTCCAATAAACATGTGGCAGCACTAAGCCTACCCAGAATCCTGTCCACGTCCTCGGGAGCCACAGGGTCAAACTTTTCCCAGATAATATTCTCAAGACCTACCCCTGTCTCCCCCCCTGGACTCACCCAGTTGGAATTCAAGCCTTCCCGAATCTGAGTGACTTTATCATGCAGGAATTGCACAAAATCCTCAGCTCGACCCTGCAAGGGATCTTCCCGCACTCCACCCCAAAGAAGGGAGTGGGTCACCCTAAACAGAGTGGCTGGGCGGTTCTCTGCAGATGCGATAAGAGCTGAAAAATAATTAGATTTTGCCGCTTTTATCACCACTAGGTTGGTCTTGATGTAAGACCTCACCAGTGTTTGGTCAGATTCAGATTGACTAGACCTCCAGACACTCTCTAGGCATCTTTTCCAATGTTTCATCTCTCTCAGCTCCTCAGAGAACCAAGGAGCCAATTGAGATCGGCATTGGGTCAGAGGCCGCAAAGGCGCGATGCGGTCCAAAGCTCTGGCGGCCGCCCTATCCCAGGAGGCCACCAGTTCTTCAGTTGAGTTGTGTACCAGGGTCTCAGGAAACGGCCCAAGCTCCGTCAGGAACCTTTCAGGGTCCATCAGGCGCCTGGGACGGAACCATCTGGTCGGTTCCGTCTCCCTGCAGCAGGGGGAAGCGGCTCGAAAGTCTAAGTGAAGGAGAGAATGATCTGTCCATGACAAGGGCTTGATGTTTAATTCCCCTCTTCCAAGATCATTCAACCACTGAAATCCCCCATGACAATAAGTCTGGGGGTATCCACCGACACCCCGGCAATAACGTCGAGCAACTCAGGCAGGGCCGCTGCTACGTGGCAGGGAGCCAGGTACGTAGTCAGCAAGCCCATCTGCACTCCACGACCCCACTTCACAAAAAGGGACTCACATCCGGCTATCTGAATTTCCAACATATTTTCTACCATACCTCCCTCTATTATTTGGCTGTCTTCCAACGTATTCTGTTTGGCTGATTCTCAGCATAGTCCCCTCTAAAAACACCAACTATTTAATTAATTTCAATATAGTCTCCCTCCAAGCCAACCACCATTATTGGCTGATTTCCAGCATATTATATTTGGCTGATTTCCAGCATAATCTCCTCCTAAACTCCCTCCATTGTTTGGCTGATTTCCAGCATAATCCCCCCCCCAACTCTCCTATTTGTTTGGCTGATTTCCAGCATAGTCTCCTCCAACTCTCCTCCTATATGTTTGGCTGATTTCCAGCATTTTATGGGCTGATTTCCAGCATTTTATGGGCTGATTTCCAGCATATTGTGTTTGGCTGATTTCCAGCATAGTCTCCTCCAACTCTCCCATATTTATTAGTCTGATTTCCAGCATTTCAGATTAGTTTCCAACGTATTTCCTCTGAGTCTCAAACTCTTTTTTTTTAATTGAAAAAGTTTTACAATACAAAATTTTTCCCCCTTTTTCACCCCTCCCCCTCCCCCTCCCACCCCTCCCCTTCCCCCCAACCTCCCCCCAACCACACCCCTTCCCTTCCCATCCCCCCCTGACTTCCGCTACACATTTTTTAAAAAGAAAAACAACAAAAATTTATAACAAAGAGAAAAGCGAAAACTATTATATATTCAATTCTAGATTAAAAAGAAGAGAGAAGAAAGAGAAAAAAGAATTAAAAGAGTATTAAGAAAAAAGAAGAAAAAAAAAGAGAAGAAAAAACCCATACAAATAAATGTTTATCTAAAATTAACAATACTATAATAAGAAAAACACCCAAAAATAACAACCATTATCATATTTAACAATTTAAAAAAAATTCTGACCTTTGTATAACCCATTAGTATTAACATTACAAGTCGTATGCCTAACTCAATCCCCCAAAAATAGTGTAACCTACACATTCATATCAAATAATATCAAATAATTTGATCCCAACTGCTCCCCTTAGTTAAGGAAAAAAAAAACACTGAAGAACAAAAAACAAAAAAAACAAAAAAAGAAAAACATAAAACATACAGTATAATGCAATTATACATATATTATTATAATTTTCCATAATCCAAATTTCAATCTTCTCTTCATCTTGATTGAAGTTAAATATTCTTTCTCCACATTTATCCAATTCCAATAAGCTTCGTCTTCTATCTGCCCCCATCAGTGAAATAAAACATTCCACTTAAACCCCCCGTGTGACCTTGTATAAACAATATACAACCACGAAGATATTCTCTCCTCTAGGTAGAATCATTCAAACTAGTTTATACTATTTCAACAAGAAAAAAAAGAAAAATCCAATGCAGCTCCACCAATCCTTGAGAAAAAAATCAAACAAAAGAGAAACAAAAATCTCTAGAAACTGCATTCCCAGATGTTTTTTTAAGACTCTTTCAAATCCTGCCACCCTTTGTTATTCACTCCTTCTGGTTGTAAGATGTTTTCATTTCCATTCTTTCCTCCTAGATGATAAATTCCAAAAAAAGAACTTATAATAGGGTAATCACAAATTGCTGCTACTACTGCAGCAATCTGTTAAACTTGCTCAGGATGATAAATCCAATTCCAGATAGTACAAATTTTTGCAAGCCTCCAACTCCGGATGAAGTCATTATAATCCATAAATCCAACTTAGTATAGACTTTAAAAAATTTTTATAAACTTTTTACCACACTTTCCATATATTCTGATAAGAACTGTAGATGCTGAAGGACTTCACGACACTCAGTAGTACATGCCACTTGAATTTCCTCATCGGCTTCTTCCTGCTGTTTGACATCGCCTTCCATTTCTTGGGGAGCATTGGACCCCTGCTGCTGTTCATCTCGAGTTATAATATTTTTAAAATCTTGCTCCCGCAGTTCAGGGTCCAGTGCTCCTACTCTGAATTCACCAGGATATTCAATTTTCCCATCTGAGAAGTCCTTAGTAGAATCCTCTAAAGAACCACCTTGTACTCCTTGTGCTTTTAACATTCTTTGATTCATACTTTGAATCTCTTCCTTCTGTCTGCCTTTTACAGACTCTCTTTCTTGTTTCTTGTTCTTCCCATATTCAGTGGCTCTCTTGAAGATATTTTTATAAAAATGTTCTGCTTTTCCAATAGTATTCAAACAATATCTCACACCATGATATCTAAAAATTAAGCCAACTGGTAAGTCCCATCTAAATGGGATATTACTTTTCTTCAATTCCTTAGTTAAAAAAGCAAATTCTTTCCTGTCCTTTAAAACCTTCGATGGTAACTCTTTAAAGATATTGATTTGTGCACCTTCCACTTGCACTCTGGCAGAGTAGGACTTTTGTAAGATGTCATCTCTCAGCCTTTTATCAGTAAAGTAAACAACAACATCTCTAGGCAGGTTCCTTTGATTGGCTACTCGTGAGTTGACTCTATAAACTTTCTCTATACAACCAAGAATTATCTCATCTTCTAGCTCAAGTAATTCAGCAAAGACCTTTGCAGAAATTGCTTTTAAATCTTCTCTCTGGTTTTCTCTAATACCTCTCACTCTAATCGCTGATGCCATAGTTTTGATTTGAAGCATGATAATATCATTCTGTATGGTCTGATTTCGAATCTCAGCTTCCACAAACTTTCCTTGTATTTCTTGCATCTGAGAATCAAATTTACTGCTAATCTCAGTCACTTTCTCCTCCATTTCAATCACCACATTTGAAAGATCTGAGATTACTTTAATAATAGTTTGACTTAATTGGTCTTGCTTTCCAGCAATCAAGTCCACAAGATTCTTCTGTGAATTTTTAATTTTGTCAACTACGCTTGGTAAGGAAGTTGTTATAAGATCTTTTAAGTCCCCTTCTGCCAATCCACACAAATGCATCATCTCAGCTTTATACTTCAGCTGGCTCATGGGGGAGCCCCCCCTTCCTTTAGTCATCTTTACTTTACTTTAAATTGCTTTACTTTGCTTTACTTTATTTTACTTTACTTTACTTTAATTTAAAAAAAAAATATCCAAAAAAAATTCTTCTTACTTTAAGTGCCTTTCCCATAGCAGGGTATTTATTTCAAAGCCTCCATTTTCAAACGCTCTGGCATTTCTTCAATTAAGACCAGTCGCCATCTTAAAGGACTTTCTTAAGAACTTTCACTTCTCAGAATTACTCAGGCAACTACACTTCTCTTCCTCTCCTCCCCTCTTTCCTCTTCCAAAAAATCAGTAAAAAATCAGTAAAAAAATCCATACTTGCTCCGACTTTTCTTCTTTCTCTTTCAGCTTGCTCGATAAACGCTTCGGCTGTGGTGTTGCTTCCAGCGTCTGGCTCCGCTAATTAGCGGAGGACTGTCTTGACGCGGAGCATTCTCTGGAGGGTATGGAGGGGGCCATCCTTCTGAGCCCTCCCCAGGACAAACGAAGCATTCCTGGGGCGGCTCAGGGGGCCCAGCCTCACCCCCAGAAGCTCTCCCTGCTCCTCCCGCTGAGGAGCAGGTTGTCCGAGCCGCCTGCCAGCTGTGAGGCGGCTCTAACGCGCCAAGAAGTCGGCGGGCATGGAGGAGCCCGCCGCCGACGAGGAAGGCGCCACCGGAAGTCCCCCTCTGAGTCTCAAACTCTTATCTAGTTGGTATCCATCCCACTTATTTTAATTTCCTTTAAGATATAATTATCTATTTTATATCATTTTCCTGTCATACTCTTTCAATTTAAATCTCAATATATTTCATAATCATCATTTCCAGCATATATTACATTAATTCACAATTTATTGCTAGTATCTGTGTATCTTATATTTTCTTCTGGTTGGTGCCGCGGGGACACAGATGGGGAAATGGCGAGCTCCACGGAGCTTTGCCAAATCCCGTCTGCTAAGATGCCGCCGACAGGTCTTTGGACCTCCCCTGTCTTGCAGGGATGGGGGACAAGAAGGAACCCCTTGGGCAGCCAAGAGGAACGGACAGGTTCCTCAGGGCCGGAGGTTTTTCCTTCACGCCGGTGGCAGTGGAACAGCAGCCATGGTGGCTGTCCTGAAACCGTGGCAACCGGGAACAAAGATTGTGCTGGAGGAAGAAGGAAGAAAGAGAGAGTATCTCAAAGCCGGGTGAGTGACACCAACCCAGGCAATACAACACATTTATTAGGATTTTTTAAAAAAAATAAGACCCCAAACGCAAAAAGCGGCTGCTGAGCTGTGGGGCTTAAAGACTGAAAAGGGGGAAAAAATGGAAAAAGACCTGAATTAGACTTTGTTTCTGTAAATTTGACTTGGAAGAATTGGCATTAATAATTTTGAAAATTGACTTTGCCTTTAATTGGAGTGGAAATGTTTCTTTGGGAGCTAACGCCTCTGGAAGTAAATGAAGCTAATGAAGCTAGACAGAAGGATGGTTACAAAATAGCCATGGAGTCTGCAGTGACTAAGCAGGAAAGTGGATTGAAGAGATTTCTCTTTCTGTTTGGAAAAGAAACATTTTAAATGGCTTTTTACTTTGGATTATTTGAAATTAACATAGACACATGGATTTTGGAGATTCCTATTCTGTCCCAGATGATTTCAAGAAAGAAGAAAGAAAGAATATTTTGGATGTTTGACAATGGAGACTGACAAAACTCTAAAAAAAATCTAGGTGTGGCGTAGTTAACAAAGACATGAAGCTGATGCATTACGCTTGGAACAGACATTCTAAAAGCCTTAAAGGGACATACAGGAATTCTTTACTTTGAACTGATGAACTTTGAAATGGAGCATTTTGGACAGAGAGGAAAAGGAAGAAAAGGAAGAAATAAAGTTGATAAATTTAAATGTAATTAACTGAAATGTAAAGTTTAAAAGCCTAAAGGTATATATGATTTTTGGATAAAAACAGGAAGGTTTTTGGAGTAATAAAAATAGAAAATAAGAGATGGCAATTAAAATAGAGGATCATATATAGGGGATTAAAAACAATAAAGAAGAATATATTTTGAGGCGGGACAACTTTAAGAAAAAAATATTGTTTGATGTAATACTGTATGCTTTAATTCTAATTTGCCATTCCTAATCTCCTTCCTTTTATTATTTTTTAACTTGTGATTTTTTTAACAGCCTTGTTAAAAACATCCAGTTTTGATTTGATTTTAGGAGATTTGCACATAATTGGCTTTGTTGTTTTAACGATGGACATTTAGACTAAGACCTTAATTATATCTGAGTGCATTTAAGGCAATGCAAATCTTATGTTATCCTAGGGCCTGGCAAGTCAGTAGAAAAAGAAATAGGCATAGCATGCCATAAACATTTTTTCAAAGGAAAATTAAAAACAAAAAAACAGGAAGTTGATCTTGAATCATGCTCAAATCAACTGCATTTGATTAAATGAGAGGGCAAGAAGAGAGATTATCTTCGGTCTCATGGGCAACATAAACAAAATTCAAGGACAAAATGTTTATTAGGCAATATAATTTATACGTTATTGTTTATGTTTGCATAACCCTGGGTCTATTTCTATTTGAACATGTATTGCTAAACCAATTAGAATTTTGCATTACCAGTCACATATTCCTTTCTTATGCATTTGTTAATAGTCCTGCTCCATCAGGAAGTCGCAGAGCACGAGACAGATGGTCAACCTTCAGTTATCCAGACATAACTGAAAATGCATTTTTTATTAGCCATATTCAGGATAGCTTTTTGTAAAAGGATGCTGAAGTTCGGCAATATTTTGAAGGCCATTGTGGAAAACAGTTATATTCTTTGAGATCTTATTATTTACATTCAGACATTGTAACTCGGAATAAGCCAGAGAGAGTTATAGAAAGGAAGGAATCGTACCTCATTCTTCCATTAATCTATTTTTTTTTCCTTCACTCTGGGGTGCCCCACGCCCTATCTATTATCATCCTGGCCCCTTGGCACCAATGTGACACCAATTGTGTGTGGGTGGTAAAGGAGAACGGTAGTTCTCTACAGTGGCTTCTAGTCTCAATCCTTGGTTCAGCAATTTGCAGCTGTCGGTTTAAAATCACAGAGTAGGATTCCCTGATGGGTTACTTCATGCTTTTTGTGAGGTTGATTAATGGTTGTTGAGGGAAAAGGGAAAAGTACCTGAAGGGAAACAATAATAAGGATATAATAAATAATACTAGAATATGATATACTGGTATACTAGATTCTGTAACCATTCCTGTAATCCCCTCATTGCAGTGAGAGGGCAATGGGGGAGGGCTACTGGTGTATCACTTGTCACGTTTGTTCCCTGAACTTTGTCACCAGACGATGAGGTTTCCTCTTTTGGAGTTTTCCCAGACTATGTCAGCTTATCTTAACATCATTACAGTCCCTCAGATGTATTCAAGGACTGAACTTCTTGGTCTGCGAGATTCCCCCCTCTCGCAGATTTGGCCCTCTACGCTATCGAGGGCCTACCTCGATGAAGGGTGTTGGAACCCAGAGAGGTGGCATACAGCAAAGAGGAGGTTGTGGGGTTTTTTAGCCAAATTTTTATCTCGTATTTTAAGAGGGTCTGGGAGGGGGGAGGGCTGTTTGATGGGTTTGGGGGTAAACCCATGGGGGGGGGAGTCTGATCAGGCTGAGGGGCACGGCTTAGAGGGTGCGGGATTGGGGGTCGAGGAGGGGGCTAGAGTTTGTACCAATGAGGGTTTTTCCATCAGTACTGTAGGTGGGAGGGGCAGATATGGCGGGAGCAGGGGGCCGTATCCTGTTGTGGGGGTGCGCCACAAAATTGCGCTATTTGTTTCCTTCTTAGGCTCGACCTTCTAACCGCCCCACCCCACTACAGGGAGGTGGACCAGACTAGATGGTTCCACCCCAGGCGCCTGATGGATCCTGATACGTTCCAGATGGAGCTTGGGCCATTTCCTGAGGCTCTGACTCACGGCTTGGCTGAAGAGCTGGTGGCTGCCTGGGATGGGGCGACCGCTGGTGCTTTGGACCGAGTCATGCCTCTGCGACCTCTGACCCGTCACCGAGTTTTCCTGGCTCCTTGGTTCTCTGAGGAGCTGAGGGAGATGAAGTGCTGGAAAAGACGCCTGGAGAGCGGTTGGAGGACCAGCCGTTCCGAATCTGACCGAACACTGGTAAGGTCTCATATTAAGACCTACCTAGTGGCGATAAAAGCGGCAAAATGTAACTATTTTCCCGCTCTTATTGCATCTGCAGATAACCGCCCAGCCGCCTTATTTAGGGTGACCTGCTCTCTTCTCCATCTGGGAGTGTGGGAGGATCCCTTGCAGGGGCGGGCTGTGGACTTTGTACAGTATGTACTGTCAAGTTTCGAGGTCGTCTCAAATAAATTGCATTTCAAACAAAGTCTTTGATGAAAAAAACTTTCATTTATTAAGCACGACATTCTAACTCTGACTCATCGTAGCCAACACTGACTTCCCGGCACCAACCCCTCCCTTCCTGTCTCCACTCCTCTGGTCTCATTGGCCATCTTCCAAGTCACTCTTTCCCTAATCTACCACTCCAGCTCAAAGGAATTTCCCCCCTCCCATCCCATCTCCTAGAGGATATTATCTCCAGGGCAAGTAAGTAGGTAAAAAGTCCAAACGTCCCTTTCCAGATGCCCTTCTTCTCCTTCTTATGTCAGCACTAGAGTGAATGCAGCTTGGAGTGCTGACATCCGGCCCCTCCCCCTTCATTTTTCCAGGGTGGCCTGTGTAAAACAAACAACAAGTTAAGTACCGTTACCCCGTCCGGGTGGGTGTGTCCCGCCCCCTCCCGCCTTGCCCGGGTGATCTGCATGGAATTTGGCTATAAGGCGGTCAGCTTGGATGTTTCTGCTTTTCACCCAGGAAGCCTCTGACAAGGGGTAACCCTTCCACTTGATTAAGTATTGGAGGTGTCCCCTGTGCCACCTCGAATCGAGAATTCACTGTACCTCATAGTGAGTGTGGCCTCCATTGACCAGGGGGCCTGGGAGGTCACGTGGCACCGGCCTTAAAGTTGACCCCACCACAGGCTTCAGGAGGCTACTGTGGAAAACCGGGTGTATCCTCCCTAGTAGTCGGGGCAGCTACAGTTGTACTGTAACCGGGTTGATTACTTTTACTATAGGGAATGGTCCTATAAATTTCGGGCCCAATTTCCTGCTCAGGAGTCTGAGTCTCAAATACTTGGTGGAGAGGTAGACCTTCTTTCCCACTCGGAATGGTCTTTGGGGAATTCGGTGCTTATCTGCTTGTTTCTTATAGGATTGTGCCGCCTTGGCTAATGCCTTCTTGACGTTCTCCCAGGTTTCTTTCAACATTTCCATCCAATCGGTCAAACTGACTGAGGAAGGGGGCTCTCTTGGGTACTCTGGCATGGGGACGAAATCCATACCACTCACTATCTTAAATGGGGTTAGTCCGGTGCTACTGTGGACAGCATTATTATACATGACCTCCGCAAAAGACAGGAGGTCCACGCAATTGGACTGCTGATAGTTCACGTAGCAGCTCAGGTACTGCTCTACCATGGCATTCAGTCTCTCTGCGCCCCCCGTTGGTGCTCGGATGAAAGGCTGAGCTAAGGCCCTGGGATGACCCAATGGACCATAGGAACTCCCTCCAGAACTTAGCCGTGAACTGGACCCGTCAGAGATAATTCTTCTGGGTACTCCATGCAGGTGATAGATGTGTTTCAGGAACAGTTTGGACAACTGGCGGGCTGAGGGTAGCCCGCTGCAGGGTATGAAATGTGCCTGTTTGGAGAATAAGTCTCTTACACTCCAGATCACTGTGTTTCCGCCAGTCCTCGGCAGTTCTACTATGAAGTCCATTGCAATCTCCTCCCATGGTCTTGTCGGTTCAGCTACTGGCTGCAGTAGCCCGGGAGGTCTTCCTGGTCGGTTTTTCATCGTGGCACAGATGGTACAACTTTTTACATAGCTGTCTATGTCTTTTCTCATGTGGGGCCACCAAAACTGTCTTCGTACTAAGTGCAGAGTCTTTAGGAAGCTGAAATGCCCCGCTGATTTAACATTGTGGCTCCTCTTGAGGACCAAGGTGCGTAGAGTCTCTGGGACATAGAGTTTTGTCCCTTTCCATGCTAGGTCATCCCTTTTTGTCAAGAGATGTTGATTGTCTTGGAACCAGGGGTCCGCCAATGTTTCCGTTTTGAGTCTTGTCGTTAAGTCACTTGCTGATTGGCCATGCTTCTTGCGACGTTGCCGTCTGGTGACTACTTGACCCACTCCTTGGGCAGAGGGGATGATGGCATTCACTACCTGCTCCCGCTTACTGTTGTATTGGGGCATTCGGGAGAGGGCATCAGCCAGAAAGTTTTTCCCCCCTGGGATGTGCTTCAGCTCGAAATTGAAACAATTGAAGTATTGGGCCCACCGGACTTGCCTGGGCGACAACTTCCGTGGGGTCCGGAGGGCCTCCAGATTCTTATGGTCAGTCCAAACTTTGAACGGTCTCTGGCCTCCTTCTAGCAGGTGTCGCCAGGTCAACAGCACCCATCTCACTGCGAACGCTTCCTTTTCCCACGCCGCCCATCATCTTTCTGTGTTGGTGAGTTTGCGGGATGTGTAGGCACAAGGTTGTAGATTCCCTTGGCTGTTCTTTTGGAGTAGCACAGCCCCCACTGCCACATCGCTGGCATCTGGTTGCTTTAACATGTCGTTGGCACGCAGCCCCCTCTCGATTTGCATCGCTACCTGGAACCATTCGGAGAGTTGGTTTGGGATGTCCCGATAAGCGGTCACTTGGGCAATTCACTTATCTAGGCTTGTTCTGAAGAAATATACCAGTAGTCGCTCTGGTAAGGGAGGTAAGGTCCCAATGACTCTCCTGAATTCACAGATATGTTCTTTGATGGGCCTCCCCTTCTGCATTAGGTTCCTGAGCTCGTCCTCCACATAGGGGTCCTCCTCTGCCTCCTCAAAACGGGCTCATAGTAGTTGTAAGAACCCATCTGCGTCTTGCAGTTGGGTGGCCCTGTTCTTGTAGAGGGCTGCTGACCAGCTCCTTGCTTCTCCCTCCAACCCTTCTGAAATGGCACTGACTAGGGCTCTGGGGAATGGGTAGAGGTGTCCATAGTGCTCGATGTAGATCTCAGCTGTGTCGAGGAATTGTGCTAGCTGGTCTGGATCGCCATCGAACATTCCTCTGAACCGGGGTGGGTCCTCCCTTGCTGCTCTTTCTTCCCACTGCGGGGCTCTGTGAGTCTGCCCTCAGTGCCCCCGGTTCTCTTCCTCATCTCTCATTCGAGGGCAGGGAGGCGATGCCCGGCCTAGACTGCTCTGCTTGCTGTGTAGGGGGGGAACCCATGGATGCACCTCTGGGCTTTCTCTCCTTCTGCTATGGGGGGGGGAGGGCTGTGCTTCGGTCTATGGCCTCTCCGTTCAGCAGGCTCCCCCTTCTCCTTTGGCCTACATGATGGCCCCTTCTCCCGAATCATGGCACGGTCAAATTCCTCCTTCAATTCATCTATGGGGCTCTCGAGTGGCTTCCCTGAAGCTTTTTGGTGACTGGCTTGCTGCCAGTCCCATAGCCAATCTGCCCTCCCCAATTCACTCAGGGGTTTCCCCTTCCCTTGCGCGTTCGGGAAGGGAAACTCAGCCTCTGCGGATTTTGGCAAAGCCCACCAATACTCATCTTTTTTTTTTCCTTGGTTTGTGGCACGATCATCTGACCTTGGTCATCTTGCAGCTTCGCCAGAGGAAGGGGCGGGGGGGTTGAGGCCCTGTAGCATCCAAACTGGCTGGAAGCAAGATTGGCTCTTTTCCAGTTGCCTGAATTAAGCTCTCTTCGGACAGCTTGCTTTCCGCCATGATGTCCAGACTGCTTCTCCACTCACTCCATACATCTGGCAGGGAGCTAGAGATCTGGAGGTCAGCCAGTTTGGCTTGGAAAGGAGTGTTGGCTATCTGTCAAGTTTCGAGGTTGCCTCAAATAAATTGCATTTCAAACAAAGTTTTTGATGAAAAAAACTCTCATTTATTAAGCATGACGTTCTAACTTCGACTCACCGTAGCCAACACTGACTTCCCGGCACCAACCCCTCCCTTCCTGTCTCCACTCCTCTGGTCTCATTGGCCATCTTCCAAGTCACTCTTTCCCTAATCTACCACTCCAGCTCAAAGGAATTTCCCCCCTCCCATCCCATCTCCTAGGGGATATTATCTCCAGGGAAAATAAGTAGGTGAAAAGTCCAAACGTCCCTTTCCAGATGCCCTTCTTCTCCTTCTTATGTCAGCACTAGAGTGAATGTGGCTTGGAGTGCTGACATCTGCATGATAAAATCACTCAGATTCGGGAAGGCTTGGTCTCTGACTGGGTAGATACAGGCGGGATGATGGAGGCAGGTCTTGAGAATGTCATTTGGGAGGAGTTTGACCCTGTGGCTCCCGAGGACGTGGACAGGATCTGGGACGACTGAATGCGACCACATGTTTATTGGACCCGTGTCCCTCCTGGTTGGTGCTGGCTTCCCAGGAGGTTACACGAGTCTGGCTCCAGGGGATTATTAATGCTTCTTTGAGTGAGGGTGTCTTGCCTCCCGACTTGAAAGAGGCGGTTGTGAGGCCCCTCCTCAAGAAGCCCTCTCTGGACCTGGCTGTTTTGGCTAACTATTGTCCTGTCTCCAACCTTCGCTTTGTGGCGAAGGTTGTTGAGAGTGTGGTGGTGCGACAGCTTCCACAGTACCTGGAGGAAGCTGTCTATCTAGATCCGCTCCAGTCCGGCTTCAGACCTCGGCACAGCACGGAAATGGCATTGGTCATATTGGTGGATGATCTCTGGAGGGCTCAGGATAGGGGTTGTTCCTCTATCCTAGTCCTGTTAGATCTCTCAGCGGCTTTTGATATCATCGACCATGGTATCATGCTGCGCCGGTTGGAGGGGTTGGGGTGGGGGGCACCGTTCTACAGTGGTTCTCCTATCTCTCTGACCAGTCGCAGTCGGTGTTGGCAGGAGGGCAGAGGTCAACCCCGAGGCACCTTGTTTGTGGGGTGCCACAAGGGTCGGTCCTCTCACCCCTCCTGTTCAACATTTATGTGAAGCCGCTGGGTGAGATCATCCATGGTTTTGGGGTGGAGTTCCATCAGTATGCTGATGACACTCAGCTGTACATCTCCACCCCAGGCCATCCCAATGATGCCCTTGAAGTGATGTCCCGGTGCCTGGAAGCTGTGCGGGTCTGGATGGGGAGAAACAGGCTCCGACTCAACCCTTCCATGACCGAGTGGCTGTGGCTTCCGGTGTCCCGATATAGCCAGCTGGTGCCATCACTGGCTATTGGGGGTGAATTATTGGCCCCCACGGAGAGGGCTTGCAACTTGGGCGTCCTCCTGGACGCACGGCTGTCTTTAGAAGAGCATATGACGGCCGTGGCCAGGAGGGCTTTTTATCAGGTTCGCCTGATTCGCCAGTTGCGTCCCTTTCTGGATCGGGACGCCTTATGCACAGTCACTCAGACACTCGTCACTTCTCACCTGGACTACTGCAACGCTCTCTACATGGGGCTCCCCTTGAAGAGCACCCGGAGGCTCCAACTGGTCCAGAATGCGGCCGCGCGGGGGATTATGGGAGCGACGGGGCGCTCCCATGTGACACCTCTCCTGCGCAAGCTGCATTGGCTCCCGGTGGTCTTCCAGGTGCGCTTCAAGGTGTTGGTTACCACCTTTAAAGCACTCCATGGCTTAGGGCCTGGGTACTTATGGGACCGCCTTCTGCCACCGATAGCCTCCCACCGGCCAGTACGCTCCCACAGAGAGGGACTCCTCAGGGTGCCGTAGGCCAGATAATGTCGGCTGGCGACCCCCAGGGGGAGGGCCTTCTCTGTGGCAGCACCTGCCCTCTGGAACGACCTGCCCCCAGAGATACGTAGGATCCCCGATCTCCAGGCTTTTCGCCGTGCCCTTAAAACTTTTTTATTTCATCAAGCTGGGCTGGCTTGACCCCCCCCCTTAGATATTTTTAGATATTTTTAATTGTAATTTGGTTTTAATAGGGGTGTTTTTAAATTTTATTGGGCCAATTCTTGTTTAATTTCTTTTAAATATTTTTAAATTTTGTATGTGATGTTTTTACTTGGCTGTTCACCGCCCTGAGTCCAGTAGTAGAAGGGCAGTATAAAAATCGAATAAAATAAATAATAAATAATAAATAAATACATATATGCCTTTATGTTTGTATCTCCTGTAACAAACATATTCTGTTATTAGGCCTCTGTAATGTATCTGGTATTTGTCAAACATATGTTCCTGCCATTTGACCTGAACCCATATCAATCTTCTTCCTGTTTTTCTTGCACCATCTAAGAGCATGGTACATATCTCCAAGGGATAATTTACACCTCAGCCCTAATTTATACCTTTGATCTGTATAAACTCGTTCCTTGCAGAACCAGGGAGCCAAATGGCCAATTGAGAAAAACAAAGGAATGCTCAAGGACGAGATAAGACTAATTGGGAAGTTTCTATTCCTTTGCAGGGCAACAACCAATACTCGAACCTAAACTAGGGGGCCAGAACTGGGTATTAAGCTGATGTCTCTGAGGGTATAAAAGGACGCCATCTGTATCTGTATGTTCTGGATATAGTCCCACCCAGTATTTTGTTTTTGGCCATAAATAAAATCTGTTTTTTTGCAAGCCTCGTCTCAGAACGCTCGGCAGCCTGGGCACTCCAACAAACCACGCTGAGACGAGATGCTCGAGCAAACAGAAAAGCAGTTTATTTTCGTCTTCCAGGAAGCCGTAGATTACGCTGAGTTCACCAAAAGGGATAACACAAAGTCGGCGTTGGGATTCCCTTACCCCAACTCTGTTTAAATAGCCGCGCTGTACAACCAGCCAATCAGCGCTGCTTCCAGGTTCCACCCCACCCATTATGCAAATTGCAATTGTCTCTCATTAATCATGGTTAGCCTAGCCCGTACGCAGCGTGACCAACCGCCTAGCCCGTGACACCCCCTCCACCATTGTGCCCATGCATTTTCTCTTGATAGCAGGTGTGTTCTCTCCGCCCCACCTAGCAGGTAAGTCCTTTGCCCTGATGTGTCGAGCTGGGCAGGCTCGACAGGCAGCTCCCCCTACCAGGAGTCCCCCTGGAAGACAAAAGCATAAGGTTATAGCAATTGCTATTAAACCACCCCACCCAGCTTGCCAGGTTTGTTGGGATATTTTCTATGAAATTGACGACGTAGCCTATTTGCATTAAGGTTTTCTAACGGAACCCAGGTAGCGTCTTCCAAGGGATAGCCTTTCCATCGTACTAGGTAGTACAGCTTATTTCTGCAAACTTTGGAATCTAAGATCTCATCTATTTCACATTGATTCGTGTAGAGAGGTCCAGGGCGAGTTAACGGGTCTTGTGTCTCCGTCACTGGTTTGAGGAGACTACTATGGAAAACAGGGTGGATTTTCCCTAACAAAGGTGGTAACTTCACCTCGACAGTTACTGGATTTATAACTTTTGTGACTGGAAAAGGGCCGAGATATTTAGGGCCCAATTTTTTGCTGGGTACCTTCAACTTGATGTATTTTGTGGACACATACACCTGGTCTCCAACTCTGAATGGTGTAATGTCCCGTCTCTTTCTATAGGCGTATTTTTTGTACTCGTCCGCCGCTTTTTCTAAGGCTGTTCTGATGGTTGGCCATACTTGACAAATCCTCTCCCCCCACTCCTTTGGAGTTGTTTGGGCTTGACTAGTTTTCTCTAACTCAGGGATAACGGTGAATTCCTGCCCATGCACCACTTGGAAAGGTGTGACTCCTGTGCTACGGTGTACCGCGTTGTTATATGCGAATTCAGCAAATGGTAGGAGTTGTGACCAGTCGGATTGCTGATACGAAACGTAACACCGTAAGTATTTTTCTACCATCGCATTGGCCCGTTCTGCAGCTGCATTGGTACTTGGGTGAAACGCGGAGCTGAGCCCTTGCGACGACCCTAATAAGGTAATAAAATCTCTCCAGAACCGGGCCGTGAATTGTACTCCTCTGTCTGATATTATTCGAGTTGGAGCTCCGTGCAACCTATATATATGTTTCACGAACATTCGTGCTAGTTTTCTCGCGGATGGTAGACCTCGGCAGGGTATGAAATGGGCTTGCTTTGAAAAGAGGTCAATCACGGTCCAAATGACCGTGTACCCATTACTGTCAGGGAGCTCCACAATGAAATCCATTCCTATCTCCGCCTACGGTCTGTTGGGGGTCGCAACAGCTTGTAACAATCCCAACGGTCTACTAGTGTTTGCTTTTGTTGTTGCACATATTTTACACCCTCTGATATACTGTTCTGTATCCTTTCGTAAGCGAGGCCACCAAAACTGCCGTCTAACGAGATGCGACGTTTTTAGGAATCCAAAATGTCCTCCTATCTTTGCATCGTGACATCTGTGCAACACCACTGGTCTCAATGGTTTAGGTATGTATAATTTGGACCCTACCCAGCCGAGACCATCCCTCATTGTTAGTGTTGTTCCATGTTCCTTTACCCAAGGATCATGGCTTATTTCCCGTTGCAACTCAACTTTCAAGGTATTAGGATCTAAGGAGGTAGCTTGTGTTTGTGCTACTTGTTGTGGTTTTGGGATGATAGCCTGAACTACTTCGTTTCTCTTACTATTGAACTGTGGCATGCGTGATAACGCATCGGCTAGAAAATTCTTCCCTCCAGGAACATACTTGAGATCGAAATTGAACCGGTGGAAATATTGTGCCCAATGGACTTGCTTTGGTGACAACTTTCTCGGTGTCTGAAGGGCCTCCAGATTTTTATGATCTGTCCACACTTCGAACTTCTGCCCAGCCCCTTCCAGCAAGTGGCGCCAAGTGAGCAATGCCCACCTTACCGCAAAAGCTTCCTTCTCCCAAACAGCCCAGCCACGCTCAGTTGGTGTAAGTTTGCGTGAAGTGTATGCGCACGGTTCTAACTGTCTGGTTTTTGTTCGTTGCAGTAGCACAGCGGCCATGGCTACATCGCTGGCGTCTGCTTGTACAATAAATTGCAACGTCGGGTCTGGGTGTTTGAGTACTGGCTCTTGGGAAAAGAGTCGTTTCAACTGCTCAAAGGAGCGTTGACACTCCGGTGTCCACGAGAGTGGCTGTCCTGGTTTTACTTTCCCTATGATGTGTTTTGTTTTCAATAACTCAGTGAAGGGGAGGGCTACCTGAGCAAAAGAGGGTATGAATTGACGATAAAAGTTGGCAAAGCCCCAAAAACTCTGCAACTGCTTTCTAGTTTTAGGTGCCTGCCATTCTAATACTGCCGCTACTTTCTTGGGATCCATTTCCACCCCTGTGCCCAAGATGCGGTAACCAAGATAGTCCAAAGAGGTACGGTGGAACTCACACTTGGACAGCTTGACGAACAATTTTGCTTTTAACAATTTTGTGAGAACGGTTCGTACTAACTGTATATGTTCTTCCATCGTTTTCGAGTATATAAGAATGTCGTCCAAATAGACAAGAACTCCTCTATATAAATGCTCATGCAAAACTTCATTAATAACTTGCATAAACACAGCAGGTGCCCCCTGTAGCCCAAACGGCATTACGCAAAACTTAAAACTGCCTAACGGGCAATTAAATGTGGTTTTCCACTCATCTCCAGGTCTTATCCGCACCCGGCAATATGCCTCCCTCAAATCGAGTTTCGTAAAGATTTTTCCTGTGGACAAGGTAGCCAGCAGATCTTTCATTAAGGGTAAGGGGTAGAGGTGTTCTACACACACCGCATTCAGCCCCCGGAAATCGACACATAAGCGAAGACCGCCATCTTTCTTTTCTCGGAATAATACCGGCGCTGCCATACGGGCGCGACTTGGTTGAATAAACCCTCGGGCTAAGTTTTTGTCAATGTATTGCCGTAGTTCCTCGAGCTCAGGCTTGGTCATTGCATACATGCGTGGTTTGGGTAATTTAGCCCCAGGGATCAATTCTATGGCACAGTCCGTAACCCTGTGAGGAGGCAGTATTTCACATTCTTCTTCAGCAAAAACAGCCACTAAATCCCTATAGACGTCTGGCTATCCCTCCTGTGGAGGATTGTGGTCAACCCCCCTATTCCCAGTTCCCTGGGGTAAGCGCTCCTGTACCAGCGGTTGCGAATGAGAGTCTACTTCCAACCGCACCTTCCGAAACCCGTCCTCCCACCATATGACTGGCTGCCACTTGTCTAACCAGGCTAGACCCAATATCAGGGGTTCTACCATATGCTCGATTACCACAAAACAAAGCTGTTCTCTATGTGCCCCTATCCTTAGCTCTACGGGTTCTGTGACATAACGAGCTGGCTCCCCATCTAGAAGTGACCCATCCATTTGTTCAAAACGAATTGGAGCCCTCAGCTTCCTGATTTGGAGTCCCAATTCATGGGCCACAGCTTTTCGCATTAGGTACCGGGTGCATCCAGAATCTAGCAGAGCACCATGATGGGCTTCTGTTAGGGTGCATGTGTTTTGTAACGCTACCGGGAGTACAAAGGGGCTTATTTGGTCGCTTACCATAGGATCCTCTGGTGCACTATTGTTACTGTCCTCCGACCGCACCTCGTGTCCTCCAACCAGTCTCCTGTTCTCCAACAAGGTGGCACGGGTTCCACTGAGGGCTGGTGTGGGTGTCGGCGGCTTTGCCCGTTCTGTAGTTGAGCGGACTCGCTCTCTACTCCTGACCCCAGGAGATGGCCCTTGTGTGCGGGGCGATGACAGGGGGAGCACAGGGCACTTGGCAGCCCGGTGCCCAACTTGGTTACACTGAAAACAACGGAACGAGGTAGCCCGTCCTCCACTTGTGACCGGTTTGATTGTAGGCGAACCTCCTAGATTCAGCTCTTTTATAGTTGAGGGTTTAGTCCCAAATCTTTGTGGTGGAGTAACCCGTGGTCGGAACTCACGCAGCCCAACCTCAAGTTCCACCGCTGCTTTAAACCATTCTGCCAATAGGGGTGGTAAACCACGATAGACACATGCTTGTCTCACCTCTCTATCCAGACCAGCACGAAATTGATGGACTAACAATCGTTCGGGCCAAGAGCGGAGTTTCCCAGCCAGGACACGGAAGTCTTTGACGTACTCTTTCACCGGCCGGCATCGTTGTCGAAGGGCTAAAAGCTCTCCTTCTGCCACATGGATTCTAGCACTATCCTCAAAACGGACCCGTAGAGCGTCCAAAAATAGCCCCACATCGGCCAACTCTTTTGCATGCTCATTATGCAGGTCCGCAACCCAGTTTGCCGCTTCGCCCTGTAGCACTGCTGTGATTGCAATGACCATAACCCACTGTGAAGGATACAAGCGCCCATACAGATCCATATGGCTTAGGATTTGGCTAAGGAAAATAGCGACCTTGTCTGCGCTGCCGTCAAATGAGGCTTTTATGGGTGGTGGGCCCCACCATTGCTGTTGCTGTTGAACACCGGCTGCCCATATGGGTGGCAGTGGCGGGCCACGCACTCCTAGTTGGTCCCTCTCCTCCGCTCGGCGCACGTCGCTATACCCCCGCACACTGGGTGGCCGTGTCTCTCTCCCTTCCAGCCTTCGGGGAGCCTCCTGTGTTTCGCCTAGCGACAATGTTCGCGGCCCCGTAGAGCCGTGCTCTGTTTCCTTTGTCCTGCCAGCCTCTATCCCCATGCGCAGCTTGGGACTTGCTAGATGGAATCGTGGTTCAGCCCCGGGTCTCCCTTGCCATGTGCTGGTTGTCTCCCCACGTTCAACCCACGGCTGCCAGGACGCTGCATCACGGAAGCTAGCTTCCCCGAACTTCTCTCGTAACGTCTCTAAGGTGGACGAGCCAAGGCTACCGGAAGAGTAGGTCCATTCCCCCTTCTCATCCTCTATCCATTTGCATTCTCGCCACCCCTGAAACGCGCCTTCTGGCCGATACTGAGGTTGACTCTTCTGAGACCCAATCAAGGCAGGGCTAGTCCACCACTCCCCCGTGGAGCCCTTTCCCGTACTTACTACAGCTGGGCTTTGCTCCCCCCTGCCAATATCCACCTTCAATGACTTCTTCTCCTTTTGCCGGCTCTGCTCGCCACCGCTGATATCCACCTTCAGAGCCTTCCTCTCCTTTTGCCTGACTACAGGCGGTTCCACAGCGGCTTTTTCCTCCAGCGGCTCCAGCGGGACGACTGGGGTCTCTTCTTCCAACGCTGCCACCAGCCCAGCCTCCAGTGACGCCCCCACCGCCCCTTCGGCCATCCTTTCACAATGGGAGAGAGAAGAAGGAAAACAAAAATCAAAAAGGAGCAACGCCGACTTTCTCTCAGACCACTCGGCAGCCTGGGCACTCCAACAAACCACGCTGAGACGAGATGCTCGAGCAAACAGAAAAGCAGTTTATTTTCATCTTCCAGGAAGCCGTAGATTACGCTGAGTCCACCAAAAGGGATAACACAAAGTCGGCGTTGGGATTCCCTTACCCCAACTCCGTTTAAATAGCCGCGCTGTACAACCAGCCAATCAGCGCTGCTTCCAGGTTCCACCCCACCCATTATGCAAATTGCAATTGTCTCTCATTAATCATGGTTAGCCTAGCCCGTACGCAGCGTGACCGACCGCCTAGCCTGTGACACCTCCTCCACCATTGTGCCCATGCATTTTCTCTTGATAGCAGGTGTGTTCTCTCCATCCCACCTAGCAGGTAAGTCCTTTGCCCTGATGTGTCGAGCTGGGCAGGCTCGACACCTCGTCTTGAGTCTCTCTTTGGCATTCTGGTGACTCAAGTATATTTTGGGACCTTACATACCTTTTAAAGAAATCCTGGGAAGTTTGGGGACAAAACAGTTCATTTTATTCTCCCGTTCTCTTTATTTTGCTATTCATTTTCCTCCCCTGCTTGATTTTTCAGATGTGAGTCAAACTACCATCACAGGGGAACAATGTCAGCTCTTAGGTACAGTATTTGCAGAAGCCTTTTGTGTGTGTGTTTGGGTGTGTGTGTGTGTTTATGGTAAATGTATGTTATCCTGTTATTAACCGATCAGCTGATGTGGGGTTGAGGGCATACAATCTTGGTTGGCTGCAGCTATATGGGTGGGCAGAGGGAAGCTAAGTGTCTGTATGATGGTGTGTGTGTGTGTGTATAGGAGTGTGTATATTTGTGTCTAAGAGAAAGATATCTAATAATATTGTGCAGTGCAGTCATCATCAATAGAACTCATAAATTTACCAGTAATAGGATGCTTGCTCTTTAATAGATGTGTTTATAAATATCTGTTTTCTTGGTTGATTATATTCTTTAAAGGAGCAGTGTAACTTTTCAGTAGCTTGGATTATATTCTCATGAAAAGACAACGGTCATGCTGATAGAAGTAGAATATTTTACCAGTAACTAAAGAAAACAAGATGATAAATACCTTTTCTATATTAGCTCTTGCTTTAGCATGGGTAAAAATACAGACAGGCCTCTTCCTGATTTATTTTTATTATTGTAGCATTTGGATGCAGCCTGACTTTGTTTCAACACAAAATAGCTCTAATTCATTCATTTACTTACTCAGTTTATAAAGCCATATCAAGCATACAATTCAGGGGTGAAATCCAGCAGGTTCTGGAGAACCGGTAGCGGAAATTTTGAGCAGTTTGGGGAACTGGTGGCGGAAAGTTTGAGTAGTTTGGAGAACTGGCAAATACCACCTCTGGCTGGCCCCAGGAGTGGGGAGGGAATGGACATTTTGCAGTATCCTTCCCCTGCCACGCCCACCAAGCCACACCCACAGAACCGGTAGTAAAAAAAATTGGATTTCACCACTGATACAGTTCATTATTAAAAACAACACAGGATCAAATACAGTGTCGACAATGCCATTCCTCCTGCAAGAAAGTGAGAATTTAGACCAGTGGAAAATTACAGGTAGTCCTTGACTTACAAGTTTGTTTAGTGACCATTCAAAGCACTGAAAAAAGGTGACTTATGACCGTTTTTCACTCTTAACGACCATTGCAGCATCCTCACGGTCACTTGATCAAAATTCAGACGCTTAGCAGCTGCTTCATACTTACGTCCAGGGGTCATTTGATCCCCTTTGGTGACCTTCTGACAAGCAAAATCCATGGGGAAGCCAGATTCACTTAACAACAGTGTTACTCATTTAACAACTGTGATCACTCACTTAACAACTGTGTCAAGAAAGGTCGTAAAATGGGACAAAACTCCCTTAACAAATGTCTCATTTAGCAACATAAATTTTGGGGTCAATTGTGCTTGTACGTCGAGAATTACCTGTATTCTACCATTCTATAAGATTATCATAGATAATGACTACAAACTCAGATTTTTTTTTTTAATCAGGATGGGTATCAGAGATTTGGGGTTGTTGAAACAGGATCAAGATGCTTTTGAAAGATCAAGGGACTCCTGCATCTTCAGTCTGGGAAAACTGACTGGGTAAACAGTAGCAGATGATTATCTCTGTCAAAGGGAGTGTTTGTAGGATTCCATAGAATAGATAAAGAGTCAGTAAAACCATATCAGCAAAATAGCCTAGAACTGTTTGTTCCAGTCGGCTGGGGATGCTACCTTAGGATAACAATTTCATGAAAGCTGGTCCCTACTTCATTTAGTAGATGCTGCATACTCTGAAAGCAGAATTCAGAACACAGAATTCTGTATTATCTCCCTTCATTCCCCTAAAATGGGGCGACTCATCCACTTTCCCTTTCCCATATATAGCTGCCCAGCTAACAAGCTATTTATTAGCCCCTTATGAGCACAATAGTGGGGCTCAGTGGCTAAGATGCTGAGCTTGTCAATCAAAAGGTTTGCAGTTCAGAGGTTCGAATCCCTAGTGCCGCCTAACAGGTTGAGCTCCCGTTACTTGTCCCAGTTTCTGCCAACCTAGCAGTTTGAAAGCACATAAAAAATGAAAGTAGAAAAATAGGGGCCACCTTTGGTGGGAAGGTAACAGCATTCCGTGCACCTTTGGTGTTGAGTCATGCCGGCTACATGACCACAGAGACGTCTTCGGACAGCGCTGGCTCTTCAGCTTTGAAACGGAACATGAGCACCACCCCCTATAGTCAGGAATGACTAGCACGTATGTGCGAGCGGAACCTTTACCTTTACCTTTACCTATGAGCAGAATAGAGAAATGACAGCATTTTAACTTTAATACAGATAGTCCTTGACTTATAACAGTTCACTTAATGACCATTCAAAGTTACAATGACACAGTACATAATGTCTTACGACCATTTTTCAAAATTATGACTGTAATTTTCTCCATGGTCATAGAGTAGAGTAGAAATGGAATAGGAATAGGAATAGGAATAGGAATAGGAATAGGAATAGGAATAGGAATAGGAATAGGAATAGGAATAGGAATAGGAATAGGAATAGGAATAGGAATAGGAATGGAATGGAATGGAATGGAATAGAATAGAATAGAATAGAATAGAATAGAATAGAATAGAATAGAATAGAATAGAATAGAATAGAATAGAATAGAATAGAATAGAATAGAATAGAATAGAATAGAATAATTTTATTGTCACTTTGAATGTACCCTAATCAGCATACATTAAAATCTCATTGCATACAGTTCTCAAAGGGTCAGCACCTCCAATATACACTACATAAACATGACAAAATAAATACAAAATTATGCATATGCCCACATATATGACACAGAGAAAAAACAGTCATGCGATCAAAATTCAGACACTTGGCAACAGACTCATTTATGATGGTTGCAGTGTCCTAGGGTCATATGATCACTTTTTGCGTCCTTCACAAGCAAAGTCAGTGGAGAAACCTGATTTATTTAACTGTCACTAGCTTAACAACTACAGTGCTTCACTTAACTACTGTGGAAAGCACTTTGCAACAGAAACGTTGAGCGCGATTGTGGTTGTAAGTTGAGGACTGCCTGAATGCCTTTTATTCCGAAGGCTGAACGAAACAGGGTAGGATATCAAATTTGACTCAGGAAGATGCCCTAATTCTGTATCTGAAATCTATTGAGGAAGTCCCAGCAATAAATTGAAAGCCAGTACTGTATATTTTCTATAATTTGTAATTTGCTTCTGTTTGGACGCAATCAGCATCTTCCTGCTGATCTGCCTGTTCTGAGGCAAGAGACATGAATAAGAGATTTTTCTCTCAAATGATGTTTGTGTAACGTGTTACTGTATACATGGAGTCCAGAAACCGATATAACCTAAAGTTTGAGGAATGGGTAGAAAGTTTCAACCTTCTGTTAGATGAGTGGATCAGGAGAATGAAAAACAATTATTATTGTCTCCACCAAGAGCCTTGGTGGAGCAGCGGACTAAAGTGCTGTTAAAGTAGCACTTAGCTGCCAGTTGCCTGCAATTACTGTGAGTTCAAATCTCACCAGGCTTAAGGTTGACTCAGCCTTCCATCCTTCCGAGGTAGGTAAAATGAGGACCCGGATTGTGGGTGCAATAAGCTGACTTTGTATAAAAAAAGAACACCGCTTGTGGGGGCCAAAAGCCCTACTAAGCAGGTATATACAAAAGTATGATGGCTATTGCTTAACGCATTGTAAGCCACCCTGAGTCTCCAGAGAAGGGCGGCATATAAATCAAACCAATAAATAAATAAATAAATAAATAAATTATTGGCAATCTTTCTTGACCAATTAGCATAGTTTGGTCCCCAGCATTAAAAACACTAGATGAGTCTGCCCCTAATTATTTCTCCTCATTGTTTTAGCAAGGCAATTCGAAAAAGAGTCTGGGACTTTTAGAATTTCATTTTGAAAAAGATATCAATCTGATTCTTTTGAAACACATTACACCAATAAGTAATTTTAGAGTGCCTTGCTTGAAATGCTTTATTTCCAAAGATAGTCTGTTTCTCTTGCCTTCATCATCATGGATGAAAATTTATAAAAATGTAGGAAGTGTGTAAAATTGTAAAAATGGCGAAGAATAGAATAGAATAGAATAGAATAGAATAGAATAGAATAGAATTGATCTGTCCCCCCCCTTCAGAGACCCACAAAAACACAGCCAGCCGAGGGTTAATAATCACTTGGCACACTCCGCAGTTCTTATCTCAACCTTGGCAGCGATATGCACACCGTCTGCCAAGGACTTTATTGGTTTACACAAACAAGAAAATCACCTACGTAGCTTTGCCGTTCATCTAGCTTCCAAGACTACGAGGTTGCTCCGTTTGTTTAGCTTTGTTCGTCACGAACTTCGTGACCCACCGTACTGTCTTATATACATATGCTTCTGGGTGTGGTCCAGTGAGTCATTGATCCCGTGACTCCAATCCAATGACTCAGGATTTTCTCATACGTCGCAGCTGCAGTACCCTTTTCTCTCGCCTTCTTTGGCGTGCGTCCAGGAATGACGTCTCTCCCTCACTCTCATCTGAGACACCTGTTTCCCCACTACTTGGCTCTCTTTCAGCTGGCACCTGAGCCGGTGCCAGAGGGGGAGGGCTGGGAGATCTGGCTGGCTCCTCTTCCTCCTGCTCAGAGCTGCCTTCCTCCAAAGGGATAGGCTCAGAGGACGGGGCCACAACAAGAATAGAATAGAATAGAATAGAATAGAATAGAATAGAATAGAATAGAATAGAATAGAATAGAATAGAATAGAATAGAATAGAATAGAATAGAATTTTTATTGGCCAAGTGTGATTGGACACACAAGGAATTTGTCTTGGTGCATATGCTCTCAGTGTTTCACCTGAGAGAATGTTCACAATTAAGACTTTTTACAGGAGAATTTGGCACACTCTGCATCCTTGAAAATTATATATGAACCGCTTTCAAGAACTTATTACCTTCATAAATGAACCAGCTATAGCTATGAAGCCCATTACCAGTTTCTTTGTGGATGAATTTAAAATTAAAGAATGATGTCACGGAACCTTACAGATAAGATTTTAGAACTTTGCCTGTTTTTCAGTCCATTCCTCCAGAAGCTCCAGAAAAAAAGAGCTGGTTGATTTTAGGCAGTCCTCCAAGACAAAAAACAAGCACACGCTGGACAGAAAAATTGGCTAGATAGATTCTTGGCATTATATAATGGAGTACATGCACACTCACAGTCTGAGATATGATAGGTTAGCTCCTCTTGATGTCTCAGGTGTGATCCCTACTGCAAAAACCTCCAACAGTCTTGTGGGGTGAAGGGGTTTGTCACTGCCACTATCCCTGTTAACAAAACAAAACAAAACAAAACAAAAAATCCTCCATCTTCCTTTATTCCAAAGAAGACGAGCATTCCTGCTCTTTCAGAGCTAACAAAATGTGGTCAGGATGTGCTATGAACTAAATTTCCGGTTAGAATGAGATTACTGATTTCTGAAAAGAATACAAACTATTTATAATGGGGATTAATATTTGAGGAACCTGTTTACCATCAAAAGGACAATGGGGAAAGAAAGAAGGAAATTCAGCTTCCTGTTAGCAGCAAAGGCCTTTTAACAGCTCACCTGAGAAAACCTTGCTCCTGATTGGTTGCAGAGACTGAATTTCCAAGACTTTGGCAGTCTGTTCCCTTTGTCTAGACCAGGGCTGTCAAACTGGTCATGCCCATGCCCGGTTTAGCAAAGGATAAAAAAAATCCCTATACATCACATGATGACACCATGACGACACAAGCTTCACAGCCCTGGTTTAGACTGACAAATTGCGTTTATGTTTTCTCCTCATCATTTCTTCTTTCTGAATGTTCCCTGCCTGTTCTTTGTGACATATCTCTACCCTAAGTGTTAGATCGGCGCAGGAATGAAGATGAGACCAGCGGAGTTCATGTAACAAGTTTATTCAACAGGAACAGAACTAGCGCTGCGCTGCGCTGCCGGAGCTCTCCTTATATTCGCTCCGGCAGCCGCCCCGCCCCCTGACAGGGATTCAAAATTCCCGCCGGAGGATTTTCTAACCAATTTCCGGCGGATGTCCTTATAAGGACACAACACTTAGAATAATAGAAATTGGTAGATATTTCTTTTTATGAGCTAAGCAGGCAAAGTGTTTAACGGTCCTTCAGCAAAGATTTATTCTTACTGTTCCTGTACAGATAGAGCTTCAATGTCCAGAGCTGGAAAAACAGATTTGGGCTGTTCTTTCCCTTAAGCCATACTTTCTCTTCCACATTGCAGATCCTGGACACAAGAAGGCTTCCCATACATTTCTTAACAATATCAACTATGAAGAAGGTGATGAATTCTTTGACAAGAATTTGGCACTCTTTGAGGTGAGATCACTGCTCATTGCCATTGGTTCACTTTCTTTTCCCACTTCCACCATATACAGGTAGTCCTTGATTTACGACCACAACGGAGCCCCAAATTTCTGTGGCTAGGTCAGATATTTGTTAAGTGAATTTTGCCCCATTTTACCACCTTTCTTGCCACAGCTGTTAAGTGAATCACTGCAGTTGCTAAATTAGTAACATGGTTCTTAAGTGAATCTGGCTTTCCCATTGCTGGTCAGAAGGGTCACAAAAGGTGATCACACGACCCTGGGACATTGCAACCATCATAAATATGAACCAGTTGCCAAGCATCCGAATTTTGATCAAGTGACCATGGGGATGCTGCAACGGTCGTAAGTGTGAAAAAATCAGTCACTGTTTTCAGTGCCATTGTAACTTTGAATGGTCACTGAATGAACTGTTGTAAGTCGAGGAATATCTATACTTTCAATATCAATCAATGTCAGTATTCTTTCCTTAATGTACCCTATAATATTCATGGATAAGACCTTTCATCTTAATTCAAGTTGCTGGGCTGTTACAAGTCCGTAGAAAAAGTGCAGTTACTGTGAATTCTGCATGTTGAAAAATTTTTAACTTTTTTAAACGCTACTCATAGCAATTTGTAAAAACAGTTTTGAAAGGGACACAAATCTTGTCAGAGTTTTCTGAAAGTCTGAGGAAGATTTAATGAAATGCAAAACAAGAAAAATTTGTGAATACGTAAACCTTTAGAATAACTAGCTTGTTTATAGTCTACTCTTATTTCTTTTACCATAGCTTCCATCCTTCTTCACTACTTTCAATCCTTGATTTTTTTTCTTCATCCATCTTAAAGGAACTTTTCATCGCAATTTGTCCTCATGTTTACTGTCTTCTGCCCCACTCGGTAGGAGGAGATGGATACCTGACCCAAAGTGTCTTCCCTGCTCAATCGAATGGCCACCTATACCAACTTGATGCAGGGAGCCCGTGAACACGAGGAGGCAGAGAATGTCCATCCAGGCAAGAAAAAAATCACCAAGGTAAGGAATGGCATCAAGAAGGTTTATGGGAAGACATCTTGAGACATGAGGTAAAAAAAATGTGTTTTAAGATCAGGATTGATAGAATTGATATTTTCCTCCATGATTTTAGTAGAACTAGAGAAATCTGCTGTCCTGAAGTTTTGATTTCCCCAAGATACAGTATGTTCTGGGCTTCTTACAAAAGCTTTCGTTTTTGTGTGCCCTGGAAGAAATATTTCTAAATCCTTGACTTTTACATGTAATTCTTGAGACTTAAATAAGTAGGATTAGATTAACAAAAGCTGGCGGAGATGCTTTTTTTTCTCATGTTTTTTTATATGTCTCACACGTATGAGCTTTATTGACCTTTCTAGACTTTCTGAGAACTTCAGCTTCCTCAGAAGCTTCACTTTAGTAGATCTTAAACATTACCTCAAAACTGATTATGACCAGTGGACTTACTGATATTCACCATCATTCCTTCTGACCACCATTGAGTCAGCATCTAGGAAAGCACTGTCACCTATCCTGAGCTAAAAGAACAGATTAATCTGACCGGAAGTTGATGTCACTGTGAAACGACGTGTGATTTTGAAACTCCAGAATCACCGCTGATAGCCCCACTGCTAGACGGTCCAGCCAGGACCCCACAGTCTAGTTTTGACTGTGGTAGTGGAGGGCACCTTCTGTCGATCTCAGGGACATCGCAAAGTCCCTGATTGATCCAGAAAAGCCCTTTTTCCAGCAGCAGGGAAGCAGCCATAGCGGCTGCCAAGGCAGGGACAGCTTCAGAGGAAGAAAGTGGAATGACAGCTATCCGATGCGGTGAGAGAGCCTTATTTGAAATTACAAAAGGCACTCTAATGAGAGGAGTGCTTAGATGATTAACAAAAGAAAGTTAAGTGGCAAACTTTATTTTGGAATAGACTATTGGAAACCTGATTGCTGATTGAAAGGGTTTTAAATTAATTGCTTTTGAAGACCGAGACTGGACTGAAAGAGAAAGAGAGGAAGATTTTGTTTTCTGGGACTGTGCTTTACTTAAAGGAAAATTTTAGCCTGATTTGGGATTGATTTATTATGAAGCCTTCTTTTTTCTTTTTTTATTTTAACTTTTCCTTGTTTTTTGCTCTTCTTTTTTTTCTCTAAGTAATTTTTAATAAAGAAGATTTGGATTTTTAATGTAGGAAAGCTAAAGAGAGTGAAAGTACTGCCATCTACTGGGGAAAAGAAAAGAAGAAACTTTGTTACAATGTGCATCTAGGCAGAAAGCTGAAAGATACACTGTAGCCAAAATAATAACAGAGTGGCTCTGAGCTTTAGCTTGCTTAGCACAAGTGAAGAGAACATCTGAGATAGTATTTATCTGCATTGTTGATTCAGGTGTTCTTGGTGGCTTTGAAGTAGGAGCCGTGGAAAAGTGTGGAAGGGAATCCGTCTTTGTAAGATCATTATTTTTTGGGGGGTAGTCACTGTTATTTTTTCTCTTTTAGGCCCCTATGAGAGGGAACTCTCTGTATGCTTTCTGGATATAAATATAAGTGAAAGATTACCCTTATTTTAAGACATTTTAAGAATTGAATTGGATTAAGGCATTCAAGAGCCGGAAGTTCTTTTCTTTTCTGTTTTTTTTTTCTTTACCCTTTCTTTACCCTTTCTGGGTTTTTCTTTTTTTTCCCTTTTTTTCTTTTTCCTATATTGCTTTCTATTGTGGATTTTTTATTTTGGAAATTCTAGTTCGATTAGGGTCTAGAAGAACCTGAAGATTTGGTTTTTTCTTTTCTTTTTCTTTTTTCATATTTGATTTTTCACTTATTTGGCTTTTCTTTTTTTCTCTTACCCTCTTCCTTTTTTTTTTTTTTTTGGTCTCCCTCTTTGCTTGTTTTTTTAATTTTTTCCTTTTTTGGCCTTTGACCTTTACACCAGTGGATTACAATAAAATGAGTAAAAAAGCAGCAACCACACCTTCAGCATCTCCATCTGGAGGACAACGTACGATCCAGGCTATGCTTCAACAAGAGAAAGAGAAAGAAGAGTTGCTACAAGCAATTTTGAGTACAGTTCAAAGGATGGAACAACAATTACTTAAAACAGATGAGAATGTCCAAAGGATGGAACAACAACTAATAAAGACAGATGAAAAAGTGGTCAGCATTCAACAGGCAATGTCAAAATTTGAAGGTAGACTACAAGAGTTGGAGAAGAAGGATGACCAAAAGGGGGAAAAAATGAAAGATTTTGATAATAGACTGAAAGAGATAGAAAGTGAGAGGAGTGGGGTAGTGGAAATGGAAATGGATAAAGCAGAATTCTATCTTAGATTTCAAAATGTGCAGGAAGAGAAAGGAGAAAATCTTGCAGACGTCATGATCCCTATGCTTGCTGATGCTTTGGAGATACCCAGAGAGGAGATGACATATGGAGTGGATGAGATCTATCGAGTTCACACTAAATATGCCATGTGTAATAAACTACCAAGAGAAGTCCATGTAAGATTCACTAAAAAATCGATTAAAGCACAAATCCTTCAGGTGGCGAGAGAAAAAACATTGAAATTTAAAGAGAAAGAAGTGGTGGTCTTGAAACAAATACCAAGGAAAGTGAGAGATATTAGAAAAGAGTATAAATTCCTGACCAAGATACTAATTCAAAAGGGTGATAATTTCAGATGGCTGATACCAGAAGGATTGATCTTAACATGGCAGCTTCAAAGATACAGACTAGATACAATTGACAAAGCGAGAGCTTTTTATGAAGACTTTTTAAAGGAAAAGGAAGTGTCAATGGAAACAGAAACACAAGCTTTACTGATGTCTACAAAACCTATAGAAGAGGAAATGGTAATGATTGATCCAATGGAGGGCGCTGTTGGCGGGACTGTGGAAATTAAAGAACAACAGGAAGTAAGATCAACTAGAGCAACAAAACCTACATATAAAATATGAATATGGATGCAACGAAATTAATCTCAATAAATATAAATGGACTTAATTTGGCTGTGAAAAGAAGAAAGGTTTTTCATAAATTAGAGAAATTAAAATTTGATATAATTTGTTTGCAGGAAGTTCATATCAAAAAGCAACACGAACACTTATTGGCACAACCTAAACTTGGAAGAATTTTTTCATCATTATCCCAAAATAAAAAGAGAGGCGTGGAACAGAACAAATATATGCAGATCCAGAGGGCAGAGTTTTGATGGTGGAGATAATTGATAATAACATGAAGATACTCCTAGTGGTAATATACGCGCCAAATAATAACCAAAGCGATTTTTATCAAAATTTACATATGAAAATAATTGAAACAGACTATGATAATATATGTATGATGGGAGACTTTAATGGAATAGTAGATGAAAAACTGGATTATAAAACAACAGGAGGATATAATAGAAAAACACTGCCGAACCCTTTCTTTAAAATGATAGAGGAAATAAATTTGAAAGATATATGGAGACTTAGAAATGGGAAGAATAGACAATACACTTTTTACTCAAACAGGCATTCATCTTGGTCCAGGTTAGATATGATATTGACAACAATGGACTTGACTTTGAAAATTGAGCAGGCGGAAATAGATACTAATTTGTGGGCTGATCATAATCCAGTGATAGTAACCTGGAAAGGCCAAAAAAGAAAAGCCAGATGGACCTTGAATAATACAATCTTAAAAGAAAAAGAATTTGTACAGAAAATGCAAAGACAGCTGGGATTTTTCTTTAAGGAGAATAAAAAGGAGGATACATAGATACAAAACCGTTGAGATACAATGAAGGCTTATGCTAGAGGTATAATAATACAGTCAGGTCCAGAAATATTGGGACATCGACACAATTCTAACATCTTTGGTTCTATACATCACCACAATGGAGTTAGAATGAAACAAACACAATGTGCTTTAACTGCAGACTGTCAGCTTTAATTTGAGGATATGTACATCCAACTCAGGTGAACGGTGTACAACTTACAGCAGTTTGCATATGTGCCTCCCACTTGTTAAGGGACCAAAGGTAATGGGACAGAATAATAATCATAAATCAAACTTTCCCTTCTTAATACTTGATTGCAAATCCTTTGCAGACAATCACAGCCTGAAGTCTGGAATGCATAGACATCACCAGACACTGGGTTTCATCCCTGGTGATGCTCTGCCAGCCTCTACTGCAACTGTCTTCAGTTCCTGTTTGTTCTTGGGGCATTTTCCCTTCAGTTTTGTCTTCAACAAGTGAAATGCATGCTCAATGGGATTCAGGTCAGGTGATTGACTTGGCCATTGCATAACATTCCACTTCTGTCCCTTCAAAAACTCTTTGGTTGCTTTTGCAGTATGCTTTGGGTCATTGTCCATCTGCACTGGGAAGCGCCGTCCAATGAGTTCTGCAGCATTTGGCTGAATGTGAGCAGATAATATTGCCCGAAACACTTCAGAATTCATCCTGCTGCTTTTGTCAGCAGTCATATCATCAATAAATACAAGAGAACCAGTTCCATTGGCAGCCATACATGCCCACGCCATGACACTACCACCACCATGCTTCACTGATGAGGTGGTATGCTTAGGATCATGAGCAGTTCCTTTCCTTCTCCATACTCTTCTCTTCCCATCACTCTGGTATAAGTTGATCTTGGTCTCATCTGTCCATAGGACCTTGTTCCAGAACTGTGAAGGCTTTGTTAGATGTTGTTTGGCAAACTCTAATCTGGCCTTCCTGTTTTTGAGGCTCACCAATGGTTTACATCTTGTGGTGAACCCTCTGTATTCACTCTGGTGAAGTCCTCTCTTGATTGTTGACTTTGACACACATACACCTATCTCCTGGAGAGTGTTCTTGATCTGGCCAACTGTTGTGAAGGGTGTTTTCTTCACCATTCACCTGAGTAGGATGTTCATACCCTCAAATTAAAGCTGACAGTCCGCAGTTAAAGCACATGGTGTTTGTTTCATTCCAACTCCATTGTGGTGGTGTATAGAGCCAAAGATGTTAGAATTGTGTCGATGTACCAATATTTCTGGACCTGACTGTAGATTATACCAAAAAAAAAAAAAGGAACGCAAAAAAAAGACAAACTTTTATAATATTAAAGGATGAATATAAGAGATTTGAAAAGGAACTCCAGAAAGATCCAGATAAGAAAGATGTTAAAATGAAAATGGATATGTTGAAACATAAAATGGACTTGGACTTCCGGTTGAGGCGTGGGTCGAGGTGGCACGGAAAAGGAGCGCTCCGTACTATGTGTCAATTTTTTGGTGTTTCGGGCCCCGTAGCGGGAGAGATCGGTCCTGGGGTGGACTGATAGAAAGAGGGATACTTTGGAGGAGGCGGTGTGGAGAGGTGCAGTCTCCCGCTGCACCGGGAAGAGCCCTTATTCCGGACGTGGGAAGAAGACGGCCAAGTTGGTCAGACCAGAGACTCATCGCTTCAAATCTTTAAAGCAGGACGCGAAAGAGTGAGCACAGGGTGAAAAATCGAGGTGAGCAGGAGGACAAAAAGTTAAAATAATTTTATTGATGATTTCTGCGAGGAGGAGATCAACCCTAGAGTCTGGAGGAGTAGCGGAGAGACAGAGAGACTCAGAAAGAAACAGGCGGCAAATAGCGAGGGGAGCAAAGTGACTCAGCGAAACCTGGCACGATCGTTCTATTTGTTAAAGAGACTTTCGAAAGAGAATACATCTAGGAGGAATAAATTTCGGAGGGAGAAGGATAGGAAGCAGGACGCTGATTTTTTTCTTTCTGGATTAAGCTACACCAACGGAGAAAAATAATACAGACAACAACTAAATTGGGGATATAAAGCAATTGTAAAACAACAACTGCCATTTTTGATTTTTTTTCTTTGCTTTCTAATCATAAGAAGAGTGAAATAAATATTAGTGGACCTTGATGAACTACAAAATTACAAAAACGAAATCTGTGGAAAGAACAGTAAATCCTATGTAATTAATTTTTAAAAGGAAATTTACATATATTTACATTCTTATTACATATTTATATACTATAGACATTTTTAATATATTCTAAATATAATAACTACTAATACTCCTATTGTGTAATTAAAATTACAGTAATTTGTTTATAAGTAATTATCTCTTAATTAATTTATCTTTAGCTATATTATTTTTTTAGAAGATTAATTTACCTTAAATAGTATTAATTAATAGACATATATATTGAAATTAGCATTGTTTAAATATTGTAATATTGAACCTAATTTGATTTTTATGTTTTGAGTGAGATCAAATCTTTGGAAACGTTTAATAGAAAAATTAAGTAATTTTCTTAGTGATAGAATATTATTACATAGTTATATAGGGTATATTTCAAAAGATAGACTTTTATAGTATATAAAGAGTTTATAGCTTTGTATAATATAATCAATTGAACTGATAATTAATTAAAATAATAGAGGAATAATAGAGATATAAGGAAAATTAGTAAGGCAATATAGATTGTGGTTAAACTTTTGAATATAAGAAGACATTTAGCAGAGGAGTGATTGAAATAGAAGCTATTTAACCTTATTTAAAATTATAATAACAATAGTATAACAATAGTATAAGGGAAAATAAGAGTTTTGATTTGATTGAGAAACGGATGTTAATTTGGGAAAAGGTAGACAGAATTCTAGAAAAACAGTATAAAATCTTGAAAGAAATGTCATCAACTACAGTAACTACGGTAAAGACAGGGAAGAAGGTTACTCCTATATCAATAGGACTAATGGCATCTCCAGCAATGCAGAAAACTATAGAAACAATTTTCCCAACTGAAAAAGAAACTCCGACCATAAACATGCAGACCGTACAGACTACATTGACAACAATACAAGAGACCATGCAAAAAATGCAAGAATGTATGTTCAAAAATCATGAGGAAACTAGGAGAGACTTAGATGAAATTAAAAATTCAGTCAAAGAAGATATTCAGAAATTAGATGGGAAAATGGTCTCTATTCAGGAGATGATTTCAAAAAATGATCAAAGGATTACAGCCATAGAAGAAAAGTCAGAACGAACAGAAAAGAAAATAGAGCTGCTAGAAGTAAAAATGACCGGCCTTAATAAAGAACTTGAAAGTACTGTAGCACAATTGGAAATGGAAAGAGCATCATTTTACCTACGGTTCCAAAACGTACGGGAGGAAAGAGATGAAGACTTAACTCAAACAATGGCTGAAATAATTGCAGAGATTTTGCAAAGAGAGAAGGACGAGATCATCAATGAAATAGATGAGGTGTTTAGAGTAAACACTAATTATGCAAGGCAACATAGGCTCCCAAGAGAAGTCCACATATGCTTTGTAAGGAAGAAGGTTGGAGACATTATTTTTAAAATAGCCAAAGAAGAACCAATATATTATAAACAAAAAGAAATAATAACATTAAAGCAAATACCCAAAAGGATCAGAGAGTGGAGGAAAGACTATGGATTCCTCACAGTATTATTAAATAAAAAACAAATACTATTTCGATGGTTAATGCCGGAAGGAGTACTAGTTACGTGGAAGGGGAGGAAGATAAAAGTGGATACGATAGAAAAAGCTCAAAACTTATATGATCAGATCATGGAACAAGAAGGAATAGATGACAGAGGAGAGGAGCCGAGGAGAAGGGACCAAACAACATCGAGAAGAGAAGATCAAGGAACCGTACATATAGAGAACAACAAAGAGAAGGAAAAAGAAGAGGAGGGAGAAATCCAGGAAGAGGAGGAAAAAGGAGTAACAACAAGAGCACAAGAACAAGCAAAAAAAAAGGACAAGAAGTAAAGGAATAAAAAGAAAAAGGACTAAATCCTAAAATGGACAAAAATCTGAAAATCATATCAATAAATATAAATGGACTCAATTCCCCGGCAAAAAAGAACCAAACATTTAGAAAACTAATTAAACAAAAAGCAGATATAATATGCCTTCAAGAAATTCATATAAGAAAAAATGAAGAAAAGTATCTACAATGTAAAAAATTAGGGAAACTATATGTATCATTAGCCGACGAGAAGAAAAAAGGAGTAGCAGTTTATGTCAAAGAAGAAATAGAAAGCAAATTGAAATACGTAGATAATTTAGGAAGAATAGTAATGATTGAAGTTAATCTTAAAGGTAAAAATATATTATTAGTTGGAATATATGCACCAAATGGCCAACAAAAAGAATTTTACCAAAATTTACATGGAAAAATAATAGAACAAAATATTGAAAATGTATGTTTACTGGGTGACTTCAATGCAATTATAGATATTAAAAAAGATTACAGATGTACTCAGAATAAAAAACATAGTAAGAAAAATTTGATTCCGAAAACATTTTTATCCCTTATAGAAGAATTAAACCTAGTAGATATCTGGAGATTATACAACCCTAAAAAGGAACAATACACATATTTATTTATTTATTTATTTATTTATTAAATTTCTATACCGCCCTTCTCCTGGCGGACCCAGGGCGGTGTACAGCCAATTTAAAACCAGTACATAAACAATTAAAACCATCCTAAAATCAATATAAGATATGGCTGAAAGCTAAGGCACTAAAAAATTTAAAATTTAAAAATGTATAAAAATATATAAATATAAATATAGAATATAAAATATTTAAAAAGAAGGGATCAGGCAAGTCCGGCGAGTTGAAAAAAGTGCGTCTTTAGAGCCCGACGAAAAGTCCGGAGGTCCGTAATAGTCCTCAGTTCAGGAGGCAGATCGTTCCAGAGGGTGGGGGCTACCACAGAGAACGCTCTCCCCCTGGGGGTCGCCAGCCGGCATTGTCTGGCTGACGGCACCCTGAGGAGGCCCTCTCTGTGGGAGCGAACCGGTCGGTGGGAGGCAATTGGTGGCAGCAGGCGGTCCCGTAAGTACCCTGGTCCTAAGCCATGGAGCGCTTTAAAGGTCATTACCAACACCTTGAAACGCACCCGGAAATCAACCGGCAGCCAATGCAGCTCACGCAGGAGAGGTGTCACGTGGGAGCGCCCTGTCGCTCCCATAATCCCCCGCGCGGCCGCACTCTGCACCAGCTGAAGCCTCCGGGTGCATCCCAAGGGGAGCCCCATGTAGAGAGCATTACAGTAGTCCAGGCGAGACGTGACGAGCGCCTGATATTACTCCAATCCCCATAAATCTTGGTCAAGGATTGATATGGCATGGGTTACGAAGACCCTAACACAAGAAATTCAATCAATAGAAATAGGGGCAAATGAATGGGCTGACCATAATCCACTAATAATAGAATGGAGAGGATGGAGGAAAGGTAAAAGTAGATGGATGATGAACACGCAAATAGTGAAAGAAGAAAAATATGTTAAAAGAATAGAGGAAGAACTGAAATGGTTCTTTAAGGAAAACAATAAAAATCAAACATCCTTACAAAACCTGTGGGATACAACCAAAGCATATATCAGAGGAATAACATTAGCCTACAATAGCCAAAAGAAAAAAGAGAGGGAAAAAGAATACAATAAAATTTATAATGAAATTAAAAATTGCGAAGAGAAGTTACAGGAAAGACCAGGAGATGAACAGAGAAGAATTAACTGGGCGGCTGCCAAACATAAACTAAACATACTGGAACAAGAAAAATATATTAATATATTAAAATTCACAAAACAAAACCAATTCGAACACGCAAACAAGCCAGGAAGGTGGATGGCATACAAATTAAGAAAGGAAAGGGAAAAAAGAATAATCCACCAACTTCAAGATAATGAAGGGAAACTACACCAGAGCCCAGAAAAAAAGAAAGAGATAGCAGTTAATTTCTTTCAAAATTTATATAAACATGAAAAAGTAGAAATAGAAGAAATAAACCAATACTTAAAAGAGGAGCAAATGCCCATATTAACGGACGAGGAAAGAGAGATGTTAAATAGAGAGATTACAATAGAAGAATTACAGGAAACTATTAGGAAACAAAAAAACAATAAAACCCCGGGCACAGATGGACTGCCAATAGAATTATATAAAGAATTAGGAACATCATTAAACGGGATATTAATAGAGGTATATAATGAGGCACTAAAAGACGCAAAAATACCAGAATCTTGGAAAGAGGCATATATATCATTAATCCACAAGGAAGGAACAGACCCAACACAAATTAGTAACTATCAGCCGATCTCATTATTAAATACAGATTATAAAATTTTTATGAATTTAATATCAAATAGACTAAAGATAATATTAAATAACAAAATTCATTCAGATCAAAACGGATTCTTACCGACAAGACAGATTAAAAATAATTTAAGAATGGTAATAAACATAATAGAATACTACGAAGAACATCCAGAGAAACAAGCAGCCCTTATTTTCTTGGATGCACAAAAAGCATTTGACCGAGTCAATTGGGACTTTATGAAACAACAAATAAAAAATATGGAATTTGGTGAGAAATTTAGTAATATAATATCCACAATATATACAAATCAGAGGGCAAGATTGCTAGTCAATGGGGAATTAACAAATCATTTTGAAATAGAAAGAGGAGTAAGACAAGGATGCCCACTCTCGCCCCTGCTTTTTATACTAACTTTGGAAAACTTGCTCAGGAGAATTAGATCAAATAAAAATATAAAAGGACTTAAAGTAAAAGGAGAAGAATACAAGGTCCAAGCTTTCGCGGACGACCTTGTATTCTGTATAGAAGATCCATTGGAGACACAAATAAAATTAATGGAGGAAATTGAGAAATTTGGCAAGGTGGCAGGGCTAAAAATTAACAAAAATAAAACCAAAATTCTAACTAAAAATTTAAATATAATACAAACAGAAAAATTAGAACAACAATCGGGACTACAAATAGTAAAAAAAATAAAATACCTAGGCATAAATTTGACAACTAAAAATATAGCAATCAAAGACAATAATTATGGAGAACTAATACAACAAATCAAAAAAGATTTAGAGAGATGGGGGAATTTAAAACTATCACTACTAGGACGAATAGCGGCGATAAAAATGAACATACTTCCAAGGATCCTCTACCTGTTCCAAACTATCCCAATAAGACTAGAAAATTTTTTTTTCACAAATTTGAATAAACTAACAGCAAAATTTATATGGGAAGGGAAAAAACCGAGGATAAATTTAAAAACATTACAAGACAATAGATTAAGAGGAGGTTTCGGCCTACCGGCCTGGGAACTATATTACAGAGCCGCAAGCATAATGTGGATCAAGGATTGTGTTAACTTGGACAATCAAAGGGTACTGAAATTAGAAGGACACGATTTATTAAAAGGTTGGCATGCTTACTTATGGAATACAGGAAACAAAACATACAAACATTTTAAAAATCACATAATAAGAAATTCTTTAATCATAACATGGATGGAAATAAAACGCAAACATTACACAAAAGTTCCAGGATGGCTATCTACACTCGAGGCAACAACACATCCGAACATAATGTACCCCAACACAGTAGCCACGCAGACAATAATAAGATACAGAGACATTTTAGACAAAGACGGAAAACTCAAACCCCGCGAAGAACTCAGAGATATGGACATAAAAATAGATTGGTGGCCATACTTGTTGATACAAAACAGATATAAAAAAGACAGGGAAGACGGAGGAGTTGAAATAAAGCCCAATCAACTTGACAAATTGTTAGAAACAAAAGAAGGAAAATTAGTTTCAAAGATTTATAAATACTTACTTGAATTTGACCAAGCAGAAAATATAGTTAAGGGCCAAATGATAGCCTGGGCCAGAAATATTGGAAGGAGTATAAAATTAGAAGAATGGGAAACGATCTGGATAAATAATTGTAAAATAACTAAGGCAGTAACATTTAAAGAAAATCACTATAAGATGTGGTATAGATGGCACCTGGCTCCAGCTAGATTAGCAAAAATGTACCCAAACTGTAGCCCGATATGTTGGAAATGTAGACAAGCCCCAGGAACATTTTATCATCTTTGGTGGTTATGCCCAAAAATAAAAAAATTCTGGACGAAAATTCGAAAATGGATAATAGAAATAACAGAAGAAAATTTAGACTTAAAGCCCGAAATCTTTTTATTAGGTATATTTAAAAAAGAAATAAAATATATTATACTACATATAATTAAAGCAGCAAGAATAACCCTAGCTCAGTATTGGAAATTAGAAAAGTTGCCAACAGGAGAACAAATAATCCAAAAAATATATGGATGCGCAGAGATGGATAGATTAACTCTTAAATTAAAAAACAAGGAAGACTCACACTACTATCAAATTTGGAATAGATGGTATACATGGATTGGAAAACAAGGGGGAAAAAACAGATGATAAATACATCAAGAGATCAAAATTAGTAAAATTACACCGTCAACATAAATACATCATGGTAAATGAAGATAAATGTATATATATGATTATATATTGAATTGTTATAGATAGAAAGCCTTTGCATAGTAAATAATAGAACAAAAATAATACTGAAATGTACTTTGATTTTAGTTTTAAGATTGTTTTTTATGACTTTTGACTTGTTTGTCTTTTATCTATTTATATAAAAGAAAGTTGATTTTAAAACTCAAAAAAAAGAAGATAGATAGATGATAGATAGATAGATAGATAGAAAGATAGATGACAGACAGACAGACAGATAGATGATAGATAGAAGATAGATAGATAGATAGACAGACAGATAGAAAGATAGATAGATGATAAATAGATAGATGATAGACAGACAGACAGATTGATAGATAGATAGATAGATAGGTAGATAGATAGATGATAGATAGAAGGTAGAAAGATAGATAGATAGATTGATATAGATAGATAGATAGATAGATAGATAGATAGATAGATAGATAGATGATAGATAGATAGATAGATAGATAGATAGATAGATAGACAGATATAAAATGGATAGATAGATAGATACGTAAGTAGATAGGTGATTGATAATTACATAGATAAAAGATAAATAGATAGATAGATAGATAATCGATAGATAGATAATCGATAGATAGATAGATAGATGATAGATAGAAGATAGATAGATAGATAGATATAAAATGGATGGATAGATAAATAGATAGATAGATAGATACGTAAGTAGATAGGTGATTGATAGATAGATAGATAGATAAATAGATAGGCAGAAGATAAATAGATAGAAAGATGATAGACAGATAGACAGATAGATAGAAAGATAGAAGATAGATAGATAGATACATGATAGATAGATGAATACACAGAGAGAGTGATGGTAGATAGAAATATAGATAGATAGATAGATAGATAGACAGATATAAAATGGATGGATGGATAGATAGATAGATAGATAGATAGATAGATACATACATACATACATACATAAGTAGATAGGTGATTGATAGATAGACAGATAGATAGATAAATAGATAGAAAGATGATAGACAGATAGAAAGATAGAAGATAGATAGATAGATACATGATAGATAGATGAATACAGAGAGAGAGAGTGATGGTAGATAGAAATATAGATAGATAGAGGATAGGTAGGTAGATAGAGATGTTGATAGCTATATAAACAGATTAGATAGAAATAAAAAGAAATAGATGATAGATGATAGATAGATAGATAGATACAAAGACAGATAGTAAGACAGATAGAAGATAGATAGATAGAAGATAGATAGATAGATAGATAGATAGATAGATAGATGATAGATAGATAGATAGATAGATGATAAATAGATAGAAAGATGATAGACAGACAGACAGATAGATAGAAAGATAGAAGATAGATAGATAGATACATGATAGATAGATGAATACAGAGAGAGAGAGAGTGATGGTACAAAGAAATATAGATAGATAGAGGATATTAGGTAGATAGATATGTTGATAGCTATATAAACAGATTAGATAGAAATAAAAAGAAATAGATGATAGATGATAGATAGATAGATAGATAGATAGAAGATAGATAGATAGATAGATACATGATAGATAGATGAATACACAGAGAGAGAGTGATGGTAGATAG